>JAPDPK010000087.1:2400000-3015000 GCA_031772115.1 Heritiera littoralis | reverse complement strand
CTGCTGATCATGCCTTGGTGCGCTCATCTGGGGTGCTCTGCATGGCCGCTGCCGCACGCTCGGGGCCGCTGGAGTGCGCACTTGTGGCGCTGGCGTCCGCACTTCTGGCCGCTGGTGTGCGCACCCACTGGCCGCTGGTGGAAGGAGGCGGCTGGATGTGCGGGAGCCTCCATGGTTAAAATTAAAAAAAATAAATAGGTTCATTTTTTCATTGCACAACAAGTTATTATTTACCTAGAAACAAAGATGGACCAAGTCAAATACAACAGCCTCAGGTGAATAGAATGAAAACGGTAGTAAAAAGAGCTGCAATAAAATGAACCAAAAGATAAAGTTCAAGCGTCCATAAAATAGACTTCAAGATCCCGATTCGGTTCCAATATAGAGCCTTGAACATCATAACATATGCCATTAATCATAACAAGTTCAAAATCATCGTATAACAATTAGTGGTGGATCTTTATTGCATATATTATAAAAAAATATGCAATTCCATTCTAGTTATTTTTTATGCATGTCATTTTTTTTTTGGTGTATGTACATCCAAGTTCTATTTCATCATACAATAATTAGAGGCGGATCTTTTATTGCATATTAGAACACAATTTAATTACACAAAAACACTTATCACATAAAACCTTAACAAACACAACAAATTAACTAATTTGCAATTATCTTAAAGCATCTCATATATTCTTGGACTTTGCCTGGATCAAATCCACATATGGGTCCTGTTAGCAAAGTAGAAAACTGAATTTTGAGAAAGAAGTGTTACAAGCGGACTCAATGTTTTTAAAATTCAATTACATCGATGCATGCAAAAACACATGGAGAATGAAACGAGTTATTCTGTCTTGGGTATAACATTTTAATATATGAATCTAGAGCTACAGGAGATATATATATATATTTTTTGCAAACAATAATTCCTTTTTATATGTCATTTTTAATATTGATAGAAGAGATTACAAGTTATAGGTGAGTACAAGCTTTAGATCATTTCAACTTATGTCTCTCCCGTCCAAGATCGTTGGTTTAAGCCTTCTTTTTCTCATGTCTTGTCAATTCATTAGCTAAGGCTTGATATCCTCAATCAAGGCATTCGTTATTAACATCGAACAATCCAGATATCCTCACAAAAGATGAAAAGAATGATGAAAGGAAAAAAAGAAAAAAAGCTAAATGGAAAGGATGTTAATAACACCAATGAACCTAACTAAACTCTTTGAAATTTACTTAACATGTTATTCTACATTACCTATAACTAGTGTTATAAAGGTAACAAATTCTTGGACAATTCTTTGCACGGATCAATTCTACATAAATCATACTACGGCTTCGTGCAGAAAAATCTAATTTATAGTTATTTTTATCTATCATTTTTAACTATAGTTATTTTTAACTTATAGTTATTTTTATTTCTCATTTTTAATAATTCTCTTTTATATATGTCATTTTTAATATTGATAGAAGAGATTACAAACTTATAGTTGAGTACAAGCTTTAGATCACTCCAACTTATGTTTCTCACGTCTAAGATAGTTGGTTTAAGCCTTCTCTTTCTCATATCTTGTCAATTCCTCGGCTAAGGCTTAATATCCCCAATCAAGGCATTCGTTATTAACATCTGACAATCCAGATATCCTCACAAAAGATGAAAAAAATCGTGAAAGGAAAAAAAACAGCTAAATCGAAAGGATGATAATAACAATAGAACCCCCGACCTTGTAACCAAACGAACACCAACTCTTTAACCGAGGAACCAAGCCAAACTTTGTGACACTTGTTTGACATGTTGCTTTACATTACCTATAACTAGTGTTATAAAGGTGACACATTTTAGGGCAATTCTTTGCACGGATCAAATCTAAATAAATCATACAACGGTTTCGTACAAAAAAATCGAATTTCCGTCTCGAGGAAGAAGGTTTACGACCAGACTCAATGTTTTAAAAACACAAAAAAATAAAAATACAAAGCCAAAACAAGGGTTTTTTGGCCGAAATCGTGGACAAACCGCCTTCGGCAGTTTGCCATCGCGTAGATCTCGAAAAGTTACATGAAATCAAAAAAAAAATCAGCTCAATCGGACCACCGAGCACAAAGTTATGCCCTTCCAAAGTTTTCCAACCTATGGAAATAGATGTGATTGATACACCGTAGTTACCAAATGCATGCGCGGACCAGCAGCCATTATATTTGGCTTAAAACGCAGCGTATTGCCAAACTATAAATACCCTTTTCCCTCCTTTTTCATTTCTTAGGGTTGGCGATTGAAACTACACATTTCCCTCTTCAAACAGCGGCAGCTCAACTGATTCGACGAGGATCCGATCCCTATTCGACTTTTTTCATTCATCTCTGCACTGCACTGCACTGCATTGCTTTTGTTGCTCAGGTCACCACCGCACTTAATTTTCTTTCTTTTTCTATTTCCTTTTTGAATTTTTAAATATATATTTACAATTTTTTTATATGATTCATAGCTTCATGTAGGCAGGTTCCTGAGCACCGATTACGGTTTTCTATTTTCTATTTAAATTCTTCTGTCAACCTCAGAACTTAGGCCGTCTGATTCTGCTACCCACGTTGGACCCAACATTCCTAAAACGTTTTTGGTATCTGTCTTCCAATTTTAAATTTCTTTCGTTTTATCCTTTTTAAATTTAAATAGGGTAACTTACAGTATATTATATGATGGATATCAATCACAGCACAAGAATCTGCATTTTCTCTTTGGATATGTGACTGAAAATGGAGTCTTGTGTGATGCCTATCGATTTCAGCTCAAGCACCTTCTCTCATTGTCGCTCAGAAAACTGCAATTAAAAAACCGTTCTCATATTTTTAACTGTTCTCTTATCTTGTTATGTTTTGGTTTTAGGGTTTAGAGTGTTCTCCCATTGTTGCTCAGAAAACTACAATTAAAAATGATTGCTGCTGTGGATTGTGATTTGCTGCCTCTTAACTTATCTCTAGCTCTTACGCATTTTACTTCCCTGTGTGTTTATTTGGAAAACCAGAAGTTACAAAGACAAGAAGACAGAAAATGCTGTAGTAGTTTTTACCAGTTAATGGTAAACAATGGCATGATTGAAGTTGTGGGTTTTTCCTGCATACAGGAAGGAAAAGCTGTTGGGAGAAGTTTTGCAATGTTCAAGCACCACCATATTGATGGCAACAAGGAAATGGTAGCTATTGGGACCGTGAATGTTGTTGGTTCTTGCTTTTCTTGCTATCTCACGGCAGGTAAATCTTTTTTTAATTTATTCAATTGAAATTTCATTAATATTAAAAACTTGAACATCAAGCTGTAACAATTTATAACATGTAAAAAAAAAAGTCTCAAGAATTTCCGTTGTTTTTTTTTTAATGTATAAATATTTCATTTCGTGCAAAGCTTATAATTCCACCAAACTTTTGGAAATGAATACAAAAAAGATATATTTGATTTGGATTCTTGGATATGGTGGAGAAGAAGACAATTGTTTAATTATTAGATTAAGGTTTATATATAAAACTACACATATTAAGGTTTTGTTCCATTGTTACATGTACTGTACATATCAAATAAATGCCACAAAGAATGGTCGTGGCTATCCAAATCAAGGTCTTTTATTTTCTAGGGTTTCAACTCAAGCTACCTAAAATTGTCTATTTCCTCGTGATTTTGTCTCTTTTCTAGGGCTTCAACTCAAGCTAAAATTCTCGTAGTAAAACCTAGATAAAAAATTTTCCATTTCTTCATGATTTGCCTATGATATATTATTAATCTATGATATTTTTGTATTTGATAATATCTATATGCCCCATGCTCATTTCTCACTCAGAATTATTCTGTGTGATAACAGTAGCAACAAACAATATATATGTTAAAAAAATATAGTATCAACAAACAATAATAGTATCAACCCTAAACCTTCATGCAAAACATAATTGGTAGGCAATCTGAAATGGTAAGGGGGGTGAGCTATGAAGCTCATTAAGAAACATATATAAAAGAAATAATATCATGTTAACTATATGCAAGAATCTTAATACATGCTTCACTACATGACAATACAAAATCAATGCAATTCCTTTAGGTTATGTTTGGTAAATAGGATGATGGATATGCCGCGCGATGATAATCATCCTATCTTATGTTTGATGCACACATTAAGGAGAGGATTGGATTGTGAGGAGGATTAGTCATTCTCCTAGTATAGGATGATTCGATCCTCTCCAAAAAGTAAGGATTATTTCTAATCCTATGGGATTAGAAATAAATACTCATATTTTATTCATTTTATTCTTAATTTTATATTTACAAAGTAACTTAAACATTTAATAAAATAATAAGGATACTTGTTTAATTAATTAATTAATCCAAAATTTTTCCTTCTTTTCTTTTTTTTTTTTTACTTTTTTTCTCTCTTTTTTTTCTTGTATTTATTCAAGAAAAATTATATTTTTGATAAAATAATATTTTCTTTAACAATTTTTTTTTAAAAATTACTTTCGAAATTAATTAAAAATTTTAAATTATTTTTTTAGAAAATAAATTCTCAAACATAATAATTATTATAAAACATATATTTTTAACTAGTTTTTTCTTACAATTAAATTTTTATTTTTTCTTTTTTACTGTAAAAATAAAGAAAAATAACTATTAACCATAAAATTATTAGAAATTATATTTTTTAATTAATAAAATTTAACTTGTATATTTTTATATTTCCTTCTAATTGACAAATAAAGAAAGAGGATAAAGAAACCATAAAAATAAAGACAAATATTTAAGAATTGTCTTTTGGAAATTAAAGAAATAAACTTATTTCCTAAACAAACTCAATTTTCTAAAAATAAATATATTTAATTTACAATAAAAAATTATTTTAAATTTAAATCATATAAAAGAAATAAAAACAAAAAGGAAAGAAGGAAAAAAATGGTGAAAAAGCCTTCAGTCTAGCTAACTGGCTGATTAAAAGAAAATTTCATTTCAAGAATTCTCCATCTATGTGGCCTCTTATCTGATTGGCTGTTTAAAAGAAAATTTGTTGGTCTTGGTTACATTTAACTCTATGAACCAAGTCTTGATAATCTGATTGATTATTTAATTGCAAAAATAGCTATAGTTATAAAATGTTACGGGAAAATTTTATACGCGAATATATTCACTTTGAAAAAATTGTGAAACTTTGAACTAAATTTAAACTTAAAAACTTTATGTTGCAAACTTTAGCTATCGGTTTGAGCGGTGTGGTTAGAGAAGGAATCAACCGTTAATGATAAAGCTTTATCTATTCCATTCCATTGTGCCCTATTTTTAACCTTGTCAGTAATTATTGGACCTTCCTATAGCAACCTGCAGCATCAATTGGTGGATAAGTAGCTTTTTTTCTTGAATTTTTAAGCTTTTTTTCTTCCGTAGGAATCTAAGCTGCTCATGAACTAGTTTAACCAATACCAAATCACCCACATTAAACTGTTGCGCTCTCCGACTTTTGTCCACCCATTTCTTCATGCGCTTTGATGCTTTTTCCAAGTAAGCTCGGGCAATTTCGGTGTTCTGTTTTCACTCTTTGGTGAAGTTGAAAGCTCGAGGGTTTTTCCCTTTATACGGCTTAAGAGGAGTGTGGGGCAATCTCGGCTGCTGTCCTGTAACTATCTCTAAAGGACTTTTGTTCGTGGCAGAGCTCTTTTCTAGAATTAAAACACAGTTGTGCTACATCTAGTATCATAGGCCAGTTCTTCTGATTAGCTTGCACGAAATGTCTCAAGTACTCTTCCAACAACCCATTGAACTGTTCGGTTTGTCCGTCTGTTTGAGGATGATAGCTTAAGGAGATGTTAAGTTGGGATCCGAAGATAGTGAAGACTTCTCGCCAAAATGACCTGGTGAATCTGGGATCTCTATCACTAACGATGTTCTCCGGAGTCCCCCAATACTTGACCACATGCTTCAAGATTAGACGAGCTGTGTCTTCTGCTGTACAGTACTTCTGGGCTGGGATGAATGTGGCATATTTGGAGAATCGATCAATGACTACCATGATGGATCCAATATCGCCAACTTTAGGGAGCCGAGCTATGAAATCTAGGGAGATGCTTTCCTAAGGTTTTGTTGGCACTGGCAATGGTTCGAGTAAGCCCGCTTGCTTCTTTCTTTCAACTTTGTCTTGCTAGCAGATGAGGCATGTCTTGGTGTAATCCATCACATCCTGTCTCATATGCGGCCAATAGTAGCCTTGCTTTAGCAGAGCAAGAGTGCGTTGCCAACCCGGATGGCCTGCCCAAGGGGTATCATGACACTCCTGCATTAGCATTCGTCTCAGGTTTCCTGCTCTTGGGACAAATAGTCTTGGACCTCTTGTTAACAAAGCCCCGTTCTCCATCCAAAAATACTTCAACTTCCCTTCTTCTACCATCTTCATTAAGCACTTGGCTTGGGGATCTTTATTCAGGTTTTCTTCGATTAGTTTCCGAATTTCTGTGGTCGCTTTTGTATCTGACATTGGGCCTCGAGTTTCATGCGCTACTATTCACGTGGCTGATTGACCCGCCAAGTCATCAGAGGTCTCGAGGTCACCAGCAAGTGTACTCGAGGACCACCTATAGATTATGGCCATAGATCTGGTTGTGTCCCAGTGGGGACGGCTACTGGATTCCTTCGAGAACGATGTATTCCTTCGGGAACGATGTGTTCCTTCGGGAACGATGATAACATGATTTAATTGTAGGGTGATACCTAGTCTCCACTTACTGATTTTTGTTTACTGAAAGGATTTACTGAATCCTGTTTATTGTTTACTATACTATATTGTAAACTGTTTAGCCAGTGATTTGAATATTAAAGACTGTTCACTATATCCACTGTTTTTCTACTGGGTATGCTGTTAAGGAAAATAATCGTTTTGTGGTATATAGTTTTGATTTTATAAAGCAGCATACAACTCCCTTACTGAGCACGTTGTCGCTCACCCTTTATTTCCACTCCATAGGTCGTTGATAAGAAATTTACCTTCCCGAGATTATCGACTGCTAGAGTCAGCAGATATTCGATATCGAAGGTATATGATTTTCTTTTATATATTCAGCGAATTTGTACAATACTACTTTGAGTAGAAGGGAATGTATATATGTATCTTAAGGAAGTAACGTAACAATTCATATTTCCATATTGGTACGATGAATAAGAGTACTAATTATTACTAAAGTGATTAATAGATTGTTAAGTATTATTGACAGCCCAACCGGTAAAAGTAGGTAAATGTGAATAAATATTGTGTATTACCGTAGGTTCAGGATGTTACACTTTTTACCTGTAAATTAACATTCATTTGTTACTTCCATTATCTTCCTTCCGTGTCCATTACAATATTGAAGCAAAATATATCTTCTACTTTTACAACATAGATTGCTAGCCATCCCTTTAGGAATTTAATTAACTTATTATGAGACTTTTATTAATTTTATTTCCGTACATTATGTTTAAAATTTTAAAAAAATATTTATATTAAGTGTAATTAACTAATTTAATTTTATAACTATATTTTATTAATTTTTTAAACCAACAAAGTTATATTGTATAAATATATTTAAAAATCAGGTATAATTTTTTAGGTTAATGTCTTAAAAATAGGGTATATATTATATAACTTATATAATATAAGTAATTTTAGTATTTTAATAAATAACAAACGAACAATAAACGAACATAAAAGAACGAATAACAAATGACACTTTAAACGAACGAACAATAAATGAACATAAACGAACGAACGAACAACAAACGAATAATAAATGACACTTTAAACGAACGAACAATAAACGAACATAAACGAGGCTGTTCATGAACAAAAACGAACGAACCATACCTCTGTTCATGTTTGGTTTGTTTAACAAATGAACACTCAAATATTGTTTGTATTCGTTCATTAAACTTAATACATGAACATAAACGAACAAAAACCGAACAAGTTCACGAACGGTTCGATGAACATTCTGTTCATTTACACCCCTAGCAAATTGTGATGATGTGGCTTGAGAGTTGTGAAAATCTTGCATTTTTGTTCAAGGAATTTGGCCTAAGCATGTTTCATTTAGGGTTTGGGTTGATTTGGTAATGTTTGGTAAAGAACATGTTGAGTTTGGGTTGATTAATATTGTGAAATAAAATTGCCTAATTTATTCAAGGAATCACGGAAAAAGTGAGAAATTTCTATATTAGGAATTAAAGTCGGATTTTTAGAAATAATTAGGGGATTTAATTTTGTTGAATTGGGGACATTAAGCAATATTTAGAAACTATTTTAGACATTTAAAAATGAAAAATAGGGCAATTTAGGGTTAGGAAGTCCTAAAATGCAAATTAGGGCATTTTGGTGTTCGGTAAGGGCCTAAATTGATGACCTAGGAAGCCAATTTTGTAATAAAAATCATAATAAGTATAATAGGGGTTACTAGTCATTTGGGACCCATTTGGGGAAGAATCGGACCTAAAAATCTAAAAGTTGAGTTTTAGGATTAAGGGGTTGACTTTTAAAAAGGGATTAGTACAGGTAAATTGAAGCCCGAAACAAGGTTTGAGGGTTCCATTCATGAAATAAGGGTTTAGGTGAGCACTTAGCAAAAGTCAACTTGTGGTTTGATTGGGTCAAATTTGACCAAAAAGTCAAATGGTGTTTGACTAAAAGGAAATACTATGAAACTAACTACAATGAAGTCAGATTTTGGAATTGTTGGTCCAACATATAAAATTTTGATGTTTGACTTTTGTAGATATTCATTGACCGTAACTGCATGCGGATCAAGGTGCTACCCAGTGAGTTGGTAATTGCGCTAGTAGATTGTAAGAACTCTAATCGAGTCTCTTATGGTTTGATTTGTACCATTAAACTTTCGTTTGTGAAAATCAAGATAAACATGCATGTGGCCTGTTTTAGATAAAAATGTATTTCATGCCCGGTTTTATAAATTTATAATATTTTGACTATGATTTTGACTTTATGCCTTGAGCATGTTTTTGTATGTAAATGATTTTGCTATTTGTGTATATTGATTTGACGATTCGTTTATGTTTTGTATAAACTATGGAGATATGTTTCTAAACGTGAGCAAGTGTATATTTGTCATGGAAGAAACATCTTAACTGATTGCTGGCACAAAATAATGACAAACAATTCTACTTATTTTTTTCCTTGGCGGTGCAGTCATAAAGAAAAGAGAAAGGTTGATGATTGATGGGGATGGAGTCTGGCTGGGGATGTGGAAAATCAAATTTTACAAAGTCAAAATTGTTTATCATATGCTGCTAATGGCAGGAGAGTTTGATGCAGAAGAATTGTATTCCGAAGAATAAGGTTCCTACCGCCCACCACAACATCCTTTTTCTTCGTTGACTCTTGGAATTGTATTTTATTCATTTATATCCAAACCAAAAAGTTAGAGAGCCTTCTAAGGCACTCTTTCTTTCTTATTCGGTTTTCAACTTCCAAACAATCAATTCTTTATTGAAAAGAGAGAATGCTGAAAAGAATAGAATCCAGGCTTTTAGTAGTGTGCCTGATGCCCAACATCTTTATTTATCCCTATTCTTGTTAATATTTTCTATCGTCTATTTGTTTACACCATTTTTCACGTATATCTTGGATTGAAATGAAAATACAAATGCGTTATGGTGGCCTGTATCTTGTAAATCTTAGTAAATTCTACTCTTCTTTTCCATGTGGGGCCTGTTTTAAGGGATATTGGAGATCCAAAAATCTATCCAATGAAGTGATATATAACCCCAAGAGTTAAGAGTTGCCACTGATTTGCAAATTACATTTATATTTTTTTAATCCATCTTTGACTTCGTGTATTATGAACTACTTGATACCGTCCAGTAGTGATGACACAGGGCAACTTAAGAATATTATAATCACGCATTTCGTTTCATAGGAAAAGATGCTGCTCCACTATTGTTTTCTATACGTTTTGTTTGGCATGGAGTAATTAAAATCTAGAATCGATTCCACAGTGCTACTTAATTGTCAAATAGCTCTGCTTTTTCTTTAATCTATAAAAATCTGCCACTTCTCAAGCCTTCATCTGCACGTAGTAATCAAATGGGGGTGGACATACAGGGCAAGCTCCGCCTAGCTCTTGGCTCGGTTAAGGATCATGCATCCATTGGTAAGGCCATGATATACAACCACGACGGAAAAGGGTTTTCTGATATAGAGATTGCGGTGCTGCGTGCAACTGGCCATGGCAACGGTCCCATAGAGGACAAATACATGCATGAGATCCTCTTCCTTGTCTCAAACTACCCAGGATCCATTCCGTTTCTTGCTGAAAGAATTTCACGCCGTCTCATCAAGACTCGAAACCGCTTGGTGGCTCTCAAAACTCTTACTCTCATTCATCGTCTCTTACGTGGTGGCAACCGTTGCTTCGAGCAAGAGCTACGTAGTGCTCATGTTTCCGGCCATCTCCAGATGAGCACCCACTGTTTTCGGAAGAATTCAGAATCTTTTCTTCCATTCCTACATAGCTATGCAGCTTATCTTGAAGAACGAGTGGGATGGGTCATTAATCAAGCTGGAAAATTGGAACCCGTTATGTTCAATGGCCTGGAGTTTCGATGTTACGAGGAGAAGTCGGTTGATATGGTATTTCGTAAGTTGCCAAAGTGTCAAGCGTTTATAGACAGGGTCCTGGATTGTTCACCACGTGATATTGTGCCTACAGACAACCTGGCTCAAGCAGCCATGGGCAACACCTTAAAAGAGAGCTTCCAAGTCTACTTTATGTTTTGTGAAGGCGTTGAAATTCTTGTCAACATGTTCTTTGATTTGACAAGGCCAGCAAGAACTTTGGCCTGCGACATACTCAAGAGGGCTTCTCGCCAAAGCAAAGAACTTCGTGATCTGTATGAAACGTGCAAACGAGTTATTGAAAACAAGAATCTGGAGTATCCCAGTGTGCAGATCATCACCATGGATCATGTGTTGGCTTTGGAACGGCGTTCCAGCCTCGTGTCGACAAATTCGTCATCAATAATGTGTAGGACTGGCATCCCAGCATCTCCTCCGCCCTCGGATTGCCTAACACTGATGGGAAAAGAAAGCGAAAAGGAAGGAAATGGAGATATTAGTTCGTCATCAACTCCTTTTTCATGCACTCTGGAAACCAAAATAAGCAAGGTTTGGGTGGTTTTTGAAGAAGATTACTGTGATTTGGAGGTGCCTTTGGATATCATATAATAGCGATCCTTATCCTCCTAACCCATCAGGGTTATGGAAGGTTGAGAGATAAATTAAACTACGTAGCCTTTGTCGCTTTGTCAACACCATTATAAATTATTAAACAGAGAAATCCAATTTTGCTGGTATAAATCTGAACCAACCGTGAACCAACAGTATCTAGTCCACATAAATAATTCACCTATATTTATGCTGCTGTAAAGTCGACCCAGTTCTCCACTCATGTTGCATCTTATTTTGAAGCTACCATTTTCTTTAATAGGAAAGAGGAAATACTGCTGTGTACCCAACTGTTTAGATGATGATTTTTCCTTGAGAAAATTGTCTATACACTTCGAATAATGAAGAATAATTACGGAGTTGAGATTTAATTTGAAAGTTAATATCATTCATACATACATACATGCATACATACATACATATGAAGAGGTATCAAATTATACTAGTATAAAACAATTTGTTTTACACTATTTTTGTAACTCCACGCCATATTAATTATTTTGTAAACCGATCGTTATATTAACAAACTACTCACATTCATCATGCATATACATTTTTGAGTCGATCTGATATTTATATAATTTCAATCAATAACAACATTTTTTTCAATATATATTAAAGGTTTAAATTTTGTTATAATCAAACTAATTATCAAACTATTAGTTAAACATTTTCAATTAACTTGAAATTTTGTATGTATGTATGTATGTACTCTACACTCTCATAATAGATGCAACAGTCATTGACCTTATTTAAACCAAGATTTTTAAACCATTTACAATTGGTTAACCTAAACTCTATAATAAAAACAATTAAAATTATCAGAAATCAATAGATTCAAGCATTGACAACATATTCATATATACAAGTTATTTTATTCTCAATGCTTTGTCCATTCTGATATTGTTTATATATAGACACTATTAGAAAAAAGTCAAACACTACGGTCACATAAAAAAATAAACTGCAATTAATGAAACTGAACGTCAACTAATATCTTTAACTACGATTTTTATAATTTTAATTGTGTTTTTAGGTTTCAAACATTATGTCTTCAATTATGTTTATATAAAAGCCATAGACTAAGAGAAATTGACTCCGTAATTTCTTACGCCTGTTTGGTGCAAGTTCGCAAAAGGCTAGGATGTAACATTTCCTTAATCGATTCTTACACATGTTTAATGCAAGTTCATAGGTGGCAAGGACGTAACATTCCCTTAGCTTATTCTTATGCATATTAGATGCAAAGTTAGTAGAAGGCAATGTATCAATCCCTTAGCTGATTTCACAACACATCAATTTTTAATGCAAGGCACATTGAGTGCTAAACTATGCACGGCGAGGAGGTAACATTCCCTCGGCCAATCATCAAGGCACGTTGAGTCCTAGACTATGTAAGGCAAAGAGGTAACACTCCCTTGGCCAATCTTCAAGGCACATTGAGTGCTAAACTATGCAACGCAAAGAGGTAACACTCCCTCAGCCAATCTTTTGCAAAGCACGTTGAGTCTCTAGACTACAAATGGTGAGGATGGAACATTCCTTCAACCTATCTAGAACATGTCAAGTTCAACATGATAAAGCTTGAGTGTGAAGAAAGCCAAGGATGTGATATCCCCTTAAGCTAAATTTATCTAGGTCTTCAAGAAACAAAAGCGTTTATGCTAGAACTTGAGGCATGCATGGAATCTAAGTTATCACAAGAGCGATAGCTATCAAGCTAAGGCTCGAGGCATGCATGGAATTTAAGTCCTCGCAAGAGCGAAAGCTATTAGCTAGGGCTCGAGGCACGCATGAAACATTAAGTGTTTGCAAAAGTTAAAGCTATTAAGCTAATACTTAAAACATGCAAGAAAATGAGATATGATAACCAATGTAGCCACATTAAAAGTCGACCACAGCCATTAGGCAAAGCTAGCTAGAATCCATTATGAAGGGTGACCAATTTAAAGTAAGAAAGGAAAGGTAATCACGCCAAAAGCAACATCCCTATTTGCTTGAAGGCGTCACAAATTTAAAGGTGGAGAACCTAATTTAACCAACACAACAACAAGAAAACGTCTCTACATGGCAACACACCAAGGATAAGATGATGGCCATGGTAGCACAAGAAAGCTCCTTTAAGCCATTTCAATAAAACAACCACAATTGATGCTCAATTTTGGTTTAAGGGGGGGACTTACTGTTAGGGATAGGCTTAGCCCATAAGACCACATGCCTAGCCTTGCCCAATAGGCCCAGCCCAAACTTTGTTTAGGCTCCTTGTCTCCTTAGTCTCATGGCCTGAAGATAGATTGGTTCTCTTCAAATAGCTAGACTCCAGCAAATGATGACACATGGTACAATCCGATTTTGAGATCCACCATTCTTTTTTATTTGACAGTTATGTATTTGAAGTTAGAATGAGAAGTGTAAATCGAGAGATAGCTAATCTTTTGCTTTGTAGGGATTGAAGTATGCATCGACATAGACTTTACAGTATTCCCTACAAGCCAAATCAAAATGAAAGGAATTGATTATTGATATTGACAATTCAACTCAGATCCAGTAAGAAATCGCAATTCAATTCGCATTTAATTAAGTGTAACTAGAAGTAAGTGCCAACAAATCCAATATTGACGGTTAGGTACATAGCCAAAATTAAAATATTTTTATGTAGTCAAATGTAGATTGACTTCTGACCAACGACTTGAAGGAAACCGAAACAAACACGCAGCGGAATTTAAATCATTCGGCCTCTACTAGGATCGATTCGGAGAGTTGCCTGATTAGGGTTTCGAGATTTTACCTAACGTTTCTCTGATTTCTGTCGTTGGTCGAGTCACAAGCAACAACTTTTCGTTCCTGCCTCTATGGTATCCACACGAACGGATCTCACGACTCTTGAACGTCTCACGATCAGAGCTTTAAAGAGCGTTTTGATTCTTATATTCGAATTGCTAGCTTCGATTAAAAGAATACCTTTTGTTTTCTGTTTTTGTTTTTGTGCGGCTATGTTTTTAGAAAAAACATCCTTTTATAGGCAGTAAATTTTACCCTAAAATTTACTGCCAAACAGAACTCTAATCCTACTTAGAATAGGATTAGTTATATCCCTAATCCAATTCAGAATAGGATTAGTTATATCCTTAATCCAATTCAGAATAGGATTAATTAAGCTCCTCATTGATCCGTTCTAAGTGTGCGACCCAATAGGTTCTCAAAACAATGGCAATGACAAAATTGTCACAGGCAATGAGCGGTATCTAGCAACACATCATTGCTACCCATGTAACGAGAATGTCAATGACTCGACATAACCTTACTCGTGATAGATGTTACCGTGTAGTCTAATCCCTTTATCCTTTGATGTCTTGATTAGACACAAGTCATGGAATGTGTCACACTTGTATAGTCTAATCAGCGTTTCTTGATTCCTAAGTAGACTAATTAAACAAATAAAATCAATATCTCATATTGACTTATTCGAGCACGGCCATGCATTTCTTAGTCTCACTCTATCAAAGGGCCCAAGACATCACTCTTGTTATATAAGAGGGATAAATTCTATCTTGATCACTCAACGTCCCTCTACATAGATCAAGGCATACCCAATTACTACCTTTATAGTCCATCCTGTTACGAATAACATCTAGCAGCATTAAAGTATGCAATTCTCTATGTTGGGATCTTTGATGATCTCAAGTCAAAGGATCACATACACCATCATCACTATGAGAATCGCTTATGACACTCATATAACAATCCATGTAGCGTTCTCATGGAGGGTCGATCCAGTACATAGTTCTCTAACATGTACCTATGTGATGACTTGATATCCTATATCCATGACAATGGTCATCAGTCAACCACATACTAGTCTTATCGTATCATTGTTATCCTTGTTCACAATAATACTTGACTAGGGATATTTTAAGAATAGTGTGTTATTACTATTCTAAGGACATTATCATATAAGATTACATTACGCAGTTATAAAACAAATATAATAATGAACTATAATAAATAAAATGTCATGATACATAAATAATGCCAAAGTCAATCATCTAATGAATGGTTCTAAGGGCATAATCCAACACGACTATATATTGTCAAACCCTTTAGTGATGAAGTCAAACCCTAAACTATCTAGTAATCAGACTTTCACGAAAAATGCTAAAAACAAGGTAAACAAGTTGAAAAGCCTTCGTTTGAGGTTGTTTTGCTAGAAAGCGCTAAGGGAGCCTTCCACCTTATTTTCTACCATGGGATTAACATTTCCATGTTGAAAAGTCCATAAAAGTGGGTTGATCACTTTAATTAATTATTAGATTATCACTTTAAATTATAACCATGTATTATGGACACTTGTAAAATGAGATTAAATTAAATGATGTAACTTACTTAGTAACTATATGACCTAATTATTTGATTATTAAAGATATCATTACATTAAATGAAGCATGAAGGTGGCATGTGGATATAAATCCTAATAAGATTTTTATTAGTTTTAAATTACTATAATTAGAAGCTAACCAAACAACCATTAGTAATAAAAGTCACAAGTGGGGTTATAAAGGGAATTTGCCCACCAAACTTTGTAGATATTATTTTAATATAAAAAGGATTATTTCATCACCATATTCAACCATTTTTGCATGTCCCAAACTAGAAAAGAACCTAAGTGTGGCGTGAAGGAGAAAGAAAGAAAGAGAAGAGAAGAAAGGAATAAACCAAGGAGAATTCTTTAAAACCCTTTATATCAATTGTCCTACTTGCAATTCTCTATAACATATATCAATTTGGGGCTAAATTAAGGTTGTTTGAAGGGTAAAAACTGACCCCAAAGTTTCAGCCTCCATTAGTAAGTATAGAGTAAGTAGAGAGGGAAAAATTCACGATTCGTTAGTTTCAATATGTATGATCTTTTAAAAGGTCTTAAGCATGTCTATGGTGTTTAAATTTAGCAAAACAACTTGGAGAGGTTCTTAGGGTTTTGGCCAAAAAGGGTCCATATGGTATTGATGCTTAGCTTTTCACGGATACGATATATGTTAGTGTAGAGATGTTGGTAAGCATGATTGTGAAGTTATCTTTTAGTAAAGTCAATAGGAAAGTCATGTTATGTATTCGGCCAAGTTGAGGAAGTTAGGGTTAGAGTGATGTTAATAAGCTGTTCTAAATATATGTGGTTATTAGATATGTGTAGATTATATTGGTATAATGGGAATTAGACGAAAGTGGTCAAAATGCCATATTGTGTTTCGACCACTTAAGGATAAATTAGAAAGTGCCATTGTTTGATCAAGATAGGATTTGTTTAATACGTTTTGAAGTGAATTATGATTGAATAACTGATAATTGAATGTGTTTTGAATCCATATTGCAATTAAGGATAATGTTGGAGAGGAGTTGGTGTAGGCAAAATATATGCTTTGCCTAATGCTACCATTGGTGCCTAGTTTAGCTAAAGTGAAGTGTGCATAGATTTTAGGTAAGGGACATGCATGAAAGAAGCCAAAACTGGTATCATGTGATTGCATATGAATGAACTGGTTAAGTGATATTGAATTGTTTGGTTTTGAACTTGCAAGAGGTCACTAGGATAGAAAAGTTACTTGTCAAAATTTCATAAAACAATAAGTTATGAAGAAATTGTTTTGAATGAGAATAAGCTTAGAATGACCTTATGGGATTGTCATGGATGTAAGCTAAGGTGTTAGTATTGTTAAAGGTTCGATTAAGGGTGAAACTGTGTCTTTAATGCATGAACTCTCATAACTACATGTTTTCTTAAGCTATGCCTTATTAGTTTTTGAAATACAAGAATGGTGTTTGAAAGGTTAAATGGCAACCCACCTAATGCTAGTTAAATATATCTTTATGGTAAATAACATAATTTAATGTTTGAGAAGATTTGAATTGAATGAAAGTGCATTGGATGACAGATTTGTCTTAAATGATATTATTATATTGTGGATAGTCCATAATGTTTGTAAATGGTGTTACTGTGACTATTGGTTATAATGTTGTATTGCTTTGTAATGTATTGCTTGTTGTATGACATTGATCAAGTCTTTAGCTTCCCCTGTTGTCACCTAATTGGTGATATTGTGGACTCTCTTAACTATGGCTATATGTATTACCTTGTCTCTACTGTGATGATTTGAAATGAGATGTGATTGTTTTTAAATAAATTGTTAAAAGTATTGCATTGCTTTGAATTGACTGAAATTGGTTTGAAAGAACATGTATATTGTTTCATTGGTCACACCTAGGATCTCTATAGCATGAGTGTTAGGATCCGGGTAGATAAAGTACTTCAAAGTATTCTTTATACCCCTAAACTCCTGACTTAACTATAAGGAGCACTTCGTCTAGTGTTAAAGTATCGAAAGTATTTTGAAACGTTTATAGTGTATGACACGTATGGATACATATATAGGATAATTACAGATAGTTGGCATGGTATCCGTTCTTTTATATATGTTTCTTTCTGGGCATAAAGCTTACCCCTATTTCTCCTTGCAGATTATCTTTAGTAGATACGTTGTTATTACTTTTTGGGGTTTGTGGAGTGAGATTCCTTCAAGGCCTTCTTTGATCCTTGGAGGTATATGATTGTACTGTTTCTTTTGTATCAAGACATTACATGCACAGTATCAGTATTTTGTATATGGGATGTAAATTATGTTATACTAAATGTTAATTATAATCTCTTTAGATAGAGTGGAATGCAAACTTAATGGTTGGTATTTTAGATGAATGATAATGAAAGGTTAATGTTGATCCCATTGGTTTAATATATAATATTAAGAAACAACCACTTTGGCAGAATTGAAATGGTTATGAATGAATGTCTGATTTGATAGTCATCATCATCATCATTAGAGCCTTTATCTCAAGAGGTTAGGGTAGACTATATGAACCAATATCTGAATTCACGTTTGTTTTGATAGTAAATGGATAAATGGTATGATAGGACAGTGGAATGAGGACCATAAATTTAGTTATGAAATCAAACCAGTTAAGTAAGTTTTAGCTTATTAAGAAAAAAATGTTACATTGCACACAGCTTAACAAATGTAAAGAAAAGAAAAAAGTTAGCCCAAAATTTAGTGATTCTGGGTGTCACACTTGTACCACCAACTTGCTTATAAATAGGCCCTCATTTCCTAAGGAAAGAGATCTTTTGGCATTCATTATTGCCTATAAATATTTACTTTATGCTTTATTTTTTTCGTACATGTACCTTGTGGCACCTAAACACTCGACCTATCTTGTCAAAAGTGCTGTACTTAGTGAACAATCCGGTTCACACTTTATACTTTATGGTAAATGCATAGCTACCACTGTGGACATAGGAACATTGCCGAACCATGTAAAATTCTAGTGTTTATCTCTTTACTTGCACTGTTCACCACTGTGTCACAAAGTTTTTCTTTTATAGCAAAGAACACTGATTTCCTTTGTAAATTCTAAAGCATTAAAAATCTGTTGGAAAAGAGAATGGCCACTGTTGATACACTTTTTCGTAAGGGTTGTACCAAAACTGGTGTACCTTTTGTCATTGG
Organism: Heritiera littoralis; assembly: GCA_031772115.1. Taxonomy (NCBI): domain Eukaryota; kingdom Viridiplantae; phylum Streptophyta; class Magnoliopsida; order Malvales; family Malvaceae; genus Heritiera; species Heritiera littoralis. Next base: position 2,996,213 of record JAPDPK010000087.1, on the reverse strand, counting down.
TGTTGTCTTACTTCGAACAACCGCTGCAAACGGTAATGGTTGACAATTCCTCAGCTTCTTAAAAAGAAGATATCGAAAAGAAGAAACCCAAAAATTTTTACTATTGTATTAGACCTGGCAATCCGTGTCTCTGTGTCATGACACGAGTCAAGACATGACACGAATTATAAAAACATGAACACGACACTGATTATAAAACGTGTCTGAATCATAAACACAAACATGACACATTTTTTATGTGTAACACGTGATACGACATGACTGACAAGTGATAATTATCCGTGTCAAATGACACGACACAATTAACATGAAATTGACACGATATGACATGATTTAAACAAAATAACACAAAATTAAAATGACATAGATGACACGTTTAAAAATCAAAACATAATAAAAAATGATAAATAAACATCATATTTACATTTATTCACATCTATATTAATTAAAATTCAAATATTAGTACCAAATGTAATAAAATAATAATATCTTTAATCTATACAATCCATAATATATATTGAAAATATCAAAACATACAAACAAAACATAATAAGTTAACATTAAGTCAACAAACATAAATAATTCAACAAAACATTCAAACAATTAAGTCATTAACAATACAAGAAACAACAATTCAAGGAGTTAACACAACTTAATATGATTCAGTAACTTGAAAAGAACTAGAACACTTCAATGATTTTGAATCTTCTTTACCAAGATCCAAGTTGATGACACCATCTATCATCTCCTCAAAGTTCCCATCAACATCATCAGGTAACCAATCTTTGCAACAAACAATTGCCTCCACAAGATCTGGCTTATGTGAACTATGATATAGATCAAGAACTTTACCACCAACATTGAAAGCAGATTCAGATGCTACTGTGGAAACAGGAATACTCAATATATCTCGAGCCCTGGCAGCAAGCTTAGGATACTAAAACTAACTTTGCTTCCAAAATTGCAAAATATCTAATTGGAGTGTCCTATCAACTCTCTGTTCTTCCAAATACTCTCTAATTGAGACTCTTTTATAACAGCACCATAATCAACATCAAAAGATTCGAACTCCTACGAAAAGAAAAAATCAAATGAAAAATCAAAATCATTCATTCATGGACACATTAGACAAAAACAAAGTAACAATTAACAAACTGCAGCAATCCATAAGTTCAATAACAAATATTAAAAATGGAATTCACTCATATATTAAGGACTTATTGGGATTACCTAAATCAAAGCAAAATAGTGAATATGTATTTATAGATGGTCAATATTTATTTCAAATGATACTTGACTTTATGAACATGCACATACATGAATGTATAAAATTATTTACAACCACAATGATCTTATCCATACTTACAATATAAAAAAAAAGTAAACAAATAAGAAAAATATTGAATGAATATAATTAAAATATGCAGTTATTTATAAAACGAGACAATATTTACTTACCTTCCAAATATCCACTTGACTTGAACTCATAATCATGGACTCACCATCAACAGTTTGGTTGTTACTATCCACTAAAAAAAAGCCAGAAATAGACGTAGAAGCCTTCACAGCTGTAACAAAATCATCATATTCAGAATATAAAGAAAACAAAGTTTCCCTTACTTTTTTGAACTCTCTTGAATTCTGCCCATAAAGCTTATTGTAACTCCATTCCACAAACTATATCTTGTAACAAGGATCCAATATCACAGCTATAGCTAAAATCATACTAAACTTAGACCAATACTTCTCAAACTTTACAAACATCAAAGTAGCCATTTTTTAAACTGCACACCATCACCATTCATGTGTTCTTGCAAGCTTAATCATGCCTAAAATATTGAAGGAAAGTATAAGTTGGATGTAGGATACTTTGATCTAGAAAACACATGTAATCTCATAGAAAACACTTAAGAACTTGCTTAGTTTCTCAATTCTATCCCTCTCACTTTTAGATGGACAACTCATATAGTTTGAATCACTAATTTCTAAGAGAGTAAAAGCCATGCGAAAGTAAAGGGCACTTTAAAGCATAAGAAATGTGGAGTTCGATCTAGTTGGAACATCTTGTCTCAATCCTCTATTGGCATTTAAATATACTAGGTTCACACACTCCAAAAATTTTTGTTTTTTGACTTGAGACCCTATCGTATACTTAACACGTTCCCTCACTTTTCTAATATACTCATCAACCTCTTTCAAATTATCTTGTACTATCAAATTTAAAATATGAGCACAACATATTAAATGAAAAAACTGATCATTTTCCAAAGTGCTTTTCGAACATTTAATGGCAATTTCAGAAAATCAACAAAAGTATCATTTGAAAGGGCATAGTCTAATGTCACAGAGAACAATTTTCCTTCAATCTCTCAATTAGACAACAAAGAATACACTTTTTCACTCAAACTAACACCATTGTGTGGAGGTGGCATAAAGGAAAATCTCAAGATCTTCTTGTGTAAATTCCAATCATGATCAATAAAATGTACAATGATGCATATATACCCATCGGTAGTGATAGAAATCCATAAATCAGAAGTCAAACAAATTCTACCTGGTATTTCTTTCAACAAGAGTTTTAACCTACTTTTTTCTTTCTTATGCATTTTCATGACATCAAACTTAGCAATGTTCCTAAATATTGAAATCACATCAGGACATAAATAAGAAAGCACTTCCTTAATTCCACTAAACTCCATAAATGATAATGGCAGATTATGCTTAACAATTGTAGTTACAAATTTTTCACGAAATTCTTCAAGATCAAATTTTATAGACCTCAATAGCATAGACCCACCATGTTCCTTAGAAAAAATAATTTGTTTTACATCCTGTGTGTGAAGCCTAACACAAGTCTTGATATGACAGAGGAGATTACGTTATACAATCGGTAGAAATTATATTGCAAAAATATTTGCAGTGTCCAATGTGGCTGCATTATGATGTGAACTATAGCTTAAAAATAAGTATCAAATGAGCTAATAATTTTGATGGAATTATCTGCAACCCGGGAGTTACGGTTTTAGAGTGGTGCTATCGGAAGACTCGAGTACCTCAGATAGGTAAGGGACGCGTGTGTAATTTGTAGGGATATCCTGTAATAGTCCAAATATACAGTAAATAACATATTTTTACACACAAATTTCGGTTGGGTTGTTTGCGATGCCTTTACACTTATACAGTAACAGTAATAAACAGTAGCTCTAAATAATTTTATAAATTTGGAATATGAAATTTAACATCATTTTCTAACAACTTACATCCCTTGTTCCTATTTTACAAATTAAGTAGTACTGTACAATTTGGATGTATAAAAGAAAGCGCAAATACCTCCCGGTTCAACACAAGTAGTCTCGGGTAACCTAGATTTCAGTCGATATCCTCTAATGTATCCCCTTTTTAATGACTTATAATATCCTGTGGAGTGGAAAATAAAAGGTTGAGCGAAACGTGCTCAGTAAAGGAATCGTATGCAAGATTGACGTAACGAAATCTATATTATGGAAAACATTCTCTTTCCTAATAGTTCACTAGGTACAGTAAAGGGAAAGATACTATAGTTGGCTAGGTAATCCAGATGGAGTATGGGAGGTATTTTGAAATACCTGTCTTATCCCGGAAACCCAGAGCGACTATAGGGAGTAGTTTATAATTTGTTGATATAAATTCATTTAATAACACTTTCATAAATAAATGGTAATAAAACCATTTAATTCAACACTTCAGTAAACACTTGAAAACAACTTACAATAATAGTAGTAAAACAGTACAGTAAATTGTTTAATTTACAGTAGTAACTGTATAGAAACAGTGCAATAGCAGCACTATTGTAGTACAGAAAACAGTGGAAATAAAATTTAACACAGTAAACACTTCAGTAAAATAGTAACGAATTGTTTCAATAAAAAGCTTCACTTTAACAGTGATTAATTTGGTAACACTTTTATTTGTAACAATTTAGTAACAGTAATAGTTTTTCAGTAAACAGTAACAGTTCAGTAAATAGTAGTGATTTTAGTAAACCGTATAGGTTTACAAATAATTAAAATGTTCCTTTTTTAAAACATTAACAGTTTAGTAAAACACTTCAGTAACAATTCAGTATAGTACTCTATGTAGTAACAGTAAATAGTTCAGTATTAGTACGATAACAATTCAATAACCAGTGTAGAAGCAGTTCAGTACGGTAAACACTTGAGTTTCTCAGTGCAGTAACAATACAATAAACGTTTTAAAAATTAGTAATAATTTTCGTAAAACGTTTTCAATTTAGTAAACAGTAATAATCCAGTACAGTTCAATCAACAGTAAACAGTACTTCTTAGTTCAGTTCAGTAATCATTTAACAGTAGGTTGAGACTAGGCAACACCCCATATAATCATGCTATAATTATCCCCGAAGGTAAATAGTAACAGTATATAGTAAGATCTATGGCCATAGTCTATAGGGTGTCCATAGAGTACACTTGCCAGATGACTCTAGAACTGCTAAAGACTTGGCGGTCACTCAGCCACAGTAACAATACAGTAACAGTGAGCATGATAATGGGGCCTAATAGTCTCAAAATCATTTATTAACAATAGAAAATACCTTTAAGGAAAATAATTAAATATCTTTTAAAATTTATAAATTTCCAAAAAGGTATTTTAAATTCCCATTTAACTATACAGTGAAAACAGTCAATAAAATATTCATGTTTTAGTGAGAAAATTTATAAACGTTAAATTTTACTATAGAATATTTTATAGAACGTATTTATAATCTCACTTTAATAAAATTTATTTACATGAATATTTAATAAATATTTTTCGGTAAATTACCAATTTATGGGAAATGTTGGAAATAAATTCCAAAATCCCTAATTCCCTCAATTTATGCATCTGAAATATTTCATTGTATTTTAGAATATTTTTGAGAAATTTTCAGCAGCATAACAGCTGCAATTTTCTAACCTCCTGCACTTAAACTACAATTTCTAAAACCAGTCGTAATACCACAATTTGCATGATTTCAAGGCAATTCAACACCCACATAATTTCATAAACTCATGCAATTCATTATATCCCTATGGCTTCCACACTTCTCCTTTACCTGTCTAATAATACCGGCTCGTTCGGTATCACCAATCGTAATCCGATAATTCCGGCTGTGAAACAATTTTTCCAAAAATTATCATTAATTTTTCTCTTATTTTTAAGTTATTAACTTTCACTAAATGCAGCCATGTAAGATACTGTCTATGTCTAACCAAGTGTAAATTACACAAGCAGTAAACCCTAACTTTTTCGTTTTAGCTCCGATTTCGAATCTGATTTCACCAGTCTTCTTCTCTTAATTTCTACAGTCATTTAACGTGTTCAAACCATGAACTGCAGCACCTTAGGCTGTACAAAACCCCATGGTCGAAAGGTACTCATAGCCATTCTTGAAGCTTTTTTTTAATCTAAGCTTACCAAATGGTTTAACTAATTCCATTATGCAATTTAGCACTAATTCCATGTAAATTTCAGCATGGTTTCCTCTTGTTCTTGTCCACATCAAAACCCCAATATGCCCTTTCTTCATGTTCTAATGAGATTTAAGCAAAAAACAAGGCTAGATCTATGCTTTGTATGCTGAAAAACATATAAATTCAACCTTAGTTTGTAAAGAAATGAAGAATCACCATGGAACTCACCTTTTGTCACAGCCCGTGACCCTATTTTTCAGCTTATTCTATACATCTTATTTGATTGGGCTGTCTGCGATACTTTATTTTTCTTTTACATATAAACAATTACATATTAAATTATAATATGAATTACATCCCCTATTTTAATTCATAAGGAAGTAGTACTGTAGATAAGTTTAAATACAGAAAATAAATGATCATACCTTATTAAATAAATCAAGCTGTCGCATCGTCCCCAAATGCACAGCCGAAGTCCTTTAGATGTCAGACTCTTAGTCCTCGAAAACCTGAAATGTTAATATTAAGGGGTGAGCAAACCACGGCTCAGTAAGGGAATTATATGCCTCACTTGATACTCAGCTATCTATATGCTGAAAAACTTTTTCATTTTTCCTATGGGCTCTAGGCTCGCATGTAGGAAGGATACTACAGTCGGCTAGAGATCCGGATGGAGTAAGGTAGGTATTTTGAAATACCTATCTTATCTCTGAACCTAGAAGCAACTGCAGAGAATAATTTCCTTTTCGTTTGGAATTTTAATCCTTTTTACCTTTTTATTCCATAACATTTTCATATTCTTTTCAAAATAATGCTTTTATAAAATAAAGCATTTAAATAAAGTAACTAATATTCATATATTCTTTGAAAAGAATATTAGTTAAATTCTCATCATTCTCATTAAAAACTTATTTCATGTTTTACTGTACAACCATAATTAGTACAGTACTTTAAATAGCAAAATCAGCTATTAAATCCTTTTCGTATAACATATATATCATTTAAATCTAATATTCAATTTAAAAATTAAAATAAAAATATTAGATTTATTTTCCTCCTCTTTCCTTTTTTTTTTGGAAAACATATCACATATTCATGTCACATATAGTCTAATATTCAATTTAAAATCATAGTAAGAATATTAGACTTATAAACTCTTTTTCCTTTTGAAAACATATTACATGTTCATATCACATGTCTTATGAAGATCATCTCGTAGTACTAAAATCAGTACTGAAATAAGCATTATGTAAAATGCTATAAATCAATTTCATTTAACTTATCACATATCATGTAAAACGTTTACATTTAACATATAACATATCATATAAAACATTTCTCATATATGGAGACTTAGGCACGCACGTCCAGCTCGTCCACTGGGTCGTTACTCATATCATGCTATAGACCCCGAACGGTATAAATAATCATGTCAGATCTATGGCCATAGTCTATAATTGTCCTCGGAGGATCACTGATCAGGTGTCGGCCGAGACTGCATATCACATATCAGATATTACATATTACATGTCACATATCAACATGATAGGATGCCATCTAGTCTCAAAACCATATTTTTCATCATAAAATAACCTTTATGTAATTTATAAAAATATATAATTTCATAATTTAAAACCATAAAGGTTATAAAATCATTTAGTGAATATTTAAGAAATATATATAAAAATATTCACTTTATTTCTTTTCATTTTCCATCTCGTATTACGTGTAATTTACATATTAGGAGAATTTTCGGTGATTTCATTATCACCATTCTCGAAAACATGAATATTTTAAAATCACTTTTATTTTATTCATGTTTTTATGGAAAATATTCATTTTCTCGATTTTCGTGGTTGAAAATCATTTCTCGTGAAATAAAATCATTTATTATGATTTTATGAAATTTTCTAGAAATTTTCGATAATTTTCGATAATTTTTCGGCAGTATAACAGCTGCCGATTGGCTGCAGTATAACGGCTGCCGATTGGCTAGCATCTTGCACTGAGAATTTTCGGTGATTTCATTATCACCATTCTCGAAAACATGAATATTTTAAAATCACTTTCATTTTATTCATATTTTTATGGAAAATATTCATTTTCTCGATTTTCATGGTTGAAAATCATTTCTCGTGAAATAAAATCATTTATTATGATTTTATGAAATTTTCTAGAAATTTTCGATAATTTTCGATAATTTTTCGGCAGTATAACGGCTGTCGATTGGCTAGCATCCTGCACTGAAAATACAGTTTATAATTTCAACCTGTACTTCACCACAATTTTCCAACCAATCATTCATCGCAATATTTTCATAATATTTTCATAAAATATTTCATAATTAAAATCATCTAGACTGAATATCCTTACAGTGCTGCACAAGCATCCCTTACCTTTGTAGCGTATTCCGACTCTTTTAGAGTGCGCCACTCGTACTCTGATTCTTCGGGGCTGTAGATAATTCCAGTAAAACTATTAGCTCACTAAATACTTATTTTTGAGCTATTTTTCATATCTAAATGCAGCCATATTAGACACTACAATTATTTTTGCAATATAAGTTCTACCGGTAGTATAACATGACTTCCTCTTTTTGTGTTGGATTTTAAATCCAAGTTTACTGGTAAACTTCTCGTAATTACTACAGTCTAATTCAACTATCAATTTCAATATCTCATATAATGAAATATAGTCCAATTGATTTCAACAATAATTCATTCTACTCCCACTTTCACTTTTATTCATCATTTAATTAGCTTTTGTGCTTTATTTGTTAACTATGAATTTTATAAAATTCTACATGGGAGTCTCATTAATGGGACTTTCACCCAATTTTTTTTATCCAAACCGTAAATCTTAACCTACGATTCCTCATATTTTCAACCATTTCATTTTATAATCAGCACTCAACAATTCATATGGCCGAATGGCCCTTACCATTTTTCACATCACCATTTTCTGTTTTTACATAGTACCCATGTTCAGCCCTTATCATGCCATCTTCATTTCCATTTTCTCATGGCCGAATGGTATCCATGAGGTTTGCTTTAATACCTCGTAATATAGAGTTATTATTAGATTTACTACTTCTCTTAAAATCATTTTCTTGTCTGTTCTTCTTTTCTTTTTGGCTTCATCTCGTTTCTTTTTCTGTTTTGGTTTTCTCTTACTGTCAGCATTTTCATTCTTTTCTATAGCTGGCATCTTCTTCTTCCTCTTATTTTTCACTTATTCTTTTATCACTTGTTGTCTTGTAATTACCTATACTCTTTTAGTATTTCCATCGAATATCTAAAATTCACCACAACATCAATATTAACGTGAGAAACCATGTTACAGCAGGAAATATTTAACATGCACGCTACAGCCCACGTCTTGGAGTTCCCTCACCATCGTTCAGTCCGTATTTTATGAAATCATCACTATAACCCACTCCCAATTAAATTCTCCCATAATCTATTACTAAACCCAACCTAAAATATGTCCAATTTACATTAACATTCACCAATTTTCTTTACTGTTTCGTCGTAACAAACCTCTCTGTTTTTCTACCTTTATTTTTTTTCTTCAATCCAACGTTATATACAAGCTCCTCAAGCATGAATAAATCAAAGATTATAACTAAAAACAATTGAAACAACATCAATCCTCACCTTTCCAACCGAACCGAACGGTAGTAAACTTCTAGCCCCTGTCACGTTGATTTTTCCACTCACCATATCTTGGCTTGAATCAACCCTTATGAGAGGAATTAGGATTAATTAAGGGAGCTGAATGTTTTAGTGATAGAAATTGATGATTTCGGTTGAGAAATATGAGAGGAAAGACTTGAAAACAAAAAGGGGAAATGGAAGCTGTAGAAGAACGACACAGCAAAAAATTTTCAGAGGAAGAAAGTCGGTTGTGAATAGCTTCAAATGACAGATTTTTGGTCTCTTTTATTTAATATTTTGTCCTATAAAAAATTACCACTTGGCTCACAACTCCATTTCTTCTCTTCTTCTTTTTATTTGTGTCTCTTTTCTATTTTTATTATTTACCAATGCAGCAAGCTCCCACATGAGCTTGCTGCAGTATTTTTATTTTATTTTATTTTTTTTGGCTTACTTGTGATTTATTATTACATATTACCTCTACAGTACTATGAAATCAGATTTTACATTTCTCCCCACCTTTAGAAAATTCGGTCCTCCGAATTTTACTTAACTTAAAAGGTGGTACATTTCGTCTACTTATGATTCTTGACCTTTAAATCGTCCTTTAAATAATACTGCCAGTATACTATCAATATTAGAATCACCCTTGGTATCATTACATATCATCTTTCATCATACATTTATTCTCTATTAACTTTCTTCTCAATTGGGAGTTACCAATTTCCCATCATTTTCGTAACATACACCATTCATACTGTTCATCATCCGTTTTCTCATTTGGTGCCAAGTCGATATAGTTTGATAACTATCGTTTATCGATTTAATTAATAGTATGTAATTGTCCCAGTAGCTTTCACATCTCGTGCATCCGCTCCCTTAATATATCTTCGAGCGTTTCCATACTACGCTCAAATATTTATATCAGTACGGAGCGATGCTATCTATAAATTTGGAATCTCAGTGCCTTTTGCTATTTTCCATAAACATATAGCTACTCAAAGATTCCCATCACATATAGGGCTCACTGGAACTTCACATACTTTCTCATCATTTCATACTTCGACTACGGCATTAAAGAATCTAAGAGTTTGATAATGGAGAAGTGATTTCATTAGACTATCAGTCTATAATCACTTCTATATTATCGTATCTCTTTTAGATTCTTCATTATTATCCTCAATACTCTTTTCATATTTATTTCATCAACTGCTGCAGTTCATTTGTAGACTTTACTATTTACCACCTTTTACCATAATTGAATCAGGAGACAATCATTTTCTCCCCATATCTACTTCCATGTAATCTCATCATTACATCTCTTATTCTTATGGTATACTCTATATCACTTAGGTTTTAGAATATACCTGAGAATATACTCTTTTGATAATTTAGATTCCATTATGGCATAATCAAATTATAATTTAATCTTCTCATTATTTAACTTCATCATTGAATCTATAATTATCAATTTAATCATTTCATTATCCATATAAATCCATTATTTCCATCATTTCGAGGTGGTATATATATATATCCTTTTTGTTCCATTTACATAACTGGCAGTAAAATGTAAATCACTTCTTTACTTCTTTGAGTATAATTACTTTTCTTCTATCGAGTTTGCTTCGATCTTTACATTTAACCATAATCATGTGAAAACCACAAGATCACTTTTAGTTTTAAATTCCGGAACTATTTCATATTTGTGTTCCCTTTTCATCATGTTCTTTCCTCTTATGACATATTCATCTTTTCCTTCATCACTATTTCAATCACTTTTCATCAGTGGTAAAATATTCCACTATTAAATTCCTTTAACCGTTTACATATCATCTTTATGTTTATTCATCCACTGACTTTAACCTTTTACTTATTAGTCACGTCAGTAGAGCAGTTAACCCATAAACTCTCCTATAGACTGGCAATAGTATTTAGCTAGATCCAGTACCTTCCGTATCTCGATAACTATCTCTTCATCATAGACAGATCCGCATTGCTCTGTCATTCGAGATCATATATCTTAGAAAAAGATACTGTCTAGCCCATCTTCTATTTGCCAATCTTAACATATAGATTACAATCTTTGAGAGTCCATAGGGTCATACCACTATGCTGCTCATTTTCCATTGATGTCTTATACTGTATCAGTATATCATTACTTTATCCATATATGGGTGCCTCATTCTTTAGGCTTATATATCTCATAAGGAATTTCATTAACCTAGTAAACCTCAATAGGAACTCGTGATAATTTTATCGAGTTCAAATCATTATCATCTTATGATCACTAGTTTCTAACTTTTCATCTAGTGATGCCTTGTATAGATATTGGTTTTATAAACTCTTTATACATCTCCGATTAAATCAATTTAAGGCATCAATTCCATATAGATGATTATTTGTTCTTAATAAGAACTTATAAATTAATAGGAATTTAATACACCATTTAATTCATCCTCAAATCATATCATCTGTATTTCTATCAATTATCCTTATATATGTGAATTTCATTATTCACTAATTTTTTTTCAGAATTATTTCTTAAGCTTTTCGGATTCCTTTACGTTCTCCGATATAAGCTTAGAAATAACTTTCATATTCACAATTGAGTCAATGTTAGCTCGATTTTTCCAATCTATATAACTCTAAAAATTTATCGGGAATCTCATCCAATACTTCCTTTAATCACACATGATGGAGATCCAAGCTCACAAAGCTCAAGTCATGTTCGTGATGATCGTGATCCTTTGAGTATCCATGGAGGTCCAATTACAAGAGCTAAATCAAAGATAATGCAACAAGCCTTGGCTGGTTTCATTGATATTGCTAGAGAGAAAGCCCAACAAAGCTTGAGCATGGAGGATGATAAAGTCTTCTACAATATGGTCCAAGCCCAAGTTCAACCTTCTTGAAGACACACAAGTATTGGGCCGAAATGCAAATTAGGCTAGATGCATATTTTATTTAGTTAAGTATTATTGGGCTCAACATTGTCTTAATTTAATTTAAGCCCAATTCCTTTTTAAATAATAGATTTTGTAAGACTTCTATTACTTGTTCTGCAAGTTAGGAAAGTAGGATTCCTATTACTTGTGCTGCAAGTTATCTATTTGCTTATAAATAGTTATGTAACCCTTTGGGGAGAACGCAATTGATTTTAGTAATAAAATTGAGAGACTTCTTCTCTTTGGTTCTCTTGAGAACTCTTGAACTTATCAAGGTCTTCCTTGTGGCGTTCTTCTAACTTCCACCAATATATACCATAGGTTCTTGCTTTCCTAAGCAACGGGTCTTGGTCCAATACCATAGGTTCTTGTGTTTCTACACAACGGGTCTTGGTTTTACTTCTAATTTTTGTTTTCCTTTGCTGCGTTTTAACTTGTTATTGTTTTTCTTCAAGTGTTCTTCGTCTTCTTCATTGAATCTCATCTTCTTTCGGTGAGGTCCATATCATTTGGTATCAGAGCTTAGGTTTAATTTGTGGGAGTTTCGTTTTTGTTTTTTTTTTCTTTGTCTTCTTGTCGTGGACAAACCTTGATCTTAAATCCTTTTCCAAGCCACCACTAATATTGTTTGTCCCTCAAACCTATTGTCTTTACTTAGCCACCAAGTAAACCCTATCTTGTTCTTCAAGCAACCAAATCCCAAAGGTTTTCTTGCTCACCAAGAAACCTTCAAAAGCTCTACATTACATAAAGACTACTTTTTTCACAAGCCACCGTTCCCTCTCATTCCTTGCCACACAAGCTGCTACCAAAACTAGCTTGTTTTTGTCAAAAAGTTGCCTTGTTCCCCAAGTAAACCTCTTCTTATTATTTAGACTTTTTTTTTCATTGTTCGTTTACTTTAGTAAAATATAAAAAAAAAAGAGAAAAAAAAGAAAAAAAAAGAGAAAAGCAAAATCAATTCAAGAGGGGATTTATTACATCGTGTGTAGTAAGTGCAACATCAAAGGTAATTCGTGGAGGTGTACTTCATCAAAATCTTGAGGTAGTCATTCTTTCTTGAGCTTTGAGATTTCTTATTTGCCTAATTTGAAAATTCATTGCTGCCATTCTACCCTACTGCCTAAAATTACCTTTTTGACCCTACCACATAAAAGGACAAAACTACCCCACCTTTGGCTAAACCCTACCCTACTTAAACACCCCAAAACACACATATTTCCTTCAAGGTTTAGTTTCATTAGAGTCTTCTTAAGCCTTATTAAGTCTTGCAAAGTCTTGTTGAGTCTTCATTGTTTTGTTTTCCCTTGATTAAAATCTTGTGCTCAGCTTGTTTATTGTTGGTTGATAGTTGAATTCCATAAGCTGATTTTTTATTAAGTCTTGAGTTCAATATAGAACCTATAGAGAAAAGTTGTGTGAGGGAAAAAGGCAAGAGTTTGTGAGTAACATTAGTAGAGAAAAGCCATATTAAAATTGTGTAAAACACGAGTGTGTGTTACATTCTTGTGTGTATTGAGTGTAAACACGTGAGGTCATACTTGTGAGGTCCTTTTCTTTTACTAACGTTTCTTGTAGGATAAAATCATGTCTTCTAATAGTGAAAAGCCTGATTTGAGTAAGATCGAGTTCATGTTCCAAGCTATGCAACAACAATTTTCAAGGATAGAGTTGAGGTTTAATAATATTCATGATAAGTTGGAGGAACATGAAGCTGTCCTAGCTAAGGTAAAGCCAGGTGATACTTCTCATGAGAATGGCAATGTTGTGAATAATGACTTTGATGATAAAGTTGATGATGAGTTTGATGATGATGAGTTTAGTAGAAGTGTTAAAGGTAACCATGGTAATAAAAGAGGTCGTGGAGATAGGTATAAAGGAGATAGGTATTATGATAGGATAGATGGAAATTTAGGAAGTATCAAATTGAAGATTCCTTCCTTTCAAGGTCAGAATGATCCTGAGGCTTACTTAGAATGGGAAAAGAAAGTGGAAATGGTCTTTGATTGCCATAACTATTCCGAAGAAAAAAAGGTGAAACTTGCTGCTGTAGAGTTCACGGATTATGCAATCATTTGGTGGGACCAACTCATGCTTGGTAGACGTAGGAATAGAGAGCCACCTATAGTTACATGGAATGAAATGAAACGTGTTATGAGAAAAAGGTTTGTTCCTAATCATTACTATAGAGAGCTTTATCAAAGGTTACAAGGTCTCACTCCAGGTTCTAAGAGTGTTGAGGATTATCATAAAGAAATGGAAATTATCATAATCAGAGCTAATGTTGAAGAGGATAGTGAAGCTACTATGGCTCGATTCTTACAAGGATTGAATCGTGAGATTGCTAATGTAGTGGAGTTACATCACTATGTGGAGTTTGATGATATGTTGCATATGGCTATCAAGGTTGAAAGGCAACTCAAGAGAAAAGGTTATTCATCTCGTTTTATGCAAGGTTCTAGTTCATCTTCTTCTTGGAAACCGAACACCTTTCGAAGGGATGATAAGACTACATTCAAACTTAAGACTGAATCCTCATTCAAGCCTAAGGGTGAGAGTGTCCAAAAGCCCAAACCCGAGGCTGTCCAAGCATCCCAAGGTAAGAGTAGAGACATTAAGTGTTTTAGATGTTTGGGAAGAGGACACATTGCATCACAATGCCCAAACAAACGAGTCATGATTATGCGTGATGATGGTGATGTTGTAAGTGAAGATTCTGATGTTGATGATGAGATGCCACCATTGGAGGACATTAATGAGGATGATGACTATGTTGAGTTTGCTGCACATGGTGAAGCACTTGTAGCTTGTCGTGCATTAAGTGCCCAAGTTAAGGATGAAGATGAAGTGCAACGAGAAAATATTTTTCATACTAGATGCCACGTCAACAATAAGGTATGCTCTTTGATTATTGATGGTGGTAGTTGCACTAATGTTGCTAGCACTTATTTGGTTGACAAATTGAGTTTGCCCACTACAAAACATCCCAAACCATACAAACTTCAATGGCTCAATAATTGTAGAGAAGTAAATGTGACCAAGCAAGTATTGGTGCTATTTTCAATTGGAAGGTACAATGATAAAGTGTTGTGTGATGTTGTGCCTATGCATGCTGGTCATTTGCTTTTAGGAAGACCATGGCAATTTGATAGACATGTCATACATGATGGATTTACAAACCGTTATTCATTTACCATGGCTGGTAAGAAATTCACACTTGCACCCTTGAGTCCTACGGAGATTTATGAGGATCAATTGAGGTTGAAAGAGCAGAATGAATCACAACAAAGGTCAAAGAATCTAGATAAAGGCAAAGATATTGCAAAGAAAGAAAGAAAGGACGTGAGCTTCTATGCAAAGCAAAGTGATGTAAAGGCTGCTTTTCTAGCTAAGTGCCCAATCCTTTTGTTTTTATATAAAGAATCTTGTTTTAGTTCTAATGATCTTAAATCTTCTTTGCCTACTAATGTTGTGTCTCTTTTGAAGGAATTTGGAGATATATTCCCCGAGGATATTCCAAATGGTTTGCCACCTATTAGGGGAATTGAGCATCAAATAGACCTTGTTCCTGGAGCTGCCATTCCCAACCGACCTGCCTATAGAAGTAATCCCGAGGAGACAAAGGAGCTTCAAAGGCAAGTTGACGAGCTTATGAAGAAAGGCTACGTTAGAGAGAGCATGAGTCCATGTGCTGTTCCTGTGTTACTTGTTCCTAAAAAGGATGGGACGTGGAGGATGTGTGTTGATTGTCGTGCCATCAACAAAATCACTGTAAAGTATCGCTATCCCATTCCTAGATTAGATGATATGCTTGATGAGTCACATGGTTTTGCATCTTTTCTAAAATTGATTTGAAAAGTGGTTATCATCAAATTCGCATGAGAGAAGGTGATGTATGGAAAACTGCATTTAAGACTAAGCATGGTTTGTATGGATGGTTAGTTATGCCTTTTGGATTAACTAATGCACCTAGCACTTTCATGAGATTAATGAACCATGTCTTGCGTGCTTTCATTGGAAAATTTGTAGTTGTCTATTTTGATGATATCTTGATCTATAGTAGAAGTTTGCATGAACATATTGAACATTTAAAGAATGTGCTTAATGTCCTGAGAAAGGAAAAGCTGTATGCTAACCTTAAGAAATGTTCCTTTTGCACTGATAAGATTATATTTCTTGGATATGTTATTTCTTCTAAGGGTATAGCAGTAGAAGATGAAAAGGTCAAGGCAATTAAAGATTGGCCTATACCTAAGAATATCTCTGAGGTGCGTAGTTTTCATGGATTAGCTAGTTTCTATCGTAGGTTTGTTAGAGACTTCGGTACAATAGCTGCACCTCTAACTGATGTTGTTAAAAAGAATGTTGGATTTAAATGGGGTCTTGAGCAAGATCATGCTTTTAACTTGCTTAAAGAGAAGCTTTGTTCCGCAGCTTTATTATCCTTACCTGACTTTTCTAAAACTTTTGAGATTGAGTGTGATGCTTCAAGTATAGGTATTGGAGCTGTTTTAATGCAGGAGAAGCGCCCCATTGCTTTTTTCAGTGAGAAGTTAAGTGGAGCTGCCCTTAACTATCCCACATATGATAAAGAGATGTATGCATTAGTGAGTGCCTTGGAAACATGGAAACACTATTTATGGCCTAAGGAATTTGTCATCCACACTGATCATGAGTCCTTGAAGCACTTGAAAGGACAAAGCAAGTTGAACAAGCGTCATGCCAAGTGGATGGAGTTCATTGAGACATTTCCATATGTGATCAAATATAAATAAGGTAAAGAAAATGTCGTGGCTGATGCATTGTCTCGAAGGTATATCTAATCACTACTCTTAATGCAAAACTACTTGGATTTGAGTATATTAAAGACTTGTATGCTACTGATGAGGATTTTGAAAATGTGTTCATTGCATGTGAGAAAACTGGTTTTGGAAAGTTTTATAGGCATGATGGATTCTTATTTAGGGAAAATAGATTATGTGTGCCTAGGAGTTCTTTAAGAGAATTACTTGTTAGAGAAGCCCATAGTGGTGGATTAATGGGACATTTTGGAGTAAAGAAAACTTTAGATATATTGCATGATCACTTCTTTTGGCCTAACATGAAAAGAGATGTTGAAAAATTGTGTGAAAGATGTGTCACTTGTAAACAAGCTAAGTCTAGAGTTATGAATCATGGTCTTTATACTCCATTACCTATTCCTACTGCTCCTTGGACTGACATTTCTATGGACTTTGTTTTGGGGTTACCAAGAACAAAGAAAGGTAGAGATTCTGTTTTTGTTGTTGTTGACAGGTTCTCTAAGATGGCTCACTTCATTGCTTGTCACAAGACAGATGATGCAAGTAACATTGCCGATTTATTCTTCAAGGAAATTGTTCGTCTACATGGAGTTCCGAGAACCATAGTTTCTGACCGTGATGTGAAGTTCCTTAGCTACTTTTGGAAAACATTATGGGGAAAGTTAGGAACAAAGCTATTGTTTTCAACTACTTGTCATCCACAAACCGATGGTCAAACTGAAGTAGTCAATCGTACTTTGTCTACTTTGTTGAGATCCATTATTCAAAAGAATTTGAAGAATTGGGAAGATTGTTTGCCTCATGTGGAGTTTGCTTACAATAGAAGTGTGCATTCTACTACTAGTTATTCTCCATTTGAAGTTGTCTATGGTTTTAATCCACTCACTCCATTGGATCTTTTACCACTACCTATTGAGGAGAGAGCTAGTTTGGATGGGGAAAAGAAAGTTGATTTTGTAAAGCAAATACATGAGAAGGTACGTCAAAACATTAAGAAGAGGACTGAGCAATATGCTACTCAAGCCAACAAGCATCGCAAGAAAGTTGTCTTTGAACCTGGTGATTGGGTTTGGGTACATATGCGTAAAGAGAGATTTCCTGCTCAGCGTCGCTCCAAGTTGCAACCTCGAGGAGATGGACCATTCCAAGTGATTAAGAAGATCAATGACAATGCTTATAAGTTAGATCTTCCAGGTGAGTATAATGTTAGTGCTACATTTAATGTTTCTGATCTTTCTCCCTTTGATATTGATGTAGGTGATTCTGATTTGAGGACAAATCCTTTCGAGGAGAGGGGGAATGATGGAGATCCAAGCTCACAAAGCTCAAGTCATGTTCGTGATGATCGTGATCCTTTGAGTATCCATGGAGGTCCAATTACAAGAGCTAAATCAAAGATAATGCAACAAGCCTTGGCTGGTTTCATTGATATTGCTAGAGAGAAAGCCCAACAAAGCTTGAGCATGGAGGATGATAAAGTCTTCTACAACATGGTCCAAGCCCAAGTTCAACCTTCTTGAAGACACATAAGTATTGGGCCGAAATGCAAATTAGGCTAGATGCATATTTTATTTAGTTAAGTATTATTGGGCTCAACATTGTCTTAATTTAATTTAAGCCCAATTCCTTTTTAAATAATAGATTTTGTAAGACTTCTATTACTTGTTCTGCAAGTTAGGAAAGTAGGATTCCTATTACTTGTGCTGCAAGTTATCTATTTGCCTATAAATAGTTATGTAACCCTTTGGGGAGAACACAATTGATTTTAGTAATAAAATTGAGAGACTTCTTCTCTTTGGTTCTCTTGAGAACTCTTGAACTTATCAAGGTCTTCCTTGTGGCGTTCTTCTAACTTCCACCAATATATACCATAGGTTCTTGCTTTCCTAAGCAACGGGTCTTGGTCCAATACCATAGGTTCTTGTGTTTCTAAACAACGGGTTTTGGTTTTACTTCTAATTTTTGTTTTCCTTATCTACGTTTTAACTTGTTATTGTTTTTCTTCAAGTGTTCTTCGTCTTCTTCATTGAATCTCATCTTTTTTCGGTGAGGTCCATATCAACACATCTCTTATCATTTTGGACATTTTATCTTTGTGTCCTATCATTTCCACTGTATATCCTCAAGGCAGAGACATTTAATATTTAAATCATTTTAACATCTACTCCGCCTTGATTCACTTGTTTCCTCATACTTCACAGCATATTGATCATCTTAATGAATATACTATATCAAGTGTCATCATTTGATTAACATCTTTCACAGCTAACCGATTTATTACTACTGAATTTACTTTTACAATCATTTTCATTTAATAATTCAGGTTAGCTGTTGTCTTCCTCATCGCTTATCTTCACTTACTGTTCTTATGCATATTCTCCAATTTCATATACTCCATACAGTACATTATTCTATAAAACATATTTCAAAATATTCCAGTTCTATAAATATCCATTAAATACTTCAGAAACTACAATAATAATATAGAACCGAAATTAACCGTACTGCTATGGATTACATCCTCTGTACTGATCTCTTTCTTATTCATCATCTGTAATCATATTAATTTTCATCATATCCCATGATCTCGTAATCATATCCCGTTAATATACTTTTTAATTCAGACCCTCAAAAATCAATAATAGAGTCGCTCATTCTACAACTTCCCTATAACCATTCGGGTCACATCAGCACTCCAAGTGTAGTGAAATTTATAATCGGGATTGTTATACTCATATTATGTCTTGTATACCATTAATAACTCCATTACTATCAATAAGTTCAAAATCGACTTGATTTATCACAATTCAAAACATAATCCCACATAGGGGCATTTTCGTCATTTCACATTTTTTTCTTTCTCCTCATTATACATTTAAATCAGTAATCTTATTATCAATTTGCTGATAGTACCCCTTTCTTGTACCAAAATCAACAGTTTAAGATCTTGCTCGATTTCGATAGAGAAATCCAATAGGATCCATAATTGGATTATTTTGCTTGTAATACAACCTTACACCATCAATTTCTCTGTCAAATCACTCAATTTCAACTTTTTTTGGTCTATTTTGACTCCCGGTAAAATTTCCGAGGTAGGGGTATTTTGGTCATTTTTGGTCAAAAATATTCTCTCTCCTTAAAATACCTTCAATCGACGATCTTAAGGTCTATTTAATGATAATATTTCATTCCCCTCTTTTATATCATCACTTTCAGGTCTCAGTTCGATCCGGATAGAAAAGTACTAGTGAGGCCCTCACCGAGTCCAATTCTGTTCCTTACGAACCGACCTTCATTTAGATTATAAGATCACCATTTCAGTTAACATTCTTGAGCCGTTTTCCCTTTTTGATATCTTTAGTTCATAATTCTCACCCCCTTCTAAATACTTAACTCAATTTACAATCATTTATTTTCTTTATTTATTTAAACTACACAGTACTACAAGGGATGTCAACCTTTTCCGACACATTTTCTTTCCAAAAGTATCGACATACATTAGGCCAACCCTCCTCTGATACCATTAAATCTGTCACAGCCCGTGACCCTATTTTTCACCTTATTCTATACATCTTATTTGGTTGGGCTGTCTGTGATACTTTACTTTTCTTTTACATATAAACAATTACATATTAAATTATAATATGAATTACATCCCCTATTTTAATTCATAAGGAAGTAGTACTGTAGATAAGTGTAAATACAGAATATAAATGATCATACCTTATTAAATAAATCAAGCTGTCGCATCGTCCCCAAATGCACAGCTGAAGTCCTTTAGATGTCAGACTCTTAGTCCTCGAAAACCTGAAATGTAAATATTAAGGGGTGAGCAAACCATGGCTCAGTAAGGGAATTATATGCCTCACTTAATACTCAGCTATCTATATGCTGAAAAACTTTTTCATTTTTCCTATGGGCTCTAGGCTCGCATGTAGGAAGGATACTACAGTCGGCTAGGGATCCAGATGGAGTATGGTAGGTATTTTGAAATACCTATCTTGTCTCGGAACCTAGAAGCAACTGTAGAGAATAATTTCCTTTTTGTTTGGAATTTTAATCCTTTTTACCTTTTTATTCCATAACATTTTCATATTCTTTTCAAAATAATTCTTTTATAAAATAAAGCATTTAAATAAAGTAACTAATATTCATATATTCTTTGAAAAGAATATTAGTTAAATTCTCATCATTCTCATTTAAAACTTATTTCATGTTTTACTGTACAACCATAATTAGTACAGTACTTTAAATAGCAAAATCAGCTATTAAATCCTTTTCGTATAACATATATATCATTTAAATCTAATATTCAATTTAAAAATTAAAATAAGAATATTAGATTTATTTTCCTCCTCTTTCCTTTTTTTTTGAAAAACATATCACATATTCATGTCACATATAGTCTAATATTCAATTTAAAATCATAGTAAGAATATTAGACTTATAAACTCTTTTTCTTTTTGAAAACATATTACATGTTCATATCACATGTCACATGAATATCATCTCGTAGTACTAAAATCAGTACTGAAATAAGCATTATGTAAAATGTTGTAAATCACTTTCATTTAACTTATCACATATCATGTAAAACGTTTACATTTAACATATAACATATCATATAAAACATTTCTCATATATGGAGACTTAGGCACGCACGCCCAGCCCGTCCACTGGGTCGTTACTCATATCATGCTATAGACCCTGAAGGGTATAAATAATCATGTCAGATCTATGGTCATAGTCTATAATTATCCTCGGCGGATCACTGATCAGGTGTCGGCCGGGACTACATATCACATATCACATATTACATATCACATGTCACATATCAGCATGATAGGATGTCATCTAGTCTCAAAACCGTATTTTTCATCATAAAATAACCTTTATGGAATTTATAAAAATATATAATTTCATAATTTAAAACCATAAAGGTTATAAAATCATTTAGTGAATATTTAAGAAATATATATAAAAATATTCACTTTATTTTTTTTCATTTTCCATCTCGTATTACGTGTAATTTACATATCAGGAGAATTTTCTGTGATTTCATTATCACCATTCTCGAAAACATAAATATTTTAAAATCACTTTCATTTTATACATGTTTTTATGAAAAATATTTATTTTCTCGATTTTCGTGGTTGAAAATCATTTCTCGTAAAATAAAATCATTTATTATGATTTTACGAAATTTTCAAGAAATTTTCGATAATTTTCGATAATTTTTCGGCAGTATAACGGCTGCCGATTGGCTAGCCTTCTGCACGGAAAATACAGTTTATAATTTCAACCGGTACTTCACCACAATTTTCCAACCAATCATTCATCGCAATATTTTCATAAATATTTTCATAAAATATTTCATAATTAAAATCATGCAGACTGAATATCCTTACAGTGCTGCACATGCATCCCTTACCTTTGTAGCGTATTCCGACTCTTTTCGAGTGCGTCACTCGTACTCTGATTCTTCGAGGCTGTAGATAATTCCATTAAAACTATTAGCTAACTAAATACTTATTTTTGAGCTATTTTTCATATCTAAATGCAGCCATATGAGACATTACAATTATTTTTGCAATATAAGTTCTACCGGTAGTATAACATGACTTCCTCTTTTTGTGTTGGATTTTAAATCCAAGTTTACTGGTAAACTTCTCGTAATTACTACAGTCTAATTCAACTATCAATTTCAAAATCTCATATAATGAAATATAGTCCAATTGATTTCAACAATAATTCATTCTACTCCCACTTTCACTTTTATTCATCATTTAATTAGCTTATATGCTTTATTTGTTAACTATGAATTTTATAAAATTCTACATGGGAGTCTTATTAATGGGACTTTCACCCAATTTTTTTATCCAAACCGTAAATCTTAACTTACGATTCCTCATATTTTCATCCATTTCATTTTATAATCAGCACTCAACAATTCATATGGCCGAATGGCCCTTACCGTTTTTCACATCACCATTTTCTGTTTTTACATAGTACCCATGTTCAGCCCTTATCATGCCATCTTCATTTCCATTTTCTCATGGCCGAATGGTATCCATGAGGTTTGCTTTAATACCTCGTAATATAGAGTTATTATTAGATTTACTACTTCTTTTAAAATCATTTTCTTGTCTGTTCTTCTTTTCTTTTTGGCTTCATCTCTTTTTTTTTTTTTTTTTTTTCTGTTTTGGTTTTCTCTTACTGTCAGCATTTTCATTCTTTTCTATAGCTGGCATCTTCTTCTTCCTCTTATTTTTCACTTATTCTTTTATCACTTGTTGTCTTGTAATTACCTATATTCTTTTAGTATTTCCATCGAATATCTAAAATTCACCACAACATCAATATTAACGTGAGAAACCATGTTACAGCAGGAAATATTTAACATGCACGCTACAGCACACGTCTTGGAGTTCCCTCACCATCGTTCAGTCCGTATTTTATGAAATCATCACTATAACCCACTCACAATTAAATTCTCCTATAATCTATTGCTAAACCCAACCTAAAATATGTCCAATTTACATTAACATTCACCAATTTTCTTTACTGTTTCGTCGTAACAAACCTCTCTGTTTTTCTACCTTCATTTTTTTTCTTCAATCCAACGTTATATACAAGCTCCTCAAGCATGAATAAATCAAAGATTATAACTAAAAACAATTGAAACAACATCAATCCTCACCTTTCCAACCGAACCGAACGGTAGTAAACTTCCAGCCCCTGTCACGTTGATTTTTCCACTCACCATATCTTGGCTTGAATCAACCCTTATGAGAGGAATTAGGATTAATTAAGGGATCTGAATGTTTTAGTGATAGAAATTGATGATTTCGGTTGAGAAATATGATAGGAAAGACTTGAAAACAAAAAGGGGAAATGGAAGCTGTCGAAGAACGACACAGCCAAAAATTTTCAGAGGAAGAAAGTCGGTTGTGAATAGCTTAAAATGACAGATTTTTGGTCTCTTTTATTTAATATTTTGTCCAATAAAAATTTACCACTTGGCTCACAACTCCATTTCTTCTCTTATTCTTTTTATTTGTGTCTCTTTTCTATTTTTGTTATTTACCAATGCAGCAAGCTTCCACGTGAGCTTGCTGCAGTATTATTTTTTTTATTTATTATTTTATTTTATTTTTTTTGGCTTACTTGTGATTTATTTTTACATATTACCTCTACAGTACTATGAAATCAGATTTTACACCTTTCCCGCCACCTTCGACTTCACTTTTCTCCTTATTTTCTTCTTCGTTTGGTGAGATATTGGTGTCAATGGAGAGAGGGAATGGCGTAGAACAATTTCCTAGAAGCAACCTTGGTGAGAAAAGTCAAGTTTGGTGGGTTTTTGGTGACTTTTCCTCTGTTTTTCTTTCTTTTTCTCTCTTATGCTATGGGGTGTGGGTTTAAGAAGGTAACCGGCTGAATAAGGGGCTGACTTATTGACTTTCTAAAGAGGGGTGAAATTACCATTTTGCCTTTGGTTATGTAAATTTTGGACAATTTTGCCCTTAAGCTTCCTTAGTCGTAAAAACTGTGTAATTGGACTCCAAATTTTTGGATTCCTTCACCAAATAGTCATATTTAATGTATTTTGATGATTGGAAGTGGTTTCTTCGATGCGCGGTGCACGGATAGTGAGCAATTATGATTTTACCCCTGTGACCCGCCGACGAATTTCTCCCATTTCAACACTGTTTTGATAAATCTCTTGACACTGTCTTATCTTACTTTTCATGTAGAATATCATGGTATTTTTACTTTGTCCCAACTCATTTTAG
The DNA here is from genome assembly GCA_031772115.1 of Heritiera littoralis. Classification (NCBI taxonomy): domain Eukaryota; kingdom Viridiplantae; phylum Streptophyta; class Magnoliopsida; order Malvales; family Malvaceae; genus Heritiera; species Heritiera littoralis. The sequence continues at coordinate 2,971,561 of JAPDPK010000087.1, read as the reverse complement.
TTTGAGCGTAATTTATGAAAATGCCTATCGGGACGTATCTATAATTTTCCAATTTGTTTTCCACCTTCACAAAATAATTCAGTAAAATTGATAATAACATAATTTAATGATTTTAAACCTCAAAATTATCATATTATATTTTATTACACCACTGTACATAGCATTTTCAGTCTCGAGCTTATTTGAACACATTAAAAATAAGTAGGGCCCACATCACACTTTCACTTATAATCACTTAGCACAGAAATTTTCACTCAAAAATTAATTACATATTACATGTACAGTATAGTAAAATCGGGTCTCACATATCCATAATGCATGAAGTTCATGCCAATATTTTTATGAAATTATTTTGAAAGCGAATTGCCTCGAATATGGTGAAATTATGGCTGTTTGGCTATTTTGAACTGTGTTGCAATTGCAGGGGCTAGAATACTAGCAGCGTTATGCCTCCGAAATTTATTAGAAATATTTCTAAAAATGTCATGAAATATTTTAGTGCATGATGGAATAAATTCCTAGCCTCGAGAGTGAAATAATAATTATTTTTTCATAAATCGTGAATTTGCCGAAAAACATTTATTAAATATTCATGCTACTGATTTCGATAAAAGTTAAATTATTGAAAATTGATCCCAAGTGTTTTACAGTGGAATATGTGATTTGTACAATGAAATGTTGAATAGTGAATATTTTATAAATTATTTTCAGTATAATATTCACTATTTTATTAATTAATCCTTTATGGACTAACTAAAGATTTTTACCACGTGTAATGATTTCCATAAAGGCTATATCACTATGTGAATACTATTTTGAGACTGATAGGCCCCATATCATGCTCACGTGTCACGTGTTCATGTGTTAATACTGTGTAAAGTTGTTGACATTGAGCCTCTTCAGCGTCCCGGTTGACACCTGCTCAATGTACGATCGAGGACATTTATAGACTATGGTCATAGATCTCACGTGTTTATTATTACTGTTTCCCTATGAGAATTTATAGCATGATATCATTAGGTCGTTACCTGGTCTCTACTATCATTTCATATGTTATTATTGGTTCTTGTGATATTTACTGAAATGTACTATTTATCGAAGTGTTTTTATCACTGAATTGGTATTATATTGGAACGGTTTATTTTACTGTTACACGTGTAAAGGTGATGATTTCAATGGTGGAAATCAAATTGTTTTCAAGTGTTGACTTATACGATTTAATGAGCTATTTTTTGCAAGTATGTGAAATACTTATATGCAGTGAATATTTAAATAAATTTTACATTAAATTAAATTTCTACTCCCTATAGTCGCTCTGGGTTTCCTGGACAAGATAGGTATTTCAAAATACCTTCCATGCTACATCTGGATTACCTAGCCGAATATAGTATCCTTCCTTTTAGTGTGCCTAGCATACCAATAGAAAACTAAAGACTTTATTGCATATAGTTTTTGTGATATCAAAATTGCATACAACTCTCTTACTGAGCCGCAGTTCGCTCAACTCTTTATTTTCATCTCTCTAGAGTATTTTTAGAGATCGAGAGATATATCATTCGAGGATTATCGGCTGCGTTTGAGCACACCGAGGCAGCTGTTGTAGATCCTGGAGGTATATTTATTTTCTTTTATATGTTCAGACTTTGTTTTACAGTACTACAATATTGTATTAAACAGGGGATGTATCGAATTGATATAAATATTATTTGTAAATATTTTACTTTTGTAAATTAATGTAAAAATTACAATAGTTACTGTTCACTATTGATTTAAAAGTGGAAATAAAGGTATCGCAGACAGCCCAACCAATTCACGTGTATGGAAAAGTGAGAAAAAGTGTAAATTACTGTATATTCAAATTGTGACACTAAAAGCGACTATAGAGAGTAGAAATTAAATTTGATATAATACTCATTTAATAATTCTCCATATATAAATAATTTACATAAAAATGGTAAAATAAACCATTGAATAAATCATTTAGGAAATAATTTAATTTCCATATTAAGATATGTAGACACCATTTTTGTCCGGGTCTTCTTCAAACATTTTTAATTAATTAGTTTTTATATATTTTTATTTTTATTTTTATTTTTTATTCTTAATTTAGATTTAGAAATAAATTTTGGATTTTGGATTTTGGATTTTGGATTTTGGATTTTGGATTTTTTATTTTGATTTTTATTTTTAAAAAATATAATAAAAACGGGACGGAAATTAGAATTAATTTTGATAGGAAAACAGACTTAAATGAGACTACTAAAGATTGAAATTTAAATTTTGTGGGAAGGAATATCAGAATTAATATCGGATTTAAGATCCGATTCTTAAAATCTAAAAATTTCCTAAAAGATTGATTCTTGATTTTTATTACCAAAAGCAATAAAGGAAAACCTAGGTCTATTTAAACAACATACAAAAAATATAGATGGAGGAAGGCAGCTGTCTTTTTCTAAGACTTTGAGAAGCTTATTGCTGCCTCTTAGAAATGCACCTTGCCGCTGATCACGCAGCTCGACCGCTATCGCTCACCAAGCTTCATCGCCAACGTTGCTGCCTTGTCCACCTTGCTGCACTAGCGGCTCCCACTGAGTCCAACAGCTGCATATCATCATCGTTGCTTTTGTTAGCATCCACACCGCTTCTTTAGGCATCCCTGTTTTGCCATTCATCCAAGTATCGACCCTTGCTCTTTGCTGTTGCTCACCGCACCATCTTTTGCCACCGCCGCTAATCCTTCCCCTGCTAGTTGCTGTCCGCGGCACCCCTGCTGCATGTTGCTAATGTTACCTTCACAAGCTACGTGAGACTAAGGAACAGGGGAGAAAGGAATGTGGACTAAAACAAAGAACAAATCAAGGCAAGAAAAGAAATCGCAAGAAAAAGGTGATTTTATTTTATTTTATCTTTTATTTTTTATTTTTAAGCATGGATTAAATACATTATTAAGGTGTTTATGAAATTTTTAATATGATTTTTTAATTACTTCATTATTTCGTTAACTTATTAATTATAGTTAGTTTATTTATTATTTATCCCTATTGTTATTTTAGGTTTAAATTAGATTTGTTAACCAATAGTAATTAAAAACTAAATTAGCCTAAAAATAAATCTTTGTACATTAAACTTACATAAAAATTAATTAAAAATTAAATGAAAATAAATAATTGAAAGGGAATGAATATGAGTTATACCGATGATGACATTTTAAGAAAATCAATTGAGACATCTTAAAAATGTTTAGGTGGGATGATTCTTTCTTAAGTTGAGCCAAATTGATGAAATACTTTTGAAAGGGTTTTCGATAAAATATAATTCATGTCTATTAAATAAATATAAATAAATGAAATAAATAAAATAAAGATAAATTAAATCAAGATTAAAATTAAAGAAATTTAAATAAAATTAGATAAGTAAATAAATAAAAGAGCTAAATAGCTTAGAATAAAAATTATAGGAAATAAAAAATATGAATTATGCCAATGATGAAATTTCAAGAAAGTCAATTGGGACTCCTTGAATTTTCTAGGTGAAAAGATTTCTTTTAAGCCGAGCCAAATTGATGGGACGCTTTTAAGAAAATCTTCAATAAACCATAATTCATACTTATTCTCTAAATAAATAAAATAAATAAATAAAACATATAGATAAGAATAATGTAAAATAAGACTTAGAAAATATAGGAATTAATATGGAGTCAATATTAGAGCCAAATTTAAAATATATATAATAAGAGTTTCATAAAATATTTTATTGATCCGACGATGGAATTCAAGAAAATCAATCGAGACTCCTTGAAAATCTTGAGGTGAGGGAGATTTTTAAGATTGGAGCCAAATTGATGGAAAAATCTTAGAAATATTCCTAATATATAAGCATATCGAAATTAATATAAATACAAGGCAAATTATAAAGATAACCTAAAACTAGTTGGTACCATTTTAGGATGGGCGTTGTGGGGGTGCTAATCCTTCCCTACATGTAACCGTACTCCCGAACCCTAGTATCTTTGAACGTAGACTCAGCCTTATCCTTAGTTTGAATAGGTGACCAATCACACCTAGGTAGAATGGTTGGTGGCGACTCCCGTAATTTTAGTGTCTAGCTATTAGGTTTTTCGAAACTTAATACGTTATGACAGTTTGGCGACTCTACTGGCGACTTAGAGAGCCAGTCCAACAATTGGTTTTAGGTTATTTTAGGTTTGCCTTAGGAGTGTTACTTTTGGTAAAATAATAAGACATGAATAATTATATGTTCCTTCAACACACACTTCACGTGCATGCATTAGCCCTCGATCCGAGCTTTATCCTTTTTAGGAGGGAGTATAGTATCTATGCTCTCGTGAGGTAATACCTCTGCAATGGCTAGTGAAATACTCCCACTCAAATTGAACCTTTCCGTTTGTGGCCTGTCATGGGTGAGGATTGGGTACCTTACTAGTCCTTTGTGGACGACAGTAAGGAACAATTTGGGAACCTTTATCCCTTTTATCTAAGGCCATGCATAAAGTGGAATTTAGAAGACCAGCTATAAGATAGAACCATATCAACCTATGCTATAGAAAATACCCATTATTTAGGACACATGTTTAATCAAGTTTGTTTGATTTTGATTTATACATGAGACACTAAGAGGGTACCATGAGTTCTTCACCAAAACATTTCCATGCATCACTCATCCATTATTGTTACATGGCAACTTTTTACCATACCACTCATACACATGTAGCTTCATCTCGTTTTGTTCATCTTCAACATTGTTTTGAATAAAGCACTTTTAATTTTTTTTTCAAGCATCACCACATGTGAAATGATAAATTCTTAATTGTGGCAATAAAAGATTCGAAGATAGCTCGACCAAAGGTTCATTCACACAACACTCGTTATCAAGCTAAGATCATGGAAGAAGAATCAAGCACGCGCATGGAGAAGATGGAAAAAGCTCAAGAGGAAATGAGGGGGCAATTGGCCCAAATTACAGAGCTGTTGAAAAATCTAAGCAAGGGCAAAGGAGTTATAGAGGAAGTTGCAGTCCAAGAAGGGGTTCAACAACGCAGTATGGAAAACCCTGTCTATCCTCCTGGATTTGGTCCATTTCTAGGTCAACATCCCAAGAAAGAAGATATTCACTACTTACACTGCTATACCCCAAGTGTTTGGACAAGTTCAATTCCAAGGACCCACCCATCCTTCCCAAGGCACAAAATCTACTGATCCCATTGAGGTGCCCGACTTAGATGACCCAAGGGAAATTGAGAAGTTGAAAGCCAAACAAGCAGAAGAGAAAGATGAGGCGAAGTTGCAACAAAAGATTAATATGTTGGAGGAAAGGATTCGAGCTATTGAAGGCTTAGACTTTTATGGTTCCATGGATGCTGCTGGGTTATGTTTGGTGTCAGACCTGGTTATTCCACCTAAGTTTAAAGCACCAGAGTTTGAGAAGTACAATGGAACTTTCTGCCCTAGGTCTCATCTTATAATGTATTGTCAGAAGATTGCTGCTTTCGCTCAAGATGATAAGCTCCCTATTCACATTTTTCAAGAAAGTCTCATTGGAACCGCTGCCAAGTGGTACAATCAATTAGATGGAACTCGAATCACCACTTGGAATGACTTGGCAAGAGCATTTATGGCTCAATATTGAAATGTTACTGATATGGCCCCTGATTGATAGGATGATAGTTTGTGAATTTTATATCTGCTAATATATTTTCTTTATTGATGTTTTATGCCTAAAAGAGCTTACTAATGTTTAGTTTATATTTTAGGTATTAAATATCAAAGTTGGAATTAGAAGGAGCTAAAAAGAGCAAAGTGCAGATTTTTCTGTCCAGCTTGAAAGATTGACATTTTTGACCAAGTTAACGACCTGATCTCAAGAAGTGGCCTTCATGGAAGTTGTAGAGGACTTCTCAAGGTTTCCAGAATGTCCAAGATAGCAAAAATTGGAGTTCATTTGATGGGTCAAACATCTGGAAAAAATCAGTACGAAATTCTGGGCAGAAAAACGAGATTGAGAAGAAATTCCAACAAAGCAAGTTCAAGACAAGATTTTGTTGAGAGAAGATAATTTCTTAATTTTATTATGTCTTAGATCTGTAATTAATTAATAAAAATAGGCCTTAGGAGTTTTACATAGAAAATAATTGTAAAAGATGATGAGATAAAGATAAGAGTTTGACTAGTCAAATTACTTGTTTCCCAAGTAAACTCTTATCTGAATCCCACATTGCTTAGGAAAATCTTTTAAACTCTTCCTTAGGCCTATATAAAGAGCACAAGGCTCTCATAAACAACATCCCTTTACATCCCTCACATCCCTCTTCTCTCTTTTAATTTCGTAAGATTTTCTTTAGGGTTTTTAATAAAATTTTTTTCTTTATTTTTAATTAGTTGCTGATTTTTTTATTATTATTATTTTTTTTAACAATTTCTTTCTTGCTATTTCTTTAGACTTTGTGATTTCTTGTTTTGTTTGAATCTTATTAGATCATAATCTTGATTATAGATTTCTTGTTTGATATTATTAAAGATTGATAGTTTAATTATTTATTGCATGATAATTGTCTTCTTTATACTATTAAATTTGAATTTTATGATCTTGGATATGACTAGTGAGTAGTTTTCTTATTCAGTTATGAGGTAAATTGATTATTCTTGGGTAAAGCATGTTGTGAGATTCTTGAACCTATTATATAATTGTTGATTAAGTATCCAAGATTCTCTGAGCACATTATAATGATTATTTGTTTAATTAGATAGGGTGCACACTATTTAGTTAAATTAAATAATCTACCACCAGATTAAAAACATAAGTCTGTAATTGCTTGTGGAGTTAATTACTAGGGATCTAGGAGAATTAAGGTTTAAGTTAAATAAATCGCGCTGAGTGAGTTTGTTACTTAATGTTGACTCAAATCTTTCTAGATATTAATGCTACTATTAAAACTTAATCTATAGCGCTGAGCATAGGTAAATTTTGATAGTTAGAGATTAATTAAGACGCTGAGCCTTTAATTAACAACACAGTAAGGAAAGATAGGTGTAATTGGACGCTGGGGAATTACACTACGGTTGACTACTTAATTGCCAATGATCTTAAATAATCAATGATCAACATCAAAATCCAAGAATGATTGATTACCTCGTAACTGAAGCTTTTTGCTAATTGTTTTTTTATATTTAATAATTATTGTTTTCTCTATTTTTAGACATAGTTACAAAACCCCAAAATTTCTTCTTCTTTCCCTAAACCTCAAGATTAGATTTTTAATTTAATAATTAACTTAAATAATTCAGTCTTTGTGGGTTTGACCCTTGCTTCGCTATTTACATAGTAGAGTTAGGAAATTTTATTTTTGGTGACTCACGACACTCATCAAATTTTGGCACCGTTGCCGGGGACTGAAATTTGTTTAGGTTGATTATTTTAATTTGAAGTCTAATTTTTTTTGTCTTTTCCTTTTCTTTTCTTTTTCAGGGATTGCTTGTTTGACAAGGATTCTCATCATAAACTTCCAAAGATTAGGGACTACATACAAGCAACTCAAAGCGTGGTGCCACAAACACCACAACATCCACCACCACTACCTCCCAAGACGAGAAGTGAGAGGACTCCATGGAGCAAGGTTATGAACCATACTATAATTATGACCCATACTATAATTATGAACCACACTACGATACCTACAATCAAGGATGGTGGGATCATTCTAATTTTAGTTATGGGAATCAATATGAGGTTTACAATGCACCATTCCAAGATACATATCAAGCTCCATCTCAAGACTCAGGTATGCCTCCACCTCAAGAATCAAGTATGTCTCTTGAAGATATTGTTAAGACTCTTGAGATTAAAACTTTACAATTTTCACAAGAGGTTGATGTTTATATTAAGAATATTGATCACCATGTGAGTCAAATAATGAATTCCATAAGTAACATTGAAGCTATGACCTCTCAACCTGTGGAGAATCCAAGAGATAATGTTACTAACATCACCTTGAAAGTGAAAGGGAAATTGAATTCAAGGAAAGTGCACATGAAGATGTCGACAACTTTATAGAAAAGGAGGATGAAACTGATTTCAATATTAAAGGAGGAGATGTTGACATCCACAATGTAAAAGGGAGAGAGAATTTTGACAACTTTATAAAGCACTATGAGGATGTTGAAATCAAGGAATTCAAAGCTGAGGTAAGTGATAAACAAATTCCTTTTAATGCTTTTACTTACCTTCCTCCTTTTCCTAGTAGGTTTGCAAGAGCTACAAATGAAGAGCAAAACAAGGAGACATTGAAGACATTTAGGAAAATGGAAGTCAATATTCCTCTCCTTGATGAAATTAATGATCAAGTGCTTTACGATGCCAAGTTTTTAAGGGAACTATGCACTTCCAAGAGGAAATTAGAAGGTGATGAAAAGCAAGTTCTTAAAGATGAGCTAGAAATAGCCACATGCAAAAATCTTGAGAATGAGGAACTCGAGAGATCGATAAAAAAGTTGAGGTTTGGGATTGGATGATGGAAGGTGGAGCGGTCGAGCTAACGACATTAAACAAAAACGCTACTTGGGAGGCAACCCAAGGATGTAAAAAAAAAAAGGGAGTATTTCTTTCCTTATTTGTATTACCATTTAATTTTTGAGTTTTTATTGTTCTTCTTTGCATGCTAGACTTACTTTGCGGACAAAGTAAGATTTAAGTGTAGGGCGAAATATTGGTTTATGAGTCTATAGAGTTTTTTTTTTAGGAAGTGGAAATTAAAAAAAATGACGTCAAATTTTTTAGAGTTTTAAAGATCATGATATGTTTTCTTTCTTTTAAAGATTGATTCTAAACTAAAACAAAGTTTTATAAGAAAGTTGAGAGTATTTTGATTGTTATTATTGTTAAAGTGAGTACTTTCTAAAGAATTTATGTGAGTTCATGATTAAATATGATTGTTCATATGATATTGATAATGTGATTATTTCATTGAAGTTGGTGTAAGCAAAGGATAAGTACAGAAGAACCAAAAAAATAAAAATAAAAAAAATGAACATAAAAAGAGAAGAAAAATAGAGGTTGAAAGCTTTAAATTATGCTCCAATGTTTTGAGTTGCTTGCTCTTATTGATTAAATTCTTAAAGTGACTTGAAATATGAGTATGCAAAGCACTCTAAAAAAGGGCTTACTTGTTGAGTAACCGGGTGTTGGTATCACCAATATTAACATTCGCGTAAAAAGGCATGTAAGTACTTAGAGAAACCATTATTGAAACCTCAAAAGAAAAAAAAAGAAAAAAAAGGGTTCTTGATCTATTGACTTTGTTTGTAGTAATGTAAATTGGATAATTGCAAAGTTGATATTATATGTTTCAATTGTGTTGATTGTGAAATTTGCATGAATTTATTTAGAAGTATGCATGAATATGAGAAGTAATGATTAGAATATGATTGACTTGATTATTTGACTCTTGTTGAAGTTATGAGTTAAGAATTGAAAGATTTGAAAATATGTTCATGATCTTAATCTTGTTTTGAGTTTTAATTTTTAAAATTTTTCAATCTTATTTTGAATTTTTAGGATTGAGTCTTAAGTAAAAGATTTTGTGGGTATATCTTTTGAAAGCCCTCACGAGACACAACTCGTCCACTAGGGGTTTAAAGGCTTATTGCATATGCTAAATGCAATCGTGATTCCCACGAAAGTGAGTTAGGATTTTAGGATTTAGTTCTTTAGGAATTAGTTAGTTTAAAGTTTTGCTTGAGGACAAGCAAAAGCTAAGTGTGGAGGAATTTGATAGGATGATATTTTGTGAATTTTATATGTACTAATATATTTGCTTTATTGATGTTTTATGCCTAAAAGAGCTTACTAATGTTTATTTTATGTTTTAGGTATTAAATATCAAAGTTGGAATTAAAAGGAGCTAAAAAGAGCAAAGTGCAGATTTTTCTGTCCAGCTTGAAAGATTGACATTTTTGACCAAGTTAACGACCTGATCTCAAGAAGTGGCCTTCATGGAAGTTGTAGAGGACTTCTCAAGGTTTCTAGAATGTCCAAGATATCAAAAATTGGAGTTCATTTGATGGGTCAAACATCTGGAAAAAATCAGTACGAAATTCTGGGCAGAAAAACGAGATTGAGAAGAAATTCCAACAAAGCAAGTTCAAGACAAGATTTTGTTGAGAGAAGATAATTTCTTAATTTTATTATGTCTTAGATCTGTAATTAATTAATAAAAATAGGCCTTAGGAGTTTTACATAGAAAATAATTGTAAAAGATGATGAGATAAAGATAAGAGTTTGACTAGTCAAATTACTTGTTTCCCAAGTAAACTCTTATCTGAATCCCACATTGCTTAGGAAAATCTTTTAAACTCTTCCTTAGGCCTATATAAAGAGCACAAGGCTCTCATAAACAACATCCCTTTACATCCCTCACATCCCTCTTCTCTCTTTTAATTTCGTAAGATTTTCTTCAGGGTTTTTAATAAAATTTTTTTCTTTATTTTTAATTAGTTGCTGATTTTTTTATTATTATTATTTTTTTTAACAATTTCTTTCTTGCTATTTCTTTAGACTTTGTGATTTCTTGTTTTGTTTGAATCTTATTAGATCATAATCTTGATTATAGATTTCTTGTTTGATATTATTAAAGATTGATAGTTTAATTATTTATTGCATGATAATTGTCTTCTTTATACTATTAAATTTGAATTTTATGATCTTGGATATGACTAGTGAGTAGTTTTCTTATTCAGTTATAAGGTAAATTGATTATTCTTGGGTAAAGCATGTTGTGAGATTCTTGAACCTATTATATAATTGTTGATTAAGTATCCAAGATTCTCTGAGCACATTATAATGATTATTTGTTTAATTAGATATGGTGCACACTATTTAGTTAAATTAAATAATCTACCACCAGATTAAAAACATAAGTCCGTAATTGCTTGTGGAGTTAATTACTAGGGATCTAGGAGAATTAAGGTTTAAGTTAAATAAACCGCGCTGAGTGAGTTTGTTACTTAATGTTGACTCAAATCTTTCTAGATATTAATGCTACTATTAAAACTTAATCTATAGCGCTGAGCATAGGTAAATTTTGATAGTTAGAGATTAATTAAGACGCTGAGCCTTTAATTAACAACACAGTAAGGAAAGATAGGTGTAATTGGACGCTGGGGAATTACACTACGGTTGACTACTTAATTGCCAATGATCTTAAATAATCAATGATCAACATCAAAATCCAAGAATGATTGATTACCTCGTAACTGAAGCTTTTTGCTAATTGTTTTTTTATATTTAATAATTATTGTTTTCTCTATTTTTAGACATAGTTACAAAACCCCAAAATTTCTTCTTCTTTCCCTAAACCTCAAGATTAGATTTTTAATTTAATAATTAACTTAAATAATTCAGTCTCTGTGGGTTCGACCCTTGCTTCGCTATTTACATAGTAGAGTTAGGAAATTTTATTTTTGGTGACTCACGACAGTCATCACTGATCGTCTGTCACTCCAAAGTATGGAAAAAAGGGCTAATGAGAGTTTGAAGCAATATGCCCAAAGGTGGCGTAATATGGCTGCGAAGGTGCAACCTCCACTTTCGGAGATAGAGCTTACCATTATGTTCGTTAATACTTTGAAGGCTCCATATTATGATAGGATTATCGGTAATGCTACTAAGAATTTTGCCGATATGGTATTGTCTGGTGAGATAATTGAGAATGCAATCAAGAGTAGAAAGATTGAAGTTCCCAACAATATTGAGAAGAAAGGAGGAGCCAACAAAAGAAGGGAAGAAGAAGTCCATGTTGTTGCATATGGAGGCTACGCCTCACAACACCCTTATCACATGCCACAACCTTACCACCCTACTCAGAATCCTTACCATTCATACCCCAAGGTTAATGTTCAACGTAGTCCTTGACACCTGCCCCAACTATTCAACCAACTAAGCAGTTCAATAAACAAGAGGGCAATCATAATACATCATGGCCAAAAAGAGAAAGGACTCCCATTGACCCAATCCCCATGACCTACACTGAGTTGTACCTAAAATTGATCAAAGGACAACTCTTTGCACCCATCTATATGGAACCTATCAAGCCTCCATATCCAAAGTGGTATGATGAGAATGCTCGATGTGAGTATCACTTCGGGAACGTGGGTCATTCTCTAGAGAACTGCACTGCACTAAAGTATAGAGTGCAAGGATTGATAAAAGCTGGCATGTTGAGTTTTGAAACAAAAAGGGAACCGACTACGAATACAAACCCATTGCCTAACCATACTAATGAGGGATGAGTCTTGTGGGACATGAGGAGTTCGAGCAGTGCAAGTTGGAAGATTTATAAATTCTAGTTTTGATTTTGTTTTCTTTTTTTTTAAGTAATGCAAGATAGTTTTTGAAAATGCTTAAGCCCATAAGCACGAAATAAAGTTTTATGTATGGGCTAACTTTTATTTATTTCCCTTTCAATAAAGCGACTAGCGTGATGCATTGTTAATTTCTCATTCTATCTGTTCATTTGCCATTTCCCACATACTCACCATATCTTTCATTCACAAGTATCCAAATAATGAATATGATGACAATGATGTCAATAAAACTGGGATTCAATTTGGAAAGAACTACTATTGTTGATGAATTACTAGTTTACCAATATTGCGAAGCAAGAAAATGAAGGAAAGGTTGTTCACCATCTGCACTTGATAGATGGAATAAGAAAGGTGAATCTCTTAAACACGCTTCTAAAAAGTTTGTCATTGTTTAATAAATGATTTTTAATGAGGGTATTTAGATTTGAAATGATAAATGGCATTCTTTCACTATCTTTCAAGCATGAGTAAAATTGTCCTTTGATTGCCCCTTTTGAGCCTATTATATTTTTGTAATATAACCCACCAAGGATCACCCTCCACACTGGGGGCAAGGAAGATGAAATAAAGAAATTTTAGGGGGACAAATGAAAGTGTTCATGATGAATCGAGAGGCAAAAAAAATTAGCCCAGTTTTGTGAAAAAAAAAGAAGAAAAGAAAAAGGTTTGAATTCATAAAGAAAACCCAAAAAAAAAAGCAAGAAAAGAAATGAGTGAATTAGAAAGGGGCAAAATGCCTAAATGTTTTACTTGATAAAAAAGTGATCCCTTGGTTTATAAACCTTGAAACACATTTTGGGCCTACTATATCCTTTTCTTTCATAAGCCCACACCTGAGCCTACATTACATGCCTTGAAAAGCCCATTTTGATTAAATGTAAATGCTTAAATTGAAGAATCATGCATTGAATGAAGACATACTTATACAATGAGATAATGATCCTTCGAAGGTTTGATGGAGACAAAAGAAGTAGATCAAGTTGAATGAAGAAACCTATGAGCATCAGAAAATATCTTGGATCAAAATCAAGAATGCCTATTAGGGGGCATTAATTTAGATTGAGCACTCAAGGTTGAAATTTATCAAAGTCAATGAAGCTGAAAAAGGAAGCAGAATAAAAAATGAAAAAAAAAGAAAAAAAAGGAAAAAATAAAAAAAAGAAAAAAGAAAAAAAGAGAAAGAAGAAAAAAAAGAAAAAAAGGAAGATTCAAGTTGAAAACCCAAAAAAGATAGTTTGAATCAAATAAAGGGGCACCTAAGTTGAAAACCGAAAAAAGACAGCTTAGGAAAATATCAACATAAAAAAGTTTTGATATGAGGGCAAGATTGGCAGACACTACATGAAAGAACATATCAACATAAGAGTGGGCTTTTGGAAAAGAATTTTAGATTGACTTGATTGAAATTGTCAGAATGTTCATTAAATGGATACTAAAAACCTTATTCCAAACAGACTGTCCCATTGGTTTTTCTTGATTTCATGTTCCTTTTCTAAGAATAAATATCTACATCTATCATGATCATTTATTCCACCCCTATAATAAATTGAGGAGATGTATGAGTGCATTACATTGGTGGTCAAGTTGGAAGGAAAATAAATGAATTTTTGTAACCTTTTTTTAGGTAAATTTTTGAAAAAAAAAATATTCTTTTGAGAAATCTTGCTTTACTAAGAGAGAGAAAGAAACAAAAGTGAATGATGAATATATAAATCCGAAAACATGATGGCTAGTCTTTGGGCATAATAGGACCAAGACTTAATAGAAGATGGGACGAGTAAAGAAAGGAGATTTGAATGAGAAGAATCCAGCAGATATGTGGAACTTGAGGAAAACAAGATGAACTTGAGAATCTTGTTACCACAATTGAGATTGCATTTACATACATTCATGGAATAATTCATGGGGCATGACATTAACATGTGCATAACATTCATAGCATCCATGGTATTCAAGGCATTCATTATATTCATAACATGCATGACATTTCATTATTGTATTTTGACATTGAACTATTTGTTAAGACATTAGGATAAGAAGTTCTGAATGATGCAAATTTTGAAGAAAAGGGAAAATGTAAGAATACAATGTATAGGACAAAAATATAAGAGATGGTAATTTGATAAATGATAAGGTATGAGAAGATGATTAGAAAAATACTTTTTTGAAAAACCTTATATGAGAGCAAAGTCTAGTTTAGCTGGCACTTTAGAGGAGGAAGAAGCCTAATATTGTTGGCGTCAAAATGAAAGTTAAGCCCAGTCTGTGATAATCGCAAATTTTCGATTTTGGGAAATTAATATTTAAGAAAATAGATAAGAGGAAATAAATAAATTAAAGTTAAATAAATAAATTATTTACAAGATGGGAATATTGTTGGAATTTCTGTAAATGGTGAAGTGATGAATCAGAGAAATTGTATTGAGGAAATTTAATTCGGATAATAAGAAATCCAAATTGAATAAGAAAATGAAAATGCGTATAGTTATATATTTATATAATTATATTATATAAATATATTTTTTCTATAAATACATATGTACATAAATGAAATATATGTATATGTTATACATATATATTGATGTATAATATATATTGATTTATATATATATATATTATTTATACTATTAAGAAAGTACATATGTATATGCTTATGTATTTATATATATAAATATATAAATATGAACATTATTTTATGTTAAAGTGTAAATATATATATGTATTTTGATAAAAAAATATGTATTTAAATACATATTTTAACTAGTGTAATTATATATGTGTATATATATATATATATATATTTAATTATATGTATATGTATAATTATAAAACAAAAATAAATAAACAAAAGAAGAAAAGAAAGATGGGAATCGGGAAAACCCGATTCCCCTTTTCCAGACGAGGCCGACGGCAGCAACCGCTGCCACCGTCGGCGAGAAAACGAGGAGGCGAGAGAGACAGAGGGAAGAGGTCGGCGAGATGAGGAAGAGAAAGAGAAGAATCGCCGGCGACAAAGAAGGAATCGGCGCGAAACAGAGAAGGAAAAACCGAGAAAGAAAGAGAAGAGGGAATCGGCGGTGCCGGCCGTTCCAGGCACCGCCACCCCAACCCGAACCTCGACGGAGGTGAGGGGAAGATGAAGGAGGCCACCGGCGAGACTAACGGCGGCCGAGGAAGGACGAACGGAGGAAGAAAGGAGGCGAAACCCATCCTTCTAGGTTTGGCACCGTCGCCGGTGATGGGGAAGAACGGAGGCCAGATCCAGCTTCGTCGCCACCTCGGCCAGTTGTGGGAGGCCAGAACCGGCGGGGAACCGGTCACGGGCGGAAGATCGGCCATAAGGGAGGCCAAACCGATCTGACTGGTCTGAATCGATCAGACCAGGAAAAAAAAGAAAAAAAAAGAAAAAGGAAAAAGAAAAAGAAAAGAAAGAGAAAAGAAGAAAAAAGAGAAAAAGGAAGAAAAAGCAGAAAATGTTCGGGAATTCAAAAAATTCTCGGGAACTCGAGAATCTCGGGAATCGGTAAGAAATCCGAGAAATTATTAATGATAATTATTTAAATAATTTATTTATTTAAATAATTTGAGAAAATTTCAAAATTTAGAATTTAAATTCCAGAAATTATTCTCGGCGATCGAGATGAGGAATCGGGAGATGGAGTACGGGCGCGACCGGTAAGAGGAAGTCACCCACCCGGAAAAGGTAAGGAATGCATGTGCAGCACTGTAGGGATATTCAGTCTGCATGTTTTAATTACGAATTATTTTATGAAAATATTTTATGAAATTATTATGATGAGTGATTGGTTGGAATTTGGAATGAAGTACTAGTTGAAATTATAAACTGTATTTCCGTGCAGGAGGCTAGCCAATCGGCAGCCGTTATACTGTCGAAAAATTATCGAAAATTATCCAATATTTCTAGAAAAATTCATAAAATCATAATAAATAATTTTATTTCACGAGAAATGATTTTCAATAACGAAAATCGAGAAAATGAGTATTTTCCATAAAAACATGAATAAAATGAGAGTAATTTTAAAATATTCATGTTTTCAAGAATGGTGATAATGAAATCACCGAAAATTCTCTTGATATGTAAGTTACACGTAATACAAGATGAAAAATGAAAGGAAATAAAGTGAATATTTTTATATATATTTCTTAAATATTCACTAAATGGTTTTATAACCTTTATGGTTTTAAATGATGAAATTATATATTTTATAAATTCCATAAAGGTTTTATGATGATGAAAAATACGGTTTTGAGACTAGATGGCATCCTATCATGCTGATATGTGATATGTAACATGTGATATGTAATATGTGATATGTGATATGTAGTCCCGGCCGACACCTGATCAGTGATCCGCTGAGGACAATTATAGACTATGGCCATAGATCTGACATGATTATTTATACCCTTTGGGGTCTATAGCATGATATGAGTAACGACCCAGTGGACGGGCTGGGCGTGTGTGCCTAAGTCTCCATATATGAAAAATGTTTTATATGATATGTTATATGTTAAATGTAAATGTTTTACATGATATGTGATAAGTTAAATGAAAGTGATTTACATCATTTTATATAATGCTTATTTCGGTACTGATTTTAGTACTGCGAGATGATTTTCATATGACATGTGATATGAACATGTAATATGTTTTCAAAAGGAAAAAGAGTTTGTAAGTCTAATATTCTTACTATGATTTTTAAATTGAATATTAGACTATATGTGACATGAATATGTAATATGTTTTCCAAAAAGGAAAGAGGAGGAAAATAAATCTAATATTCTTATTTTAATTTTTAAATTGAATATTAGATTTAAATGATATATATGTTATACAAAAAGGATTTAATAGCTGATTTTGCTATTTAAAGTACTGTACTAATTATGGTTGTACAGTAAAACATGAAATGAGTTTTAAATGAGAATGATGAGAATTTAACTAATATTCTTTTCAAAGAAAATATGAATATTAGTTACTTCATTTAAATGCTTTATTTTATAAAAGCATTATTTTGAAAAGAATATGAGAATATTATGGAATAAAAAGGTAAAAAGGATTAAAATTCCAAATGAAAAGGAAATTATTCTCTACAGTTGCTTCTAGGTTCCGGGACAAGCTAGGTATTTCAAAATACCTACCTTACTCCATCCGGATCCCTAGTCGACTGTAGTATCCTTCCTACATGCGAGCCTAGAGCCCATAAGAAAAATGAAAAAGTTTTTCAGCATATAGATAGTTGAGTATCAAGTGAGGCATATAATTCCCTTACTGAGCCGTGGTTTGCTCACCCCTTAATTTTAACATTTTAGGTTTTCGAAGACTGAGAGTCTAGCACTTAAAGGATTTTCGACTGCGCATTTGGGGACGATGCGACAGGTCGATTTATTTAATAAGATATGATCATTTATTTTCTGTATTTAGACTTATCGACAGTGCTACTTTCTTATAAAGTAGAAATAGGGGATGTAATTCATATTATAATTTAATATGAAATTGTTTATATGTAAAAGAAAAGTAAAGTATTGCAGACAGCCCAACCAAATAAGATGTATAGAATAAGGTGAAAAATAGGGTCACGGGCTGTGACACAGTCAAACCTATGTTAACTGGCATTCTGAAATGAAACTTTATTTTCAAAGTCTACTGCCTCTGTTGAGAGAAGCTCTATATTTTTAAAAAAGTTTCACTGCCTCTATTGAGAGGAGCTCTGTCACAGCCCGTGACCCTATTTTTCACCTTATTCTATACCTTTTATTTGGTTGGGCTGTCTGCGATACTTTACTTTTCCTTTACATATAAACAATTTCATATTAAATTATAATATGAAATACATCCCCTATCTTACTTCATAAGAAAATAGTACTGTGAAAATGTCTAAATACAAAAAATAAATGATCGTACCTCATGTCATAAGTCGAGCTGTTGCATCGTCCCCAAATGCGCAGTCGAAATTCTTTAAGTGTTAAAATCTCAGTCTTCGAAAACCTGAAATGTTAAAATTAAGAGGTGAGCAAACCACGACTCAGTAAGAGAATTATATGCATACTTGATATTCAGCTTCCTATATACTGAAAATCTTTTTCATTTTTCCTATGAGGCTCTAGGGTCGCATGTAGGAAGGATACTACAGTCGGTTAGGGATCCGGATGGAGTAAGGTAGGTGTTTTGAAATACCTATCATGTCCCGGAACCTAGAAGCAACTGTAGAGAGTAAATTTCATTTTTGTTTTGAAATTTAAATCCTTTTTCCTTTTTATTCCATAACCTTTTCAACTGTAGAGAGTAAATTTCATTTTTGTTTTGAAATTTAAATCCTTTTTCCTTTTTATTCCATAACCTTTTCATATTCTTTTCAAAATAATGCTTTTATGAAATAAAGCATTTAAATAAAATAACTAATATTCATATTTTCTTTGAAAAGAATATTAGTTAAATCATCATTATTTTCCTTTAAAACTCATTTCATGTTTTACTGTACAATCATAGTTAGTACAGTACTTTAAAATAGCAAAATAAGCTATTAAACCTTTTTCGTATAACATATAAATCATTTAAATCTAATATTCAATTTAAAATTTAAAATAAGAATATTAGATTTACTTTCCTCCTTTTCCTTTTTGAAAA
Organism: Heritiera littoralis; assembly: GCA_031772115.1. Classification (NCBI taxonomy): domain Eukaryota; kingdom Viridiplantae; phylum Streptophyta; class Magnoliopsida; order Malvales; family Malvaceae; genus Heritiera; species Heritiera littoralis. The sequence goes on along the minus strand of JAPDPK010000087.1, from coordinate 2,952,544 downwards.
CATATTACATATTCATATTACATGTCATATGAAAATCATCTCGTAGTACTAAAATCAGTATTGAAATAAGCATTTTGTAAAATGCTGTAAATCATTTTCATTTCACGTATTACATATCATATAAAACATTTTCATTTCACGTATCGCATATTATGTAAAACATTTACATTTAACATATAACATTTCATATAAAACATTTCTCATATATGGAGACTTAGGCACGCACGCCCAGCCCATCCACTGGGTCGTTACTCATATCATGCTATAGACCCCGAAGGGTATAAATAATCATGTCAGATCTATGGCCATAGTCTATAATTGTCCTCGACGGATCACTGATCAGGTATCGGTCGGGACTACATATCACATATTACATATCACATGTCACATATCAGCATGATAGGACGCCATCTAGTCTCAAAACCGTATTTTTCATCATAAAATAACCTTTATGGAATTTATAAAAATATATAATTTCATAATTTAAAACCATAAATGTTATAAAATCATTTAGTGAATATTTAAGAAATATATATAAAAATATTCACTTTATTTCTTTTCCTTTTTCATCTTGTATTACGTGTAATTTACATATCAGGAGAATTTTTGGTGATTTCATTATCACCATTCTCAAAAACATGAATATTTTAAATTCACTTTTATTTTATTCATGTTTTTATGAAAAATATTCATTTTCTCGATTTTCGTGGTTGAAAATCATTTCTCGTGAAATAAAATCATTTATTATGATTTTATGAAATTTTCTAGAAATTTTCGATAATTGTCGATAATTTTTCAGCAGTATAACGACTGCCGATTGGCTAACCTCCTGCACGGAAAATACAGTTTATAATTTTAACCGGTACTTCACTCCAATTTTCTAACCAATCATTCATCGCAATATTTTCATAAATATTTTTATAAAATATTTCATAATTAAAATCATGCAGATTGAATATCCTTACAGTGCTGCACATGCATTCCTTACCTTTTCCGGGTAGGCGACTTCCTCTTATCGGTCGCGCCCGTACTACATCTCTCCCGATCCTCATCTCGATCGCCGAGAATAATTTTTGGAAATTAAAATTCTAAATTTTAGAATTTTCATAAATAATTTATTAAATTTTTACTCGAAATCATTTTTCGAAATTCTTACCGAATTTTCGTAATTTTCGAGTTGCTAAATTCCCGAGAATCTTTCGAATTCTCGAAATTCTCTTTTTTCTCTCTCTTTCTTCTTTTCCTCTTTTCTTTCTTCCTTTTTCTCTTTTTTTTTCTTTCTCTTTCTCTTTCTTTTTCTTTTTCCTTTTTCTTTTTCTTTTTCCTCTTCTTTTCCGGTCAGACTGGTTCAAACCGGTCTGCCTCCTTCCTCGTCGGTTCCTTGTCAGCGGCCGGTTCTCCGGCGGTTCAGGCGCCTTTTAGCTGGCCGACGGCACAGAGAGTCCGCTGGTGGTCTCCGTTCGGCCTGGATCGATGGCACGGCGGCAAATCGAGTCGATTTACCTTTGGTTTCTTCCGCCTCTTCACTGGCCCTCCTCTGCCGTTCACTTCACCTCGAGTGGCCTCCATCCTCTTCCTCTCCCTCCGGCGGTGCTTCGATGGTAGTGGCGGTGCCTGGATCGGCCGGCACCGCCACTTTCCATTTTTTTTCTCGGCTTCGTCGGTTTCGATTCTGTTTCCGTTTTGCTTCATTGCTTCCTTCTTCCGTAGCCGGATCACCTTCCTCACGTCGCCGGCGGCTTCACTCCTCTCCTTCTTCCTTTGGTCGGCCGGCCCCCTCACCTTTCCCTTCTGTTTCATTTCTGTTTCCTGAGACAGAAAATAACGGGGATTGGGTTATATCCCGACCCCGTTCCTGTCTTTTTTTTCTTTTTTTTATAATATAATATAATATATAATTATATCGGTATAATTATATATTTACCACATTAAATATATATATCACCTTAATTTAAATACTACATATATATTTCATATATATGTGTATATATATACACATAAATGTATAAAAATCCACATATGTATTTATTTAATATAAAATAGTATATGTCCTTTTATAGTATATACCATATTTTATATATATACATATGTAATTATATAAAGACATATAAAAATATATTTATATAATCTAATTATATAAATATATAAATATGTAAATACCAACATTTTTATTCCTTTAATTTGGATTTCTTCATATCCAAATAATTTCTCATTTTCATTTTTTTTATTTAATTTGGATTTCCATTTATCCAAATTAAATTTCCTCTATCTTATCATTTCATCAACTTTCGAATTTCCAAATATTTCTATCTCTTAAATAAATTCATTTATTTTCTTTAACTTATTTATTTGTTTTAATATTAAATTTACAATTATTTAATATAAATTTTAGAAAATTAGCGGTTATCACATTCTCCCCACCTTAAGAAATTCGGTCCTTCGAATTTAACTTAATTCATAAGGTGGTAGCATCCTGTATACTTATCATTCTTGACCTTTTGATTATCTTCCGTATTATACTGCCAGTATACCTTTAAGATCATAATCTCCTTTTATACCACTATATATCATCTTTCATCATATACTCATACTCCCTTAAATTTCTTATCAGTTGGGAGTTATCCATTTTATATCACATATGATTCATACTGTTCATCATCTGTTTTCTCAATTAGTGCCAAGTCGATACAGTTTGGTAACTATCACTTACCGATTTAAATCAATAGTATGTAATTGTCCTAGTAGCTTTCACATCTCGTGCATCCGCTCACTTAACATATCTTCGAGCGTTTCCATACTACGCTCAGATATTTACATCAGTACGGAGCGATGCTGTCTATAAATTTGGAATCTCAAAGCCTTTTGCTATTTCCCATAACATATAGCGACTTAGAGATTCCCATCACATATAAGACTCACTGGAACTTCACATACATTCTCCTTCTTTTATAGTCATATTTCGACTATGGCACTAAAGAATCTAAGAGTTTGATAATGGAGAAGTGGTTTCATTAGACTATCAGTCTATAATCACTTCCATATTATCATATCTCTTTTAGATTCTTCATTATTATCCTCAATACTCTTTTCATATTTATTTCATCAACTGCTGCACTTCATTTGCAGACTTTACTATTTACCACCTTTTACCATAATTGAATCAAGAGACAATCATTTTCTCCCCATATCTACTTCCATGTAATCTCATCATTACATCTCTTATTCTTATGGTATACTCTATATCACTTAGGTTTTAGAATATACCTGAGAACATACTCTTTTGATTATTTAGATTCCATTATGGCATAATCAAATTATAATTTAATCTTCTCATTATTTAACTTCATCATTGAATCTATAATTATCAATTTAATCATTTCATTATCCATATAAATCCATTATTTCCATCATTTCGAGGTGGTATATATATATATATATATATCCTTTTTGTTCCATTTACATAACTGGCAGTAAAATGTAAAACACTTCTTTACTTCTTTGAGTATAATTACTTTTCCTCTATCGAGTTTGGCTCAATCTTACATTTAACCATAATTATGTGATAACCACAAAATCACTTTTAGTTTTAAATTCGGGAACTATTTCATATTCGTGTTCCCTTTTCATCATGTACTTTCCTCTTATTACCTATTCATCTTTTCCTTCATCATCATTTCGGTCACTTTTCATCAGTGGTAAAATATTCCACTATTAAATTCCTTTAACCTTTTACATATCATCTTTATGTTTATTCATCCACTGACTTTAACCTTTTACTTATTACTCATGTCAGTAGAGCAGCTAACCCATAAACTCTCCTATAAACTTGCAATAGTATTTAGCTAGACCCAGTAACTTTCGTATCTCGATAACTATCTCTTCATCATAGACAGATCCGTATTGCTCTGTCATTCGAGATCATATATCTTAGAAAGAGATACTGTCTAGCCCCTCTTCTATTTCCCAATCTTAACATATAAATTACAGTCTTTGAGAGTCCGTAGGGTCATACCACTATGCTACTCATTTTCCATTGATGTCTTATACTGTATCAGTATATCATTACTTTATCCATATCTGGGTGCCTCATTCATTAGGCTTATATATCTCATAAGGAATTTCATTAACCTCGTAAACCTCAATAGGAACTCGTGATAATTTTATCGAGTTCTAATCATTATCATCTTATGATCATTAATTTCCAACTTTTCGTCTAGTGATGCCTTGTACAGAGATTGATCTTATAAGGTCCTTGTACATCTCCGATTAAATCAAATAAGGCATCACTTCCATAGAATTGATTATTTGTTCTTAATAAGAACTTTAGTGTATAATAGGAATTTAGTTCGCCATTTAATTCATCCTCAATCACATCATCTGTATTTCCATCCTTTACATCAATACATGTGAATTTCATTATCCACAATATTTTCCAAAATTATTTTCTTAAGCTTTTCGGATTCCTTTACGTTCTCCGATATAAGCTTAGAAATAACTTTCATATTCACAATCGAGTCAATGTTAGCTCAATTTTTCCAATCTATATAACTCTGAAAATTTATCGGGAATCTCATCCGATACTTCCTTAAATCAGACATCTCTTATCATTTTGGACATTTCATCTCTATGTCCCATCATTTCACTGCATAACCTCAAGGCAAAGACATTTAACATTTAAATCATTTTAATACCTACTCCGCCTTGGTTCACTTATTTCCTCATACTTCACAGCATATCGATTTTCTTGATTTAGTATGCTGTATCGAGTGTAATCGTTGATTAACACCTTTCACAGCTAGCCGATTTATTATTGAAATTCATTTTAAAATCATTTTCATTTAATAATTCAGGTTAGTTGTTGTCTTCCTCATCGCTTGTCTTCACTTACTGTTCTTATGCATATTCTCCAATTTCATATACTCCATACAGTACATTATTCTATAAAATATATTCCAAAATATTCCGGTTCTATAAATATCCATTAAATACTTCAGAAACTAGAATAACAGTATAGAACCGGAATTAACCGTACTGCTATGGATTACATCCTCTGTACTGATCTCTTTCTTATTCATCTTCTGTAATCATATTACTTTTCATCATATCCCATGATCCCGTAATCATATCTCGTTAATACACTTTTTAATTCAGACCCTCAAAAATCAATAATAGAGTCGCTCATCCTACGACTTTCCTATAACCATTCGGGTCACATCAACACTCCAAGTGTAGTGAAATTTGTAATCGGGATCGTTATACTCATATTATGTCCTTTATACCCTCAATAACTCCATTACTATCAATAAGTTCAAAATTGACTTGATTTATCACAATTCAAAACATAATCCCACATAGGGGCATTTTCGTCATTTCACATTTTTTTCTTTCTCCTCATTATACATTTAAATCAGTAATCTTATTATCAATTTGCTGATAGTACCCCTTTCTCGTACCAATATCAGCATTTTAAGATCTTATTCGATTTCGACAGAAAAGTCCACTAGGATCCATAATTGAATTATTTTGCATGAAATGCAGCTTTACATCATCAATTTCTCTATCAAATCAATCAATTTCAACTTCTGTTGGTCTATTTTGACTCCCAGTAAAATTTCAGAGGTAGGGGTATTTTGGTCAAAAATATTCTCTCTCCCCAAAATACCTTCGGTGATCTTAAGGTCTATTTAATGATGATATTTCATTCCCCTCCTTTATATCATCACTTTCAGGTCTCAGTTCGATCCGGACAGAAAGTTATTGGTGGGGCCCTCACCGAGTCCATTTCTGTTCCTTACGAACCGACCTTCATTTAGATTATAAGATCACCATTTTAGTTAACATTCCTGAGCCGTTTTCCCTTTTTGACATCCTTAGTTCATAATTCTCACCCTCTTCTAAACACTTAACTCAATTTACAATCATTTATTTTCTTTATGTATTTAGACTACACAGTACTACAGGGGATGTTAACCTTTTCAACACATTTTCTTTCCAAAAGTATCGACAGACATCAGGCCAACCCTGCTCTGATACTATTAAATCTGTCACAGCCCGTGACCCTATTTTTTACCTTATTCTGTACCTCTTATTTGGTTGGGCTATCTGCGATACTTTACTTTTCCTTTACATATAAACAATTTCATATTAAATTATAATATGAAATACATCCCCTATCTTACTTCATAAGAAAATAGTATTGTGAAAATGTCTAAATACGAAAATTAAATGATCGTACCTCATGTCATAAGTCGAGCTGTCGCATCGTCCCCAAATGCACAATCGAAATTCTTTAAGTGTTAAAATCTCAGTCTTCGAAAACCTGAAATGTTAAAATTAAGGGGTGAGCAAACCACGACTCAGTAAGGGAATTATATGCATACTTGATATTCAGCTTCCTATATGCTGAAAATCTTTTTCATTTTTCCTATGGGGCTCTAGGGTCGCATGTAGGAAGGATACTACAGTCGGCTAGGGATCCGGATGAAGTAAGGTAGGTATTTTGAAATACTTATCTTGTCCCGGAACCTAGAAGCAAATGTAGAGAGTAAATTTCATTTTTGTTTTGAAATTTAAATCCTTTTTCCTTTTTATTCCATAACCTTTTCATATTCTTTTCAAAATAATGTTTTTATGAAATAAAGCATTTAAATAAAATAACTAATATTCATATTTTCTTTGAAAAGAATATTAGTTAAATCATCATCATTTTCCTTTAAAACTCATTTTATGTTTTACTGTACAATCATAGTGAGTACAGTACTTTAAAATAGCAAAATAAGCTATTAAACCTTTTTCGTATAACATATAAATCATTTAAATCTAATATTTAATTTAAAATTTAAAATTTAAAATAAGAATATTAGATTTACTTTCCTCCTTTTCCTTTTTGGAAACATATTACATATTCATATTACATGTCATATGAAAATCATCTCGTAGTACTAAAATCAGTATTGAATTAAGCATTTTGTAAAATGCTGTAAATCATTTTCATTTCACGTATTAGATATCATATAAAACATTTCTCATAAATGGAGACTTAGGCACGCACGCCCAGCTCGTCCACTAGGTCGTTACTCATATTATGCTATAGACCCCGAAGGGTATAAATAATCATGTTAGATCTATGACCATAGTCTATAATTGTCCTCGGCAGATCACTGATCAGGTGTCGACCGGGACTACATATCACATATAACATATCACATGTCACATATCAGCATGATAGGATGCCATCTAGTCTCAAAATAGTATTTTTCATCATAAAATAACTTTTATGGAATTTATAAAAATATATAATTTCATAATTTAAAACCATAAAGGTTATAAAATCATTTAGTGAATATTTAAGAAATATATATAAAAATATTCACTTTATTTCTTTTCCTTTTCCATCTCGTATTACGTGTAATTTACATATCAGGAGAATTTTCGGTGATTTCATTATCAGCATTCTCGAAAACGTGAATATTTTAAAATCACTTTTATTTTATTTATGTTTTTATGGAAAATATTCATTTTCTCGATTTTTGTGGTTGAAAATCATTTCTCGTGAAATAAAATCATTTATTATGATTTTATGAAATTTTCTAGAAATTTTCGATAATTTTTCGGCAGTATAACGGCTGCCGATTGGCTAGCCTCCTGCACGGAAAATACAGTTTATAATTTCAACCGGTACTTCACTCCAATTTTCCAACCAATCTTTCATCGCAATATTTTCATAAATATTTTCATAAAATATTTCATAATTAAAATCATGCAGACTGAATATCCTTACAGTGCTGCACATGCATCCCTTACCTTTTTCGGGTCGGTGACTTCCTCTTATCAGTCGCGCCCGGACTCCATCTCTCCCGATCCTCATCTCGATCGCCAAGAATAATTTTTGAAAATTAAAATTCTAAATTTTAGAATTTTCATAAATAATTTATTAAATTTTTACTCGAAATCATTTTTCGGAATTCTTATCGAATTTTCGTAATTTTCAAGTTGCTGAATTCCCGAGAATCTTTCGAATTCTCGAAATTCTCTTTTTTCTCTCTCTTTCTTATTTTCCTCTTTTCTTTCTTCCTTTTTCTCTTTTCTTTTCTTTCTCTTTCTTTTCTTTTTCTTTTTCTTTTTCCTTTTTCTTTTTCTTTTTCCTCTTCTTTTCCGGTTGGACCGGTTCATACTGGTCTGCCTCCGTCCTCGCCGATTCCTCGCTGGCGGCCGGTTCTCCGGCAGTTCAGGCACCCTTCAGCTGGCCGACGGCACGGCGAGTCCGCTGGCAGTCTCCGTTATGCCTGGATTGACAGCACGGCGGCGGATCGAGTCGATTTAACTTTGGTTTCTTCCGCCTCTTTGCCGGCCCTCCTCCGCCGTTCACCGCGCCTCGGATGGCCTCCATCCTCTTCCTCTCCCTACGACGGTGCTTCGTTGGCAGTGGCGGTGCCTGGATCGGCCGGCACCACCACTTTCCATTTTTTTTTCGGGCTTCGTCGGTTTCGATTCTGTTTCCGTTTTGCTTCATCTCTTCCTTCTTCCATTGCCGGATCACCTTCCTCATGTCGCCGACGACTTCGCTCCTCTCCTTCTTCCTTTGGTCGGCCGGCCGACGGTGGCCGACCTCTCCCTCACCTTTCCTTTCTGTTTCATTTCTGTTTCCTGAGACAAAAAATAACGGGGATCGGGTTATATCCCGACCCCGTTTCTGTCTTTTTTTTCTTTTTTTTTATAATATAAATATAATATATAATTATATTGGTATAATTATATATTTACCACATTATATATATATATATATATATATCACCTTAATTTAAATACTACATATACATATATATTTCATATATATGTATATATATATACATAAATGTATAAAAATCCACATATGTATTTATTTAATATAAAATAGTATATATCCTTTTATAATATATACCATATTTTATATATATACACATATGTAATTATATAAAGACATATAAAAATATATTTATATAATCTAATTATATAAATATATAAATATGTAAATACCAACATTTTTATTCCTTTAATTTGGATTTCTTCATATCCAAATAATTTCTCATTTTCATTTTTTTTATTTAATTTGGATTTTCATTTATCCAAATTAAATTTCCTCTATCTTCTCATTTCATCAACTTTCGAATTTCCAAATATTTCTATCTCTAAAATAAATTCATTTATTTTCTTTAACTTATTTATTTGTTTTAATATTAAATTTACAATTATTTAATATAAATTTTAGAAAATTAGCTGTTATCACAAGCTCTTTATTTTTCAAAAGTCTCAACGCCTCTATTGAGAGGAGCTCTTTGTTTTTCAAAAAGTTTCACTACCTCTGTTGGGAGGAGCTCTTTGTTTTCAAAGTCTCATTGCCTCTGTTGAGAGGAGCTCTTTATTTTCAAAAGTCTCAATGCCTTTGTTGAGAGGAGCTCTTTATTTTTCAAAAAGTTTTGCTGCCTCTATTGAGAGGAGCACTTTGTTTTCAAAGTCTCATTGCCTCTATTGGGAGGAGCCCTTTGTTTTCAAAGTCTCATTGCCTCTGTTGAGAGGAGCTTTTCGTTTTCAAAAGTCTCATAACCTCTGGTGAGAGGAGCTTTTATTTCATGATCATTATGTATTCCTTAGTCTTATGATAAGAAAGACTAGGAAATTTAATTTCATAATTCTTAGTCTTATGATAGGAGAGATTAGGAAATTTCATCTCGTATTCCTTAGTCTTATGATAGGAGAGACTAGGAAATTTCATCTCGTATTCCTTAGTCTTATGATAGGAGAGACTAGGAAATTTCATCTCATATTCCTCAGTCTTATGATAGGAAAGACTAGGAAATTTCACTTCGCATTCTTTAATCTTGTGATAGAAAGATTAGGAAATCTCATTCTACATTCATCTCCTTAGTCTTATGATAGAAAAGACTAGGAAATTTCTTTTTTTTTTTTTTGCATTCCTTAGTCTTATGATAGGAGAGACTAGGAATTTCACTTTGCATTCCTTAATCTTGTGATAGGAAAGATTAGGAAATCTCATTCTACATTCATTTCCTTAGTCTTATGATAGGAAAGACTAGGAAAATTCTTTGTTTTTGCATTCCTTAATCTTATGATTAGGAAATTTCATTCTTTAGTCTTATGATAGGAGAGACTAGGAAATTTCATCTCACTTTCCTCAGTCTTATGATAGGAAAGAATAGGAAATTTCACTTCGCATTCTTTAATCTTGTGATAGAAAGATTAGGAAATCTCATTCTACATTCATTTCCTTAGTCTTATGATAGGAAAGACTAGGAAATTTCATGTTTTTTTGCATTCCTTAGTCTTATGATAGGAGAGACTAGGAATTTCACTTTGCATTCCTTAATCTTGTGATAGGAAAGATTAGGAAATCTCATTCTACATTCATTTCCTTACTCTTATGATAGGAAAGACTAGGAAAATTCATGTTTTTGCATTCCTTAATCTTATGATTAGGAAATTTCATTCCTTAGTCTTATGATAGAAGAGATTAGGAAACTTCATTTTGCATTCATTCCTCAATCTTTATAAGAGAAGAAGATCAGGAAATTTCATTTTGCATTTATTCCTTAGCCTTATGAGAGAGAAGATTAGGAGATATCATAATTTACAAAAGAATTCATTGGTAGGTAGTGCATTCAGACAAAATGTTGTCAATGTCTTTGCAGCATTACTGTTTCATAGCAAAAGTGCAAAGAGGGGCAACTGTAGACACCATTTTTGTCCGGGTCTTCTTCAAACATTTTTTTATTATTGATTTTATTTTTATTTTTTATTCTTAATTTAGATTTAGAAATAAATTTTGGATTTTGGATTTTTGATTTTGATTTTTAAAAAATATAATAAAAAAGGGAAGGAAATCAGAATTAATTTTGATAGGAAAGCAGACTTAAATGAGATTACTAAAGATTGAAATTTAGATTTTGTGGGAAGGAAAATCAGAATTAATATCGGATTTAAGATCCGATTCTTAAAATCTAAAAATTTCCTAAAAGATTGATTCTTGATTTTTATTACCAAAAACAAAAAAAGAAAACCTAGGTCTATTTAAACAACATACAAAAAATATAGAGGGAGGAAGGCAGCTGTCTTTTTCTAAGACTTTGAGAAGCTTATAGCCGCCTCTTAGCAACGCACCTTGCCGCTGATCACGCAGCTCGACCGCTATCGCTCCCCAAGCTTCATCGCCAACGTCGTTGCCTTGTCCACCTTGCTGCACTAGCGGTTCCCACTGAGTCCAACAGCTGCATATCATCATCGTCGCTTTTGTTAGCATCCACACCACTTCTTCGGGCGTCCCTGTTTTGCCATTCATCCAAGTACCGACCCTTGCTCTTTGCTGTTGCTCACCGCACCATCTTCTGTCGTCGCTGCTAATCCTTCCCCTGCTAGTTGCTGTCCGCGGCACCCCTACTGCATGTTGCTAATGTTACCTTCACAAGCTACGTGAGACTAAGGAACAGGGGAGAAAGGAACGTGAACTAAAACAAAGAACAAATCAATGCAAGAAAAGAAATCGCAAGAGAAAGGTGATTTTATTTTATTTTATCTTTTATTTTTAATTTTTAAGCATGGATTAAATACATTATTAAGGTGTTTATGAAATTTTTAATATGATTTTTTTAATTACTTCATTATTTCGTTAACTTATTAATTATAGTTAGTTGATTTATTTTGTTTTATTAATTTATGTATTATTTATCACTATTGTTATTTTAGGTTTAAATTAGATTTGTTAACCAATAGAAATTAAAAACCAAATTAGCCTAAAAATAAATCTTTGTACATTAAACTTACATAAAAATTACTTAAAAATTAAATGAAAATAAATAATTGAAAGGGAATGAATATGAGTTATACCGATGATGACATTTTAAGAAAGTCAACTGAGACATCTTAAAAATGTTTAGGTGAGATGATTCTTTCTTAAGTTGAGCCAAATTGATGGAATACTTTTGAAAGGGTTTTCGATAAAATATAATTCATGTCTATTAAATAAATATAAATAAATGAAATAAATAAAATAAAGGTAAAATTAAATCAAGATTAAAATTAAAGAAATTTAAATAAAATTAGATAAGTAAATAAATAAATGAGCTAAATAGCTTAGAATAAAAATTATAGGAAATAAAAAATATGAATTATGCCAATGATGAAATTTCAAGAAAGTCAATTGGGACTCTTAGAATTTTCTAGGTGAAAAGATTTCCTTTAAGTCGAGCCAAATTGATGGGACGCTTTTAAGAAAATCTTCAATAAACCATAATTCATACTTATTCTCTAAATAAATAAAACATATAGATAATAATAATGCAAAATAAGACTTAGAAAATATAGGAATTAATATGGAGTCAATATTAGAGCCAAATTTAAAATATATATAATAAGAGTTTCATAAAATATTTTATTGATCCGACGATGGAATTCAAGAAAGTCAATCGAGACTCCTTGAAAATCTTGAGGTGAGGGAGATTTTTAAGATTGGAGCCAAATTGATGGAAAAATCTTAGAAATATTCCCAATATATAAGCATATCGAAATTAATATAAATACAAGGCAAATTTTAAAGATAACCTAAAACTAGTTGGTACCATTTTAGGATGGGCGTTGTGGGGGTGCTAATCCTTCCCTACATGTAACCGTATTCCCGAACCCTAGTGTCTTTGAACATAGACTCAACCTTATCCTTAGTTTGAATAGGTGACCAATCACACCTAAGTAGAATGGTTGGTGGCGACTCCCGTAATTTTAGTGTCTAGCTATTAGGTTTTTTGAAACTTAATACGTTATGACAAGATATCACTTTCACACTGAAATAAACCACAGTGATAAGTATTATAAACAGTTCAGCATGATAAACAATTTAGTGATATCAACATTTCAGTAAATAGAATGAAAATCAGCTAGGTAAACCATACTAATTTAATTAAATAAATAATCACATAATGGTTTATAAACCAATTAAACAAAATACTTTAATTATACATGTTTCACACCTTTTTTATAAACCCTGTAAATAATAACAATTCACTACAAGAAACACTTCTCTTTAGTAACTGTAATCCATAACAGTTCAGTGAAAATCGTAGTATTAAATTAGTAACATGTGAATGGAGACCAGGCAACACCCTCAATATATCATGCTATACTCGTAGAGAACAGTATCAATATCATCATTAGACCTATGGCCATAGTTTATAATTGTCCTCAGTCGTACACTGATCGGTGTCAACAGAGACTAATAAGATGATATTTTGTGAATTTTATATGTGCTAATATATTTGCTTTATTGATGTTTTATGCCTAAAAGAGCTTACTAATGTTTTTTTTTATGTTTTAGGTATTAAATATCAAAGTTGGAATAAAAAGAAGCTAAAAAGAGAAAAGTGCAGTATTTTCTGTCCAGCTTGGAAGATTGACGTTTTTGACCAATTTAATGACCTCATCTCAAGAAGTGGCCTTCATAGTAGTTGTATAGGACTTCCCAAGGTTTCTAGAATGCGCAGGATTGCAAAAATTGGAGTTCATTTGATGGGTCAAACATCTGGACAAAATCAGTACGAAATTCTGGGCAGAAAAACGAGATTGAGAAGAAATTCCAAAAAAGCAAGTTCAATACCAGATTTTGTTGAGAGAAGATAATTTCTTAATTTTATTTTGTCTTAGATCTGTAATTAATTAATAAAAATAGGCCTAAGGAATTTTACTTAGAAAATAATTGTAAAAAGATGATGAGATAAAGATAAGAGTTTGACTAGTCAAATTACTTATTTTTCAAGTAAACTCTTATCTGAATCCCACATTGCTTAGAAAAGTCTTTTAAACTCTTCCTTAGGCCTATATAAAGAGCACAAGGCTCTCATAAACAACATCCCTCAAATCCCTCACATCCCTCTCTTCCCCCTCTTCTCTCCTGTTTAGTTTTAGAGTAGGTTTAATAGAAATTTTATTTTTATTATTTTGCTTATTTCTTTATTATTTTTAATTCTGATTTTGTTTTCTTTATTTAAATTAATATTGTTTGTGTGTTCTTGCTTGCTAGTTTATAATCTTGATTATTAATTCTGATTTTATATTATTAAATATTGCTTCTTTGATTGTTTCTTACATGATATTTGTAATCTTTATAATATTAAACTTGAATTTTATGATCTTGAATATGTCTAGTGAGTAGTTTTCTTATTCAGTTATGAGGTAAATTGATTATTTTTAGGAAAAGCATGTTGTGAGATTCTTGAATCTATTATATAATTGTTGATTAAGTATCCAAGATTCTCTGAGCACATTATAATGATTGTTTGTTTGATTAGATAGGGTGCACACTATTTGGTTAAATTAAATAATCTACCGCCAGATTAAAAACATAAGTCCGTAATTGCTTGTGGAGTTAATCACTAGGGATGGAGGAGAATTAAGGTTTAGATTAAATAAACCGAGCTTATGTGTTTGTTATCTAATGTCAACCCATATCTTTCTTGTTAATGCTACTACAACTTAAATCTAGAGAGCTTGTTGCAGGTAGGTTAAGTAGTTAGAGATTAGTTAAAGAGCTTGTTTTAACTAACGACTCAGTAAGAAAAGATGGTGTAACAGAGCTTGTTGTTATGCTACGGTTGACTATTTAATTGACAATAATATTTTGTAATCAATGATCAACATCAAAATCCAAGAATGATTGATTGCCTCGCAACTGAAGCTTTTTGCTATTTGTCTTTGATACTTAATAATTCTTGTTTTCTTTATTTTAGAATAGTCTCCAAAACCCCCAAACTTCTTCTTTCCCTAAACCCTAAGATTAGGTTTTTAATTTAATAATTAACTAAAAAAATTCAGTCTCTGTGGGTTCGACCCTTGCTCCGCTATCTACATAGTAGGTTAGGAAATTTTATTTTGGTGACTCACGACACTCATCAGAGACGCAGAAGATAAGATTAGTATCAAAAACTTCACACGGCATATACATATCATGTATCACATATCAGCATGATACGGAGCCTATCAGTCTCAAAACAATTTATAAGAAATCACATCACCTTTATGGAATCTAGTAAAATAAACAATATCTTTAAGAAAATCCATAAAGGTATAAAATCACACAGTGTACCGTATGGTGAAAATAGTGTTATAAAATATTCTCACTGGAGTAATGAATTTCATAAATATTCTCTTTCATTGTAAAACACATATACTCACATTTCCATACTTTCCTTTCAGGGAAATTCAATTTTAAAATCACTGAAATATTATTTTTTGATAATTTCACACTTTATGGAAAATAGTAATATTTATTTTCCAAAGCTAATAGTAGTTCCATAAACACACCGTTTCACACATTTAGGAACATTTTAGTCTCAAAACAATATTCACACAGTAGTATCACCTTTATGGAAATTGAGAAAAATAGTTAAAATCATCAGTCAGTCCATAAAGGTTTTATTTATCATATAGTGAATATTTACTTAAAATAATTTATAAAATATTCACTTCTCAATATGTCCATTTTTAAACCATTTCTTACACTGTAAAAACATTTAGAAGGAATTTCCAATAGCTTTACTTTCAGTAAATTTGGTAACATGAATATATAAATAATATTTTTCAGTATATTCATGTTTTATGAAAAATATCAAATATCTCATTTTTAAGGCTAGGAAATCATTCAAATATGCATTAAGATATTTTATGCCATTTGTGGAAAATTTCTAAGGAAATTTCAACAGCATAACGGCTTCGAATATCCTAGCCTTCTTGCAAATTCAACACATTTCCAAAATAGCCAACAGCCACAATTTCACAGTTTCAAAGACATTTCATTTCTAAAATATTCTTATAAAATTATTTGCATTAAAACCATGCATTCGAGATATCCTTACAGTCCACATACGCATCCCTTACCTATCTAACGTATCTAATCTCCTTGAGTGCACCACTCGTAAACCGATACTCCCGAGTTGCAAATAATTTGACAAAAAATATTAGCTTACTTAATACTTATTTTTAAGCTATTACTCATTCTCAATTGTAGCCACATTGGACTCTGCAATTATTTATGCAGTATATTTTCTACCGGTATTAAAACACAACTTCTTCATTTTAAGTCTGATTTCAATCCAAGCATACTAGTAGACTCCTTGTAATTTCTACAGTCTAATGGCACCCTAGAATCATCAAAATGTAGCATCAAACCCTCTTCCCTTCATGAGGCCGAATGGACCATTGGCCAAAATTGTTGGTTTTTCAACAATCTAACTTCACATTCTTGTTTAGCCATGTTTGTCTTCTTATTTGGCATCATTTTGTTGGATTATGCCCTTAGAACCATTCATTAGATGATTGACTTTGGCATTTTTTTATGTATCATGACATTTTATTTATTATAGCTCATTATTATATTTGTCTTATAACTGCGTAATGTAATCTTATATGATAATGTCCTTAGAATAGTAATAACACACTATTCTTAAAATATCCCTAGTCAAGTATTATTGTGAACAAGGATAACAATGTATGATAAGACTAGTATGTGGTTGACTGATGACCATTGTCATGGATATAGGATATCAAGTCATCACATAGGTACATGTTAGAGAACTATGTACTGGATCGACCCTCCATGAGAACGCTACATGGATTGTTATATGAGTGTCATAAGCGATTCTCATAGTGATGATGGTGTATGTGATCCTTTGACTTGAGATCATCAGAGATCCCAACATGGAGAATTGCATACTTTAATGCTGCTAGATGTCATTCGTAACAGGATGGACTATAAAGGTAGTAATTGGGTATGCCTTGATCTATGTAGAGGGATGTTGAGTGATCAAGATAGGATTTATCCCTCTTATATAACAAGAGTGATGTCTTGGGCCATTTGATAGAGTGAGACTAAAAAATGCATGGCCGTGCTCGAATAAGTCAATATGAGATATTGATTTTATTTGTTTAATTAGTCTACTCAGGAATCAAGAAACGCTGATTAGACTATACAAGTGTGACACATTCCATGACTTGTGTCTAATCAAGACATCAAAAGATAAAGGGATTAGACTACACGGTAACATCTATCACGAGTAAGGTTATGTCGAGTCATTGACATTCTCGTTACATGGGTAGCAATGATGTGTTGCTAGATACCGCTCATTGCCTGTGACAATTTTGTCATTGCCATTATTTTGAGAACCTATTGGGTCGCCACACTTAGAAACGGATCAAATGAGGAGCTTAATAATCCTATTCTGAATTGGATTAAGGATATGTCTAATCCTATTCTGACTTGGATTAAGGATATAGTTAATCCTATTCTAACTAGGATTAGAGTTCTGTTTGGCAGTAAATTTTAGGGTAAAATTTACTGCCTATAAAAGGATGTTTTTCTAAAACAGAGCTGCACAACAATTAAAACAAAAAAAGGTATTCTTTTAATCGAAGCTAGCAAATCGATTATAAGAATCAAAAACGCTCTTTAAGGCTGCTGATCGTGAGACGTTCAAGAGTCGTGAGATCCCTTCGTGTGGATACCATAGAGGCAGGAACGAAAGGTTGTTGCTTGTGACTCGACCAACGACAGAAATCAGAGAAAACGTTAGGTAAAATCTCGAAACCCTAATCAGGCAACTCTCCGAATCGATCCTGGTGGAGGCCGAATGATTTAAATTCCGCTGCATGATTGTTTCGGTTTCCTTCACATTTTTATGCATGAAACACAATGAATCCATAAGGTATCAAGCTTGGCCGAAACCCCTTCTAATGGCATAATTTTATTTTGCTCAATTTAATCAAAACCAAAGCTATAAACATGTTTAGCATACTTAGATTTATCATCCTACACTATTATAATCAAATGAAGCACAATGTATGGTGGAGTACATACCTTGACCAAAACTTTAAGCTCTCCTATCTCCTTGTTTTGTCACTTGTTTGATAAACTACGGGTATGGTTTGATAGAGGAGAGAGTAGAACAAGTTTGTAGTTATGAGTTTGTTGAGATTTTGGCTAGATTAGGATTTATGAAAGTTTTTCTTTTCTTTCTCTCATGGTGGAGTGGGGAGCTTTGGAGGGGATGATGAATAGTGCCATCCATCAGCCCAAAGAATTGTAAAGACTCTTCTAAAGGGGGCAAAATGATGAAAATGCCCCTAGTTATGTAAATTTCGAACAATTTTGCCCTTAAGATTCTATAGTCGTAAAAACTATGTAATTGCACTCCAAAATTTCGGATTCCATGATCAAATACTCTTATTAAATGTATCATGGTGAGTAAAAGTGGTTTCATCAATGCGCGGTACACCGATTACAGGAAATTACGATTTTACCCCTAACGGACCGCCGACTAAATTTTTCGATTTAACCATCAATTCGATAAATCTCTTAACACTATCTTAATCTCCTTTTCATGTAGAATATCATTATATTTTTACTTTGTCCAATACATTTTAGTTTGGGTACAATTTACGAAAATACATTCGGGACGTAACCGTCATTTTTAATTTGTTTACCACATTTCCCAAAATAATGCAAATAAGGTATTTTGGGTTTCAAATTTCCATAATATCATTATTACACTATCCGTACATTGTTTCTTCAATCTTTTATACATCTGGGCAGCAAAATTTTAAGTAAGGCCCACGTCATTATTTACTTGAAATTTACAAAATTCACCAAAAATTTAATTAATTAATAAATATTTATTCATGTACAATACATTATAATCGGTTCTCACATTTCCTCCCCACCTTCAGAAAATTTGGTCCTCCAAATTTTCCCTGGACCAAGAAGTAAGACCACTATGGGTACTTTTCTTTCTTGTATATTTTGTAACTTATAATTAATCTCTTCTTTGAAGTGATGCAATCAAAGCACTTTCACTAATAGAATTACTTTTAGACCACCACATTTTATCTTTCGCACTTAATTAGTACTCCCTGGAAAATTACTTTATCATATTGGGAGTTAACAATTTTCATTTCTTTTCATACAATAGATGATCTATACTATTCACCATATATTGCCTCATTTGGTGCCAAGCCGATGTTAGTTTAGTAACTATCATTTAAACAAATTCCATCACTAGTAAGTGATTGTTTCAGGAGCTTTTAAAATCTAGTGCACACTCTCTCGATATATCATTCGAGTGTCTAACTAGTGCGCTCGGCCTATCCATCAATTTACACATGAGAAGCGATGCTGAAACTATATTAGAATTCCCCTAGCCTTTTGAATTTTTCTCCCAATTAGAATATAACATGGGAATCCCATATCGTAAGTATTGTTCACTAGAACTTCATATACAATCCACTATTTCCTAAATTTATATCGATTAAAGCACTAAGAGGATCAATAAATCTGATGATGAAGAAGTGAGTTAATTTATCCAATCTGTCTATAATCACTTTCATAACATCATGATTTTTCTAGTTCTTTAATAATCCAAAATATATCTCTCATAATCAGCTCCCATTTCCTCATTGATTTGGTAGAGGCTGCAATAAACTTGCAGACTTTAATGTTTAGCTTTCACTTACAATTGATAAGAGATTTGGCATCAATCTCCACGATATCTCCTTTCATTTTAAGTTATCAATACATTCTTCATTCTTATGTTACATTTAATATTGCTTAAATGCATAATATACTAATAATCATCAGAAATACAAATTCTGTCTCCATACTATTTTTGTGCCAACTTCATAATCCAAGTGCATATCCATTGATATAAATGGGCAGTAAATTTTTTTATTCCTTTAATATGACTAATTTATCTATTAAGTTGGCTCGATCTTGGAATTAGCCATATACACATGATCATCAGAGGAAATCACTTTCAATCTAAATTTTGAAAATCACTCCAACAATTCACATTCTCTAGTCATCATATAAAATATCTTCTTAATACATTTTTCAATTTAAGACACTTATCACTTTAGTTGCTTTTCCCAAGTAGTATAGTACTTCACAATTAAATTCTTTTGATACTTTTAAATACTCCCCTCACCCATTTAACTTTCTCACATATGATTCATATCAGTGGAGTAGTTGATCTTGCAAACTCTTTCATACACTACTTATAATATTCAACTAAACTCAATAAATTATGTATCTCAATTACCATATTTGATTTCTCCCATTTAGGAAATAAATCTCAATTTTAAGCGAATCTATAGTTGCTTCGTAATTCGAGACCACATGTCTCAGAAAATATACGTCTAATCAAACTCATATTTACTAAACTTGACATATAATTTCCAGTCTCTGAGAGTATGCAAGGTTATATATGGTATTGTTCACATTTCTCTGATGTCTGAGAATATATTAGCATATCATAATTGAACACTATCACCATTTACTCAAGTATGATTTAAATATCTCTTTCATTTGGCTCATAAACAATGTAAGGGTATTCATCCATCCGAAAGGCTTTACAAGGAACTTAAAATGATTTTACCAAGTCCTAAATATTATCTTAAGGACATCAGCCTCTCAAATTTTAATAAAAAATGCCCTGATTAGTAATTGATCTTAGAAAACACTAATGCACCCCTGAACGGATCAATTAGACCATCAGTCTTTTGATAGGTGCTTATTTATACTTGGTAATAACACTATCATTTAATTGATAATTGGTATACACTTATAAACCATCATTATTCTTCCAGACAAATAAACCGTTTCTCCCTCAGGAATACATTAGAAGAGATAAATTCTTTATTCGATAATTCCTGAAGCTACTTCTTAAGCTTCTTCAACTCCGTTTATGTCATTCGATAAAAGTTTAGAAATAGGCTCTGTACCGAAGATAACTTATTTTTCGAGTCAATGATAACCTAGGAAATTTATCTGAAATTACATCTGATAAATTTCAAATCATAAATTTCATACTACTTTGGACATTTCATCTCTATGTCCTTCACATACACTATATATCCCTGTAACAGATACACATAACACTTAAACAATTTGAATACACATTCCACTTTGATTCATTTATTTATTTACAATCTCACAATCTAGCGTTTAGGATAAAAGGAAGTATTATCCTAGGTATAACAATTTAAACCAACATAATTCACAGCTAACCTATCCATTTCTGGAATTACTTCGAAATCAGGCATGTTCGACAAACTTAGGTTAGCCGTCATTTTCCTTCTCTCTCTTATAATCACTTTACCATTTCTATGTACACTTTTTGGAAATCTATGATACTCTAAACAGTGTATTATTCAGTAGGATGCACCCCAAAATTTTTCGATTCTACTGATATCTGATTAATACACATAGAAAACAGAAAGGATGTGTAGAACTAGGATTAACAATATTGTTATTTAAGTTGTCAACTACACAGATCACATTTTCAGTCACATTCAGTAAATGTATTACTTCTCATAACATCCACCAATCCCTAACCAAATACCCCATCTATTCACATATAAATCAGGCCTTAAAGAACGTATAACAGGGCCGACTATCTTGCGACCTCCCACAATATACTCATCGAGTCGCATCACTCATCTGAATAAAGGTGGGGCCAATAGTAGGGACTGTTATATAAGAATTTCTCTATCATAATATCATAAGGAACATTCTTTACACAATAATTACCTATCACAATTAATAAGTTTGAAATCAATTTGATTTACTATTATTCAAAAAAGTTATCTTAGTGTAGAGATACATTCGTCATTCTCGAATTTATTTCTCTCCCTTCAAGACAAATTGAAACAGGTGATCTTAGAATCTATATACTGATGATATCCACATTTCCCCCAATATCATCATTTTAGAGTCTTACTTCAATCTGGACAAAGAAGTCTTGGTAGGGTCCTCACCGAGTTCCTTCCTATACCTTATTGAACAAACCCTTCATTAATATTGTGAGATCACCCATTTCACTTAAAATTATCGAGTTACTACCTCTTTTAATAACCCTTAATTCATTAACTTCTACAAAATATAGGCTCTTCACCCAATTCCCAATCACTTGATTCATTTATACATTCAGACTATACAATACTACAAGGGATGTTAACAATTTTCGACACTTTCAATTCTAAAAACATCAACAGACATCAGGCCAACCTTGTTCTGATACCAATTAAATTGTCATAGTCTGTACATACAGTATTTCATACTTTTTCTCAAAGACAGTAATGATTGGGTTGTTTGTGATGCCTTTAGTACTATTCACTTAAACAGTAAAACAAGTTACACAATATTTTATTCACATAACAAATTGATATTTACAGTTGTATAAATCGGATTACATCCCCTGAGATTAAATTTACAACAAGTAGTACTGTATAAAAATGTCTAAACATACAAATGTAAACACAACACCTCTAGGATCCACTATCATTGCTTTGGGGTAACCAAAACGTAGCCAATCCACGGATAGCTAAATCACGCAAAACCTTTGAAAAAAATCTGTGGATGGTGAAAATAAAGGAGTGAGCAAACCATGGCTCAGTAAAGGAATTATATGCAAATCTTGATATCACGAAATCTATATGCAATAAAATCCTTTACTTTCCTAAAGGTGCTCTAGGGACCATAAAGGAGAGAAACTACAGTCGGCTAGGGATCCAAATGGAGCATGGAAGGTATTTTGAAATATCTGTCCTGTCCCGTAACCTAAAAGCTACTATAGAGACTAGAAATTAAATTTGATATAACACTCATTTAATAATTCTCCATATATAAATAATTTACATAAAAATGGTATAATAAACCATTAAATAAATCATTTAGGAAGTAATTTAATTTCCATATTAAGATATCACTTTCACACTAAAATAAACCATAGTGATAAGTACTGTAAACAGTTTAGCATGATAAACAGTTCAGTGATATCAACATTGCAATAAATAGTACGAAAATCCGTTAAGTAAACCGTACTAATTTAATTAAATAAATAATCACATAATGGTTTATAAACCAATTAAACAAGATACTTTAATTAATATTTTACCAGTCACTTTATACATGTTTCACACCTTTCTGATAAACCCTGTAAATAATAACAGTTCACTACGGTAAACACATCTCTTTAGTAACTGTAATCCATAACAATTCAGTGAAAATTGTAGTATTAAATCAGTAACTTGTGAATGGAAACCAGGCAACACCCTCAATATATTATGCTATAATCCCTGTAGGGAATAGTATCAATATCATCATGAGATTTATGGCCATAGTCTATAATTGTCCTCGGTCGTACACTGATCAGGTGTCAACTGGGATGTTAAAGATAGGATCAGTATCAATAGCTTCACACAGCATGTACATATCACATATCACATATCAGCATGATACAGGGCCTATCAGTCTCAAAACAATTTATAGGAAATCACATTACCTTTATAGAATCTAGTAAAATAGACAATATCTTTAAGAAAATCCATAAAGGTATAAAATCACACAGTGTACCGTATGCTGAAAATAATGTTATAAAATATTTGCACTGTAGTAATGAATTTCATAAATATTCTCTTTCACTGTAAAACACATATACTCACATTTCCATACTTTTCTTTCGAGGAAATTCAATTTTAAAATCACTGAAATATTATTTTTCGATAATTTCACACTTTATGGAAAATAGTGATATTTATTTTCCAAAGCTAATAGTAGTTCCATAAACACATCGTTTCACACATTTAGGAACATTTCAGTCTCAAAACAATATTCACATAGTGGTATCACATTTATGGAAATCGAGAAAAATAGTTAAAATCATAGGTCAATCCATAAAGTTTTATTTATCATATATTGGACATTTACTAAAAATAATTTATAAAATATTCACTTCTCAATATTTTCCTTTTAAACCATCTCATACATTGTAAAACATTTAGGAGGAATTTCCATTAGCTTTACTTTTAGTAAATTTGGTAACATGAATATTTAAATAATATTTTTTGATATATTCATGTTTTATGAAAAATATCAAATATCTCATTTTCAAGGCTAGGAAATCATTCAAATATGTATTAAAATATGTTATGCCATTTGTGGAAAATTTATAAGGAAATTTTAGCAGCATAACGAATGCAAGTATCCTAGCCTTCTTGCAAATTCAACACATTTTCAAAACAACCAGCAGGCACAATTTCACAGTTTCCAAGACATTTCATTTTTGAAATATTCTTATAAAATTATTTGCATTAAAACCATGCATTCGAGATATTCTTATAGTCCACATACGCATCCCTTACCTATCTGATGTATCCGATCTCTTCGAGTACACCACTCATAAACTGATACTCCCGAGCTGCAGATAATTTCACCAAAAATATTAGCTTACTTAATACTTATTTTTAAGCTATTAATCATGCTCAATTGTAGCCACACTGGACACTGCAATTATTTATGCAGTAAATTTTCTATCGGTACTAAAACACAACTTTTTCGTTTTAAGTTGGAATTTGAATCTGAGCATACCGGTAGACTCCTTGTAATTTTTACAATCTAATGGCACCCTAGAATCATCAAAATGCAGCACCAAACCCTCTCCCCTTCATGAGGCCAAATGCACCATTAGCCAAAATTGTTGGTTTTTCAACAATCTAACTTCACATTCTTGTTTAGCCATGTTTGACTTCTCATTTGGCATCTTTTTTATGCACGAACACAATGAATCCATAAGGTATCAAACATGGCCAAAACCCCCACTAATGGCATAATTTTATTTTGCTCAATTTAATCAAAATCAAAGCTATAAACATGTTTAGTATACTTAAATCTATCATCCTACACCAATAAAATCAAATGAAGCACAATGTATGGTGGAGTACATACCTTGACCGAAACTTTAAGCTTTCCTATCTCCTTTTTTGTCACTTGTTTGATAAACTGTGGGTATGGTTTGATAGAGGAGAGAGAGTAGAACAAGTTTGTAGTTATGAGTTTGTTGAGATTTTGGCTAGATTAGGATTTATGAAAGTTTTTCTTCTCTTTTTCTTTTCTTTCTCTCATGGTTGCATGGGGAGATTTGGAGGGGATGATGAATAGTGCCAGCCATCAGCCCAAAGAATTATAAAGACTCTTCTAGAAGGGGGTAAAATGACAAAAATGCCCCTAGTTATGTAAATTTCGGATAATTTTGCCCTTAAGCTTTCGTAGTCATAAAAACTATGTAATTGCACTCCAAAATTTTGGATTCCATGACCAAATACTCTTATTAAATGTGTCTTGGTGAATAAAAGTGGTTTCGTCAACGAGTGATACACTGATTATGAGAAATTATGATTTTACCCCTAACAAACTGCTAGCAAAATTTTTCAATTTAACCACCAATTTGATAAATCTCTTAACACCATCTTAATGTCCTTTTCATGTAGAATATAATGGTATTTTTACTTCATCCCAATTCATTTTAGTTTGGGTGCAATTTACGAAAATACTCTCGAGACGTAACCATCATTTTCTAATTTGTTTGCCACATTTCTCGAAATAATGCAAATAAGGTATTTTGAGTTTGAAATTTCCATAATATCATTATTACACTATCCATACATTGGTTCTTCAGTCTTTTATACATCTGGGGCCAAAATTTTAAGTAGGGCCCACATTACTATTTACTTGAAATTTACAAAATTCACCAAAATTTTAATTAATTAATAAATATTTATTCATGTATAGTACATTATAATCGGTTCTCACACTACATGTTGTATGACAATCTTCCTTTAGCTTCCACCATCGTATCTTTTCAGTTCCTTTTTGTTGGTTCCTTCGATGTCGTTTATTTATCTTCATATCTAGGACTAGGAGTCTATGTTGCACAGTAACACTCTTACCTGGGATAACCTTACAATCCAAACATCTATGTTTATCCCTACTCCTAATTAAAAAGAAATCTATCTGACATGCTCTTGGTCCACTTCTAAAGGTTATAAGATGAGAATCTCTCTTCCTAAATAATGTGTTTACTAAGATTAGGTCATAAGATAAAGCAAAATCTAAGATAGCATCCCCACCCTCGTTTCTTACACCATAACTAAAACCCCTATGTACGCTCTCAAAACCCTCTCTACTTGTACCTACATGTCCATTAAGGTCGCCACCAATAAAAAGGTTTTCTCCTAAAGGCACTTCTTGTACTACTTTATCTAAATCCTCCCAAAACTGTCATTTACTAACCTCATCAAGTCCTATCTAGGGTGCATACATGCTAATGACATTCAACACCTCTTCTCCTAGAACTAGCTTAACCAAAATAATCCTATCCCCTTGTCTCCTAATCTGTACAACATCCTTATGGTACTTTTTATATACCTACTCCATTTTGATGTCTATCTTTCCCTGTGTACAAAAGCTTATATTGCCAAGGTGCTAAACCAAAGGTTATATTGCCAAGGTGCTATCTCTTTAGCCTTTTCCCCAACCCATTTGGTCTCTTGAAGACACAAGATGTTAACCTTCCTCCTACTCATAACCTCACAAATCTCAGCTAACTTACACTAAGCGTACCTATATTCCAAGATCCTAACCTAAGCTTATGGTTATGTTTATGGACTAACTTCTTTACCCAACCATGTCTATTTTGGTGCGGGAACCTTTGCCTATTTAACACCACATCCAGGCGTCGATGTGGTGCGTTACTTCCAGGCGACGACTTAGCAACCCTTGCCCATTTTTCACTACACCAGGGCTCTGATACAATGCATCGATGAGTAGGGGATGCCCTAACGATGTTCTGATATAGGTTCATTTCATGAGATTGGACTAGTTTTTATGGCTGGTTGTCCAAACCTATCGCCACCCTCCTCCTTTACTTGGGCTTGGGACCGACTGCGTTAACTCACATAGGTGGAGTTACATTTATTCACATCTATATCAATTAAAATTCAAATATTAGTAACAAATGTAACAAAATAATAATATCTTCAATCCATACAATCCACAATATATATTGAAAATTGCAAAAACATATAAACAAAACATAACTAGTTAACATTAAGTCAACAAACATAAATAATTCAACAACACAGGAAATAGCAATTCAAGGAGTTAACACAACTTAATATGATTTAGTAACTTGAAAAGAACTAGAACACTTTAACAATGTTGAATCTTCTTTACTAAGATCTAAGTTGATGACACCATCTATCATCTCCTCAAAGTTCCCATCAACATCATCAGGTAACCAATCTTTGCAACAAACAATTGCCTCCATAAGATCTGCCCTAAGTGAACTATGATTCAGATCAAGAACTTTACCACCAACATTGAAAGAAAATTCAGATGCTACTGTAGAAATAGGAACACTCAATATATCTCGACCCATGGCAGCAAGCTTAACAGAGTAATGATTTCCAGAATTTACCGAGTCCGGTTTCATGATTTTGAAATAATTCCGAAAGTGATAATATGGACAAATTCGACAGATCGAAATGCAGATTGAATTACGACACAATCCGATCAATTATGGATTCAAAGAAATGAGTGATAAATATGTGAAAAGATGATTGTGCTTATAACCTTAGAATAGATCTTGAATAATAAGATCGACAATTGCATAAGTTCGGATAAAATCATAAAGGCCACATGAAAATTAATTTGAGGATTTAGATACGATTTTGTGATAGTAAATGAAATTGAACCTCAAATCGAAAATGATGAACATGTATCAATAGATCAAATTATAGATGGATTTGATAAGTGACTATCGATTTTGTGATTCTGTTATCCTCGATGTCGTTTCTGGAACAGATATTGAATGATGATATTATTATTTGCATAATTTCGGTAACTTGATGACTATTTAGAAACTGATGTTTAGATGCTTATAGAAACTTAGAGGATTCATACAAATGAAGCGATCCTAATATTGATGATGAGATGTATAAATGATTATTATAATAGTCGATGACGATTGAGAAAGGATATTGAATACCGAATAGTCTGAATACCAAGTGATTCGATTTCCGAATGAATTGAGTACTGAGCAAATTGAATACTAAATTAAATGAATAGTGAATGAATTAAATAGTGATTTACTGATTTAACAGAAAAAAAGTCTTGAAATCGAATAGTTGATGGTGATAAAGTTGAATGAATCGCTTCACTGTACTTGATGAGAATATTACTGAAGTTGCATACTGAAATGTTTTATAGCATCGCATTTAAGCATGCCTCCTTGCAACTTGAAACATTTTAATAATGTTTATATGAATACTGAAAAGTATTGATTTGTTTTGAAATGAAAGTATATGGTAGATATATATATATTTTGATATATGAAATCTCATACAGAATTTTACCATATGCTTTACATGATATAGAAAAGAAAGATAAAGATTTAAATGTTTTATGAGACTATAGGCACCCTAAAAGAATTAAACTCAATAAAGCATGGTGGAAACCGCCTAATTGGAGATTTGCTCATTAGGCAGAGAGATGCTTGTCCGACAATAGTCGTGGACAGGTCTCAGTCACGCCTGATCAGTGGGGCTGAGAGAGATGAGGTCTATGGCTATAGATAGCGCCCTAGTTGGTTTCCAGGGGACGATGACATGATTTTCACTGCTAGCTACAGTGATTTATGTCTTTATTGATAGAAAGATGATAGGGATCTAGCCTAGTCTCTAACCGATATGATATGAAGTCTAGAGTATGATTTTATTGATATGAACTCTAGACTTGACATGATTTATACTGTACATGAAACAAGTTTGAAATGAAATATGTTTTGAAACAGTACATGTTTTAGACATGTTTTAAAAGTCCATGAGATATGATTTCGACACTATACGATTTATATGTGATTTTGTGTCGAACATGGCATGATATGCGGTCTAGAGTATAGTTTGATTTGATATGAACTCTAGACCTGATATGATTTACAGTATATGTTTTTAAAAGTACATGATAAATGATTTCGACACTTATATGATTTATAGACGATTTTGTGTCGAATTTAAAATGATATGCGGTTTAGAGTATAGATTGATTTGATATGAACTCTAGACCTGATATGACTTATAGTTTATGAAAAATGTTTTAAAACCGCACATGTTTTAGACATGCTCCGAAAACGAATACATGAACTGAAATCGAACATGTTTCTATCATGCCTTAAAGGTAAATTTGAAATGAATTGAAATTTCATATGTTGAGCATGTCCTAAAGTATATATGATATGATTTGAAATGATAGCGGTTTATACAGAAAAATTACATGAATTGCATATTAAACCCTGATACGATAATATGTTTAGTATATGAGAATTCCATGAGGAATGTCAGGACTCGACGTTAACGATATTTCATCTAGACGATGACATGATATGATATGATATATGAACATAAGATTGATATGAAGAGAATTCTGATTTTACTCTATCGTGATCATAAATTCCCATACGATAAGTGATATGAATTGATATAAGACGGGAATATGATTGTTAAATGTAAAGTGACTCGATAGGATATCTCAATTAAACATGAAGAATATATGAGGAGTATCATGACTCGGTGGTAACGATATTTCTTTTATATGATGTCATGATATGATATGAAACATGAATATAGAAATACACGAAGAGAATTATGACTTCGTATCACCGTGACCATGATCCACAATATGAGAATTGATAAGAGATGATATGAGAATTGATAAGAGATGATAGAATACGGAAATATGATTATGAAATGAAAAGTAAATATGAGAATTGATAAGAGATGATATGAGAATTGATAAGAGATGATAGAATACGGAAATATGATTATGAAATGAAAAGTAAATATGAGAATTGATATGAGATGATAACATACCAAAGTATGATTATGAAATGAAAAGTGAAAATGAGAAGTGATAATGAGATGTATCGATGAGAAAGGATTAACTGTAATTTCATCCTTGCAAGTTTTAAGCATTGCAGTTTAAGACAGTGTAATCCTACTCTTGTATTTATATTAGTATCTTACTGAGCCGTGGTTTTGCTCACCCCACTAAATTTCATCTCTTTCAGACTATTGAAGTTAACATCTGCCATGTGAGCTGCTCAGTGGGCATCAAAGACGGTGTATGGACTTGGTACTAGTCTTCTGAGGTATATGCTCTTTATAAAATACTTGTTTACATGTAAGACTTAAATTGATGCACAGTACATATTCTGTTTAACAAGTCGGGATGTAACTAAGAACCGTTTCCGTATTAGTTTAATATTTAAATGAAATGACTATAGGTTACCTAGATAGTATAGTAACTACACTGACACCGAATACAAACCTTAAAATAAAAATGAAAAATTTAGTCCATAAATTTGTAGACTAAGAAAAGCATAAGAATCAAGTGAAAGTCGCGGTCTTAGGGTCGTGACAATTTTGGAATTTCATGAATGTAAAATGATGCAAACAAAATATAGATGATGCACATGAGAAATCTATTATTTTATTTTATTTTATTATTAGTATTTTTTATATTTATATTATTACTTTTAAATTTTATTTTATAAAATTTATTTTTATTAAAAAATCATACTAAATATTCCAATACACTGGTAACATTTAGCGGATTCTTCTAACCTAGAGATCAGTTAGGAATAACTACTTGTGAATTTCATAACATCTCATCATCGGAAATTAGTTTATATTGATATTTATCTATCTTAAAATTTATATTTCACATTTATATGTATTTATTTCAATATTTAAATTTATTTATTTATATTTTTTTACAATTTTTATTTGTTTTATTTTTTATTATATAGGGCAAGTTTTGATATCAAGATAAAATCGATTAAATGTCCCAATACGCTGGTAACATCCAAAGATTTTCTCTCAATCCTAAAGACTATCGAAAAATCACTACTTGTAATTTCTTTAAAATCTTATCATCAGAAATGAAACTTACATATTTATTCATTTATTTACCTTTCCATTTGTTTTTTATTTATTTTATTATGTGTTATTATTTTTTAAAAATTAAGTTTTTTTATGAAATTAAGAATTTTATTATCAAAATAAAATCACTTAGATATCCTAATACGCTAGTGATATTTAAGGATTTTATCTCGATCCTAAGGATTATCAAAGAATCGCTACTTGCGATTTCTAAGAAATCCCATCATCGAAAAAAAATTTAAATCACTCTAATATTATTAGGTAATTTGATTTAAACCTATATCTAAATTTATGTATACGAACTATGATTAGCCATGTCATTTTAATAATTGTTTTTTTTTATAAATATAAAACGTAGCAAAAATTATATTTTATTCTATTTTACAAATACCTAAACGTAAGAATTAAAAGAATTATTTATTATTACAAATTATTTAAGCCAATTAGTCAACTAATTAATTTCCATCTTACCTAAAGCACTAAAGAGTTAATCAAATAGCCTAATAAGAATAATAAAATAATGCATAAAACAAAAACGAAATAGCGTACTAAAAGAATACAAATTTCACTTGCCTAACTTACCTTTCCTGCTCACGTGCACAAAGAACTTTGGCTTTCCCTTTCACCTGAACTCAGCAACCAACGTAAACAGAGTAAGCAAGGCTAGCATCGATAAGGCAGAGGTGATAGGATGGTGCAGGTAGCCTTGGACGAGACAAGCACTTCTTTCTCATTTTTTTTTATTGTTGCCCGTGTATTATTTCTTCTCCCTTTGTTCTTAATCGAATTTTGGCAACAAAGTATTATGCTAGAATTTTCTTCACTCAGCAGGGGTGACGATGGCAGCAACGAAAGCTAGGCGGCATGAAACAGCAAGGAGAAGCGAAAGCGTGGAAGCAATGGCTCGGCGAAGATGCAGTGATGACACGATGAAAATGATAGGCAAGGTCAATAGCTTGAAGGTGGTGAAGATGAATACAATGGCTGTGTAATGAGGTCTAAAGTGCCAAGAATGTGGTGTCAAGGAACCGTAAAGTCCCCCTGCCTCTCCTTTTCATTGGCTTTTATAGCTATTTCTAGCCTTAAAACTCTAGGGAAGGAAACAAACTTCCCCCTTTTGATGCTTAAACCGTGGCTGCCATTATGGGATTCTCATTTATGATTTATTTCCTTCAATTTGCAAATTATCATGTTCATTTTTTTGGCAACAAATCAACTAAGTCAACTCTTGAGGGTGTAAATTTTGCATGTGCTTCACATGAGATTTTCAAATTTAAAATTTTTATTTTTAGGGTTTGCATGGAATGCATAGGATTCCAATTTAAGATTTAACCAAAATTGACTTGTTTTTTTATTTTTTATTTAAAAATTGTTTTGACAAAATTAGGTGTCTACAGCCGCCCCTTTTTGCTCATTACTGAGAATCAGGAATAGGGCAAAGACAATAGACAACTATTTTGTCCAAATTCATCATGCCAACTTGTTTCTTCTATATAATTACACAATTAAAAACATTTAGAAATAAGAAATTTCCTAATCTTCTTCTACTATAAAGATTAAGGAATTAATGCAAAATGAAATTTTCTAGTCTTTTCATCATAAGACTAAGAATGATGCAAAATGATTTTTCCTAGTCTTTCCTATCATAAGACTAAGGAATGATGCAAAATGAAGGTTTTTTTTTTAATCTTTTCTATCATAAGATTAAAGAATGAAATTTCCTAATCTTTTCTATCATAAGATTAAGGAACAAAATGTCTTAGTATGTTCTATCATAAGACTAAGAATGATGCAAAATGGAATTTCCTTGTCCTTTCTACCATAGGATGAATGAATGAATGCACAAAAAAAATAATTTTTTTAAGTCTTTTCTATCATAAGACTAATGAATGAAATTTCCTAATCTTTTCTATTATAAGATTAAGGAATGCAAAACAAAACTTCTTAATTTCTTCTATCGTAAGACTAAGAATGATGCAAAAATGGAATTTCCTTATCCTTTCTATCATAGGACTATGGAATGAATGCAAAAAATGATTTTATTTTCTTTTTTTGTTTTTTAGTCTTTTCTATCATAAGACTAAGACTAAAATTTCCTAATCTTTTTTTATCATAAGATTAAGGAATGCAAAATAAAACTTCTTAATCTCTTCTATCATAAGACTAAGGAATGAATGCAAAAAAAAATTAGTTTATTTTTCTCTTTTCCATCATAAGACTAATGAATAAAATTTCCTAATCTTTTCCTATTATAAAGATTGAGGAATTCTCCTATCATCCTATCTTGTGTACCGAACAATGCTTGATGCTCATTCTAAAAACAATTTTTAATCATTTGTAATGCATGTAATGCCAATGTCAATGTCAATATCAATGTCAATGTCATGCAACATAAAATATTTAATGAAATTCTTGATAAATGTAAGTAAATGCAATCTCAATTATGGTAACAAGATTCTCAAGCTCATCTTGTCTTTCGCAAGTCCATTCTATCTATTGAATTTTGCTTCTTCAAATCCTCTATCTTCATTTCTTATCCCATCTTCTATTAAGCCTTGATTCAATCATGTTGAAGAGATGCTAGCACACTTTCATATTCACATTTTCTTCTTTCTTCATCATTTTCTTTTGTTTCTGTCTTTTCT
This sequence comes from Heritiera littoralis, assembly GCA_031772115.1. Lineage (NCBI taxonomy): Eukaryota > Viridiplantae > Streptophyta > Magnoliopsida > Malvales > Malvaceae > Heritiera > Heritiera littoralis. The sequence continues at coordinate 2,919,041 of JAPDPK010000087.1, read as the reverse complement.
TTAACCAATGCAAGAATTGTAGAAGAAAAAAAAATGAAAATCTATTAACATTTATTTGTTATCTTTTCAATAGAACGACCAAAGTGATACACTCATGCATTTTCCCAATTCATCATAAGGGTGAAGTACATGTCAAATAATCTGAGTTGGAAAAGTATTCATTCTTGAAAGGAAACATGTAGTTTTAAAAGGAAATCAATGGGACAACTGTTTAGGATAAGGTTTATAGTATCCATCTAATAAACATTCTGACAAATTTAATCACATCAATCAAGAATTCCTTTTTGAAAAATCCACTGCTTTTGATATGTTCATTCATGGTGGGTTTGCCAATCTTGCCCCTATATCAAAACTCATGGTAATGATCTTTTCCTAAGTTGCCTTTTCAGGTTTTCAACTAAGGTTCCCTTGTTTTGATTCAAACTACCTTTTCGAGTTTTCAATTTGAATCCTCCTTTTTCTTTTCCCTTTTCTTTTTTTCTTTTTCTTTCTTTCTTTTTCTTTTTTTTCTCTTTTTCTCCTTCTTTCTTTCTTTTTTTTCTTTTTTTTCATCTATTTCTTTTTTTCTTCATTTCAACTCCATTAGCTTTGACAAATTTCAGCCCTTTGTTTTCAATCCAAATTCATGCCCCCAAAAGGCATTCTTGCTTTTGATCTAAAAGATATCTTCCAAAGCCTATTCTTTTATTTAGGCATGAATTCCTTCATTCAGCTTGATCTGTTTCTTTTTAGTTTACCCCATTAATGAATCTTCAAAGGATCATTATCTCATTGTACAAGTGTGCCTTCATTTAATACTCGATTCTTCAATTCGAGCATTTACATTTGATCAAAATGGGTTTTTTAAAGGTATGTAATGTAGGCTTGGGTGAGGGTTTACAAAAAAAAAAGGTAAATAGGCCCAAAATGTGCATCAAGGTTTACAAACCAAAGGATCACTTTCTTCTCAAGTAAATCAGTTAAGCATTTTGCCCCATTCTAATTCACCCATATCTTTCTTTCTTTCTTTTTTTTGCTCTTTTAGGGTTCTTTGTATTCAAATCCTTTTCTTCTTATTTTCTTCTCTTTTTTTCACATAAATAGGCACTTTTCTTTTTCTTTCTTTTGCCCCTCATGAATAATTTTTCATCTTTCTTTCCCCCCGCTGTAGAGGGTGATCCTTGGTGGGTTGCATCACAAAAAAACAATAGGCTCAAAAGGGTAATCAAAGGATAATTTTACTTACGCTTGAAGGATAGTAAAAGAAGGCCATTTATCATTTCAAATGCAAATACTCTCCTTGAAGATCATTTAGTGAACAAGGACAAACTTGTTAGAAACTTTTGCAAGAAATTCACCTTGTACCATCAATTGGGTGAAAATTGTGAACAAAATTTCTTCTTATTGTTTCTTACTTGGACACCTTGGCAGATTGATAATCCATCAACAAAAGTGGTTCTTTCAAAATTGAATTCTAGATTTATTGACATCATTTCATCATGTTCATTATTTGGCTACTTATGAAAGAAAGATATGGTGAGTATGTGGGTAATGACCAATAAACATAGAAAATGAGAAAAGGACAATGCATCACTCTAGTTGCTCTATTGAAAGAAAACCAAATAAAAGTTAGCGCATACATAGAACTTTATTTTGTGCTTATGGGCTTAAGCACTTTTACAAAAAATTATCTTGCATTACTTAAAGGAAATAACAGAAAAAAATTCTAATAAATCTCCAAACTTGCATGGCTTGAACTCCTCTCGCCTAAAAAAAAATCATCCCTTATTTGCATGATTGGGCAATGGATTTGCATTCACAGCCTATTCCCCCTTTCTTTCAAAGTGCAATATGCCAGCTTTTCTCAAACCTTGCACCCTATACTTTAAAGCAGTGTAATTCTCTAGGGAGTGACCCGGATTCCCAAAATGATACTCACATCGAGCATTCTAATTATACCATTTTGGATATAGAGGCTTGAGAGTTTCCACATAGACTGGGACGATGAGTTGCTCTTTAATCAGTTTTGGGTACAACTCAGTATAAGTCATGGGAATTGGGTCAATGGGAGTTTTTTCTCGTTTTGGCCATGCCTTCTTAGGATTGCTTTCTTGTTTGTTAGATTGGGCAACTAGTTGGGTAGTTGGTGCAAGTGTTTGAGGGTGAAAGCTAGGCTGAGCATTGATTTGTGGGTATGACTGGTAAGGGTACTAAACAGGATAATATGGTTGTGGCATGGGATAAGAGTGTCATGGAATGTATCATCCATGTTGCCTCCCATGTATAGCAGCATGGGCATCCTCTTCCCTCCTTCTCTTGGCTCCTCCTTTCTTCTCAGTGTTGTTGGGAACTTCGATCTTGCCACGCCTGATCGCGTTCTCAATGATTTGCCCAAATAACACCATATCAGCAAAATTCTTAGTGGCATTGCTTATCATCCTATCATAATATGGAGCCTTCAAAGTATTCACAAATAGGATGGTGTGCTCCTTTTCTGAAAGAGGAGGTTGCACTTCCGTAACCACTTTGCGCCACCTTTGCACATATTGCTTGAAGCTTTCGTTGGCTTTCATCTCCATGTTTTGAATGGATAAACAGTCAGGGGCCATATTAGCAATGTAGACACCCTATTTTGTCCGGAGTCTTAACTTGTAAAAAATAATTAGTAGAGTTATGTGACATTGTATTTTTTAGCAATTTAAATAAGGATTTTTAGATTTAGAATTAACATTAATTAGGATTTAGGAATAATTAATTAAAAAAAAAGGAAGAGAGATAAGAAAAGAAAATAAAATTAATTTTAGGCTAGGATAATTAGGATAATTAAATTTTTAGGATGATTATTTAGATTAATAGAGTTAGATTAGGATTAACATAAGAATAAAATAGATAAAATAAGAGATAATTATTAGAATAAGTATAGTTGTATTAGGACTCTAACAAGTTTTTGGACTATAAAAAAGGATCAAGGCTCATAATTTTGGGATACACAATAAAAGACACAATCAAGCATCTCAGCCTCTGATTTCTACTCTTAGAGCCGAGACTTATTGTACTCCATCACCACCTTGCGCCACCTTCTTGTTCCACCTCGTTGCAACCATCATCAGCTTCGTCAGAATTATCAACTTCAACTTCATCCTTTGTTCAAACCACACCACATAGTTTCTTACTTTGCTACGGTTCTTGCTGCCTGCTGCTCCAAAACAAAAAGCCATTGTTACCTGCCTGTGCTACTGCTTGCAAAGCATCCTTCTCCATCGCCCAGTTCATCCATCCCGATCAACCACCACTGCATCACTGCCCAGCCTTGTCACCTTCATTAGCCGTTGATCATCCCACACGGTTGCAGCACCTTTAGCATCACCGATCTCCTTTGCTGCCTGTGCTTGTCGCTGCTTCATTGCTGTCCCAGCCCTGCTTGTGTCACCATTGTCGACCGCACCATAATCACTGCACGCCCAGTCCTTCATCGACATCGATTTGTGCTGTTGCAGTCTTGCTCATTGCCGAGTGCATTCTGCCTTGTTACCCGTGTCTTGCTTGCATTGGTTGTTGTTGGGTTCTATTCAGCTACATTCATTACGAGTCAGGTCATCTTTGCAGCCCCATTGCTTAGTCTCGCATCATTCTCTGCCGCGAGGAGCAAGTCCCAGCCACATTAGCTACCACGTACGTCGACTGCACCAATAACCCGTTACCCATTTGCATGGTATTGTGCACACTGCAGATATAGCTAAAATAGAAGAATAAATCTTTGAACTTTAAAGAGAAGAAAGTAAGTAAGAGGTGGACGTTGCTTCATTCAGGTTTGTCTTTTATGTTGTTCATTAATTAATTAATAGATCAATATTTAATTAAATAAAGTAATGATATAACTTGGTAATTAATTATTATTTATGTCATAACTTGATACATAGATTTTATAATTCCTTGCATGATAATTGATTGATGAGCAGGATAATATGATATGACTTGACTCTTTTTAATTAAATTTGTATGATCAATAATTTGGTAATTTGCATGTATGTACATAATGTAATACGTTTGCATGATGACAATATGATATTTTATTTTTTGTATGTGCTAGATAATATAGTTGTAAAAATTATGGGATAATATCTTGGAATTTTAATTGTAGGGAATGTAAAGCTTAAGGAAAACAAAGAAAAATCTTTTCGGTTATAGAAAATCAATATAAAATAAGTAAATTAAGATAAACAAACAAATACACTAAAATAAGTATAAGACAAAATAAAAAAAATCAGAAGAAATAAATAAATCATAAAATATGGAGACAAGCTGAGATTATTCCGATGATGGAATTTTGAGGTGTCACGAATGGTTGACATTTCAGATTTTCTAGGTGAGGATGTTTTCCATGAGTTTCGCTAGAATGATGGAAAATTCATGGAAGATGTTCAATATTAAAATATATATGTAAAATATTTAATTATAAAATTATAACTACTTAATAAAATTAAAAATTATTCTGATGATGGAATTCCGAGTGTCACGAATGGTTGCCATTTTGGAAATTCCTAGGTGAGGATGTTTACCTTAGATTTTGCCAGCATGATGGAAGATTTAAGGTAACTGTTCAATATTAATAATCGATATTATTTCTAAAAAACATAAATATATATTAATAATCAATCTCTATTTAAAATAAAATAAAAATAAATATTAATAAGAAATTAGTCAATAATGATTAAAAAAATAAAAATAAAATAATAATAAATTGAGAATAAGTGGAGGTTATCCCGATAATGGAATTATAAGGTGTCACAAATGGCTGACATTTTAAAATTCTTAGGTGAGATGTTTTCTTTAAATTTCGCCAGCATGATGGAAGATTTAAAGAAAATTTTCAAGAAGAATAATCGACATTTATTTTCAAAAGATAAAAATATTAAAATAAAGATATAAAATAAAATAAAAAATAAAGGATAATTAAAAAGGAAATAAAAAGAAGATAAAAAAATAAGAATAAAAGATGGAAAATTAAATATCTCATAAACGATTTAACAAATCCGACGACGGAGCCTCTCCGAGAAAGACGAATGGGATTTCTTGGATACTCTTGAGGTGAGGATGAAATTTAAGGAATTCCACTAGCATGATGGAGAGTTTCTTAGAAATTGTCCAATATTTAAATATTTGAATTTGACAAGATTAAAGACCATTTAGTTAAAAATTATTAAAGATATCACAAAATTAGTTGGTACCATTTTAGGATGGGCATTGTGGGGGTGCTAATCCTTCCCTACACGTAACCGTACTCCCGAATCCTAGATTCTTTGAACGCAGACCCTGCCTTATCTTTAGACAAGAATAGGTGACCAATCACACCTTAGGTTTGAATGGTTGGTGGCGACTCCTAGAATTTTAAAGTCTAGCGGTTAGGTTCACGGACCTAGACGTTATGACAGCCTGGCGACTCCACTGGGGACTTTTAGAGAGTCAGGCCAATAGAAAATTTTGTGATTATCTTGAGTTTTTGATTAAATGGTTTTTTGCTATGTTGTATATATTGCTTGTTACGCTATCTTTATTGAGGGGCATTTAAAATGGAGTCTTGTTCCTTCACACACACACATCACTTGCATGTGCATGCATGAGCCTTCTACCCGGGCTCCATCCTTTTTAGGAGGAAGTATAGTAACTACGCTCTCGTGAGGTGGTAACCTCCGCAATGGCTAGCGAAATACTTCCACTCAAATTGAACCTTTCCGTTTGTAGCCTGTGATGGGTGAGGATTGGGTGCCTTACTAGTCTTGTGTAGACGACAGTGAGGAACAATTTGGGAACCTTTAGAACCTTAAGTACCAAAACCTAGCATATAGTAAGACCTAAGAAGCCTAATTGTGGATAGAACCTTACCAATGCATTAGGGCACACGAAGGAACAGTCTTAAATCTCTTATGAAGGGGCTAAAGCATAAATATGTGCAAAAAAAAAGATGAGGAAATTATGAAATGTTTCATTGAAATCATACTCATACATTCACTTGTCTCATAACAGTTGTTTGGTAAAACTGATACCTCATCCATGGGAAGTCAAGCACTATTCGAGGAGCCTAAATACATCTCTCCTTACAATTTGAAGGTTAAGTCAGAGGAAGCCCAACGTAGTAATGGTGATTGCTTAACTGAAGGCTATGTCTCTACTCTCCCAGAAAGGGTACATTTGACTATCAGATCAAACGATGTTGCTGAGCTAGCTAGTATTTGGAGACAATGGATTAAAACAAGACAAGAAGCTTTCCAACAAAAGTATGGGTGTTTAGCATTGCTCCTCCCAGTGGCTGTTGATCATAACCTAATTAGAGCCATGATTCAATTTTGGGATCCTTCATATAGGTGCTTTGTGTTTAACGAAGTAGATATGGCGCCAACTATTGAAGAGTATTCGACCTTACTCCAATTGAAACCTTCCAATCAAGACAAGATCTATGTTAAGAATAAAACAGGTTACCGAAAGAAGTTGGCCAAGTTGTTAGATCTCAATGTCACACAAGTTGATGCCCTTGTAAAATTGAAAGGAGAAAGTACTTGTATCCCTTGGAATTTCCTGCAGAACTTTATCATAGAGCACCATGAAGATGTCCAAGGAGTAAGAGCTATGGCCTTAGCTTTCTATGGGTTGATTGTATTCCCAAAAGTCTTAGGATATGTAGAAATAGCTGTGGTAGATCTTGTGGACCAAATGGAACATGATGTTAACCCAGTCCCCGCCATCTTAGCTGAGACCATTCGATCTTTGAATTATTGTAGGAGGAATGGGGAAGGAAGCTTTCAAGGGTGTTTACAACTACTCTACATTTGGATGAAGAGCCATTTTAAATGTGAAGAACCCAATTTTCGAGAAGTATTTGTTGGCTCTAGACTCCTTATCGAAGAATTTTGTGAAAGTAAATGGCCGGAGCCCAGATCAAAGGACAGTTGGATTGTGTTTTTGCACAAGCTTCGACACCAAGAAGTTGTTTGGAGAACACCATGGATGGCTCATGAATCAGTATTATATAAATGTGGTAACCAACTTTGGGTCCCTCTTTTAGGGATATGGGGTGCCATTTGTTATGCTCCAGTAATGGTACGAAGACAGGTTGGAAGTGAACAATTCATCCCAGCAACGCATGGACTCAATCAGTTAGAGTTTGCTCACACTGAAGTAGGGGCACAGAGGAAGATAGCAGAGATTGTCAAAGATTGGAACCAAGCTATTAGGGTTGATCCAGGGAGGTATACTAATAATGTCACTCCTGAATATTCTGTTTGGCATGCAAGGCGAGCCAAGGATATCAAGATACCACTTGAAAAAGATGAAGAACTTCCCCAGAAGCATATAGTCCAAGATCCCATGATTGGCCTAGAGATTGCAAAAAGGAAGTTAGAAGAAGAAAAGAGGGAATTAGAACAAGAATACAAGAAGTTCAAGTACGACACTGATGTGAGGATAGGAAAGAGGGATCATGCATACTCGAAGGTCCATCAAGAGAAGAACAGGTTGGTGGACGAGATTAGTTACTTGAAGAAAAAGCTCGAGAGGTCTGAGAATAGTCGTCTGATGGAAGAAAACAAACGACTAAAGGAAGAAGCTCAGAAGAACCAGGAAGAAATTGCACGACTCAAGGAGAAAGCACAAAAGAAGGAAAGTGAGCTTGATGAAGCTCAAAGTGAGATAATACGATGGAAGATTCGACTACAAGGAGTTCTCAATCAAGCCCAAAAAGATCAACAAAAGATGGCCCAAGATATGCAAACCTTAGTAGAAGAATTGAAAATCTTCAAAAAGGACTCACAACTCTTATGGACAATGTTTCATGAAATTAATTGGGTGGCTCATAGAGCCCAACAAATCGAAGATGAAATAAGGGAGGTGAAACCTGGAGTTAACCAATAACTGAACATGGAGAGAGGATGCTACAATTGTTGGAAGAGATAGAAGGCCATTATAGTACTGTTAGAAGACTCATATGGCACCATTCTTCATGGATGTCTTAGGATTTTGGTTTTGTTAAATGATTGTTCTGAGACAATTTTTTTTTTCTCTCCATCTTATGCATTTAGGTTGTAAAATTTCATCGAGTAATAAAATACATCTTTGAATTCTTTTAAGTCTTTGCACATTTTTTTGAAAAATAATTTCAACTTAATCGTGGCACTCAAGGTATCAAAATTGCGTCTCTTAGACTGTCCACCCTCCAGAGATTAGTTTGTGTACCCTTCAGATGCAGAGCTAGGAAATTGGACTGTTTATAAGATACCAGTTGTTTATGTTGTCCAAGAATAATGGATTTTTCTTGTATCTTCATTTTCATTTGTCTTAGGTTTTCTTAGAATCTTTCAATTTTTAAGTAATGCAGGAGTGCTTGTGCCCAAAAGACTAAGATTTTCTTTTATGTATTTGGCCAACTTTCATTTATTTTCATTTTCAATACAAGATTAGTGCGATGCATATTTCTTAATTCCTCATTCCAATTTTGTTCTTTTATGCAAAACACCAATACCCACATGATTTACATTGTTACCGAGCATGAAAGTATCCAAATAATGAACTTGATAATGATGATGCAATGAGTATAAAATTCAATTATGAAAAGGACTGCTTTGGTTGGCTGGATTTTAGTTCGCCAAGATTGTTCAAGCAAGAAGAGAATAGAAGATATTTGTCTAAAATCTTCACCTATAGAATGTTACGATTAAAGGTGAATCTCTACATGAAATTCTAATGAGTTTGCCTTTGTTCAAAAGATGACCTTTAATGAGAGTACTTGTATTGAGATGAGAAATGCCCTTCTTTCATTACCTTTCAAGCGTGAGTAAAATTATCCATTGATTACCCCTTTTGAGCCTATTATATTCTTTTTTGATATAACCCACCAAGAATCACCCTCCACACTGGATGGCAAAGAGAATAGAAGATGAAAGATCAGTGGGGCAAAGAAAACAAAACCCTTTAGTGAAAAAAAAAGAACAAAAAAGAAAAAGAGAATGAAAAAGGAAAGAGGGTTTGAATCAAGAAAGTGAAAACCCTAGTCACATTTGAATAAAAAAAAGAGAGAAAGCAAATTAGAATGGGGGCAAAAGTCAAAATGCCTAATTGATTCATGAAAAATGATTCTTGGTTTGATGAACCCTGAAACACTTATTTTGGGCCTATATTATCTTTTCTTTCATGAACCCTCACCTGAGCCTACATTACGTGCTTTAAAAGTCCATTTTGATCAAATATGAGTACTTCTATTGAAGAATCATGTGTTGAATAAAGGCATACTTACACTATGAGATTATGATCCTTTGGATGGAATTAAGACAAGCAGATCAAGATAAGCAAAAGGATTTTGTCTAGATGGAAGAAGTGGGATTCCAAAGACTCTCTTGGATCCATGTGTGCATTAAATTGGGTGAAGAAATATTTGATGTTGGGGCATGAATCAAAATGGAGAACAAATAAAAGAAGTTTCATCAAGGACAATGAAGTTGAAAATGAAGAGAAATGAATAAAAAAAAAAAGAAAAAGGAAAGAAATGAAAATGAAAAAGAAGAAAAGAAAAAAAAAAGAGAAGAAAAAGAAAAGAAAAAAAAATAAAAGGAGGATTCAAATCGAAAACCCAAAAAGGGCGGTTTGGATCAATGGAGTGCATCTAAGTTGAAAACCTGAAAAGGCAGCTTAGATACCAAAAAAACTAGATGTCAACGATACTGGGACAAGAGGATATTTTGATGAACTCAACATGATCAGATAAAATGGACTTTTGAAGGGAATCTTGTATTCATTGATCAAAATTGTTTGAATTGTTATTATTTGGATACTATTACCTAATCCTAAAAATTCTCACTTTTCATTCAAGCCTACTTTCCTTTTAAGCCTGATAATTTCTTGTTAAATCTTTTCAGATAATGAATAATACCATTCCTTTCATTTTCACCTATTATTTCTTTACCTTGAGGGATTGAGAAATTGTATTGCATTGATTGTGAAATTGGAATGATAATGAATGTTTGCTTGGCAAAATATGTGAAAGACTCCTATATTATTTAGGAAAATGAAAGAAAAGGAAACTTGTGAATGAATGGAAATTGGAAATCAAGAAAAACCAATGAATAAGAAAGAATGGATGATGAGGTCTCAGTAAAGATTTTAATGAGCAAATGAGTGACCAGATAGAGAGGAAAGTAAAAAGAAGAATCAAGGGAGAAGATAAGATAAAGAGGGCATGAAGGCAAGAGTTTCATTGGGCAAGAAAAACGGAACGGAAGAAGGAAAATGAGGAGAGAAAAAAGAAATAGAAGGACAAGAGGACAGATGAAAGAGAAGAATGCATGAGATGGATTGATAAAGAATAACCTTGTTGTTGCCACAATTGAGCTTGAAATGTTTTTCGAAAAAACATTGCATGGATAAAATAGACTGCATTACGTGGATAGAATTGATTGCATCAATAACATTGCATGGATAGACTAGATTACATGAATGATGTTGGTTGAATAAGATAGCTTACATGAATGACATTGCATGGATAGAACAGGTTGCAATTGCATGGATAAGATAAATTTCCCAATATTTCAAATTTTAACAAGACAAGAAATTTTAGAGGGGTTTCCTAAAATTTCAAAAATTAGACAAGATAGAAGTCTTGGAGGAGTTTCCCAAGATTTCAAATTTTGGACAAGAAAAAGAATTTTAGAGGGGTTTCCTAAAATTCAAAATTTGACAAGAAAAGAAGTTTTAGAGAGGTTTCCCAAAATTTCAAAAAAAAGGACAAGAAAAAGAATTTTAGAGGGGTTTCCTAAAATTCAAAATTTGACAAGAAAAGAAGTTTTGGAGGGGTTTCCCAAAATTTCAAAAAAGAGAAGAAAAAGAATTTTAGAGGGGTTTCCTAAGATTCAAAATTTGACAAGAAAAGAGATTTTAGAGGGATTTCCTAAAATTTCAAAAATTGGACAAGAATAGAAGTTTTGGAGGGGTTTCCCAAAATTTCAAAATTGGATAAGAAAAGGAATTTTAGAGGGGTTTCCTAAGATTCCAAAATTTTTTTTGACAAGAAAAATTTTAGAGGGGTTTCCTAAAATTTTTTAAAAAAAAAATCAGCTTTTTTTGGACAAGATTTTAAAGTTTGACTGCCTACCTATTTAGGAGGAGCTTTTGGACAAGATTTTTAAAGTTTGACTGCCTACCTGTTTAGGGGGAGCTTTTTGGACAAGATTTTAAAGTTTGACTGCCTACCTGTTTAGGAGGAGCTTTTGGACAATATTTTAAAGTTTGACTGCCTGCCTGTTTAGGGGGAGCTTTTTGGACAAAATTTTTAAAGTTTGACTGCCTGCCTGTTTAGGAGGAGCTTTTGGACAAGATTTTTAAAGTTTGACTGCCTGCCTGTTTAGGGGGAGCTTTTTAGACAAGATTTTAAAGTTTGACTGCATTTCTATTTAGAGGGAACTTTTTGAAAAAAAATGAAAAAAAAAAAGAAGAAAGAAAGAAGAAGTCAGACAAAATAGGGGTCTATGTCTTTGTGCAATTACTGTTTCACAGCAAATGCACAAAGAGGGGCAGCTGTAGACACCCTATTTTGTCCGGAGTCTTAACTTGTAAAAAATAATTAGTAGAGTTAAGTGACATTGTATTTTTTAGCAATTTAAATAAGGATTTTTAGATTTAGAATTAACATTAATTAGGATTTAGGAATAATTAATTAAAAAAAGGAAGAGAGATAAGAAAAGAAAATAAAATTAATTTTAGGATAGGATAATTAGGATAATTAAATTTTTAGGATGATTATTTAGATTAATAGAGTTAGATTAGGATTAACATAAGAATAAAATAGATAAAATAAGAGATAATTATTAGAATAAGTATAGTTGTATTAGGACTCTAACAAGTTTTTGGACTATAAAAAAGGATCAACGCTCATAATTTGGGGATACACAATAAAAGACACAATCAAGCATCTCAGCCTCTGATTTCTACTCTTAGAGCCGAGACCTATTGTACTCCATCACCACCTTGCGCCACCTTCTTGTTCCACCTCGTTGCAACCATCATCAGCTTCGTCAGAATTATCAACTTCAACTTCATCCTTTGTTCAAACCACACCACATAGTTTCTTACTTTGCTACGGTTCTTGCTGCCTGCTGCTCCAAAACAAAAAGCCATTGTTACCTGCATGTGCTACTGCTTGCAAAGCATCCTTCTCCATCGCCCAGTTCATCCATCCCGATCAACCACCACTGCATCACTGCCCGGCCTTGTCACCTTCATTAGCCGTTGATCATCCCACACGGTTGCAGCACCTTTAGCATCGCCGATCTCCTTTGCTGCCTGTGCTTGCCGCTGCTTCATTGTCGTCCCAGCCCTGCTTGTGTCACCATTGTCGACCGCACCATAATCACTGCACACCCAGTCCTTCATCGCCATCAATTTGTGCTGTTGCAGTCTTGCTCATTGCCGAGTGCATTCTGCCTTGTTACCCGTGTCTTGCTTGCATTGGTTGCTGTTGGGTTCTATTCAGCTACATTCATTACGAGTCAGGTCATCTTTGCAGCCCCATTGCTTAGTCTCGCATCATTCTCTGCCGCGAGGAGCAAGTCCCAGCCACATTAGCTACCACGTACGTCGACTGCACCAATAACCCGTTACCCATTTGCATGGTATTGTGCACGCTGCAGATATAGCCAAAATAGAAGAATAAATCTTTGAACTTTAAAGAGAAGAAAGTAAGTAAGAGGTGGACGTTGCTTCATTCATGTTTGTCTTTTATGTTGTTCATTAATTAATTAATAGATCAATATTTAATTAAATAATGTAATGATATAACTTGGTAATTAATTATTATTTATGTCATAACTTGATACATAGATTTTATAATTCCTTGCATGATAATTGATTGATGAGCAGGATAATATGATATGACTTGACTCTTTTTAATTAAATTTGTATGATCAATAATTTGGTAATTTGCATGTATGTACATAATGTAATACGTTTGCATGATGACAATATGATATTTTATTTTTTATATGTGCTAGATAATATAGTTGTAAAAATTATGGGATAATATCTTGGAATTTTAATTGTAGGGAATGTAAATCTTAAGGAAAACAAAGAAAAATCTTTTCGGTTATAGAAAATCAATATAAAATAAGTAAATTAAGATAAACAAACAAATACACTAAAATAAGTATAAGACAAAATAAAAAAAAATCAGAAGAAATAAATAAATCATAAAATATGGAGACAAGCTGAGATTATTCCGATGATGGAATTTTGAGGTGTCACGAATGGTTGACATTTCAGATTTTCTAGGTGAGGATGTTTTCCATGAGTTTCGCCAGAATGATGGAAAATTCATGGAAGATGTTCAATATTAAAATATATATGTAAAATATTTAATTATAAAATTATAACTACTTAATAAAATTAAAAATTATTCTGATGATGGAATTCCGAGTTTCACAAATGGTTGCCATTTTGGAAATTCCTAGGTGAGGATGTTTACCTTAGATTTTGCCAGCATGATGGAAGATTTAAGGTAACTGTTCAATATTAATAATCGATATTATTTCTAAAAAACATAAATATATATTAATAATCAATCTCTATTTAAAATAAAATAAAAATAAATATTAATAAGAAATTAGAGAATAATGATTAAAAAAATAATAATAAAATAATAATAAATTGAGAATAAGTGGAGGTTATCCCGATGATGGAATTATAAGGTGTCACGAATGGCTGACATTTTAAAATTCTTAGGTGAGATGTTTTCTTTAAATTTCGCCAGCATGATAGAAGATTTAAAGAAAATTTTCAAGAAGAATAATCGACATTTATTTTCAAAAGATAAATAATATTAAAATAAAGATAAAAAAATAAAATAAAAAATAAAGGATAATTAAAAAGGAAATAAAAAGAAGATAAAAAAATAAGAATAAAAGATGGAAAATAAAATATCTCATAAACGATTTAACAAATCCGACGACGGAGCCTCTCCGAGAAAGACGAATGGGATTTCTTGGATACTCTTGAGGTGAGGATGAAATTTAAGGAATTCCACCAGCATGATGGAGAGTTTCTTAGAAATTGTCCAACATTTAAATATTTGAATTTGACAAGATTAAAGACCATTTAGTTAAAAATTATTAAAGATATCACAAAATTAGTTGGTACCATTTTAGGATGGGCGTTGTGGGGGTGCTAATCCTTCCCTACACGTAACCGTACTCCCGAATCCTAGATTCTTTGAACGCAGACCCTGCCTTATCTTTAGACAAGAATAGGTGACCAATCACACCTTAGGTTTGAATGGTTGGTGGCGACTCCTAGAATTTTAAAGTCTAGCGGTTAGGTTCACGGACCTAGATGTTATGACAAGCAACATGTCAATATTGGGCCATGAATGCCCTTTCTAAGTCATTCTATATGGTGATCCGAGTTCTGTCTAATTGCTTGTACCACTTGACAGCAAATCCAGTGAGACTTTCTTAAAAAATGTGAGTAAGGAGGTTATCATCTTGAGCAAAAGCAGCCATCTTTCGACAATACATAATAAAATGAGACCTAGGGCAGGAAGTTCATTATATTTCTCAAACTCTGGTGCTTTGAACTTAGGTGGAATAACCAAGTCTGACACCAAATACAACCCAGTAGTATCCATGGAACCAAAAAAGTCTAAGCCTTCAATAGCTCGAATCCTTTCCTCCAACATATTAATCTTTTGTTGTGACTTTGCCTCATCTTTCTTTTCTACTTGTTTGGCTTTCAACTTCTCAATTTTCCTTGGGTCATCTAAGTCGGGCACCTCAATGGGATCAATAGATTTTGCACCTTATGAAGGATGAGCAGGTCCTTGGAATTGAGCTTGTCCAAACACTTGGGGTATAGCAGCGTAAGCAGGTGGATATCTTCTTTCTTGGGATGTTTGATTTGGAAATGGATCGAATCCAAGAGGATAGATAGGATATTCCATACTGCGTTGTTGAACCCCTTCTTGGACTATAACTTCCTCTACAACTCCTTTGCCCTTGCTTAGATTTTTCAACAGCTCTGTAATTTGGGTCAATTGCCCCCTCATTTCCTCTTGAGCTTTTTCCATCTTCTCCATGCACATGCTTGATTCTTTTTCCATGATCTTAGCTCGATAATGAGTGTTGCGTGAATGAACCTTTGGTCAAGCTATCTTCGAATCATTTATTACCACAATTAAGAATTTATTATTTCACATGTGGTGATGCTTTAAAAATTTTAAAAGTGATGTGTTCAAAAATAATGAATGAAGATGAATGAATGAATGAATGAACAAAATGCTACATGCGTTTGGAAAAATCATGCATGAGAAATGCATTGAAATGTTTTGCTAAAGAACCTATGATTCCCTATTAGTATCTCACATGTCAAACAAAGCAAACAGACATGATCAAATATGTGTCCTAAGTAATAGGTATTTTCTATAGGTTAACATGACTCTATCCTAAGTTGGTCCTCTTGAGTTTACTATATGTGTGGTTTGAAGTTCTAAAGGACAAGAGGTTCCCAAATTGTTCCTTACTAACGTCCACACTAGACTAGTAAGGCACCCCAATCCTCACTCATGACAGGCTACAGACGAAAAGGGATCAATTTGAGTGGGAGTATTTCACTTGCCATTGCGGAGGTTATCACCTCACGAGAGCAAAGATACTCTACTCCCTCCTAAAAGTGACAAACCCGGGTGTAGGTTTGATACATGCGAATAAACATGTCATGCATGCAAATGAACAAAATTTCAAATGTATTCCAACAAAATGCAAAAAATGAAAATGATTCACCCATTATTTTTTTGTCTGTATTTTTTGTTTTTTTGTTTTTTTAAGAAGAGTTTTATTAAATATTTACTAAGATCATTAACTACGATTTTGGATAAGACATGATTAATTATGGTTCAACTCTCAAATATCCCCAGTGGAGTCGTCAAGTTGTCATAACGATTTTCGTCCGAGGACTCAATTGCTAAACGATTTTGAAAACACAAAATGGAGTCGCCACCAATCTTTTTTGGCTAGTGTGATTGGTCACCTAAAAACATTTATCTTTTTAACAAAGTCTTAAAATTAATTAAGTTTTACTAAAAAGACAATTTTGGTCCACGAAAACAAATGTTTGGGTTCGGGAGTTTGATTACGCGTGGGGAAGGATTAGCACCCTCACAATGCCCATTAAAAAAATAGTACCACCTAATCATGTATTATCTTTTGATCTTAATAAAATGGTCTTAATTAAACATTTAAAAAGAACTCCATTTATTTTGAAATCATTTTTTTATTTGTATTAATTTTGAAACCTCTTAAAACTTTCATTTATTTTAAAACGATTTATTTATTCATTTTTATTTGATATATTAAATTTTACTTTTTATTTATGTTAAATTTTTTTTAATTTGAAATAAATAAGAATCTTTTTTATTGAAAATTATTTCGAAGTACCTCAATACTTCTGATAGCATTTCGGATAATTTCCTCACCTAGAGATTTCTTAAGAATCGCTACTTGCGATTTCTATAGAATCTCATCCTCGGGAGATTCACATTTATTTTGGAATTTCATGAATGCAAAATGATGTAAACAAAATATAGATGATGCACATGAGAAATCTATTATTTTATTTTATTTTATTATTAGTATTTTTATATTTATATTATTACTTTTAAATTTTATTTTATAAAATTTATTTTTATTAAAAAATCATACTAAATATTCTAATACGCTGGTAACATTTAGCGGATTCTTCTCACCTAGAGATCAGTTAGGAATCACTACTTGTGAATTCCATAACATCTCATTATCGAAAATTAGTTTATATAAATTTATATTTTACATTTATATGTATTTATTTCAATATTTAAATTTTTTTATTTTTTTACCATTTTTATTTGTTTTATATTTTATTTATATAGGGCAAGTTTTGATATCAAGATAAAATCAATTAAATGTCCCAATCGCTGGTAACATTTAAAGATTTTCTCTCAATCTTAAAGATTATCGAAGAATTACTACTTGTGATTTCTTTGAAATCGTATCATCGGAAATAAAACTTACATATTTATTCATTTATTTACCTTTCCATTTGTTTTTTATTTATTTTATTATGAATTATTATTTTTAAAAATTAATTTATTTTATGAAATTAAGAATCGCTACTTGCGATTTCTAATGATTATCAAAGAATCTCTACTTGCGATTTTTAAAAAATTCCATCATCGAAAAAAAATTAAATTACTCTAATATTATTAGGTAATTTGATTTAAACATATATCTAAATTTATGTATACGAACTATGATTAGCCATGTCATTTTAATAATTGTTTTTTTATAAATATAAAATGTAGCAAAAATTATATTTTATTCTATTTTACAAATACCTAAATGTAAGAATTAAAAGAATTATTTCTTATTACAAATTATTTAAGTCAATTAGTCAACTAATTAATTTCCATCTTACCTAAAGCACTAAAGAGTTAATCAAATAGCCTAACAAGAATAATAAAAAAATGCATAAAACAAAAACGAAATAGCGTACTGAAAGAATACAAATTTCACATGCCTAACTTACCTTTCCTGCTTATGCGCACGAAGAACTTTGGCTTTCTCTTTCACCCGAACTCAGCAACCAACGTAAACAGAGTAAGCAAGGCTAGCATCGGTAAGGCAGACGCAATAGGATGGTGCAGGTAGCCTTGGACGAGACAAGTACCTCTTTCTCATTTCATTTTTGTTGTTGCCCGTGTATTATTTCTTCTGCCTTTGTTCTTAATCGAATTTTAGCAACAAAGTATTATGCTGGAATTTTCTTCACTCAACAGGGTGACGATGGCAACGATGAGCAACAGTGATGACGATGAACCGAGGCGACATGAAACAGCAAGGAGCAGCCGAAGCGTGGAAGCAATGGCTCGGTGAAGATGTAGTGGTGACATAATGAAGATGATAGGTAGGGTCAATTGCTTGAAGGTGGTAAAGATGAATACAATGGCTGTGAAATGATGTCCGAAGTGCCAAGAATGTGGTGTCGAGGAACCATAAAGTTCCCCTGCCTCTCCTTTTCATTGGCTTTTATAGCTGTTGTTGCCAAAATTAACAATAAATGTTTGCTGACGTCAAATCTTCGATCTTCGTGTTAGTTTGTCTTCAAGAATTCTGCAAGAGAGAAAACCATCAGGGGGCGCAGGGGTTTTCCCCTGCCCGCGCACTCCGATGCTTAAGTCAGACAGGGTTTCCGTAGGCCTATAGAGCTTAGAGTTAAAAATAATACCTGTGACCTATTTATAGGAGTGATGTTGCGCGTAATTACCTTTAAGACCCCCAGCTTAAATAATAACTCAAGGGATCTTTTATGGGCTTTCTGAGTCCTCTTTCCTCTTAGGCTTAAGTTATCATTCTGCCTAATTGTCTTCAGCTTGACTTATAGAAAAGCCCAGTAATAATTGACCTAGTCCACATCAATTGCTCCCCACTCTTTCGCAAGGTTTACCTTGTGAAAGAGTATATAAAGAATGGGCTTTTCAAATTCTTTTGCTACCCTCCTCTTGCGATTATCACAAGAGTCTTTTCATCTTTACTTAAGGGCTCAACTAGTGAGCTTCATTATTATTTGTACTAGAAACGACATCGTGTCACAAGTGCCTTCTATTAGCCAAGAGGAAGAAAACCGAATCTGGGTTAAGGCTATGAGGGCACATCGTCAAGAAATGCCACAAGAGGATGCATATGTTCTTAATTGGTTTCATCAAAGGCGATTTATGCTTGGCATACTCCTGATTGGTTGAAGCTTGATCTAGATGCTGAGGCTTTGGAACCTTTTCTGAGGATAGGCATTTATAAAGATCTATCTGATCTTACCAACCCTTAAGAGCCTTTTCATTGACCCGAGATGGTTGGACGAAGATGAATTAGATAATTATAGCACCTCAGGGCGTACATGCTTGGGTGCCTATTAGTATCGATGCTCCTTTTGAGGCAGAAGTTAATCTAGAGTGCTCCCTAGTTTTTGGTGAAAGAGCTTAGTCTTTTACAAACCGATCAGCCCATTTTTAAACTCATCTACAGAAGCAACTACACATTTACCTTGTATTAGTCTCATGTAATAATCAGGCTTTCCTCGTGCACTTTTTTTTTGCTTCAAGTTCTTTTACATATGGGGCTTAGGTCACTCAATTACTGCTTCAAGCTCGAGCACTTCATGCATGACTTACATCACACACTTTTCGCTTTAAGTAAATGCGTAGCCTACATCGCACATTTTTCGCTTCAGGTTTTTGGTTTGCCCGTCTCGCACCCTTTTGTGCTTAGGGACTTTTCATTTGCCCATCTCGCACACTTTTCGCTTAGGGACTTTCGAATTTGCTCGTCTCGCTCCGTTTTGTGCTTAGGGACTTTATAAGAATATAACATCGCTTTTATATCTGGAATGCCAATATAAAACGTTTGCATGCACTTTGTCAATCAATTGTAGTACATATCCAATGATAAAATTGTGACGTACCTCGTACCATACCTCACAGCCTGCATACTTTGTGCTCCCCAAGTTTTTCTTTGCAACTTTTTGTGTCCAAAGAAGAACTTTTATTGGAGTATTGGTCCTGTCTTGCGTACTATCCGCTTAAGGACTTGTTAGAATATAATATCGTTTATATTCGAGATGCCAACATAATGCGTTAAATGTAATATGATAAAATTGTAACGTACCTCATTTAGAGAAATTTTTGCCTGTCTCGCACACTTTTGTGCTTAAGGACTTTTTGTTTTGCTCGCTTAGGGACTTATTTTTACCCGTCTCGCGCATTTTTCGCTTAGGGACTTATTTGTGCCCATCTTGTATCTTTTCGCTTAGGGTCTTATTTTTGCCCGTCTCGCGCATTTTTTGCTTAGGGTCTTGTTTTTTGCCCGTCTCGCGCATTTTTTGCTTAGGGATTTATTTGTGCCCGTCTCGCGTCTTCTTCTCGCTTAAGGTCTTATTTTTGCCCGTCTTGCGCATTTTTCGCTTAGGGACTTATTTGTGCCCGTCTCGCGTCTTCTTCTCGCTTAGGGTCTTATTTTTGCCCGTCTCGCGCATTTTTCGCTTAGGGACTTATTTTTGCCCATCTCGCGCATTTTTCGCTTAGGGACTTATTTTTGCCCGTCTCGCGCATTTTTCGCTTAAGGACTTATTTGTGCCCGTCTCGCGTCTCTTTGGCCAGCTTCCATTTTTTCTTCTTCTATTCCTGCAACATGTCTATCAAACATGGAGGATTATCATAGTACAGATAAAAATAACTGGCCTTTCGTTTCATAATGTAGTATTTTCAATTAAATGGAGTAAATAACAATATAATTGCAGCAAATGTTAAAATAATAGCAAAAGTTTACCACCAGTACCATTCCAAGTCTTTGTCTTTGTAAAGTACGAGTGCTGAGATGTTCTGCTGTCAACCATGGGTTGTGCACTAAGTCGTGCCTCAATACCAGCAATCTATCTTTACGAGCTTACCACAAGTTGTTTTCGATTGAACCAAGCTCTCCCTGGCTTGCTGCCTTTCACGACAGTGGCTAGTGCCTACCTCGGACACTTGCAATGGAGGTACAACCTTGATCTCGACACCCTAAGCTGGCACATCTTTGTCTCGCTTAAAGGACTCATGAATCTGACACACCCTTTATCTTTGTCAATAGGCCAAGTGTGTGGCTCTTAAGCCATTTCTAGATGGTTGCTAGAGCAGTTCTTGAAAGCTTCTGTGTCAGACGATCGACATAAGGGTCGAAGGAAGCTTGTTGACATTCTGTCGGATAAGTGCGCGCACCAGGTCTAGAAGATTCTAGATTGTTCCACTCAAATCCCGCAGTTGGGCGTGCGCTTGGATGTGCTTGCCAAAGTTTTTTCTAATGGGCGAACCAGTAGTTTGGATTCTATGCTTGCCATCATTGATAGCCATTGCCGAAAGGCATGACTCGGGTGTTCTTTGCTCGCTTGCATTGTGTTAACTGGAGAATCTTGCCTATGGCCCCTGTGTTCACCTAGTTTTCTTCGCTGTCATTTTATCAAAGTGGGGAGCCGGTCGTGTGCGAGAGCCCTATCTCATCCAAGGCTTGTTGAGCGTGGGAGCTCCCCTGTCGCCCAAGGCCTATCGCGTGCGGGAGCTCTTGTCTTGTACAAGGCCTGTCACTTTTCTTGGCTTTGAAGTTCAATTTGACAACGAAGAAGATAAGGTTGACCATGTTCTAGTCGTGTCACCTTTCGAGCGACAGATTGTTTTGTAGCATAACGTCTTGCATGCAACTGACTATTCAAAAGAGTGGCATCTTTATGAGATCTTCAATAGTGGTCCCTCTTTCTCCCCGTTTTGGCTATCGCACTCGTGAGCCACCTCTCGCAGAAAGAGTCTGCCACGTGGAACCTTGTCGCCAAAATTTGTCATGTGCGTGCCTATGCTCGCCGAATTGAGGACATGGTTGTCGCTCATTCCTTGTATTCTGCCACCAGAGATCACTACCTGCCGCCAAATATGTGACTGGTCGTCGCCTCAGCTTTTTTTTCTCTTCTTTTGTCTTTCCATTTTTTGCGGCACAAACCCTTTTATTTTTACAGTATTTAGTGTACCTTTACACCATATAGCTCCCCAAGTTCTTCTTTGAAACAGTGTTGTCATTTCTGTTCAAAGATGAATTTTTTCTCGAGTGTTGTGCTTGATGATGTACAGATTTACGTTCGCTCGTTTCGAGCCCTTCGTTCAGTTTTTTTTTTGGGCGAGCTCATCTAGCATTGTGCACACACCTCTGCCAGACCCTTCGGCCTGTTCTTTGCTTGCCCATCTAGATCTTTTCTTGTGCCTTGACACATGCTTTACCAAGCGAGCCTTGTTGTGGGGGCTGGGCTGTGGCGTCGGTCATGCAATCGCCACATGCCACTCAATTGCCGAAAGTGTCTGCTACAGTGGTCTTGTGTTCGTCACATGACACTGCATTCATCAGCATTGCTTCACACCTTGTGTGCGGAAGGCTAGGCTTACAAGGGTTATTCGCTCACCTAGAATGCTTGCCATGTGACTTTTTCTCGCCCGTATGGCAGTTGCATAGGACGAATCACTTTATCGCAATATATCCTATCGAATGTGCTCACCATTACCTTTTACCTATTGGGCAAACATGCAACTTGGGATTAGTGCTCTTGTATTTGCATTATCGCCTTGCGTACGGTGAATTGACCTGTACGGTGAATCCGTCCTTGGCCGAATTTGCGACACCCCTAGAAGGCCACATTCGGCTCAAGAGAAGCAAAGGAAAGATCCGAGTCAGCATAAGCATAAGAGGTCTTGAAGTCGGCACTCGCCCCATTGTTGGAGGTCTTGCCAGAGCCTACTAGTAGGTAGTGGTGAGGTGGGCTCCTTCAACAAGCTTGAAAGCACCTTACTTCTTTCTTAATCTACATGATTATAAATGATATCATACGTATTTCAAATCCTTTTCAGGGTAGTTCAAAGGTACGAGAGATAAGGAAAACAGAAAAGATTATCATTCCCTCACTACCACAAATCCATATGCTTAGTAAAAAAGTAGGGTAGACAGAGTCTGTCTAAAGCATCCGATTTAGTCCATAAGGAGGAAGAAAAAATACCGGTGTCGATATGCCACTGCCTGCTGCATGGCTATAGAAATGTTTTAAAGCATAAGACGATTTCCTTCTTGCAACAGTTGTATTCTTTTTATGATTTTTTTTTTACTTCTTAATACTTGAAGGAGAAAGATAAGCTTTTGCCGATAGCTTTATATTTGGCATGGTTTTCATACACGCCTTGAAGTCAAACGACTACACTGCAATTCCTCAACAACTCAAAGATCAGCTAACTGAGAGGTACCCAGGTGCAAGGCGAGCTTATCTGAAAACAGGAGGTGATTTCCCATTTCTTTTCCGCCCAGATGAAGTCAACCTACATCTGAGACTAGTTGGGAGGTGCTCTCGCCTAAGCATGTCACGCGCAAGAGGTGCTCTCGCCAAAAGCATGTCACGCACAGAGATGCTCTCGCCTAAGCTTATCACGCACAGAGGTGCTCTCGCCAAAGCATGTCGCGTACGGGAGGTGCTCTCGCCTAAGCCTGTCACACGCGGGAGGTGCTCTCGCCTAAGCATGTCACACACAGAGGTGCTCTTGCCTAAGCCTATCACGCACAGAGGTGCTCTCACCTAAGCATGTAGCGCGCGGGAGGTGCTCTCGCCAAAGCATGTCGCGTACGGGAGATGCTCTCGCCTAAGCCTGTCGCACGCGGGAGGTGCTCTCGCCTAAGCCTATCGCACGCGGCAGATGCTCTCGCCTAATCATGTCACGCACAGAGGTGCTCTCGCCTAAGCCTATCACGCACAGAGGTGCTCTCGCCAAAGCCTATCACGCACAGAGGTGCTCTCGCCAAAGCATGTCGAGTACGGGAGGTAGTCTCGCCTAAGGATCTGTCACACATATCGTCCAAGGCCTGTCGCCAGGGGTCTGTTTGGCGAGAGATAGCTATCGCCCTAGGCTAACAGGAGAGAGTCTCTCGCGCAAGGATCTGTCTGTCGCGAGAGATAGCTCTCGCCCAGGCAAACAGGGGGGTCTCTCGAAAAAGGATCTTTCTGCGCGCGAGAGATAGCTCTCGCCCAATGCTAACAGTGGAGTCTCTCGCCATAACTTTGTCGGGGGCGAGAGCTATTCTCTCATCATGCCGAGGGTTGTCGTATGTTTGTGGCGCGTGAATGACTCTGTCGCATGTACCTCGCGCGCGACAGACTATTCTGTCGAATGAAACTTTGTGTGCGACAGACTATTTTGTGGCATAACTTGTGCACCTTGCCACAGCCCACGTACCTTGTCTTCCGTAGATCATCTTTCACCATTTTTTATGGCTTTTCTGTCTGTTTCCCACAGACGGCGCCAAAAAAAGGGGGTCTCTCAAAAAAGGATCTTTCTGTGCGCGAGAGATAGCTCTCGCCCAATGCTAACAGTGGAGTCTCTCGCCATAACTTTGTCGGGGGCGAGAGCTGTTCTCTCATCATGCCAAGGGTTGTCGCATGTTTGTGGCGCGTGAATGACTCTGTCGCATGTACCTCGCGCATGACAAACTATTCTGTCACGTGAAACTTTGCGTGCGACAAACTATTTTGTGGCGTAACTTGTGCACCTTGCCGCAGCCCACGTACCTTGTCTTCCGCAGATCGTCTTTCACCATTTTTTATGGCTTTTCTGTTTGTTTCCCACATACGGCGCCAATTGTTGTTGCCAAAATTAACAATAAATGTTTGCTGATGTCAAATCCTCGATCTTCGTGTTAGTTTGTCTTCAAGAATTCTGCAAGAGAGAAAACCATCAGGGGGCGCAGGGGTTTTCCCCTATGCGCGTACTCCGATGCTTAAGTCAGACAGGGTTTCCGTAGGCATATAGAGCTTAGAGTTAAAAATAATACCTGTGACCTATTTATAGGAGAGATGTTGCGCGTAATTACCTTTAAGACCCCCAGCTTAAATAATAACTCAAGGGATCTTTTATGGGCCTTCTGAGTCCTCTTTCCTCTTAGGCTTAAGTTATCATTCTGCCTAATTGTCTTCAGCTTGACTTATAGAAAAGCCCAGTAATAATTGACCTATTTCACATCAATAGCCATTTCTAGCCTTAAAACTCTATGGAAGGAAACAAACTTCCCCCTTTTGATGCTTAAACCGTGGCTGCCATTATGGGATTCTCATTCATAATTTATTTCCTTCAATTTGCAAATTATCATGTTCATTTTTTGGCAACAAATCAACCAAGTCAACTCTTGAGGGTTTAAATTTTACATGTGCTTCACATGAGATTTTCAAATTTGAAATTTATTTTTAGGGTTTGCATGTCCATGCATGGGATTCCAATTTATGATTTGACCAAAATTGACTTGTTTCTTTTTATAATTTTTTTAATTTTTTATTTTTTTTGATTTTTTTATTTAAAAATTGTTCGGACAAAATTAGGTGTCTACATAGGCTACGCATATACTTGAAGCGAAAAGTGTGCGATGTAAGTATGCATGAAGATAAAAAGTGCAAGGACTTGAAGCGAAAAATGCACGAGGTAAGTCATGCACAAGAAGAAAATGGCTTAAAGCGAAAAGTGCGCAATGTAAGTATGCATGAAGATAAAAAATGCAAGGGCTTGAAGCAAAAAATACGCGAGATAAGCCACGCACAAGAAGAAAAAGGCTTAAAGCGAAAAGTGCACAATGTAGGCTACGCATGTACTTGAAGCAAAAAATGCACGATGTAAGTTATGCATGAAAATAAAAAGTGCAAGGGCTTGAAGCGAAAAATGCACGAGGTAAGCCACGCACAAGAAGAAGAAGACCTGAAGCAAAAAGTGCGTGAAGTATGCTATGCATAGACTTGAAGCGAAAAGTGCGCGAGTAATGAAGTGAAAAGTGCGCGATTTAAGTCATGCATCAAGATAAAAAATGCGTGGGCTTAAAGCGAAAGATGCACAACTTAAGCCATATACTCGAAAAAAAAAGAAGCCTAAAGCGAAAAATGCGCAAAGTAGGCTATGCATGCGCTTGAAGCAAAAAATGCGTGACATAGGCCGTGCACTCGAACAAACAAGCCTAAAATAAAAAATGCGTAAAGTAGGTTACGCATAAACTTGAAGTGAAAAATGCGTGATGTAAGTCATGCATGAATACAAAGGAGTGCGGACTTGAAGCGAAAAATGCACGGCGTAAGCCACGTAAATAAAAGACAAGAAAGTGCACTGGCTTGATACAAAAAATTCTAGGCGTAAGTGACGCGCGTGAGATGAGAGAATTTGAAGCAAAAAATGCAAGAGGTAAATTTATTTATTTATTAAATAAGACAAATTTAAATATGTACAAGGTAAATATGTGACCGCTGAAAAATTTTTTGTAAAAGACTGTTCTTTCACAAAAAATTGTGGGGCAATTGATATGTGTCACACAAATAAAAAATAAAAAAACAAAATACAATTAACAATTAACAATTCTTTACATATATGATACTTGTTGATGCCAAAAGATTGTTGGGCTTGTTGAGAATGAATTAACTTGTTCCTTCTTGGATCAACCTGCAAAACAAGGACCACTAGGTTTGTTCCCAATAGGACTTTCTCGGTTTCTCCAATGCTTAAGTCAGTAAAGTGTTTAAGAGAGAATATCAAGATTAAAGAAGATCAATATGTGATTTTTTATACCTTGTTTCTCCTGTCTTTGTGCCTTATATAGGCGATCATGGATGTAACAGATGCCGTGATCGGTTACGCCCTTAAATGGGTATTATGAGCAGTTATGGGCGTTATGGGCCTTATGGGTGATCATATAATAAAGTGGTCAATTATAAATGTTCTTACGTTATAGGGTGTAATGCCTCAATTTCATGAAACTACATAAATATGTCTCGGGGCCATTCGCCACCAGGCTTAGTAAGGAGAGCCTATTGGGCTCTACACAATAATACTAACAATACTATAATGTATAAATATATATGATATTTTATTATAATGTATAAAATAAATCTTGTGTTATACTAATATGAGATTGTATGATTAATTAATTATTTTATATCACTAACACTATATCACTTAATATGTTATGAAAATTAATTTATTTATTAAAACAAACGAATGTTTTAATAAATATTATTATGGATTGTATGGATTTCAAGATATATATTATTATTTTGTTATATTTGTTACTAATATTTGAATGTTAATTAATATAGATGTAAATAAATGTAAATTAAATTATTGACGTAAATATGATAAGTTTTTTATTTTCATCTTTGATTATGTTTTATTTTTAATCGTGTCATTCATGTTGTGTTTAATCGTGTTTGTCGTATTTAAACATATTATTTTGTGTTAATTGTGTCGCGTGACACAAACAATTATAACATATCACTTGTGTCATGTCACATGTAACGTAAAATATGTCATGTGCTTGTTTTGTGATTCAAATGCATTTTATAATTCGTGTTATGTTCTTGTTTGTGATTCAAATATATTTTATAATTCATGTAATGTTCGTGTTTTAATAATTTGTATTATATCTTTATTTGTATTGTCTTGTCTTGACACATACACAAATTGCCATGTCTAATTATGCTACAATGGTAAATCCCTATATTATCCCATATTACGAAACTACCCTTCGACGGCCAGACTTGAGTTCAAATTAGGGAAAAATCTGAAATAGCTTAGCTTAATTTACTTTAAAGTTTTCCTATGACTACTGATTAGCTGTGTATGAAGTCCATTTGATAACATGCACCTCAATACAAGAGGGGGTTTCGGTAATTTCAGAACGACTTGAGGGGTATCTATTTCGTGAGCACAGGCCTAGAGCAAAATCATAGTTGGCAATCACGCAGAGCTTGACTCTTTGACGGACCTTAATTCTGAATTTGCAATCACATACCAAGTTCTAAAACAATTTTACTAAGCATGAAAAGCTATCTAAATAACAAAACAAACCGATCCACCTAAACTTGAAAATCTAATAATTAAACAAACAAACTAGCAAGCCAGCAAAGTATGATGCATGACTAAGACCACCACTCTCCCAAACCACTTTTGTACAGATAAGAAGGAAAAATAATATGTTAAAATTCATTTGGCTTGTACTTCAAGAAATGTTCATGGCTTCAGCATGATAGTTCTCCAGCTCCTTGTCAAGATCATCTGCTGACTTCTCCAAAGGCTTCCTTTTTCCACGGCCACGACCTCTACCTCGCGCACCACCACGGCCACTCCTCATACCCCCACGTCGGCTGCAACAAGAACCAGAAACTGGTAAATTCACAGCAGATACGAAAATAAAACCAGTTAATGTTAAACATTGTCATTAAAAATAACCTCTAGAAAGATAATTTTCAATCAGTTCATATTCATCCACCATCTAAAATTTGTAAAAGAACACGAGGCAAAATACAAAGTACAGATAATTCAATTTACAAACTCTACCGTTCCAAGATGCCTTGTAACAGGTACATCATCACAAGCTAAAAAATATGGCAAATTTTTCACTCATTCAAAAAATTAGGGGCTGTAAGATTTAATTCCTGTGATTTGGTTTTATTTTTGGATCAACTCCACAACCCCTTGTGGAATAGGCTTTTCTCATATAAGCAACCGTGTTTTCTTTTTTTCTTTTCCATACAACACCATGAGATTTCTTCCCATTCTCACAAAGGATTTAAGTGTTAAAAAATAAATGAAACCTTGCTCTTGACTTAAAATTTCAAATTTGACCACTGCTTTCAGTGATACTTCCCAGAACCTTAGCATAAATTCAATTTTATTAATCCATAGCAACCCAAACCCAAAATCTTTTTTCTGTAAGGTTGTGTTACTGAAGCCATACAACGCAAAATACCCAAAATCCTGCATCAGATTGGCTACTCAAAAAACTGGTTTTCAACAGGAAAAAAGAAACCCCTAGAAAGAAATGCAAATTTTAACTGCACGTTAAAGTTTAAATTTTGTTTCATTTTAATCCCTCATACAGAAAGAAAAATATATCCAAAACAATTTAGAACCCTATTTACATTTTGAAAAGATTAGGAAAATCTCAAAATTAATGGGATTTAATTAGAGTCAACTTTCTGACTTTTTGTTTTTGGTAGTTGTTTTTTCATTCTTATTATGTCCATTTCAGGATAGTTCTCCATCTATATAATATAAACCCTAATGTATGCAAGGAAGATAATAGAGGAAATGTTGTATTTCGTGTGTGACATGAATTTTGACAAAATATTTTCATATTTTACACTACAAAAGTTATATATACGATTTGCTAGGTCTAATGACAATCAAAGAAGAGATTAGAGATCAAAATATAAGGATATAGCAGAAAATCATCTTCTGCAATTTCCCCAATCAAAGTCATCAAACAAACATAAAGTCACAGGAAAAAAAGCACTAATAAAATCTAGCCTAACCAAAACTACCCATCTTTCAAATCCTTAAATCCCTTGCATCATCTTCAGACTAACAAAAAAAATAAAAAAACTTACAAGAATTAACTGCACATGGTCGGCAAACACTTGTGAATGAAATCAGAAATATCTTAAAATGGATCAAAGTATATAGATCATGGACGCAGATCTTTGAGGAAAGCAAAAAGGAGTGATGAGTGTAAAGAGTTGAGGCTAATAGTGGGAAAAGATGAAAGATTGAGGGAATTGGATAGGTTGGTAAGAGATAGAAAGCAAATCATCAAGAGAAAATATTCGCAAAGATGAATAGTAAAAGCATATAATTAGAATTTCAAGTCATTTAGCTTGAGCATGTGTAAAGCCCAAGCCAAATATCGACACCATAACCTCTTGTGGGATTTGGAAAAAAGCTTAATAGTCAAATGTGTCATCAACATTTGCCACAAAATGGAATTAAGTCTTCAACGTTTAAATGCATGGAAATCAGTCCTCAACGTTACAAAATAATTGAATTAAGGAAATTTCCGTTAACGGAAATTAAAGGATTTAACGGAAATGTCCTTAATTCAATTATTTTGTAACGTTGAGGACTGATTTTCATGCATTTAAACGTTGAGGACTTAATTCCATTTTGTGGCAAACGTTGAGGACACATTTGGCTATTAAGCCTTTGAAAAAAAATCTAAGGATATTTTATGGGAAAAAAAAACACTAGGTGGCTCTGTGGGACAAGCCTAAACAGTAAACACAAGGGATGTATGTGGAGTTTACCCTTAATTTTTTTTTCTTTTCTAATAGAATAGCCATCAATTCATTGTTTGAAATGAAAGGCTCAAGGCAAAACAAAGGATCGCTGAGATAAGGGCTAAGAGCATCATCTATAAAAGCAAGTCCCATTAACCTGGAAAAACCAAAAGCTTAAACTACAAATATAATTTCACAGTTTTAAGGAACAAAAGCAAAGCAGTAACACTCAAAAGAAAGTTTTTATGTATAAAGTCAGAAAATCTTACAGGGAAAAAAAAGAGCAACTCGTTTATCATGTATTGGATTAATTTAAATTTAGTACCAGTTACAATATTCACAAGCATATTAAAAAAAGGAAATGTAAATTATATGGGCATCAGAATTAATGTAACTTACTTAAGACCACGATT
Organism: Heritiera littoralis; assembly: GCA_031772115.1. Taxonomy (NCBI): domain Eukaryota; kingdom Viridiplantae; phylum Streptophyta; class Magnoliopsida; order Malvales; family Malvaceae; genus Heritiera; species Heritiera littoralis. The sequence goes on along the minus strand of JAPDPK010000087.1, from coordinate 2,888,961 downwards.
AATTCCAGCAGAGCTTCTCATCTGACCTGCTCCAGGCCTGCATAATTACTTATTTGTTTATTTCTTGTCAAATGAAAAAAATAGCAAGAGAGAGAGAGAGGAGAAAAAGGAATTAACTATCGGTGACTGTTGAACATAAAAATACAAATATGTATGCAGCCTCTATAAACAACATATAAAAACAGCGACTGCTAAAAAGATGCAATTTTGCCCACCCTAAAAAAATACTTAAAAAGAAAAAAAAAAAAAAAGAGGGGGAGGGGGGGGCCAGCACAACCCAATGCACAAGGATCCTACAATATGAGATCTGAGAAGGGTCATATGTACGCAGCCTTCCCTCTTCACTAACAAAGAAGCCGTTTTCGATCGAACTCATGACCTTCAGGTCACAACGGAACAAGCTTTACCGTTACACTAATGTTTCCCTCTAATAATCAGAAGTATGAGAGAAAAATAATAATAAAATTCCATATGTAAACCATAGCAGTTTTCAACAACAATTCCTAAACACCATGTATCAATACTGTATGCTACAAAAAGATTAAATTATAAAAGATAAAATGAAATCTTCCATCATCATAAACAAAAAAACTATGTTAAGTGAACTTGAAAACGCATGTCCAATACTGTTGGTCTTCCTAACTGGTCTTGAAAATTTCAAACTCTGAGATTCAGCTTAAAAATGTCCAAAAGTAGAATACAAATACAAGGAACCTTGTAAAAATTGTTAGAGACTATAACGTTACTGCAGAATGTTAGAAAATCTGAAAAATGTTGATGGACAATGTTTAGCCTCCAGCAAAACCATTTAAGTGTTTATAACAGCCCAGTATAATAAAACTTAAAACCTATCTTAACCCAAAACCAAAATTAAGCTCAACTTTTTTTTAATGGGGCTTATGATTAGGGTGTAAACAAAAAAAGTTCATGAATATGTTTGATTTTTGTTTGTTTATTAATCTTAATAAACGACCATGAACAAAAGTATGGTTCGTTCATTTATAATTGCGAACAAACTCGTTTAAGGTTTGTTTAAAACTTGTTCTTTTAATGAATCATTTATTTTTCATTTGTATTCAATAATAAAAAATTAAATTACACATTTTCTCTTACATCATTTTAATATGAAATTATTAAAATTACATATTTATATAAGATGTTTTAATCTAGCATCATATTTATTAGGGTAAATACCATTTGTTTGTATAATTTTTTGCTTAATGTTTACGAACATATTCGTTTAATATTACATATTTATATAGGATGTTTTAATCTAGCATCATATATATTAAGGTAAATACAAGTTGTTTGTATAATTTTTTGCTTAATGTTTACGAACATATTCGTTTAATATTCACGAACACGTATTTGTAAACATGTTCATTTAATATTCACAAACATGTGTTAATAAAAATGTTCATTAATGTTCATGAACGAGCTTAATGAACACAAACATTATTAAAAAATAAATGAACGAACATGAATATATTAACGTTCATTCATGTTTGGTTCGCTTACACCCTTACTTATGATGATAGAATAACAATGCTATACAAGCTTCATTCCTTTTTGGGAAATGGAATCCAAAAGCTGACTAAATAGCGAAGGCCCTACCACAAGTACTGGTCCTTGTATCTAGAATTTTCTCATCTCTTAATATTCCTTCTCTATAATAAATTCATTTGCAATTATTATTATTACACTTTTCTCTTTCCTGATCCTCACAATCTACCACTGAAGTCTCTCACATTCACTTTCTTCTTTTGATGTTTGATTCGGCTTGTGTCAGGAAGCCAAGTTCACATGCCTACCAGTGAATCAAATGCATATTTTACATCTGTATGCCTACCATGTCACATTGACTCTGGCATGGTTCCCTAAACGATGAGTCAGTGTAACAAAGGTTAAAAACTATGAAGTGCATTAATGGTGAGAAACATATCATCCTAACAGTGGTTTGAGGCTTTTGCTTCAACAAGCACAGTTTAAAAGGTGTAACCGATACTTGACTAGAAATGAATATACATTTCGGGAAATGAATTCAAATCATAATAGGAAAAAATTATAGGTAAAATAAAACGTAGAAAGAAAATAAGGAAGAACGTAGAATCACAAACGTCATAAGAACAGTTAACAAAAATAAGGAAGAAAGCAGAATCACATACGTAATAACAACGGTCGAAGAAAATAAGGAAGAATGGAGAATCACATACATCATAACAACAGTCAATGAAAACAAGGAAGAACATAGAATCACATACGTCATAACAACAGTCCTCTTCCTCCTTCCATTTATTCCAGTTACATTCACACGAGCTGAAATAGGGACTTCTGCTTTGGCACCAACAATTTCAATTTTCATGGGCTTTCCATCCAACAGTACGTTGTTATAACGCTTAAGAGCAGCAAATGCATCACTCCTTCTAAGATAAACAACTTCAGCTGAACCCTGAAGACAAAAATAAAACACTGTACAAATAAGAAACAATTGATATCTAATTAAGTACTATGTAAGATAAATAGTAAATCATATGAATGAGAAAATATCTAGAACATTGAAAATTAGAATACAAAGAAAAGGACTAATGAGAAGAAAGATTTCATCACCAAACAAGCAAGGCAATAATACCATCCTTAAGCTTTAAGCACAACTTTACACATCCACTCGCATGCACAAGGAACAAAAAAGGTAGAATGCGGTAATCTCACACTGAATACAAAACAAAATTGACCCAACAAAAAGAGTGGGGTCACTTAAGCCAGAAGAGGAAAAACAAGAGAGTTACCCCAACTTCAAAGATATTGTATCAGTAACTGAGAGTTTTCAATAGTGTAATTCTGATCACAAACTGGAATTTTGCATATATCACATGCATCAAATAAATATAAAAGCTAACAGCCTTCAATTATTCATCAATACAAACTTGTCGGAAAAAGGCCAAGCTTAATTCCATGATTTTTTTTTTATCAATTTTTTCATTTAGGCCAGAAAGATAACAGTGTAACTCAGTCAATATGAAAAATATCCTGCAAATCTAAATGCATTCCGAAGAACAAAAATCCTAGAGTTGTAATGTTTTGAACAATAATTGCTACAAGCTGTGCTTCCAATACAAATATAAAAATATATATTTATTAATTAATCAGTCAATTCATGCAGCAGAAATATCATTAAGTTTTTTTCAAACATTTCTATCACTACTGTAAGAATAATTTATGTCCTTTCAATATTGAAAGATGCCAAATCCCGTTAAGCCAGATTCAAGGGTATAATTATTTCAATAGAATATCAGAAGCAATTAGTATAAAGCACAAAACTTACACTTGGCTGACCGTTTTTATCATAATGAACTGCATATCTTTTAAGTTCTCCAATTTCAGAAAAAAGTTCCTGAGATGTACAAAAAGTTTCAGGGCATTTCTCCAGAAAACTAAAATGAACTCCTTTAGCTTTGAAGTCATACATAACGGTATCACTTTACCCTAATATCTTCATTTGTGACTCCATGATCCAAGTTGGATACATATAACTTGGTGCCAACTTCTACTCCTGATATCCCTGCAGCTCTAAGGCCGTCTTCAAACAAATCATGCTGCCGTGGCAAGCTCCTGGTCCTGTGGGAAGACTAATGAAAGCAAACATAATGTGTCAGCTTATGACTCAATAGCACCATCACCAATCTTCAATATCAATCAAGATCAGCTATATTTCCATGGAAAATTAGACCAAAGGTGCCAGCAGTGGAATCCAGTTTATTAAAATGCTCAAGCAATCCAGCAAAACATCAGCAAGTTCAGCTACTGATCACAGATGGGAGTTAAGAAATAGACCCACTTCATTTAAATCAGTGCTACACTATGGATGACTACTCCAGTTCATAAAGAAGCTCCTTTGCAAAAGGCCATGAACAGAACAGAAACTGAAATCTTGCACGGAAGACAATCCAAGAACAGTGAGAGGACCATCCAGAGATCCATCATCACTCCCGTCTAAGAAACCAGGCATCAGACACTAACTTAGAACAATGATATGGTTCAGAAAATAGTAGAGCCATTAAAAACTTAAAGGAATGAGATGCTACTCAATAGAGCTCCATTTTAAAAATTTAATGAAGCAGCAGTGCACAAAAACGTTAGGAAGCAGCATTGCTTCTTAAAATTGCACAATTGCAGCACCAGAAACCTTGGGAAATATCCACAGATTAGAAACCCAAATAACCCACAAGGACATAAATCAATGTAAGTGGTTCCCAATGGACAAAATTATGTCCAAGCACAGGTTTGAGCTTGCCTTGACAATTGAATGTTGGGATGGGCGGGCATTGAGAGCAAGGGGACCTCGACGAGTAGCAAGGGTCATTCTTCCAGCACCACCAGCATAAGGTCTGCCACGGCGCGGCGGCCTGAGTCGTCCTCTGCCTCTCTCGCTCTTATTTCGTTTTACCATATCATCCAGGGTCATATCCAGCGAGGTAGCCATTCAACAAATCTACTAAATTGAAACGAAAGTAAAGTGATAGATCCATTGAAATATCTCAAAGAAAATAACCCTAAAATCCCAGGAAAATCAACGAGAGAATTACCTGGAAAAAAAAGTTGAGGAAGATGAGAAGATTCGGCAGCTAATCAAACAAAAAGAGAGAGCTTCAAAGGGTTTTACAGAATTTTTGCGACCTCCCTTCCCAGAAGAAGACCTACGCTTTTAAACGTCCTTTTATATTTTTATTAAATTAATATATAAATTAAAAGTTTAAAAATTGAATTAATATAATAATATTTAATTTATATTACTTATTATTTATTAATACATATATATATATGAACGGAAAAAATATAAAAAAATAATATAATAATTCAAATTAAACGATTAGTAAATTATGAAAAAAAAATTCGGATGAATTGCTTTTAAATTTTTATTTATTTTTAAAAAGTTATTTAAAAACTAGTAATTAATAAAGTATAAAAATTGAATTAATATGATAACGATTTCTAACTTTTCTGTTCCTCCCAATTAAACTTAATAACTTTTAAAATATGAATTTTTGAAAACAAATGAATACAAAAAAATATATTTAATATGATCAATTTTGAATTTTTCTATAATTTTTATTAAACTTTGTGATAAAAATATTAAAATTTAAAATATGACAAACAAGAGACAACAACAAAAAGATACAGCATAATTAAAACATCAATATTTTGATAGAATTTATGTTTAATGCATTAATTGTATATATTTACTATACATTCTCAGTCAACCATAAAATATCAATGAATTAATTTGAAATTTATACAAGCCCTCAAAAGTAAGGAAAAAAATTGAAAAACTTACTATGGAACAGGAATATTATTTAATCATTGGTACCATAACGTATTTTAATCATTGAAAATAAAATGAAAACTTATGAAATTAGTAAGAAGGAAATGAAAACGACCATTTTAATGAATCGTTGAAAAAGAAATACATATTCTTCAATTGTTTTCTACAAGCAACTAATATTAGGAATTCGAATATCATTTTTAGGTATTTGAATACCTAAACGTACAAAACTAAAAGAAAATGTACATTTGTTTTTTAATATATGTACTATCAAAGTCCATATATACAGTATTTCACGTATTTTCACACATTTAGTAAGGGTTAGGCTATTTGCGATGCCTTTATTTCCACTTTTTTTAAACAATAAACACTTTAAAACAATTATTTAATTTAAATTACATAAGTAGGAAATTTACATATCAGTATTTGTTTATCATTTACATCCCTTGTTCGTAATTACAACAATGTAGTATTGTAAAATAAGTCTGAACATATAAAGTAAATGATTATACCTCCAGGATCTACACTACGCTACCTCAGGGTAAATTGAAAACGCAACCGAAATCCTTGAATAGTATATCACGCAATCATTGAAAGTAATCTATGGATAGTGGAAATAAAGGAGTGAACAAGCCACAGCTCAGTAAAGGATTTGTATGCAGAACTTGATGTCACGAAATCTATATGCAATAAAATAATTTACTTTCCTATAGGTGCACCAGGGACCGTAAAAGAAGGATACTATAGTCGGCTAGGAATCCAAATGGAGTAAGGAAGGTATTTTGAAATACTTGTCTTATCTCAGAACCTAGAAGCGACTATAAGAAATGTCATAACGTATTAAGTTTAGGGAAAACATAATAGCTAGACACAAAAATATGGAGTTACTACCAACCATTCTAACCTAGGTGTGATCGGTCACCTATTTAAACTAAGGATAAGGCTTGGTCTACGTTAAAAGTTTTGAGTTGGGGAGTACGGTTACGTGTGAAAAAGGATTAGCACCCTCACAACGCCCATCCTAAAATGGTACCAAATAATCTAAGGTTATCTTAATTTTGCCTTTTTACTTTAACTTCGATATAATTAAATATTGAAAAATCTTCTAAGTCTCCTCCATCAAGCTGGTTTGACAACTTAAAAGTTTTTCTCACCTCAAGAGTATTCAAGTAGGACCAATCGCCTTTCTTGAAGAGGCTCCATCGTCGAAGAATTTAAGTACATTATGTAAACCCTGTCTTGACTCTTACCCAAAATTTATTGCCCTTGATTTATTATTTTATTTTTTATTATCATTTAAATTTTTTATTTAATTATTTTAATAATTTTATTATTTATTATAAATAAACATGAATTATTGAAAATTTTCCTCAAGACCTTCCATCAAGTTAGTAAGGCCTCAAATAAATTCTCTCACCTTAGGAATCTTTTAAAGAAATTTCTCAAGCGCAATTCCCTTTTAGTTCCATCATCGGATTAATTCACATTTATTGAAATATTTAATATAATTTAATCTTATTTTGTTTCTAAATATATTTTAATTCTTTTTTAATTTTAATTCTAATTTATTAATTTAATCTTTATTATTGTTTATAGTGAACTTAATTTTAATTTACTATTTTTAATCTAATTTGATTTTTATTTTTATAATTAAATTGATTTATTAAATATTGGAAATATCCTTTTAAATCTTCCATCAAGCTGGTTAGACTTAAAAGGAATCTCCTCACCTCAAGATTTCTGAAAGTATCACTTAATCGCTATTCCCTCAAAGTTCCATCGTTGGATAATTTAAGTACATTATTATTTTATTCTATTTTTATTTCTAAATAGATTAATTTTTAGAATCCTTAATTTTATTCTTTTACTTGTAATTAATTCTAACTAATTCTTATTTCGAATTTTTCAATAAATTTGAATTTTAAATATTGGAAATATCTTTTTAAATCTTTTATCAAGTTGGTAAGACTTAAAAAGAACCTCCTCACCTCCAGATCTTTGAGAGTATTACTCAATCGCGATGCCCTCGGAGTTCCATCGCCGGATAATTTTCATCCAAATAATATTATTTTTTTATGTTTTATCTAACTTATATTTTAATATTGCGAATTTCAAATGAATCATAATTCTAAATTAACTGACTATTTTTTCATTCTAAAAACTAGACCTTAATCTTAATCATACCATACTAAATTATGCAATTCATTAAATCATACAAATTATATTATATAAATCATTAATCATACAAATCAAATTATATCATGCAAATCAAGTCATTATTCTAGTTTTTTATTTTTTTTAAATAATAATAATAATAATGATCCTCATACACATACCAACGTATTATAGCTTATTCAATTGATGACAATTTGGACATAAATCAAGAAAAAAAAGAAAAAAAATATATTCACCATCAATTCACATCAACCATGGGATGATTACCACTAAAAACAAAATTCCAAATGAACTTTATATGGCATAAATAAATGAATAAGAAAGGGGTACTCACAACTTATTCACATCAACCACAAAGATTCTGTTGCTTGAATTCTCACTTGTTCTTCACGTCTCAGCAAAAAGCAAGCTTCAACAACTCTGTTTTTCAATTCACGTGACTGCAACTTCCTTGACAGTGGTAGCTTGCGACAGGCTAGAAACTTGACAGTGCAAGGCTACAATTATGCGAGAATGATGCAGCGATGCAAGGAAGCTCACGCGACTGGAGTGAGCATTGTCGAGCAAGAAGGAACAACAACAGTGCAATGTAACTCGGGAAAGCGCCCTGGAAGCTTGGACGCGGGTTCTTTTCTTCTCCTCTGTTCTTTTGCCCGTTTCCCCTTTTTATTTGATTTTTCTTTCCTTTTCTTGATACGGGTGTTAAATCAATTTGATTGCCTTTGCATCCATGCACAGATTTGAGTTTGACTTGTATCTTAATTGATTCTCACTTGATTCACTTATTGATTTTTATTTTCTTTCGAAAATTTTCAAATTTTTGACTTTGCCTTTGTTTTAAGATTCTAATTTTCTTTCTAAGTTTCCTAACTCAGAACTTACTGTTTCCACTTTTTAATTTTTTTTATTGTTTTTAAATAATGAACAAAATAATAATTCAAAAATTGGACTCATCTTCTAATCATCAAACCTAAGCCCAAATCTATTACTAAGTCCACACTCATAGTTTGAAGTCCAGAAGTCAAATTAAACCCAACCAAAGGTGTAACTAAAAGAACATTAAACTCATATTAAAATTCATTTAGTTTCAAACTTTGATTAAAAATGTCTCGATAAGCCCAATAATATTTAAGACCCAGATAAAATGAGGTGTCTACAGGGAGTAGAATTTAAATTTGATATAAAATTCATTTAATAATTCTCCACATATAAATAATTCACATGAAAATGGTATAATAAATCATTAAATAAATCATATAGGAAATGAATTTAATTTCCACATTAAAATATCACTTTCACAATTTAATAAACCGCAGTAAAAAGTACGATATACAGTTCGATACGATAAATAGTGTTCGTGATAATAACAATTTAGTAAATCATACGATAAACAATTTTCAGTAACAGTACAGTTCAGTAAAATATCACATTAAACAGTAACAATAGTGGAGACAAGCAACACCCAGAGTATATCATGCTATAATTCCCGTAGGGAACAGTAACAGTAATATATGAGACGTATGGCCATAGTCTATAGTTGTCTTCGGTCATATATTGATCAGATGTCAACCGGGACGCTGAAGATATGATCAGTATTAACAGCTTCACACAGTAGTAGTACAGTAAACACGTGAACATGATACGAGACCTAATAGTCTCAAAACAATATTTACACAATAATATCACCTTTATAGAAATCAATAAAATTAATAAAATCTTCAGTCAAGTCTATAAAGAGAAATTTATAATATAATGAATATTACAATGAAAATAATTTATAAAATATTCACTTTTCAACACTTCACTTTACAAATCACTTAGTACACTATAAAACACTTAGGAGCAATTTTCGATGACTTCACTTTCATTAAATTCGATAACACAAATATTTAAATAATATTTTTCGGTAAATTCATATTTTATGAAAAATATTGAATTTTACATTTTTAAGGCTAGGAATTCACTTAGTAATGCACTAAAATATTTTATGGCATTTTTAGAAAATTCTCTAAGAAATTTTAGCAGCATAACGGCTGCTAATACCCTAGCCTCCCTGCATTTCAAACACAGTATAATACCAGCCAAAAACCATACTTTTCACAGTTTTCAATAGCATTTCACTTCCAAATATTCTCATAAAATTATTTGCATTGAAAACATGCCTTCGAAATATCCTTATAGTCTACACATGCATCCCTTACATGTCTAACTTAATCAACCTTCTTGATTGCACCACTTGTAATCCGATACTCCCGGGATGCAAATAATTCCACCAAAAATATTAGCTCACTAAATACTTATTTTTAAGCTATTATTCATGCTTAATTACAACAACATTGTGCACTGCAAATATTTATGCAATATATTTTCTACCGGTACTACAACACAACTTCGTTTTAAGTCAGATTTTAAATCCGATCCCACCAGTAGACTCCTCATAATTTCTACAATCTAATGGCACCTCTAAACCATCAAATGCAACCATGGACATGGGTCCCCTTCATGTGGCCAAAATTCCCCTCTTGAAAATCCTATGGAATTTCAACAATTTAATGCCATATTCTTGCTTAGCCATTCTCATTACATCATTTAGCATCAATTTGATGCATGAAAGACCACATTTCCCTTAGGTTCTCATCATGGTCGAAATCCCCTTTAATGGCAAAATTTTATTTAGCTCAATTTAATCAAAACTAATGCTACCAACATGTTTAACATGCTTAAATTAGTCTTCCTACACTATTGAAATTCAAAGATAGTGAAAGCACAAAAATTCCTTACCTTGGCTGAATATAAAGGAGTGCCAAAGGTCTTGATTTTGTTCACTTCCCAAAGAAATATTGATATGGATAGATAGAGGATGAAAATTTAGATGGGGTTGTAGAAGAGATTTTGTTGAGAAAGTGTAGTTTAGTAGTAGTTTTTGAGAGCTTTCTTTCTTTTCCTTTCTTTGGCTATGGAGGACGTATGAGGGAGGTTGAAGAAGCTTCAATAGTGGGTGGCTGAGTTATGAAGAAAAATAGAAATGTCTAGATAATTATGAAATGATCAAAATGCCCTCAGTTATGAAATTTTTGGGCCATTTTGCCCTTACATTTCCGTAATTGTAACAACTATGTAATTGCACTCCAAAATTTTGGATTCCATCACCAAATACTCTTATTAAGTGGATTTTGATGAATAAAAGTGGTTTCGTTGACGCACGGTACACCGATTGTGTGAAATTATGAATTTACCCATAACGAACCGCCAACGAAATCTTCCGATTTAACCACCGATTCAATAAATCTATTGACACTATCTTAAGCTCCTTTTCATTTAGAATATCATGGTATTTTTACTTCGTCTCAATTCATTTTAGTTTGGGCACAATTTACGAAAATATCCTCAAGACGTTATTGTCATTTTTTAATTTGTTTGCCATACTTCTCCAAATAATAAAAATAAGGTAATTTAGGTCTCAAAATTTCCACAATATAATTATTACACCTTCCGTACACTGTGTCTTCAGTCATACACACATATTGCACGAAAATTCAAGTGGGGCCCTGTGAGATCTCATTTTCTTATACTATAGTTGTACATGTATATGAACAAATTATCAATAAAGAAATTATTGATAATATTTTGAGGAATTAAATATATAAGAATAGTGTTTCTCACATAGAAAATTTTAATCCTAGATAAAATATATATAAGTATGGAAAGTATTACATAAAGGATGAAATAAATAATTAAATGAATGGTGGAAAATTCTGATTAGGATAAATCAGAAAATGGTGCGGCATGAAGAAATCAATAATGCAAGAGGGATAGAAAGTCAAGTAAGGGGACGACATGAAGGAATAAAAGGAGAATTCATTGGCTATCTAAATGAAGTTTCGGTGTGAACAAGAGAATAAAAGACAAGATAAACAATAAAGGAAGACAAGGAAAGTCTTCTCTACGTTTTCTTTTGGTTGAGTAAAATATAACATTGACTTGTGTTGATTTTTGCTGCACCGAAGAGTAAGCAATAACATGACAATAAAGGAACAAAAGCAAGGAAAAGATGGGAAAGTCAAAAACGTAGGCTGCATGAAGAAAAGGGAGTGTAGCCGGTTGGAAAAAAAAAAGCATTAAACAAAAGAAAAGATATAAACATTAAAGAAGGGTTTTAATGAAGCTGGTAAAAAGTCCAACAAATATATATTTTTGGGCTATATAATTCTCTTCCCATCGTGAACTCCTCCCCAGCCATTATCATCACCGAAAGCTTGCTTTGTTCTCTTGCAATCATGTAGCCTTTTATGCATACTAAAATCATTCCTAACCTTTAGTAAATAAACTAAGCCTTTGAAGAAAAATAAACCTTGGATATTAAGCTTCCAAAACCTCAAAGAAGCTAGCACAAAAAACCCTCAAAACAGGAGGTAATTCACGTGGACAGATCTGTTCCTTTATACAGGTAATGTCCAACTCAGTTTTTAAGATTCTTCTCCTTTGATTTTTGCATGTAATGATCAAGAATATGTTAGTTATAATCTTTGTTTGAAGTAAACATATATGTAAGGAAAAATCATAATGTTAGGTTGTAAGAATTTATAAGAAGAAGATGATGTTTAAAGAAGGAAACTAATGTGGAATTTATGATGAACATAACATGAAACCGACGTGAAAGGTAAGGGAAATAAAAATGAAAATTTAACTGAGTTGCATGATCGGTTGAGGAAGGGTTTTGAGTGAAAATTAGGTGAGACTTACGTGAACCATGAAGGAGAAAAGAAATGTTTTAGATGTAGTCAACAAAGGTGGCTGGTTAATGGAAGCAAAATGGACTGTTGAACATGCCGTATATGAAAGAAAGAAAGTATGGCTGAGAGAAGCAACCGAAATTGGTAGAAAATGGCAAAGGATTGGCTGACTTTTGTGTGTGAATGGTGGAAGATTTTGGCAGCCTAGGATGTACTAAGTATAGCCATAATATAGAGACACAAAGAAAGAAAGAAATGCCAACATAAATGCAAGATAGAAAAGGGTGAGTATGCTGTCGGTTTGGACAGCAATGAAACAGAAAAATAAATAAATGTTGGTTGAAGGAAATTACGTGAGCTAAGGGGGGAGAATAAGAAAAGAAAAGAGGTGATCAAAGTCAAAGAAAATGGCTTAAAAAAAGAAATAAAATGGCTGATAGTATAGCCGAAGAAGGAAGTGAGAATAGGTGACTAAAAGTCCAGCCGAAAATGTAGAAAAATAAAAGAGAGAAGAAAAGCTAGCTTGGTTGACTTTGTGTGTGAGAATATTAGACTTTTGGCAACCTAAAACATGCTAGATATGACCATGAAGTAGGAACCAAATGGATGCCAACGTGAACTACACAAAAACAGAAAAGAGAGAAGGCCATGCATGCAGCCAACGTGAATTAAAAAAAAAAAATGAAATAGAAAGTTAGCTTTAGGTTGACTAAATGATGTGATGAATTACTTATGAAGTTAAATTAAACATACATCATAAAGGAATAAAATTTCCTAACCTACATGTAACCAACGTGAAGTGAATAAAAGGGAAAGAAAGTTCATGGTTTGGGGTCAACAAATTGTAGAAAAATGAAAAGCAAAAAGGGAGTTCTTGGTTTGGATATATGTAGTAGAAAAATGGAGGAAAAGAAAAGAACTAATAGGGGTTAAGTTGACTTACATGAAGAATAAGTGATATATATATATATATATATCATGGAAGAAAATATAAGACATAAGCTAAATAAGCTTAGTCATCTAAGAAGGACATTCGGCCATGAAATCTTTGGTAGAAATGTTGAGTTAGTAAAAAGGCTAAGGATGCCAAAACAAGAAAAGAAAAGCAAATAAAATATTTACCTATGAGAAAATCATAGAAAATGTTAATATTATGAATAATGATGAGATAAATAGTAGCTAGATAAGCAAAGAAAATTTTTATAAGTTATACAAAAAAAAAAATTAATTACAGTAAAACGGTTATCTTGCAGTTTATAATTCGGAGAGATAGGAAGCACATGGGTGCAACATAAGGCATTGATCTACAGTGTATTGAGGTAAGGGATGTAATTTAAAGTTGTGATGGTGTCCCTTACATTCATCGCAAATTTTAAAGAAATGTTTGAAGCATGAATTTTATTCCGAAGTTAATTTTCATGATATTTAAATTTGTTAAATGAACTTTATAACTTCTATGTATATTTTCCATAATGTTTTAAGTATGACATGAAATAAATATGTTTTCCGAAAAGGTATCGGAGTGGCAAACCCCAGGCTAACTTAGACCCTGGCACGCCCGGTCCTTACTATTTTATATCAGTTGTATGATTTAAGTATATGTTTTCCGAAAAAGGTATCGGAGTGGCACACCCCAGGCTAACTTAGACCCTGGCACGCCCGGTCCTTACTATTTTATATCAATTGTATGAAAGTAAGTTTTGAGACTAAGGCCTTCCTATAGTTTATGTTACTGCCTGTCATGCTTGCCACATTGTGGCATAAGTTTAGCCACGTCGTGCATGTCCTCGCCCACATTGTGTATGATTACATCCTTTGTGGGTATGTTGGTCCTTCGTGGTGTATGTTTGCTGTATGACTCTGATCAGGTCTACAGCCCATACCATGGCCATAGGTATTCCGTTCCCTCTTCGGAGGAAGAAGTAAGTGTCATGACCCGCATACTAGCTATATGATTCTGCCTAGTCTCCATGAACTGTATGATATGTTCTATTAATTTTGAATTTAAATTTTTAAAGTAAGATGCATGTTTGATCAAGTATGAATTTTGGTATATATGTATTACAGAATTCATATAATGTTTAAAAGTATGAAATGCATTATTATGACATTTGTTTTCTGCATATATATATAGATGCTATGACTATTTTAAATGCATTTCTTACGGGGCTTTCCAAAAAGCTCACCCCCCTACTCTACCAGATTATTTGCAGTGATCAACCCTTTGCCTGTTGCGCATATGATGTAGACTGAGGGATACGTCTCTCCTCCGATTACTTTTTTGTACTTACGTAAGGTATACTCATATTTTAATACCAGACATCCGGTATGGCACAGATATTTGTATATAAATAATACTTTTGGGATGTAATCGATATTGTATGAATGTAAGCGTTACCTGGAGGAAAAAAAAAATCAATATAATGTGAATGAAATATTTTATAAAAATATTGTGATGTTGCTGTGGTTAAAAAGTATGATGAGATACTGACAGGAATACAACCCAAGTAAGAAATTAACCCAAGTAAAAAAAAAATTTAGCCCAAAACTTCTACGTTTCCGGGATGTGACAGTCTTTCTTGGTATCAGAGCAAGGGTTGTCTAGTACTGTCAGTGTCGATAGTTAGGATAAGATTACATCCCAAGTATCTGTGCTTGTTTGGTTATAAAATTGAGTATATCTGTTAAAGTTTAATTAAAACATAGGGTTTATGCGCAGGTATTTGATCACGCATTATGAGTGGGAGACGAGGTCGCCCTCGGAGGCAGGCTCAGCCACCTCTACCACCTACTCCCCAACCAGAGAGCCCAAATGCTAGAATGAGCAGGCTCGAACACAGTATGAAAGAGGGGTTTGATAGCATCGCTGCTATGTTTACTCAACATTTCGGAGCGAACACTTCAGATATAGGTGCTACAGTGCCTACACCTACTTCACCACCTCCTCCTCCACAGGTTCCTCTGGCACCCTCCGCTCCTCAACCTTCAGTCCCACCGCCTAGAGATGATAGAGATACAGGCAGATTACGGGATTTTCTTAAGATGAATCCTCCAGAATTTAAGGGGATTAAGGATCCAGTTAAGGCCGAGGAGTGGTTATTAGAATTGGAACTGGCTTTTGATTACTTGGGGTGCACAGATGCTGAGAAAGTCAGTATGGGTTCTTATATGTTAAAAGGTCAAGCAGGACATTGGTGGAGAGCCACTAAGAGGCAGTTGACTACCCAACATACAGTGATTAGTTGGGATACTTTTCAGTCAGTCTTTAGGACCCAATATGTTTCCCGTACTGCCCAGAAGAAAATGCAGACAGATTTTCTGAATTTAATACAAGGCAGTATGTCGGTTGATGAGTATGAGAACCAATTTACGATGTTGATGAGATATGACCCCGAGACAGTCAGAGATCAGGAGCGTCGTACCGAGAGGTTTTTGTCTGGATTGAGACCAGCCATCCGAGACAGGTTATTAGGGCTTCGTATTACTGAGTTTGAGGATGCTCTCGGACGGGCTCAGGATATTGAGAGGGGTCTTGATGTTACGCAATCACAGTATGGGTTCAGAAGTAAGAGTAAGGGTAAAGATAAGAAGACAGATAGTTTTCGAACAGAACAAAGGTGGAGTTCATTTAAGAGACCGAGAACAGATGAGTCTCGAGTAAGGACGGGCAAGCTCAAGACTCCTATTAATACAGTAGAGGTCATTAGAGACTCCCAAAAGGTTTTTAAACGGTGCAAGGATTGTGGCAAGCCACATGGTGGGCCATGCCATTGGGTCACAGGAAATTGTTTTAAGTGTGGGGAAAAAGGTCATATGATCAGGGATTGCCCACAAATGCAAGATAAGACCCCACAGTCTCAGGAGCCATTACGACAGCAGCCAGAGACATGGGCTCCACAAAGACAGGCCCCACAGAAACGAGCTACAGGAATTGAGAAGGGTAAGAAGCCTGTTACTCAGGGGCGTGTATTTGCTTTAGACAGGGAGACTGCCGATAATTCCGCCACGACTATTAGAGGTAATCTTCTTGTCTGTAATCATGAGGCACATGTTTTATTCGACCCAGGGTCCACGCACTCATTTATATCACCACGGTTTGCACACAATCTTCATTTAGAACCTGAACCTCTAAGTCATATATTGCATATTTGCACACCCATGAATGATTCCCAAATGACAGATATGGTGTGTAGGAATTGTGAAATTAAGGTTGGAGATAGAGAAATGTTAGCAGATCTAGTTTTGTTAAACATGCATAGTTTCGATGTAATCTTAGGCATGGATTGGTTAGAAATCAATCGTGCAAGTCTAGATTGCTACACTAAGACTATAACTTTCTCTTTACTTGACAAATTTGATGTATGTTTTGCCACTAAGAAATAAAGTATATGATGTTATGTTCGATGAAGTTTATAATGATTATGTGTTTGAAATTTCAACTAAATTTATTCGTGTGAAGGTTATATTGCCTTTATCTCCGATGCAAGTCGGGAATCTCCACATATATCAGATATACCAGTGGTATGTGAGTTTTTAGATGTGTTTCCGGATGAGTTACCAGGATTACCACTAGAGAGAGAGCTGGAGTTCACTATTGATTTAGTGCCGGATACCCAGCCTATCTCTAAATCTCCTTACCGGATGGCACTAGTGGAATTAGAAGAATTAAAGAAACAGTTGCAAGAATTGCTAGATAAGGGTTTTATTAGACCAAGCGTATCTCCATGGGGTGCTCCGATATTGTTTGTGAGAAAGAAAGATGGTAGTCTCCGGTTATGCATCGACTATAGGTTACTAAACAAGGCTACAATTAAGAATAAGTACCCCCTGCCAAGAATAGATGATTTGTTTGATCAACTGAAAGGGGCTTCGGTGTTTTCTAAGATTGATTTGAGATCAGGCTATCATCAGTTGAGAATTAGGAAGGAAGATGTACCGAAGACGGCCTTTAGAACCAGATATGGCCATTTCGAGTTTCTGGTGATGCCTTTTGGTTTGACTAATGCCCCTGCCGCATTTATGAATTTGATGAATGATGTGTTTCGGGAGTATCTGGATAAATTTGTGATTGTTTTTATAGATGATATTCTAATATATTCTAAGTCCCGGGAGGAGCACGAGCAGCATCTGAGGATTGTGCTCCAGACTCTCAGAGATAAGCAGCTTTATGGAAAGCTTAGTAAGTGTGAATTTTGGTTGGATCGGATAGCTTTTCTTGGCCACATAGTATCTAAGGACGGGGTGTCAGTTGATCCGTCCAAGGTTGAGGCAGTACTCCAATGGGAGAGACCGAAGACAGTGACTGAGATTCGGAGTTTCTTGGGATTGGCAGGGTACTATAGGAGGTTTGTGGAAAGTTTTTCTCGGATTGCAGCTCCGTTGACTAAGCTTACACGCAAAGGAGTTCCGTTTGAATGGTCAAGTCAGTGTGAGCAGTGTTTTCAAGAGCTTAAGCAAAGATTAACTACAGCACCAATCCTAACCATTCCGAGTGGATCTGGAGGCTTCGTTGTATTCAGTGATGCTTCCAGTCAGGGTCTAGGTTGTGTGCTAATGCAACATGGTAGAGTAGTCGCGTATGGTTCACGCCAGCTTAAAGACCATGAGCGCAACTACCCTACGCATGATTTAGAGTTGGCCGCAGTCGTTTTTGCTCTAAAGATATGGCGGCATTATCTGTATGGTGAGAAGTTCCAAATCTTCACTGACCATAAGAGTTTGAAGTATCTATTCGATCAAAAGGAACTTAATATGAGGCAGAGACGTTGGATAGAGCTTCTTAAGGATTATGACTGCGAGATTTTGTACCATCCGGGCAAGGCGAACGTAGTTGCAGATGCTCTAAGCAGAAAGAGTATGGTTTCTGTTATGATGGTTAGAGAATGGGAATTGCTGGAGCAGTTCGCCGAGCTCAATGTTAGTGTTGAAACAGTAGATGTCGGGTTTATGGCTAGCCTTCAAATTGAGCCAAGTATCTTAGATCTGATCCGGTCAGGGCAAAGAAATGATCAGAGGCTATTGGACATGGTTAGCCAAGCAGAGCAAGAATTGCAGTCAGATTTTACGGTCAGTGATGATGGGTTATTGAGATTTAAGGGCCGTATATGTGTTCCGAACGATGATACCCTAAGACAAAGGATTTTGAAAGAGTCCCATTGTTCTCGTTACACTATGCACCCAGGCAGCACTAAGATGTACCATGATTTGCGTAAGGTGTATTGGTGGATTGGAATGAAACGAGACGTAGCAGAGTTTGTGGCCAAATGTTTGACCTATCAGCAGATAAAGGCTGAGCACCAGAAGCCAGCAGGACTACTTAAGTCTTTACCGGTGCCTACCTGGAAATGGGAACACATTACGATGGATTTTATTATGGGCTTACCGAGAACCCGGAGAGGTCATGATGCGATCTGGGTTATTGTTGATAGATTGACTAAGAGTGCCCATTTTCTTGCCATTAAGAGCACAGATTCACTGAGTACATTGGCAGACTTGTATGTTAGCGAGATTGCTCGATTACATGGGGCTCCCGTGAGCATCACTTCTGATAGAGATTCCAGGTTCACCTCACGATTTTGGACTCATTTTCAGGAAGCCATGGGATCTCAATTACATTTGAGCACCGCCTACCATCCTCAGACAGACGGTCAGTCCGAGCGAACTATTCAGACCTTAGAGGACATGTTGAGGGCGTGTGCACTAGATTTTAAGGGTTCATGGGATGACCACTTGCCTGTCGCAGAGTTTGCCTATAATAATAGCTATCATGCCAGCATCGGAATGGCACCATACGAGGCTCTATATGGCAGGAAATGTAGATCCCCAGTAGCTTGGGAAGAAGTGGGTGACCGTAAGATTTTAGCCCCTGATCTCGTTGAAGAGGCAGCTAAGGGTGTTCGGACTATTTGTGATAGACTCAAGGTTGCCCAAAGTAGACAGAAAAGTTATGCTGATGTACGTAGACGGCCACTTGAATTTCAAGTTGGGGACTCTGTACTTGTAAAAGTATCTCCGAACAAGGGTGTCATGCGCTTCGGAAAGAAAGGAAAATTAAGTCCTCGTTTCATTGGTCCATTTGAGATATTGGAAAGAGTTGGGGATGTTGCTTACCGGTTAGCTTTACCACTACAGCTTTCTGGTATACATAACGTCTTCCATGTCTCTATGTTGAGGAAGTATCATCCGGATCCCTCCCATGTTATTGAATACCAACCATTAGATATTCAGGGAGATATGAGCTATGTTGAGCAGCCAATCCGGATCCTTGACAGAAAGGAAAGGGTATTTCGATCTAAAACTATTCCACTAGTCAAGATTCTCTGGCAGTACCACACAACAGAGGAAGCTACGTGGGAGCTAGAGAGCCTCATGAAAGAAAAGTACCCGCATTTGTTTAATGAACCAGCTTGAATTTGGAGGACCAAATTCTTATAAGGTGAGGAGAATGTGAGATCTCATTTTCTTATACTATAGTTGTACATGTATATGAACAAATTATCAATAAAGAAATTATTGATAATATTTTGAGGAATTAAATATATAAGAATAGTGTTTCTCACATAGAAAATTTTAATCCTAGATAAAATATATATAAGTATGGAAAGTATTACATAAAGGATGAAATAAATAATTAAATGAATGGTGGAAAATTCTGATTAGGATAAATCAGAAAATGGTGCGGCATGAAGAAATCAATAATGCAAGAGGGATAGAAAGTCAAGTAAGGGGACGACATGAAGGAATAAAAGGAGAATTCATTGGCTATCTAAATGAAGTTTCGGTGTGAACAAGAGAATAAAAGACAAGATAAACAATAAAGGAAGACAAGGAAAGTCTTCTCTACGTTTTCTTTTGGTTGAGTAAAATATAACACTGACTTGTGTTGATTTTTGCTGCACCGAAGAGTAAGCAATAACATGACAATAAAGGAACAAAAGCAAGGAAAAGATGGGAAAGTCAAAAACGTAGGCTGCATGAAGAAAAGGGAGTGTAGCCGGTTGGAAAAAAAAAAGCATTAAACAAAAGAAAAGATATAAACATTAAAGAAGGGTTTTAATGAAGCTGGTAAAAAGTCCAACAAATATATATTTTTGGGCTATATAATTCTCTTCCCATCGTGAACTCCTCCCCAGCCATTATCATCACCGAAAGCTTGCTTTGTTCTCTTGCAATCATGTAGCCTTTTATGCATACTAAAATCATTCCTAACCTTTAGTAAATAAACTAAGCCTTTGAAGAAAAATAAACCTTGGATATTAAGCTTCCAAAACCTCAAAGAAGCTAGCACAAAAAACCCTCAAAACAGGAGGTAATTCACGTGGACAGATCTGTTCCTTTATACAGGTAATGTCCAACTCAGTTTTTAAGATTCTTCTCCTTTGATTTTTGCATGTAATGATCAAGAATATGTTAGTTATAATCTTTGTTTGAAGTAAACATATATGTAAGGAAAAATCATAATGTTAGGTTGTAAGAATTTATAAGAAGAAGATGATGTTTAAAGAAGGAAACTAATGTGGAATTTATGATGAACATAACATGAAACCGACGTGAAAGGTAAGGGAAATAAAAATGAAAATTTAACTGAGTTGCATGATCGGTTGAGGAAGGGTTTTGAGTGAAAATTAGGTGAGACTTACGTGAACCATGAAGGAGAAAAGAAATGTTTTAGATGTAGTCAACAAAGGTGGCTGGTTAATGGAAGCAAAATGGACTGTTGAACATGCCGTATATGAAAGAAAGAAAGTATGGCTGAGAGAAGCAACCGAAATTGGTAGAAAATGGCAAAGGATTGGCTGACTTTTGTGTGTGAATGGTGGAAGATTTTGGCAGCCTAGGATGTACTAAGTATAGCCATAATATAGAGACACAAAGAAAGAAAGAAATGCCAACATAAATGCAAGATAGAAAAGGGTGAGTATGCTGTCGGTTTGGACAGCAATGAAACAGAAAAATAAATAAATGTTGGTTGAAGGAAATTACGTGAGCTAAGGGGGGAGAATAAGAAAAGAAAAGAGGTGATCAAAGTCAAAGAAAATGGCTTAAAAAAAGAAATAAAATGGCTGATAGTATAGCCGAAGAAGGAAGTGAGAATAGGTGACTAAAAGTCCAGCCGAAAATGTAGAAAAATAAAAGAGAGAAGAAAAGCTAGCTTGGTTGACTTTGTGTGTGAGAATATTAGACTTTTGGCAACCTAAAACATGCTAGATATGACCATGAAGTAGGAACCAAATGGATGCCAACGTGAACTACACAAAAACAGAAAAGAGAGAAGGCCATGCATGCAGCCAACGTGAATTAAAAAAAAAAATGAAATAGAAAGTTAGCTTTAGGTTGACTAAATGATGTGATGAATTACTTATGAAGTTAAATTAAACATACATCATAAAGGAATAAAATTTCCTAACCTACATGTAACCAACGTGAAGTGAATAAAAGGGAAAGAAAGTTCATGGTTTGGGGTCAACAAATTGTAGAAAAATGAAAAGCAAAAAGGGAGTTCTTGGTTTGGATATATGTAGTAGAAAAATGGAGGAAAAGAAAAGAACTAATAGGGGTTAAGTTGACTTACATGAAGAATAAGTGATATATATATATATATATATATATATATATATATATCATGGAAGAAAATATAAGACATAAGCTAAATAAGCTTAGTCATCTAAGAAGGACATTCGGCCATGAAATCTTTGGTAGAAATGTTGAGTTAGTAAAAAGGCTAAGGATGCCAAAACAAGAAAAGAAAAGCAAATAAAATATTTACCTATGAGAAAATCATAGAAAATGTTAATATTATGAATAATGATGAGATAAATAGTAGCTAGATAAGCAAAGAAAATTTTTATAAGTTATACAAAAAAAAAAAATTAATTACAGTAAAACGGTTATCTTGCAGTTTATAATTCGGAGAGATAGGAAGCACATGGGTGCAACATAAGGCATTGATCTACAGTGTATTGAGGTAAGGGATGTAATTTAAAGTTGTGATGGTGTCCCTTACATTCATCGCAAATTTTAAAGAAATGTTTGAAGCATGAATTTTATTCCGAAGTTAATTTTCATGATATTTAAATTTGTTAAATGAACTTTATAACTTCTATGTATATTTTCCATAATGTTTTAAGTATGACATGAAATAAATATGTTTTCCGAAAAGGTATCGGAGTGGCAAACCCCAGGCTAACTTAGACCCTGGCACGCCCGGTCCTTACTATTTTATATCAGTTGTATGATTTAAGTATATGTTTTCCGAAAAAGGTATCGGAGTGGCACACCCCAGGCTAACTTAGACCCTGGTACGCCCGGTCCTTACTATTTTATATCAATTGTATGAAAGTAAGTTTTGAGACTAAGGCCTTCCTATAGTTTATGTTACTGCCTGTCATGCTTGCCACATTGTGGCATAAGTTTAGCCACGTCGTGCATGTCCTCGCCCACATTGTGTATGATTACATCCTTTGTGGGTATGTTGGTCCTTCGTGGTGTATGTTTGCTGTATGACTCTGATCAGGTCTACAGCCCATACCATGGCCATAGGTATTCCGTTCCCTCTTCGGAGGAAGAAGTAAGTGTCATGACCCGCATACTAGCTATATGATTCTGCCTAGTCTCCATGAACTGTATGATATGTTCTATTAATTTTGAATTTAAATTTTTAAAGTAAGATGCATGTTTGATCAAGTATGAATTTTGGTATATATGTATTACAGAATTCATATAATGTTTAAAAGTATGAAATGCATTATTATGACATTTGTTTTCTGCATATATATATAGATGCTATGACTATTTTAAATGCATTTCTTACGGGGCTTTCCAAAAAGCTCACCCCCCTACTCTACCAGATTATTTGCAGTGATCAACCCTTTGCCTGTTGCGCATATGATGTAGACTGAGGGATACGTCTCTCCTCCGATTACTTTTTTGTACTTACGTAAGGTATACTCATATTTTAATACCAGACATCCGGTATGGCACAGATATTTGTATATAAATAATACTTTTGGGATGTAATCGATATTGTATGAATGTAAGCGTTACCTGGAGGAAAAAAAAATCAATATAATGTGAATGAAATATTTTATAAAAATATTGTGATGTTGCTGTGGTTAAAAAGTATGATGAGATACTGACAGGAATACAACCCAAGTAAGAAATTAACCCAAGTAAAAAAAAAAAAATTAGCCCAAAACTTCTACGTTTCCGGGATGTGACAGGCCCACCTCACTATTTACTTAAAATTTACAAAATACAACAAAAATTAATTAATAAATAAGTATTTATACATGTACAGTATAATATAATCGGTTCTCACATGTACATCTTATATGAACATATATATGCTTTTTGCAAGATTGAAAATGATATAGAGAATTCGAATACCTTCAAATAGGCATTCAAATACCTCTGAATATAAAGCTTTATTAAGAGAACAAAAAATAATATTGAATATTAGAATACTCATTTTAGGTATTCGAATACCTTATGTACGAAACCTAAAAAATATATATGTACATTCGTTAATTACTATATATACATACAATGTGAACGTATACACATTTATGAAAAGACTGAAAATAAATAACATTTGAATATCTTCATATAGGAATTCAAATATTTATGCGTAGAAAGCTCTATTAAGAAAACTGAAAATAATATTGAACATTCGAATACATTTTCTAGGAATTTTAATACCTATATGTACTTTTTTCTTATAACAATATATACATATAGATATCAACAAGCATACATATCTAGTATACCTTTGTACATACAGGTATTAGAATACTCATATGTATTTGAATGCCTATCTAAAGGTATTTGAATTGTCTACATTATTTTCAGTATTGGAAAAGATGTACATATGTTCATATAGAATATACATAGAAATCAATAAATGTATAATTTTTATACTTTTACACATATAGGTATTCGAATACCTAAAAAGAGGATTTAAATGCTTAAATGCTCAATATTATTTTCTATTCTCTTAATAAAGCTTTATACTCATAACAACCAAGCTTTAACTTAACAGTTATTACCCCTTAAAGGGATTTGGTTTAAGGTTTGAATCCACTCACATCTAATACTCTTTTATGAATAAAAAGTAATAATAAAGCTTTTATACTCATAGGTGTAGACACTTAATTTTGTCTGAATGATAAAAGATAAAAAATAGAAATAAAAATAATAACATGGACTTTTTATAAAACCCTAAATTCCATTTAACCCTAAACCCCATGCAAAAATTTTTTTTTTAACTCCATTCCTATGCACCATGCAACCCCTTGCACATCCAAAGTTGACCAAATTAAGGATTTGTTATATAAAAAAATGTTGACTTTTGTTGCCATAAGAAAGATAATAATAATAAAGAAAATAATCAGAGTGAAATAAAATTTGAAAATTGATTACCAAAAATCAAAAAATGAAATGGAAATAATTTTTTTTAAAAAGGAAAAGTCAAACAAAATAAATGAAAAATCCCATGATCATGGGATCAATGAAGAGCCTTTGATTTATTTTCCTTTAAAAAAAAGAATAAAAAGGGAACCCCACAGTTTGGTCTTGGGGGAGGACAGCCATTCACTGCTACAATATTCTTCAAAAGCTCAACTTGGCTACACCACCATCACCCTTGCGCCTTCCTTCTGCCCTTGGTGGCACCTTCATCATCCCTCAACTGTTGATCATCTTCAACTCGGCTATCATTTCTTTTCGCTGAAAACTATAAGGCCTAAGTCACTACTCCACCCTCCATCCTAGCTGAGCCTTGCTGCAGCATCTTTTTCTTCCTCTCCAACCTTGTCATCTTTGCTATCACTTCTGCATCTGCACCTTCCCTTCCACACTACACCATGTTGGATAGCTTGTAATAATATAAGGGAACAAGTTCCCACATTGCTTGTGAATGAGTAAAGTAATATATTTATAAAAGGAAATCAACTCTTAAGTTTAACTTGGAGTTAAAGCCTTTGTGGGCTTTGACCATAGAGCTTGGCTTGGGTTTGGGCTTGAGCTTGAGCTTGGGCTATTTTAAAAGTCAAAGATGGGCACTTGGGGCACTTGGGATCTTTGCTTTTTGACTTAATTAGAATTTTTATTTTTTGATAGAAATATTTTAAATTCAACATTTGAATTTAAAAACGTTTTTAACTGTTCCAACAGACATATTTTTAGTTATATGTCTGGAACAGTATGTTTGAAAATAAACGGTTGTTATTCAATAGAAAATCACAACCATTTATTTGTCTCTTCACATTCTATATGGAGAGTTATGATTTCCATAAACAATTAACTCTGCATTATGACTTTTCACAAAACTCTGAAGGCTTTGTTGTATCATGGGGTAACTTGCTTCTGTTTGCAGTAATATTACACTCAAGATAGTGTAATTCCATATGCCTCAAAGCCATATTCATTATTATTTCCTAACAATTTGAGTGTAATATTTTTTCTGATATGGCAATGATTACCACTTTTATGTTTATCAATCAACAAGATCCTTTCAAGTTGAACCAGTTTGATGAGACAAACTTCACCATATGGAAGGACAATATGAACTTTCTAGTGACAACTTTGAAGGTGTTTTATGTTCTGGATCCAAATTTGTAGCCATTGGTAGATCTTACACTAGAAGACATAGATATAGTGAAGGAAGAAAGAAAGAAACGTGAAGAAGATGAACTAGTGTGTCATGGTCACATCCTCAATTCTCTTACTGATTGACTTTACAATTTGTACTCCAACTATGCATCACCAAGAGAGATCTGGACTGCCTTGGAAACAAAATACCAGAATGAGAATAAAGGTACAAATAAATTCCTAGCATTAAATTATTTTGATTTCAAGATGACTGATGACATGCCGTCATGGATCAAGTCTATGAACTATAAATACTGGTTTCCAAACTTAGAGATTTGGAATTAACTGTTCCTGACAATTTGTAAATCGGAGCAATTCTGTCCAAGTTGCCTCCATCATGGAACAATTACAGGAAAAGGTCTTGCAGACACCAGAAAGTTTCACACTGGAACAATTCCAGACTCATCTGCAAATTGAGTGTGAAACTAGACTCAGAGATAAAAAGCTCCAGAAAGATAAATAGTAATTCAAATGGGACTTCACAAGTAAATGTCAAAAGGAGCAAATTTGGAAAGTCTGCAAACAAGTCTAGGAAGAACTAGAACAAACTTAAAGCCCAGAAAACTGGTGGATTTAAGAAGACCAACAACAAAAAAGAAGAACAATGCCTACTTTCATTGTGGAAAGAAGGAGCACTACATTAAAGAATGTAAAGTCAAAATTGTAAAAGACAAGAAGAATAAGGTCAATGGTTTTGGACAATCTGCTCAAGCCAATGTGGTTGTTGAAGATGACATGAACTTTGTTGCCATGGTTACTGAATTGAACATGGCAACAAGTGCAGGAACCATGGAGTGGTTTCTTGATTCTAAAGCCACAATTCATGTATACAATAATAAGGAATTCTTCAGCACTTACATTGAAGAAAACAATGAAGTCTTTATGGGAAACCATGCTCCTATCAAAGTGCTGGGAAAAAGGAGTGTGACACTTAACTTCACTTCATATTGTAAATTTGTTTATCACACATGATTCTCTCAAAACATTTTAAGTGTTCATATTAAACATTAAGACCATGATTTAATTGTATATTCTTATTGGTCTTAATACTTTACAAAATGAGTTTGAATGTTTTCATTAAAGTAATTTTCTCAAGAATATATTGAACAATTAGTTTAGAAAATTACTTAACAAGTTTTTGGACTAAGTATTCATTTGAGAAAGTCATGAAAAACTCCCATAAAATTCATAAATGTTTTGGGGTTAATTAAAACCAAAGATCACATCATTTCTAACCTAAAATGACCCAGAAAAGTGTAGGAACAAGTTGAGGGATCGATCCCCCATGTTGAGGGATCGATCCCCCATGTTGAGGGATCCAGCCCTAAGTGGCAGAATGCTCTAGGAAGCTAAATTGAGGCATGGGATCAATCCCCTAAGGGAAGGGATTGATCCCTTCTTGGCAAAATGCATTGGAGGCTAAAAATGAAGCAAGGGATCGATCCCCTAGGGTATAGGATCGATCCCCTAACATGCGAAAAACCTTTAACTGCTAGTTTTTGTGAGATACAACAGTAACTTTTGTTTTTGGCTCCACCCAACATCAAGAATACATCCAAGGGATTATAAATAAAGGCTTGGAAGCTCAAGAAAGTAGAGAGAGCAGCTAAAACATTTCATTCTTCAATTTCTTCATCTTCTCCAAACATCTCAAAGATTACAAGAGCTAGAATTCAATATCTTTCATTACTCTCAAAATCTTTGTATTCTATAGCACAAATACTTTAGAGTTTCTTTTCTAGAGCTTAACTTTTGTAATCATTTGCTTATCTAGAGGCCTTCTTTGATTACACTCTTTGTAAACCCACTCACATATTGTAAAGGGAAGTGAACCCTTGAGTGCTATATTGGATAGATAAGGTTTCCTCTTTGAGCTCGGAAAAAAGGAGGGGATAGGTTTCTCTTGAGCCTTGAAAAAGAGAGAGGTTTCTCTTGAGCCTACAAAAAGAGGGATTGTAAAGACAAATTCAAGTTAGTGAATTTGAGGAAATCCTTGGGAGCGTCTCAAGGTAGAGGACATAGGCAAGGTTGCAGAACCTTTATAAATAGCTTGTGTACATTTCTCTTTCCCTTCTCTCTTTATTTACTTGCAATTATATTGTGTTTGTTGTGTTCAATTTGAATTGCATGCTTGCGTAGCCTAGAGAACTTAAAAAACATCAATATAGGCTAGTGAATTTAAAAGAACCAAAAAACGAATTTAAGGTTAACTAAAAACCGATTCAGCCCCCTCTCGGTTTAGTTATAGAGCCAACATATAAGTATCAATATCTTAAAATAAAAGAATATAGTACTCTATATGATTCTAGTGTGAAACTTGTTAAGAATGATGCTAAACCGATTAAGCAATTAAAGTATGCTAGTGTTATAGGAAGCTTGATGTATGCTATGAATTGTACTAGACCTGATATTGCCTACATTGTATGTAAGTTGTCAAGATTCACAAGTAATCCTAGTATAGCTCATTGGAGGGCAGTTGAAAGGGTATTTGGTTACCTTAAAAGAACTACTAAATTAAGATTGTGTTATACAAGATTTCCTGCTATTTTAGAAGGTTATCTAGATACAAGCTGGATAACAAAAGCTAATGATAATATATCAACTACAAGTTGGATATTTACACTAGCTGGTAGTGTTGTAAGTTGGGCATCTAAGAAACAAACATGTCATGCACACTTAACTATGGAAGCTGAGTTTATATGTCACAGTTTGTATATATAGTAATTCACACATTTTCACACACACGCTAATGGTTAGGCTATCTGCGATGCCTTTATTTTCCATTCCATTTAACAGTAAACACTTTATAACAGCAAATTAATTTAAATTTATATAATTAAGAATATTTACAAATCAGTAGTTGTTTATCGTTTATATCCCCCATTTATAATTACAACATAGTAGTACTGCAAAATAAGTTTGAACATATAAAGAAAATGATTATACCTCCAGGATCCACACTAGATTGCCTCGGGGTGACCAAAAATGCAGTCGAAATCCTCGGATAGGTAAATCATGTAGTCACTGAAAATAATCTGTGGATGTGAAAAATAAAGGGGTGAGCTACACGTGCTCAGTAAAGGAATTGTATGCAAAACTAATATTATGAAATCTATATGCAATAAAATAATTTATTTTCTTATAGCACACTAGGGACAATAAAGGAAGGATACTATAGTTAGCTAGGGATCCGGATGGAGTATGGAAGGTGTTTTAGAATACCTATCTTGTCTCGGAACCTAGAAGCGACTATAAAGAGTAAGTATTAATAATTGAAATAAAACACCTTTCTATAACATTTCATAATTAAATTTCAAATCAATACTTTCATAAATTAAAGTATTTATGAAATAATCTAATATTCATATTTAATCACAATCAGAATATTAGATTAAGAAATCACAAAATCACATTTGAACACATTTCACATAGATCGATAAAAGTTTCGTAAATAGTATTGTACACAGTCTAGCATAGTAAATTGTTCAAAAATAATCACCCATTTCACCGAAAACATATTGATAATCACTTATAATTTAATATCACAATTCAGTTAAAACAGTTTAATATCACAAATAAATGGTGGAGACCAGGCATCACTCAAGATATATCATGCTATAACCCCAATAGAGTATAATAATAATCACATGAGATCTATTGCTATGGTCTATAAATGTCCTTAGTCGTACACTGATCAGGTGTCAACCGGGATGCTGAAGATAGAATCAGTATCAATAGCTTCACACAGATAATACACATTAACACATGAGCATGATATGAGGCCTATCAGTTTCAAAACAATATAACAATGATATTAAAACCTTTATGGATTTTATTAAAATAAATTAAATTCTCACATTTATCTATAAAGGAATATAATTTCACATAATACACAATTTCATAAAAATAGTCTCTAAAATATTCACATTTCGATATTAATTCTCATAAACACTTTATTTTACTGTAAAACATCCTTAAGAACACATCAGTAGTTTTATTTCGATAAACTTCTTTCTCATTAATATATAAATATTATTTTTGCATAAATTCACATTTTGTGAAAAATATTAAATAATTAATTTCCAAGACTAGACACAATTATGCATTTAAAACATTTCATGATGTTTTTAAATTATTTTCTAGGAAAATTTAGCAGTATAACAGCTGCTATTTGACTAGCCTTCATACACTTTAAACACAGTTCAATTCCAGCCAGAAACCACAAATTTCACAATTGTCAAGGCATTTCACTTCCAAAATATTCTCATAGAATTATTTGCATCAAAACCATGCATTCATAATATCCCTACAGTCTACACACGTATCCGTTACCTGTCTAACTTATTCGGTTTCCTCGATAGCACCACTTGATATCCAATTCTCTCGGGCTGCAGATAAATTCACCAAAAATATTAGCTCACTTAACACTTATTTTTAAGCTACTTTTCGTGCTTAATTGCAGCCACATTGTATACTGGAAATATTAAACTAGTATAATTTCTACTGGTGTTAAAACAAAACTTCTTCGTTTTAAGTCAGAATTTAAATCCGATTGCACGGTGGACTCCTCATAATTTCTACAGTCTAATGGACCTTAAAATCATCAAATGTAGCCATGAATGTAGGTTTGTAATAGTCCATAGTGCAGTAAATAACATATTTTACACATAATTTACGGTTGAGTTGTCTATGATGCCTTTAACACTTGAACAATAATAGTAATAAATGATAAACATTTATTTATTTAATAAATTCAAAATATAAAATTTTTACACTATTCCTTACACTTTACATCCCCTGTTTCTATTTTATAATAAAATAGTATTGTATACATGTGTTTGAATATAAGAGATGTGACTGTACCTTTATTCTTTAATGCATTTTGCCCCCAACGTGCTAATTCGCAGCTCTATTTATTCGAGGAAGCTATTAAATAATCCTTGCAATTAATTTGGGGAGTTGAAAAATAAAAGGGTGAGCGACAATGTGCTCAGTAAAGGAGTTGTATGCTACTTGATATAATGAAATCTATATGCTGTAAAACGTTTATTTTCCTAACAGTGTACTAAGCATAGTAGGGAAGGATACTATAGTCGACCGAGAAATCTAGATGGAGTATGGAAGGTATTTTGAAATACCCGTCTTGTCCCGAAAACCCAGAGCGACTATAGGGAGTAATAAATAATATGCTTCTCTTAAAACAATTTACTTTCTATTTCTCATAATATGAAAATGGTTTAAACCATTTTATTTTATCTCTTCAATAATCATTTTCAAACACGTGACAGTACAGTGATAAAACAATACAGTAAAACAGTAGGTATAAACTATAGAAACAGTAAACAGTATTTTCAGTACAGTAGTTTAAAAATATCCAAATCTCTAGATAAACAGTTCAATAATTGTTTTTATTTTAGAAATAATTTTCAAATATATTCTTTTTCAATAAACAGTAATTTCCTTTCAGTTCAGTAAACAGTATTCAGTATGATTCAGTTCATTAAGCAGTAATTCACAGTACAGTATAGTAAACAATATTCAGTAAATCTATTCAGTAAACAATAATCAGTAGGTTGAGACTAGGCATCACCCTAAATCATATCATGCTATATTCATCCTTAAGGGACACAATAACAGTAAACAGTCTAGATCTATGGCTATAGTCTATGGGGCGTCCTCGGTGTACACTTGCCAGGTGACTCCGGGACTGCTGATGACTTAGCGGGTCAATTAGCCACGTGAATAGTAACAGTAGAATAGTAAGCATGAACTCGGAGCCTAAAGTCTCAAAAATCAATTTATTTCTCATAAAATACCTTTAAGGAAATTTTATAATTTAATCATTTATTTAAATAAATATTTTCCAAAAAGGTATTTATTCTCCATTTCCAAATACAGTAAAACAGTCGGTAAATATTCATGTATCAAGTGAGAAAATAGATAAATATTCATTTTGAATATTTAATCTCATATAAAATGTAATTTAATTCTCACGTTAATAAAAATTAAAAACATGAATATTTAATTTAATATTTCCTCATAATTTCCAATTTATGGAAAGTTGATGGAAATAATATCCAAAATTCACCATTTAAATCATTTCATGCATCTAAAATATTTTATGATATTTTAGAATATTTCTGATAATTTTTCGGCAGCATAACGACTGCAGTTTCCTAACCCATGCACAAAATTCACAATATATAAACCAGCTTTTTACCCACAATTTTGCATGTTTCAAACCAAATCATGCTTCCATCATTTTCATAAAATTAAGCTTGATAAAAACATGCAATTCATTATATCTCTACAACTCACACACTTCTCCCTTACCTGTCTCGTGGCGTCGAACTTCCTGATGTTACCACATGAAATCTGATTAGTTAGGTTGCAAAATAATTTCACCAATAATTTTCATGAATTATTCTCTTATTTTTAAACCATTATCCTTTGCAAATACAGCATGATATCACCTCCAAACAGCCTTAGCCGAATGGTTATCAATGAATTTTAGCTATTGTTTCTTTTAATCCCAATTTACTTCCAATAATATTCTCTACTCATCCTTAACTATTTTTCTTTAATCATTAATCATAAAATTGACATGAGAATCTCTCATGAATATTGCCTTGTCCAATTATTCATATCTTATACTATGAAGATTTTATATATGTACATATTATTTTTTATATATATATATATATATATATATATATATATCCAACCTATATATTATTATGTATCAACACCTCTTCCTTGTCTTAAAATAAAGAGTATATCATCTTCTTGTTTCTAACCATAGCCATCCTTGTGGCTTTTCTTTCTTTTACCATCTATTAAAATTTTATTAACAATATATTTATTTATTTTTCTGTTTTCTTTTCTTCTCTTTTCAAGTTTTCTTTTCTTTTCTCTGTTGCCAACTTCTTATCCGGCAGCCTCATCTAGCATTTTTTTTTCTCTTTGTTTATCACTTATTCTCTTCTCATCTCTTATCTTATATCTACTATTACTTCCTTAGTATTTTCATCAAGCATTTACACTTCACAGCAGCATCAACATCATCGTGGAACCCATGCTAGGAACGGCTGTTGAATTATCTCTATATATTGTGGACTAGTTAAGTGTAATCTATGTCATATAATATTAATTAGTAGTATATTTAGTAAGGAGTGTGACCTATATAATTATATATATTATTTACATGTGTTAATTCATAATGGGATGGATTATAACACATGATATTGTCAATATAGGAGGTCCCTGCCCTTGGCACATATATATAGTTAATAGTGTGGCCATTGACACCGTGACCTTTTGGCTCAATTGTGAAGAAGGGCAACAACTCTCCTTGCTCCCCCGTTCCTCACCTCTACTCATCACATTTTCTTGCTTCTTGGCTAGATCTGAAAATGGCAGACCAAAATGAAGAGGGATCCGGTGGGCAACCATCACAGCAACCATTGGCGCCACAAATGGTGGCTGGTAGCAGCTCAAGTGGTGGTGGTACGTATGGGTTTGGCTCTCAAAATACAGGTTAGTGTTTCTTCTTATTTATGGTGCTAGTGGCTTGATTGGTGGATGATTTTGTTCCAACAATTGGCATCAGAACTCCTCCATCTCAAAGCCACTAGCCATTTTGAAGGAAA
Source organism: Heritiera littoralis (assembly GCA_031772115.1). Taxonomy (NCBI): domain Eukaryota; kingdom Viridiplantae; phylum Streptophyta; class Magnoliopsida; order Malvales; family Malvaceae; genus Heritiera; species Heritiera littoralis. The sequence continues at coordinate 2,855,437 of JAPDPK010000087.1, read as the reverse complement.
AAACGAAATACATTGATTTTTTATTTTTTGGGTTTTTTTGGTCTTAGACAAAGCCCATGAGATTTAATGTAGTTTGAGCCAAAATAATACCGAATATCAATTGAGGATGATGTTTTGTGGAAAATGGCGTAAAAATGAAGCAAAATGAGGGTCTGTAGTGAGAGAGATCGTCGGATCGGGTCGAAAACCTGACCGGTTCTGGCTTTCTGCGTAAAATGAGTTGAAGGTTGAAGATGCTCAGGCGCGTGCACTGCACGCACCCAACTTAAGAGTAAAATGGTGCGGGCACGTGGGCTTTACACGCCCGCATAGAAATTAAAAAAAAAAACCTGAAAAAATTTTTTTCAGCTGCTGGGCCCGCTGGTTTTGGGTCTTTATTTTGCTTCATGGGTTAGTTGTTTTACATTTCAAATGGGGCTAACCAATTTTTTGTTAAGTGGGCAAAGGTTCTATTTAATTAAATGGGCTAAGGTTTGGGATTTAATTTTGGGCTTCCTAATTTTTTTTAGGCTCACTTAGTTACATTTAGGCTCACATTTAGTTTATCATGGGCCAACTAATTAAATTTAATTATGGGCTTGGTAATTAATTTTGGCCCACCATATTGGTTTAATTATAAGCCCTTAATTTATTAATTTAAAATTAAATTTTAATTATGTATATAATAAGTGAATTATTTTGGTTAAATTATTTTGAGTAGATTAATGAAATTAATTATATGTTTAATTTAATTCACTTATATTTTGAATATGCTATAATTTATTATTGTTTAACTTGTTGTTTAATAATCCTTTACTTATATTAAATCATTAATTAGAGTGATTAGTTTCTATCTGTCATAAAACTAGTCATGATAATTTTCTGGTGATTTTTCTGTGATAAATAATTGGATTATTACAAGCCGGATTATTACAAGCCAACTTAAATGATAGTTGCAAAATAAATATACCAAGATTTCTGAAATTAATAATTCTCTCCCTGTCGGATTGCTTGTTGATTTTGGAGATGCTTGGGATGGAAAGGATCTTGATAGGGTATAATGTGGCTTTGCTATCCTGTCGATGGCAAGTCATTTTTTATTTTATATTCTATCAATTTTGTTTATCCTTTGTTATATGCCATCTGACATCCTTAATAGCTTGAATATATTTTGTTGCATATTTTCATATTATATGCTAATTTTGTTTATGTTATTCAAGCAGCCTCTTTTAATCCTGGGATGTCATTGCAACTATCCTCAATCAAGACCCTTACAGGGTCAAATTTCGATGATTGGTTTGAGTCACTCTCAATGTTCCTGGGTGTGATGAACCTAGATTTAGCACTTAGAGTTGATAAACCACCTACACCCACTCCGACCAGCTCTATCTGTCACGACCCGTTACCACATTTTTCATCTTCTTATACACAACTTAACCGGTTGGGCTGTCTGCGATACTTCACTTGTACTGACTGTTAAACAATTTTACCTAATATTGTTTTTATTATACACATCCCCTATCGTAACAAATCAGATAAGTAGTACTATTGACGTGTCTAAATACAGAGAATAAATAATCATACCTCAAATAATCAGTCGGTCTGACACATTGTTCTTCGTGTACAGCCAGGATCCACAATCCACTGAACTCACCAGCATCAAACCTGAGATGTTTAATATTAAGGGGTGAGCAAAACCACGGCTCAGTAAGAGAATTATATGCCTCACTTGATACTCAGCTTCCTCTATGCTGAAAATCTTTTTCATTTTCCCTATGGGCTCTAGGTTCGCATGTAGGAAAGATACTACAGTCGGCTAGGGATCCGAATGGAGTAAGGTAGGTATTTTAGAATACCATACTTGTTACGGAACCTAGAAGCAACTGTAGAGATAAATTTTTCTTTTTGTTTTGAATTAATAAATCCTTTTCCTTTTTAATCTTTCATAATCTTTTTCATATTCCTTTCAAAATAATGCATCTACGGAATAAAGCCTTTAAATAGAATAATTAATATCCGTATATTCCTTGAAAAGAATATTAGTTAAATCATCATCTTATTTCCTTAAAACTTATTTCATGTTTTAATGTACTCTCTTAATTAGTTCCGTTCTTTAAAAAGCAAAATAAGCTATTAAAATCTATTTCATCCTTTAACATTTGTCGAATTCACGAAACACAATCACTTACTTATCGTCACAATATTCTACGATTTCTCATATTAACATCGGAACACGTGTAGCACTTAGTTCCCGAAGGACTCTAGAGGTGGCTCCCACTGTTCAATCATCGAGTCTCTGCTCGGTATGGCCTGTACTGAAATATCGGAACACGTGTAGCACTTAGTTCCCGAAGGACTCTAGAGGTGGCTCCCACGGTTCAATCATCGAGTCTCTGCTCGGTATGGCCTGTACTGAAACATCGGAACACGTGTAGCACTTAGTTCCCGAAGGACTCTAGAGGTGGCTCCCACTGTTCAATCATCGAGTCTCTGCTCGGTATGGCCTGTACTGAAATATCGGAACACGTGTAGCACTTAGTTCCCGAAGGACTCTAGAGGTGGCTCCCACGGTTCAATCATCGAGTCTCTGCTTGGTATGGCCTTTTCCGTTTGACATATTCCATGTCATGGAAAATATTTCCCTTTTTAACATGTCACCTATCATTTATGGATTTTAATATAGACGTTAATCTTGTCGTACTATAAATCTCGGAGGGTAAAGAAATAAACTGGTCAAATCTATGACCATAATCTATGTTGTCCTCTGTAGGTCGCGGATCAGGTGTCGACCGGGACTAAACATATCACATATCATGCATCCATATGATAGGAATGCCAACCAATCTCAAAACCGTAGTTTTCATCATAAAATACACCTTTATGGGAATTTATATAATTATATAATTCTATGATTTAAAACCATAAGGGTTATAATCCTTTAGTGAATATTGATAAAAATATCCATAAAATATTCAATATATTTCACTTCATCTTTCGTCTCGTAATTCGTGTAATTTATCTATTTCGAGAATTTTCGGTGATTTCATTATCACCATTCTCGAATACATGAATATTCTAAAGTTCCATCTCATTATATTCATATTTTATGAAATTTAGAAATTTCCTCATGTCTCGTGATTTACTATCGAAATTCGAAAATAAATCATTTAATATGATTTTATAAAGTTTTTCTAAAATTTTCGGCAGCATAACGGCTGCCGATTCACTAACCTCCTGCACGGAAAATACAGTTTAAAATCTTTCAGCCAGTACTTCTTCCCAAATTATTTTCAGCAATTCATGCATCATAATAATTTTCATAAAATAATTACATAAAATATTTCAAATTTAATTATGCAGACTGAGTATCCTTACAGTGCTGCACATGCATCCCTTACCTTTTTCCGGGTCGGCGAATTCCGCTTATCGATCGCGCCCGCACTCCATTTCTCCCGATTCCTTATCTCGATTGCTGAAAATAATTTCTGGAATTAAAATTCTAATTTTTAGAATTTTTTCATAATTTATTTAATTTTTTTTTCTGAAATTAAATTCTCGGGAAATTTCTTACCGAATTTGTAAAATCCCGGGTTGTCGAACTTTCGGGAATTTTCCGAATTCCCAAAATACTCCTTTTTCCTCTTTTTCTTCCTTTTTCCTCTTTTTCTTTTCTTTCTTTCTTTTCTTTTTCTTTTTCTTTTTTCTTTTTCTTTTTTCTTTTCTTTTTTTCTTTTCTTTTTCTTCTTCCTTTCCCGGTCAGACCGGTTCAGACCGGTCCAGCTTCTTTCCTCGCCGGTTCCTCGCCGGCGGCCGGTTCTCCGGCGGTTCAGGCGTCCCTCCGCTGGCCGGCGTCGAGGCGAAGCTGCCGGTGGTCTCAGCTTGGCCTGGATCGGCGGCACGGCGGCGGATCCACTCGATTTTGCCTCGGCTTCTTCTCCTCTTCGCCGGCGTTCCTCCGCCGTTCATTGCACGTCGGGTGACCTCCATCGTGTTCCTCTCCCTCCGGCGGTGCTTCGGTGACAGTGGCGGCCACCGATTTGGCCGGCACCGCCGTCGACATTTTCCTTTTCTCCTCGGATTTCCTTCGTTTCTGTTTTCCCGATTTGCTTTCCGTTTTGCTTCGCCGGCGTTGGCGTCGGCTTCCTCTTCCTTGGCCGGCGACGCCGCTTCTTTTCCTTCTCCTCCTTTCCTTCTCCGGCGGCCGCTGACGGGGGCGGCGCCTCCTGGAGACAGAATCGGGAGTCCGATTCTGATACATTGTTTTCCTTTTATTTTCTTTCCTTTTTTGGTTTATTTGGTTTTCCCTTTTTAGTATGTAACCTACTATATCTTATACAATATATTATATATATATATAATATCTACCATATATTACACATATACTATTATTTCATATAAATTGTAATACAATATATATATTAGATATATATTATATATATTGTACATTACAAAATACATGTCTAGTATATATATATGTACATTTATATATACTTAAAATTTAGTAACATTTATATATATAAATTATATAATTGTTATAATAAAATATTTATACATGTAAACTTTAATATAAAACCATACTTACTTTTCTTCTATATGTATTTACATAATTATATATACACATAAAACATTATATTTATATACATATGTATTATTTGAATTTATGAAATAGTATATATATATTTCTATATATATATAACGTATTTTAAAATATACTATATAATATTTTGAATACATATGTATTAGTATAAAAATACATTTATATAATATATAATTATATAGATATATTTCATTTATTATTTTTTTTTCTCTTATTAAATTTTGGATTTTTCATTCTCTAAATTAAATTTTTCTCTTCATTATTTCCCATAATTTTATCCTTCCCTTATTTCCAACTTATCCCATTTTAATTTCCTCACTTTCCTTAATTTCGGGAATTTCAACGATATTCCCATCTCGTAATTAAATTTTATTTATTTACTTTTATTTATTTATTTCCTCTTATCTATTTTCTTTAAATATTTATTTTCAATATTTATTATTTCCAATAGTTGAAAAATTTACGGTTATCACATCCTCCCCACCTTAAGAAATTCGGTCCTCCGAATTTAACTTAAGTCCAAAGGTGGTATATGCCGTATACTTACGACTTCTGACCTCTAGTTCATCCTCCAAGTAATACTGCCAGTACACTTTCAACATCAAGAGTGCTTTAGACCACTACATGCTGTCTTTCATCGTATATGTCTATACTCCCGTAAGTTCATTTCTCAAATCGGGAGTTATTCCCTTTTATTCTTTTCATATAAGAGTCCATACTCAATATTTTTCATATTACAGCCGATCTATGCTGTTTATCATCCATTTTTCTCACTTAGTGCCGAGTCGACATAATTTGGTACTATCATGTACTCGTGTCAATCAATTATATGTAAGTGTCCCAGTAGCTTTCACATCTCGTGCACACGCTCTCTCAATATCATGGAGCGGTTACATCTCACGCTCATATATATAAATATATATCAGTCTGGAGCGGTGCTATCAATACACTTGGGATCTCAAAGCCTTTTGCTATCTCTCATTAGCATATGGCAACACAGAGACTCCCATCACATGTAAGGCTCACTGGAAACTGTACATACACATTCTCACCGTTTAACACTTATACTTCGACTAAGGCACTAGAAAATCTAGATGTCTGATAATGGAAAGTGATTCTATTTAGATCATCAGCCTTTAATCACTTCCATATCATTATTTCTCTTTTGGACTCTTTATTGTCCACAATATTCATTTTCACACTTATTCCATCAAGGCTACATATCATTGCAAATTTTACTGTTAATCATGTCTTACAGAAATAAATCATGAGACAATCATTTTCTCTCCATGTCTCTTTTCATGTAGTATGGTCATTACATCTCTTACTCTTATGGTATATTCAATATCATTTAAATTTTAGAATATACCTGAGAATATACTCTTTTCATAATTTAGATTCTGTGATTGAATCCTCGAATTATCCATTTAAGCACCACATTATCTATACAATTCCACCATCTCTATCATTTCGAGGTAGTTATGTGTACAAACATTTTACTGGCGGTAAACATATCAATTATCTTACTCCTTGGAGTATCATTACTTTCACTTATCAGTTCTGGCTTTGATTTTACATCTTGCCACAGTTATGTGATAACCAACACCATTCACTCTCAGTCTTAACTGCGGGAACTGTTTCATATTGATGTTTCCCTTTTCATCATGTCATTTATTTCCTTATTTCACTTTCATTTTCGTTTTCATATTTTTACTCTCATTCCTTTTTGTCGGTTTTCTCGATTGGTATGGTACTATACAGCTAAGATCTTTTAGAATCTTGCGTACCATCTTTTTCTTTACACTAGCCATCTGCCGACTTTAATTTCTTTAATTAGATCTCGTCTATAGAGCAGCCAGTCTCATCACTCTTTTATAGGCTGGCAGTAGTATTTAGCTAGACTCATTACTTTCGTATCTCAATCATTATCTTTATATCATAGACAGGTTCATTGTCATCCTGTCGTCTCGAGATCTTATATCTCAAGAGGAGATACTGTCTAGCCAAATTTCTTAGTTGCAAATCTTAGCATAGTTCCACAGCCTTTAAGAGTTTAAGGATCATATCACAATGCTACTCATGTTCCATTTATACTTTAGACTCTATCAGTGTTTCATCAATTTACTCATGTAAGGATGCCTCATTCTTTAGGCTTATATACTTTACAAGGCAACTCATTATCTTTGTAGCTTCAATCGGAACTCGTAAAATTCACTCCGAGTTCAAATCATCATCTTATAGACACCAATCTTCACTCTTTTATCTAAGGGCTCTTTATACTGAGGATAGTCTTATTAACTCCTCACACATCCTTAATCAGCTCCATAAAGCGTCTGTTTTCATGTAGATGAATACTTGTTCTTCACCAGAACTTTATCAATGATAGGAAATTAATATATCCTTTTAATTCATCTACAACTCAATATCATTTTTATTTCTCTCATTTATACTTATACAGACAATTTCATTATTCTCAATTTTTCATTATCTGTATTTTCGTCATTCAGACCTCTACACGTGAATTTCATTATTCACACATTTTCCAGAGTTATTCTCTTAAGCTTTTCGGATTCTTTCTACATCCTCCGATATGAACTTAGAATTTAACATCATATTCAAAATCAAATCAGTGTTATCTTGATTCCTCTAATTTATATAACTCTGGAAGTTTTATCGGAAATCAAATCTGATACTTTCTTTAATCGTACCTTTCTTATCATCTTGTGACCATCGTTCTTCAACTTTTCATCTGATTATGCCTTTTACAAAGATTGCTCTTATAAGCTCTTTATACATCTCCGATTAAATCATATTTAAGGCATCACTTCCATATAATATTTATTTGTTCTTCATAAGAACTTTAGTGTATAACAAAAATTTTAATACATCATTTAATTCATCCTCAAATCATATTATTTGTATTTCCATCCTTTACATCGATACTTGTGAATTTCATCATCCGTAATATTTTCCAAAAATTATTTTCTTAAGCTTGTCGGATTTCTTCTATATTCTTCGATACAAGCTTAAGAATAAATTTCATATTCACGATCGAATCAACATTAACCTGATTTCTCAATCTATGTTACTTTGGAATTTATTGGAATTCTCAACCGACAGTTTCTTTAACCACACTTCTTTTATCATTTTGGACCTTCATCATTGTTTCCCATCATTTCACAGTGTAGTTTCAAGGCAGAGACATTCCATATTCAAATCATTTTGATACATACTCTACCTTGATTTCATTACCTAGTCATACTTTACAGCGTTACGAATCTCATTTTGGTAAGCTGTATCAAGTACAATGGTTATCAACACACTTTACAGCTACTCGTTTCAATTCAGTTATTCACTTTAAAACCATTTCCATTTACTGAATTCAGGCTTAGTTCCCTTGAGTATATTCTCCACGAGGTTTGAACCTTGGCACCCCTTACGTACCTAGTTCCTTACACTCATGTTACCGTTGAGATACTTATAAGGGCCTCGCCCGTTCATATCGACCATCGACGAGCATCCCCTAGGCGATCCTTTCGCCTCAGGTTTATCCTTACTAGTGAGTCGGCGATGAGATAATTCGCCTATATCTCACGACACATGATCCACTACGGGTCGCCCATCATTGGGTCGCCCATCACAGTTCTGTCTCAAGGGTCCTGAAAAACTTAGGTTAGCGATCATCTTCTTTTTATCACTTGACTGTTCTTATAATTATCCTCTAATTCACAGTACTCCAAACAGTACCTCATTCTGTAGCACATATTCCAAGATACGTCGGTTCTATGTACGATTATCTGTTTGATACCTCAAAGAAATGAAAACGTACAGAACCATAAGTAATCATACCAGTATGTATTTCATTATCTATACTTTTCACCTCATCAGTCAATTCTTGTAATCATTTCACTTTTCAAAGTATTTAACGATCCCGTTCAATACACTCTTAATTTTTCGACCCTTTCAGTCAATAACCGGGCCAAACATTTGATGACATTCCACTACACTCTTTGGATCGCATCATATAAGGCCCTGGCTCGTTCGCCGTCCGCCTGTACACGTTTTATTGTGATGCCTCGGATTTGCCGGTCTCAAGCCGGAGGGGCCCGAGCCGCACCACTCATCCGTGCTGTCCGCTCTGGGTTCTAGAGGTGGCCCCCGTCACATAGACGTGGCACTTAGTCCCTCACGGATTGTTTTATTGTGAAGCCCAGGATTTACCACTATGGCCCAAAGTCCACTCGTGGGGGGGGCCCTGGCCGCCTCACTTAACCATACTGTTATCCCCTATGGCCCACAGTCCACTCAGGGTTTTTCTTTCGCGTCCGTAATCTAAGTGTTAGTGGAATCAGTAATAGGGATCGTTAGATTCATATGACATCTTCTATGCCATTAATAATTCCATTACTATCAATGGATTCTAATTCAGCTCGGTTTTATCACTATTCCGCACATCGCCCAATATAGGGGCATTTTCGTCATTTCGACATTTATTTCTATCTCCTCAATATACATTCAAATCAATGAACTGATCATCTATGTGTTGATAGTATCCTTTCTGATACTTATAACAGCAAGTTAGATCTCATTCGATTTTGGACATAGAAGTTCACTAAAATCCACAATGGGATTAATTTACTTGGAATTCAGCTTTATAACATTAATTTCTCTGTTAAACCGATCAATTCCAACTTCTGGTGATCTATTTTGACTCCCAGTAAAATTTTGGGGGTAGGGGTATTTTGGTCATTTTTGGCTAAAAATTTTCTCTCTCTTCAAATTACCCTCAATCGGTGATCTTAAAGTCTATTTAATGATGATATTTTGTTCCCCTATTTTATACCATCACTTTCAGGTGTCAGTTCGGTTCGTACAGAAAAGTACTGGTGGGGCCCTCACCGAGTCTATTTCTGTTCCTTACCGAACAGGCCTTCATATAGATTAGAAGAATCACCAATTTTTTTTTGGTAATTTCTGAGCCTATTTTCTTCTTTTAACATTCTCAGTTTATGCTTTCTCACTCCCTTTTAATTATTTTACTCCATTACAATCATTTATTTTCTCTATGTATTCAGACGACACAGTACTACCGGGGATGTTTAACTCTTTTCTTTCCAAACTATCCACAGACATCAGGCCAACCAATGCTCTGATACCATTAAATCTGTCACGACCCGTGACCACATTTTTCATCTTCTTATACACAACTTAACCGGTTGGGCTGTCTGCGATACTTCACTTGTACTGACTGTTAAACAATTTTACCTAATATTGTTTTTATTATACACATCCCCTATCGTAACAAATCAGATAAGTAGTACTGTTGACGTGTCTAAATACAGAGAATAAATAATCATACCTCAAATAATCAGTCGGTCTGACACATTGTTCTTCGTGTACAGCCAGGATCCACAATCCACTGAACTCACCAGCATCAAACCTGAGATGTTTAATATTAAGGGGTGAGCAAAACCACGGCTCAGTAAGAGAATTATATGCCTCACTTGATACTCAGCTTCCTATATGCTGAAAATCTTTTTCATTTTCCCTATGGGCTCTAGGTTCGCATGTAGGAAGGATACTACAGTCGGCTAGGGATCCGAATGGAGTAAGGTAGGTATTTTAGAATACCATACTTGTTACGGAACCTAGAAGCAACTGTAGAGATAAATTTTTCTTTTTGTTTTGAATTAATAAATCCTTTTCCTTTTTAATCTTTCATAATCTTTTTCATATTCCTTTCAAAATAATGCCTCTACGAAATAAAGCCTTTAAATAGAATAATTAATATCCGTATATTCCTTGAAAAGAATATTAGTTAAATCATCATCTTATTTCCTTAAAACTTATTTCATGTTTTAATGTACTCTCTTAATTAGTTCCGTTCTTTAAAAAGCAAAATAAGCTATTAAAATCTATTTCATCCTTTGACATTTGTCGAATTCACGAAACACAATCACTTACTTATCGTCACAATATTCTACGATTTCTCATACTAACATCGGAACACGTGTAGCACTTAGTTCCCGAAGGACTTTAGAGGTGGCTCCCACTGTTCAATCATCGAGTCTCTGCTCGGTATGGCCTGTACTGAAATATCGGAACACGTGTAGCACTTAGTTCCCGAAGGACTCTAGAGGTGGCTCCCACGGTTCAATCATCGAGTCTCTGCTCGGTATGGCCTGTACTGAAACATCGGAACACGTGTAGCACTTAGTTCCCGAAGGACTCTAGAGGTGGCTCCCACTGTTCAATCATCGAGTCTCTGCTCGGTATGGCCTGTACTGAAATATCGGAACACGTGTAGCACTTAGTTCCCGAAGGACTCTAGAGGTGGCTCCCACGGTTCAATCATCGAGTCTCTGCTCGGTATGGCCTTTTCCGTTTGACATATTCCATGTCATGGAAAATATTTCCCTTTTTAACATGTCACCTATCATTTATGGATTTTAATATAGACGTTAATCTTGTCGTACTATAAATCTCGGAGGGTAAAGAAATAAACCGGTCAAATCTATGACCATAATCTATGTTGTCCTCTGTGGGTCGCGGATCAGGTGTCGACCGGGACTAAACATATCACATATCATGCATCCATATGATAGGAATGCCAACCAATCTCAAAACCGTAGTTTTCATCATAAAATACACCTTTATGGGAATTTATATAATTATATAATTCTATGATTTAAAACCATAAGGGTTATAATCCTTTAGTGAATATTGATAAAAATATCCATAAAATATTCACTATATTTCACTTCATCTTTCGTCTCGTAATTCGTGTAATTTATCTATTTCGAGAATTTTCGGTGATTTCATTATCACCATTCTCGAATACATGAATATTCTAAAGTTCCATCTCATTATATTCATATTTTATGAAATTTAGAAATTTCCTCATGTCTCGTGATTTACTATCGAAATTCAGAAATAAATCATTTAATATGATTTTATAAAGTTTTTCTAAAATTTTCGGTAGCATAACGGTTGCCGATTCACTAACCTCCTGCGCGGAAAATACAGTTTAAAATCTTTCAGCCAGTACTTCTTCCCAAATTATTTTCAGCAATTCATGCATCATAATAATTTTCATAAAATAATTACATAAAATATTTCAAATTTAATTATGCAGACTGAGTATCCTTACAGTGCTGCACATGCATCCCTTACCTTTTTCCGGGTAGGCGAATTCCGCTTATCGATCGCGCCCGCACTCCATTTCTCCCGATTCCTTATCTCGATTGCTGAAAATAATTTCTGGAATTAAAATTCTAATTTTTAGAATTTTTTCATAATTTATTTAATTTTTTTTCTGAAATTAAATTCTCGGGAAATTTCTTACCGAATTTGTAAAATCCCGGGTTGTCGAACTTTCGGGAATTTTCCGAATTCCCAAAATACTCCTTTTTCCTCTTTTTCTTCCTTTTTCCTCTTTTTCTTTTCTTTCTTTCTTTTCTTTTTCTTTTTCTTTTTCTTTTTTCTTTTTCTTTTTTCTTTTCTTTTTTTCTTTTCTTTTTCTTCTTCCTTTCCCGGTCAGACCGGTTCAGACCGGTCCAGCTTCTTTCCTCGCCGGTTCCTCGCCGGCGGTCGGTTCTCCGGCGGTTCAGGCGTCCCTCCGCTGGCCGGCGTCGAGGCGAAGCTGCCGGTGGTCTCAGCTTGGCCTGGATCGGCGGCACGGCGGCGGATCCACTCGATTTTGCCTCGGCTTCTTCTCCTCTTCGCCAGCGTTCCTCCGCCGTCCATTGCACGTCGGGTGACCTCCATCGTGTTCCTCTCCCTCCGGCGGTGCTTCGGTGACAGTGGCGGCCACCGATTTGGCCGGCACCGCCGTCGACATTTTCCTTTTCTCCTCGGATTTCCTTCGTTTCTGTTTTCCCGATTTGCTTTCCGTTTTGCTTCGCCGGCGTTGGCGTCGGCTTCCTCTTCCTTGGCCGGCGACGCCGCTTCTTTTCCTTCTCCTCCTTTCCTTCTCCGGCGGCCGCTGACGGGGGCGGCGCCTCCTGGAGACAGAATCGGGAGTCCGATTCTGATACATTGTTTTCCTTTTATTTTCTTTCCTTTTTTGGTTTATTTGGTTTTCCCTTTTTAGTATGTAACCTACTATATCTTATACAATATATTATATATATAATATCTACCATATATTACACATATACTATTATTTCATATAAATTGTAATACAATATATATATTAGATATATATTATATATATTGTACATTACAAAATACATGTCTAGTATATATATATATATGTACATTTATATATACTTAAAATTTAGTAACATTTATATATATAAATTATATAATTGTTATAATAAAATATTTATACATGTAAACTTTAATATAAAACCATACTTACTTTTCTTCTATATGTATTTACATAATTATATATACACATAAAACATTATATTTATATACATATGTATTATTTGAATTTATGAAATAGTATATATATATATTTCTATATATATATAACGTATTTTAAAATATACTATATAATATTTTGAATACATATGTATTAGTATAAAAATACATTTATATAATATATAATTATATAGATATATTTCATTTATTATTTTTTTTTCTCTTATTAAATTTTGGATTTTTCATTCTCTAAATTAAATTTTTCTCTTCATTATTTCCCATAATTTTATCCTTCCCTTATTTCCAACTTATCCCATTTTAATTTCCTCACTTTCCTTAATTTCGGGAATTTCAACGATATTCCCATCTCGTAATTAAATTTTATTTATTTACTTTTATTTATTTATTTCCTCTTATCTATTTTCTTTAAATATTTATTTTCAATATTTATTATTTCCAATAGTTGAAAAATTTACGGTTATCACACTATCGAGGAAAGAAACTACTACAACTTTTGGGAACACTCTAACCGAAATTGTCTAATGATCATGATGTATACAATTGATAAGCATATTAGGCAGAGTATTCCTGAAGTTGACAATGCAAGAGACTTCATGCAAGCCATTAAGAAACAATTTGCAAAGTTTGATAAAGCGGAGATCTCAAATTACATGAGACTGTTCACCACGACGAAATATGATGTGTTAGTGGTGTTAGGGAGCATATCCTCAAGATGATAAACTACTACAACAAATTGAAGGAGAAGAAAGTTGAAATTGGAGATGAATTCTTGGTATGGCAGATACTTGAATCGCTTCCTTCTCAGTTCGATGATATGAAATCTAGCTATAATACTCAGAAGGAAGTCTGGGACCTAAATACCATGACTGCCATTGTGATTCAAGAGGAGGAGATAATCAAAGCTGGAAAATCTTCTCATTTAGTTCTTATGGCAACACAAGCCAATGTGACTGGTAAGAAGAAAGCAAGTAAAACAGGTCCTAGCAAGAAATTCAAGTCCTTCTTTAAAAGGAAGGGAACCACCTCTTCTTCAAAGTCAACCTCCACCAACTTTTATAGGTTTAAATCCCAGAATTCTGATGGGTTCAAAGGAAAATGCAACTTTTGTCATAAATATGGGCATAAGATGGCTGATTGTAATAAGTTTGCTGAGTGGAAGGTGAAGAAAGGTACCTTGTTTGCATTTGTCAATTTTGAATCGAATTTGGCAGATGTGCCTTCTAACTCATGGTGGTTGGACACCAGTGCAAGTATTGACATAACTAATTGTTTACAGGCATTGACAAACCACCGAAGTCCAAATGAAGGAGAGATTGTGGTGAATATGGGGAATGGAGTTAGAGTCCAGGCCGAATAGATCAGAGTAACTAGACTATTGATGTCTTCTGGCCAAATTTTGGAAACTCCAGATACAGTGTATATTCCTAGTATTAGGAGAAACTTAATCTCTGTATCTATTTTGGATAGGGCCAGATTTTCTTTCCAATTTGGTTATGGAAAGGTCTACTTATTTTGTTATAACAAGTATATTGGGTCTGGAACTCTATTTGACGGTTTATATAAATTGGATCTCTATTATGATGATGTCCAATCTTTGATTTCTTCCTCTTCTTCCTCTAATATGCATGATGTGAATGCTATGGTTGTTGGTTCTAATCAGGGTAGGGTGAATAAAAACTCTTCTATGTTGTGGCATAGGCGTTTGGAACATATCTCAAAGCAGACAATGCAGAGACTCATTAAAGATGGTATTCTGCAAGATCTTGATTTCTCTGATTATGGTACTTGTGTTGATTGTCTCAAGGGGAAACTTCTTGATAAAACTAGGAAAGAAAAGAAACGTAGAAGTGAGGATGTTTTGGAACTGATTCATACAAACATTTGTGGACCATTGACACCTACTGCATTAGGTGGATACAGGTACTTCATCACCTTTATTGATGACTATTCTTGTTTTGGTCATGTTGAACTTATTCATGAGAAGTCTGATTGCCTTGAAGCTTTTAAAGTTTTCAAGTCCGCTGCGGAGCTTCAAAAGGGTAAGCTGATTAAGGCTGTAAAATCAGACAGAGGTGGTGAGTACTATGGTCGATATGATGAGACTGGGCAGAATCCTGGGCCTTTTGCTTGGTTCTTACAAGAATGTGGAATTAATGCTTAGTATACGATGCCTGGGATACTTCAACAGAATGGTGTTGTAGAGAGAAGAAATCGCACACTTCTAGACATGGTGCGCTGCATGTTGAGTCACTCCACTCTACCAGATTTTTTGTGGGGTGAAGCATTAAAAACTACAGCATACATTCTGAATCAAGTTCCAAGTAAGTAGGTTCCTAAGACTCCTTACGAGATGTGGTCAGGCAAGAAGCCAAGCCTTCGTCATTTCCACGTTTGGGGTTGTAAAGCAGAAATAAGACCATACAAACCACAATTGAAGAAGCTTGACAAGAAGACTGTTAGTGGAAATTTTGTTGGCTATTGTGTTGGCTCAAGAGGTTCTAGGTTTTATTGCCCTTCTCAAACTACTAGAATCATAGAGTCTGACCATGCTTTCTATTTTGATGATGAATTTGATATTGGGAGTTCTCAACCCCGGGAAGTTACTCTCAGAGAGGAACCTGTTGTCATGCCTTTTCCTTACATGCCTTATCCGATGGTTGGAATGCCGCAAGCAAATGAGCCAACAGTTGATCCTAAAATGTCCATTTCTGAACCTGCTCCAGAAGCTGAAGAGATAGTTCCTCATAGTAATGTTGGTGATGTCCCATTAAAGAGATCACAGAGGACTAGAAGACCTGCAATTTATGATGATTATGTTGTTTATTTGCAAGAACATGAGTGTGATGTTCACTTGTCTTCTGATCTTACTACTTATCTAGAAGCAATTAATGATTTGAACTCTTCAATTTGGATGCTTGCTATGCAAGAGGAGATGGCATCTATGTATCATAATGGGACATGGGATCTAGTTGAATTGCCATATGGTTGTAAATCGATTGGCTGCAAATGGGTCTACAAGACAAAGTTAGATTCCAATGGCCAAGTAGAAAGGTTTAAAGCTCGATTGGTGGCCAAGGGTTTTAGACAAAGAGAAGGTATTGATTATACAAAAACTTTCTCTCCAGTTTCTACTAAGGATTCATTCAGGATCATCATGGCATTAGTAGCTCATTTTGACTTAGAGCTACATCAAATGGATGTGAAGATTGCTTTTCTTAACGGTGATTTGCATAAAGATGTCTATATGGAGCAACCTGAAGGTTTTGTACTTCCAGGGATGGAAAATATGGTCTGCAAGCTTAGGAAACCCATCTATGGACTTAAGCAAGCTTCCAGACAGTGGTATTTGAAGTTTGATGGGATTGTGACGTCACTTGGTTTCAAAGAAAATGTTGTTGATCAATGCATATACCTTAAGGTCAGTAGGAGTAGCTTTGTGATTTTAGTGCTCTATGTTGATGATATCTTATTATCAGCAAATGACACTGACCTATTGATTGAGACAAAATACATGTTGTCATGTCACTTTGATATGAAGGATCTAGGTGAGGCACATTTTGTCTTGGGAATTGAGATCCTACATGACAGAACAAGAGGCATACTTGGATTGTCTCAAAAGGCCTACATTGAACGTATCTTAAGTAAGTTCAATATGAGTACATGTACTGCAGCTAAGGCGCCTATAGTGAAAGGTGACGTTCTTTCAAAATCCCAATGTCCTCAGAATGATGATGATAGAGCTTATATGCAAAATGTACCGTATGCCTCGATAGTGGATAGTTTAATGTACGCTCAGGTTTATACACGTTATGATATAGCTTTTGCTGTTAGTGTACTTGGGAGATTCATGAGCGATCCTGGGATGGAACATTGGAAGGCAGCAAAGAAGGTGTTGAGATATCTTCAAGGCACCATAGATTATGTTTTGACATATTAGCGATCTGATGATTTGAACATAGTCGGATATTCTGATGCTAATTTTACAGGCTGCCTGGATAACAGAAAATCAACTTCTGGTTATATTTTCATGATGGCTAGAGGAGCTGTTTCTTGGAAAAGTGCAAAACAAACACTTACAGCGTCCTCGACAATGGAGGCAGAATATGTGGCATGTTATGAGGCTACATGCCAAGTTATTTGGCTGCAGAATTTCATCTTGGGGCTGGATCCTGTTGTTTCCATTCCAAGGCCACTAAAGATGTTTTGTGATAATTCTGCAGCAGTTTCTTTCTCTCATAACACTAGGAGTTCCTCACGCTCCAAACATATAGATATTAAATATTTATTTGTTAGAGAGAAAGTCATGGAGTCCATTATCAATATAGAGCACATTCCTACATGGCTTATGTTAGCTGATCCACTAACTAAAGGTTAAGCTGCTAAGGTGTTTAGACAACATGTCACCAATATGGGCTTGATGGAGCCTTTTGTTGTATCGAGTTAGTGGGAGTCTTATATAAAATAATCAGTTGCAACTGTTTTGTGAGTGGACTCTTTTATGCCATATTTAGTCATATACATATGTATGTTCAGTCTGTGCACATTTTTTGTTATTTATGGCATTTGGTGAATGAGATATTTTGTGTTATGATCTCATATGTTTTATTGAAGCGATGCATCATTTTAGTTTTAGATGCATGGACCTTATGGAGATGGATAGTTGATTCTGTTTTTCATATCATTTCTATTTCACACTACTATACTACTATTTTGGATTGAAGTCTTTATGAGTTTACACATTTGTACCTTGTCAGTATGATGCATCTTAAAACTTATAAAGGCTTAATTTTGTTGAAGTATTTGTGAGAATGCATATTTATATCCCATCGGTATAATATGTTTTAGGAAAGATCATGAATACATGTTGATATTGTATAATATTTCGTTGATTATCTTAACTGTCCAAGTGGGAGAATGTTGAATTATCTCTATATATTGTGGACTAGTTAAGTGTAATCTATGTCATATAATATTAATTAGTAGTATATTTTGTAAGGAGTGTGACCTATATAATTATATATATTATTTACATGTGTTAATTCATAATGGGATGGATTATAACACATGATATTGTCAATATAGGAGGTCCCTGCCCTTGGCACATATATATAGTTAATAGTGTGGCCCATTAACACTGTGACCTTTTGGCTCAATTGTGAAGAAGGGCAGCAACTCTCCTTGCTCCCCCGTTCCTCACCTCTACTCATCACATTTTCTTGCTTCTTGGCTAGATCTGAAAATGGCAGACCAAAATGAAGAGGGATTCGGTGGGCAACCATTGGTACCACAAATAGTGGCTGGTAGCTGCTCAAGTGGTGGTGGTACGTATGGGTTTGGCTCTCAAAATCCAGGTTAGTGTTTCTTCTTATTTATGGTGCTAGTGGCTTGATTGGTGGATGATTTTGTTCCAACAACGGCAGCATCCATTCCTCACGTCACTTTGCTGCATTTTGCTATTTTTACAAATCCTCATTTTGTCCAAGCTTCAACCAAATTTCATTCATCATTCCAACTAAACTCAACCCAAAACACATTAAAGTTACTACAATTTCTCACTATTTCCCCCCCCCCCCCATAACCGAGCATCCATGGCTGTTAAAACCCATCTTTATTTCAATTTAAAATTTTCAGCAGATTTGTCATACCCAAATAAAGTAAATACCATAGCTACAAGTAAGGAAAACACCAACATATCCCATTACCTGTAGTTGCCGAACAGAACAGCCCAGACTAGTGCATCCATGTTGCTTTCTATCCACTTCCTTCCAGTTTTAATCAGCTCATTTAGTGAGGAATTAAGTTGCTGAAGTGAGCTTGGTGTTTTAGTGATAAGAAATGGTGATTTCGGTGGAAAAGCATGAGAGGAAAACATGAAATCGATAGGAAATGGAAGCTACAAGAAAGTCAGTTCCAGTAGCAACCAAAACAGAGATGAAGGTCGGTGATGAGATGAATTTTCTGCTGAGTTTGGGTCTCCTTTATCCTATTTATTATTATTCTATCCAATAAAAGTTGGCCATGTGTCAATTAAATTAAAATTCCCTTTAAATATTACTTATTTACACCTTTATCATACTATTAATTAATTTTTTTCTCAGATTATACTTTTTTTTTAAATTTAATTTATTTAAGTAAATTTTTTGTCATTACTAGCTAATTTGACTAACCCCTTATATTAAATGTCCAATTTGCTCTAGATTATAATGATTTTGAACAAAATACCATTAAGTTTTCCATAATCGTAAAAAAATTGTGTAGTTGTACTCCAAAATTTCGGATTCCATTGCCAAATATTTATATTTATTGTATCTTGATGATTGGAAGTGGTTTCGTCGACACATGGTGTATGGATAGTGAGAAATTATGATTTTACCCTTTACGGACCACCAGCGAAATTTTCCAATTAAACCACCTTTTTCAACCAATCTCTTGGCACTATGTTATTCTTCTTTCCATGTAGTTTATCATGATATTTTTACTTTGTCCCAACTCATTTTAATATGGGCATAATTTACGAAAATGCCTCTTTGGACGTAATCGCCATTTCTAATTTGTTTTCCAAAATTCTCGAAATAATTTCAAATGACATAAAAATTATTTTTATGCCTCAAATTCATTATTTTATATTTATTTCACCACAGTACACTGTATTACCAGTCTTAAATCCATCATAACCAAAAATTCAAGGTGGGGCCCACATAGCCAATTCACTTAATTTCATCAAATAAACTTTATTTTAGTAATTAAATAATTACAAATATTCTGTACAGTACAGTAGAAATAGGTCTTACAAGGTCCCCTTGCCTAAGCCGAATGCTCCCTCTTGCACAATCTAAGGAATTTCAATAATCTAACTTGCATCTCATGCTTAGCCATACTCATTACATCATTTAACATCAATTTCATGCATGAAAAACCATGTTTCCCTTAGGTTTTTCTCAAGGCCGAAACCCCCCATTCATGGCACATTTTGATTTAGTTCAATTTAATCAAATCTAATGCCATAAACATGTTTAGCATGCTTAAGTTAGTTATTCTACACCATTAAAATAAAATGAAACATAATGGATAGCAAGAAGTACCTTGTGGCCGAACACTTCAAGCTCTCTTTCCTTTTGATATAGTCACTTAGTCAATGAGAATTTGATATGGATAAAGAGAGGAAGGTGAGTAGAATGATTTTGTAGAAGATAACTTGATGAGAAAATGGCTAGTTTATAAGTTATGTGAGATTTTCTTTCTTTCTTCTTTCTTCTTCTATGGTGGACATGAGATGGTTAGGAGGGATGATGAATAGTGGCCGAAAATCACACAAGGAATTATAAAGAGAATTCCAGAAATGGACAAAATTATCAAAATACCCTTGGTTATGAAATTTTCGGACAATTTTGCTCTTAAGCTTTCGTAATTTTTATAACTACGTAAATACATACCAAAAGTTTGGATTTCATCACCAAAAATTCTTATGGGATGTATTTTGATGAATCATGGTGGTTTCATCAACACACGGTTTACCGATAATGTGAAATTACGAAATTACCCCTACTAGGTCAATCATGTAAACTTCTAATTTAACCGCCGATTCGATAAATCTATTGACATGTCTTAAACTTCTTTTCATTTAGAATATCATGTTATTTTTACTTCATCCCAATTCATTTTAGTTTGGGCACAATTTATGAAACTTCCCTCGAATGTAACCGTCATTTTCTAATTTGTTGCCACACTTCCAAAAATAATGTAAATAAAGAATTTTTGATCTCAAAAATTTCACATTATGATTATTAAACCTTCTGTACACTGTTTGCTCAGTCTTATATACATCTTGAAACTATAATCAAGTGGAGCCCACATCACTATTTACTTATAATTTACAAATGTCACAGCCCGTGACTACATTTTTTTCGTTTTTCCACACATCTTATACGATTGGGCTGTTTGTGATACTTTACTTTTCATTTTCATTTAAACTATTTTATATTAAAATTATAATGTCGTTTACATCCCTATTTTAATTCACAATAAAGTAGTATTGTAGACAAGTCTAAATACAGAAAATAAATGATTGTACCTCATATTTCAATCGAGCTGTCACATTGTCCTCAAATGCGCAGCCCAAAATCCTCATATGTAAGATCTAACAGTCACTGAAAATCTAAAATGTTTAAAAGTAGGGGAGTGAGCAAATCACGGCTCAGTAAGAGAATTGTATGTAAAATTGATACTATAAAATCTATATGCTAAAAACATTTGCATCCTAATAGCTCACTAAACTCAAAACAGGATGGATACTATAGTCGGCTAGGAATACCGGATAGAGTATGGAAGGTATTTTAGAATACCGTACGTGTCCCGGCTCCTAGAAGCGACTATAGGGAGTAATCGTTTTCTTTGATATTCAAATCCCAGTAAAACATTAAATATTCACGTGGTAAAACACTTAAGTAAATAAGTAAGGAATTAATATTTCTTTCACAAATACTCATTTCCACACTTGTAAAACACGGTATAATATTTAGTTCAACACGTAATATATCAAAAGCTCAGTAGCTGTAAATAATTTAGTACCAGCAAAAGGTTCAGTGAAAAGTACAATCATAAGTATAGTATCATGGAGACCAGACAACACCCTAAATATATCATGCTATAATAATATCCCGAATAAGGAAAATAATAACACATGAGATCTATGGCCATAGTCTATGGGGTCCACAGTGTGCACTGATCAGGTGTCCACTGGGACGTTGATAATAGGATCAGTATCCATCAGTACTAACACGTGACACATGAGCATGATATGGGCCTAACAGTCTCAAAATAGTAAACACATGATATAAACACCATTTGTGTAATCAATTTCACTGAATATTTCTTCAAATCAATCCATAAATATTCATAAGGAAAATATTTTCATCTTATGAATAACAATTTATAAAATATTTACACTGTAATAATCGTTCCAGAAAATGTTCTACATATTTATAGAATAGTATAAATCACATGCTGGTACTTTCACATAAATAAAATTCCTTAACAGGAATATTTAAATATAGTTTTTCGGTAAACTATAAAATTATGCAATTTAATGAATTTCATGGAAATTTCCCCAAATTCCACTTATTTCCACTTTAGAGAAATACTTGAAATATTTTCTAAATATTTCTATAATTTTCGGCAGAATGATGGCTATTTCTAACCTAGCTTTCTTGCACGGAAATTATAGTTTATAATTTCAACAGCAGCCACAATTTCACCAAATTTCACCACTTTCAAAGGCAATTTATATCCAAATTATTTTATAAAAATAGTGTGAACCCAATTATGCATTTACAGTATCCCTACGGTTCACACACGCATCCCTTACCTGTTCCGGGTCGGCGACTTCCTCGCTATCGGTCGCGCCCATACTCCATCTCTTTCGATTCCATCATCTCATTCGCCGAGAATAATTTCTGGAATTAAAATTCTAAAATTTAGAATTTTTTCATAATTTATTTAATTAAATAATTGGAAATAATTTTCGTGATTCTTACCGAATTTTTGGGATTTCCGTAATTTTCGAAATTTTTGAATTCTCGAAAATTTCCTTTTCTCTCTCCTTTTTTCTCTTTTCTTTTCTTTCTCTTTCTTTTCTTTCTTCCTTTTTATTTCTTTTTCCTTTCCTTTTCTTTTCTTTCTTCTTTTTCTTTTCTTTTCTTTTCCTGGTCTGAACCGGTTCAGACCAGTCCAGCCTCCCTCACCGCCGGTTCTCCTTCGGTGGCCGGTTCTCCAGAGGCTCAGCCTTCCCACGATTGGCGGGTACCACGGCGAACCTGCTAGTGGCCTCCGTTCATCCCAGTTCGGTGGCACAGTGGCGGATCTGGCAGTGAAAGGTTTGGCTTTTCTCTTCCTCTTTCCTCCTTCCTCGGCTGCCGTCGCCCTCACCAGTGGCTTCCTTCTTCTTCCCCTCACCTCCGTCGAGGTCGGGGTTGCAGTGGCGGTGCCTGGACCAGCCGGCACCGCCTATTTCCTTTTCTCTTTTCTCTTCTCGGTTTCGCCGATCTCCGTTTCGATTTCCTCTCTTTTTCGAGCCGTCGCCGGTGGCCTTCATCCTTCCTCGTCGACCGGCGTCGCCCTCTCCTTTCTCTGGTCTTCTCTCTCACCGTTGACGGTGGTCGACCTCTCGGCTAGGGAAGGAAATCGGGTTTTCCAGATTCCTCATCTGTTTCTTTTTTTTATTTAATTAATTTACATATAATTATATTTATAAACTATATATTATAAATATAATATTATCACTTTATATATATATATAGTAATATACTATATATATTTTATATAAAGAAATATATATACTATGTATTAACACAATATATATCTAATATATATGTATATATATATATACATATTTATTTACTTTAAACTAAATAACATTTATATATATATCTTTATATAAATGTAGGAAATACAATATATATTGTATTTATAATATATATATATATATATATATATTCAAACTTTAATGTAAATTAATATTTACATTTCTCATATATGTATATATTTATATATACATAAGATATACATATGTACTGTTTAGATGTATAAAATAGTATATATACATACATATACCACTGTATATTAATATATACTATATAGTATTTCAATACATATGTATTTGTATAAAAATAAATTTATATAATATATAATTATATAAATATATTTCATATTCTTTTCTCCTTTTCTTATTTAATCTGGATTTCAATTTATCCAAATTAAATTTCCTCTCTTCATTATTTTCCATAATTTCAACCTTATTCTTATTTCCAATTTAATTTTCCTTCACACGAACTTCCTAATTCGTTCACTTCCTCAATTCACGGAATTTTCACTAATATTCCAATCTCATAATTATATTTATTTATTTCAACTTATCTATTTTCTTTAATATTAATTTCCAATATTAATAATTTCCAATAAATGGAAAATTTTGCGGTTATCACAACAAAAATATACCAAAATTTAATTAATAAATAAATATTTATACATGTACAGTATAATATGAAACGGTTCTCACATTTCCTCCCCACCTTTAGGAAATTCGGTCCTCCGAATTTCATCCGGACCCATCATTGGAATAGCTCTTGGTACTTTTCCCGCATCAAACTCTCCAATTCCCATGTGGCCTCTTCTTCGAAATGGTACTGCCAGAGCACTTTCACCAACGGAATCGTTTTAGATTGCAATACCTTATCTTTCCGATCCAGAATCCGGATAGGTCTCTCCACGTAACTCATATTTTCTCGAATCTCTAATGGCTCGTTTTGAATTATGTGAGACGGATTTGGATGATACTTCTTGAGCATCGAGACATGGAATATTTTAAGCACTCCTGATAACTCCGGTGGTAGTGCCAATCTGTACACCACGTCCCCCACACGATCTAAGATCTCAAATGGTTCGATGTATTGAGGACTTAGCTTTCCCTTCTTGCCGAATCTCATAATGCCCTTAGATGGGGAAACTTTCAAAAATACTAAATCACTTCCCAAGAACTCTAGTGGTTGGCGCCTTATGTCTGCATAACTCTTCTACTAACTCTAAGCAGTTCTCAATCTTTCACAAATAACCTACACATCTCGTGAAGCTTGCTTTACCAGATCGAGAGCTAATAATTTTCGATCTCTCACTTCTTCCCATGCAATCAAGGATCTACAACTTCTACTATATAAAGCCTCGTATGGTGCCATGCTGATATTAGTCTGATAGCAGTTATTATATGCAAACTCAGCTAGTGGCAAATGGTCATCCCAAAAGCCCTTAAAATCCAAGGCATAGCTCTTAACATATCCTTGACGTCTGAATCACTCGCTCAGACTGTCCATTAATTTGTGGATGAAAGGCGGTGCTGAAATTCAATCAGGACCCCATAGCTTCCTAAAATCTCTCCAAAAAATGAGATGTAAACTGGGAATCCGTATCAGAAGTGATGCTCACTAGAACATCATGTAACCTCACTATCTCCAGTACATATAGATCATCCAGGGCATTGAGAGAATCTGTAAATTTGATGGCTAAGAAGTGGGCGGACTTCGTCAATCTGTCTAATATCACCCTTCTAGCATCATGATTCCTTTGGGTCCTTAGCAAACCTATGATGAAGTCCATTGTGGTATGCTCCTATTTCCACGTAGGAATCAGTAGAGGTTGCAATAAACCTACAGGCTTCTAATGCTCGATCTTAACCTGTTGGCATGTGAGACATCTAGCCACAAACTTCGCGATGTCTCCCTTCATCTTTGGCCACCAATACACTCTCCGTAAATTCTGGTATATCTTAGCACTACTTGGGTGTAAAGTGTACCTAGAGGTGTGGACCTTTGTCAAAATCATATCTTTGAGCTGTCGATTGTCGGGAACACAAATCCTACCTCCGAACCTCAGAATACCATCGGTGCCAATCCTGAAATCCGACTGTACTCCCATCTGTACTTGACTGGCAATTTCTATACAATAGGTATCAGTCCTTTGAGCATCCTTGATTCGATCCATCAAATCTGGCTTGATTCTAAAACTTGCCGTAAATCCATATCTTTCAAAAGAAATCACATTAAGACTGAGGTTCGAAAACTGTTCCAACAACTTGTGCTACCTGACCATATGTATGACACCATGCCCATGTGCTTCTGACTCAGAGCATCTGCCACCACATTAGCTTTCCCTGGGTGGTACAGGATCTCGCAGTCGTAATTATTTAACAGTTCCATCCATCTCCGCTGTTTTATATTTAATTCACGCTGCGAGAATAAGTATTTTAGACTCTTGTGGTCTGTATATATCTAGAATGTCTTACCATACAGATAATGCCGCCATATCTTCAGCGGAAACACCACAACAGCTAACTCCAGATCATGGGTTAGATAATTCTTCTCATGCTCCTTTAGCTGCCGAGAACAATAGGCAATGACCTGGCCATTCTGCATCAGGATACACCCTAAACCCTATGCAGAGGCATGTATATACACCGAGAATCCCCTTGATCCATTGGAAAAGGCAAGTACAAGAGTTATGGTCAGTCTTTGCTTTAACTCCTGGAAGCTGCGCTCACATGCATCTGTCCACTCGAACTTAAAATCCTTACGCGTGAGTCGCGTTGGTGGAGCAGCTAGTCTGTAGAACCCCTTGACGAATTGGCGGTAATATCTAACTAGACCCAAGAAACTCCATATTTCAGTCATCGTCTTAGGCCTCTCCCACTGCACAATGGCCTCAATCTTGGACAGATCAACAAACACCCCATCCTTCAATACTACATATCCTAGAAAAGTAATGTGATTTAGCCAGAATTTGCACTTACTGAACTTAGCATATAGTTTTCGGTCCCTGAGGGTTTGCAGGACTATGTAAAGGTGCTGCTTGTGCTCCGCTAGAGACTTAGAATACACCAGAATATCGTCAATGAGCACAATCACGAATTTATCCAAACAGGGCTTAAACACCTTATTCATCAAGCCCATAAATGCTACAGGGCATTAGTCAATTCGAAAGGCATCACTAGAAACTCATAGTGCCTGTATTAAGTTCGGAATGTTGTCTTGGGAATATCCGACTCCTTAATCTTAAGCTGATGATAACCCGATTGGAGATTTATTTTAGAGAACACCTGGGCACCTCTAAGCTGATCAAATAAGTCATCAATCTTAGGCAAGGGATACTTGTTCTTGATGGTCACCTTATTTAGCATCCGATAGTCTATACACAACCATAGGCAACCATCCTTCTTCTGGACGAATAATATTGGTGCACCCCATGGAGACACAATGGAACGGATAAACCCCTTATCCAATAACTCTTGGAGCTGCTTCTTAAGCTCCTCCAACTCTATTAATGCCATCTGATATGGGGGCATAGAAATGGGCTTTGTACCGGGTAACAAGTCAATGGTGAACTCGATTTCTCGATCTGGTGGTAACCTTGGCAAATCCTTTGAGAATACGTTTGGGAAGTCCCTAACCACAAGAATCTCATGTAGCTTGGGACATTTCTTTTCCACGTCCTCTACATAGGCAATAAAACCTTCAACACATTCACACAATACTTAAACAATTTAGTAAACACATTACTTTCATTATAACTTATCAAATAATTTTACAGTGTAGCGTTTTGGTTGGGATAAGGTAACAAACTTCGTATAACATTCTAAACTAACAAAATTCACAGCTAACTAATCATTCCTAGTATTACATCAAAATCATACATATTTAACAAAATTAGGTTAGCTGTTGTTTCCTTTTTTTCCTACAGTCACTTTACAATTTCTATACACTACATCAGTAACTTGTGATTCTTTAAACAGGGTATTTACTTGTAAATTGTACCCTAGAGGCTCTGGCTCTACTGAAATTCTGTTAGCATAAATAGGAGATACGAATGAATGAATAGAACTAGGATCAAACAATGCAATTATAGGTATATCAAAAATATAAATTTTACCTTTAATCACATCTGCAGAAGCATCAGCAGTCTCCTGGTCTAACGCGTATACCTATCATTGAGTCACAGCCTTCTTACCCTTTTCTGCTGCAATCACCCGTCCCGACTGTGAGGGTGTAGTTTTCTCTGACTTGATCGAAGCTACTAGTAATGGTGGAATAGGGGCTGTAGCGGTTGATGCGACTGACTCCCTAAGTGTCGAGAAATCTCTGATTAAATGCCTTGTCTGATCACACTTAAAATAGGTCCAAGCTAACAAGTAGTATGGTTGAGTACCGTGCATCTTCCCACAGTGTACACATCTAGCACCGGTACTCCTTTGGGTAGTGATGGGGCTAGTAACAGGCACTATGGCAGCTGATCTCACAAAACAGCCCTTTGTGATTTGAATTCCCGAGGGTCTAGCCTTCTTAGGCTACTCTCTACCTGCTTTATCATCTGGACCCCTCTTTACCTTGCCTTTCCCTTTAGCTTTAACCTTAGATGTTGGCTTTGAGTGAAACTACTCATAATTTTGCTCATATAACTAAGCATGTCTCACAACCTCATCATACGTCCGAATATCAAATGGGGCCAACTTTGTCTTGATGGATGGTCTCAGCCCAGCCTTAAATCTATCTATCTTATGCTGCTTATCCACTCGAGTCAGTGGATCAAACCCACTAAGAGTAGTAAACCTCAACTCGTACTAATCCACTATCATGCTCCCCTGAATCAGCTCTAAAAACTCCTACTACAATTTCTTCTAAGCTGTATCGGGGATGTATTGATGGTGGAAGGCATCTACAAATATCTCCTAAGTAATCACTGGATGCTGGGCAAATAAAACAATCTAAACAGACTTCCAATAGTGCTCCGCATCATTTGTCGTCTGGAACACTGCCAATCCTACTCTCTCAGTGTCCGAGCACTTCATGTATCTAAATAATTTCTCTATAGTAGTCACCCAATGCTCTGCCACTAGAGGATCTCTATCTCCCTTAAATTTTGGCAGATTTAGCTTCGTGAATTGCCGCACCAAAGCAACATCACAATAGGACTCCACGTCTGGGGGCAGTTGTATTGGTGGTTGTGGTATGGCGGCGCCTGTGGTGCTGGCTGTGGAGCAGGCTGAGGCTCAGGAGTTGGCTGTATAGGAGGTGGAGGAGGTGGTGCTACTGGTGGAGCTGCTGGAGTTGCTCGCTCTCTTTCTGCTTGATCAATAACTCGGTCTACGTGATACATGGCGATAAAATCCGCCAACATCCTCTCTATCCTAGACATCTGAGTATTTGGGCTCTCTGGCTACGGAGGGTGAGCAGGTCTTGGGGAGGGCTCCGATACAGGTTCTGGAGTGTGAGGCTCCGGAGTTTGTTTCGCCCTACCTTTGTCTCGACCCCTATTAGCTCGAGTTACCAGTCGTCCACTCATTTCTACACAGCACAGATAGTTAATAGATTTTTGGTTAGTCACTTATTTATATATCCAGACTATACAATACTACAGGGGATGTTAACCACTTCACTTAATTGTAAAAACACTGACAGACATCAGACCAACCTCGCTTTGATACCAATAAATACTATCACAGTCTGTATATACAGTAATTCACACATTTTCACACATACGGTAATGGTTGGGCTATCTGTGATGCCTTTATTTCCCATTCCATTTAACAGTAAACACTTTATAACAATAATTTAATCTAAATTTATATAATTAAGAATATTTACAAATCAGTAGTCGTTTATAGTTTACATCCCCTGTTCATAATTACAATATAGTAGTACTGTAAAATAAGTTTGAACATACAAAGACAATGATTATACCTCCAGGATCCACACTAGACTGCCTCAGGGTAACAAAAAATGCAGTTGAAATCCTCGAATAGGTAAATCATGCAGTCACTAAAAATAATCTATGGATGTGAAAAATAAAGGGGTGAGCTACACGTGCTCAGTAAAAGAATTGTATGCAGAACTGATATTATGAAATCTATGTGCAGTAAAATAATTTATTTTCCTATAGCACACTAGGGACAGTAAAGGAAGGATATTATAGTCGGCTAGGGATCCGGACGGAGTATGGAAGGTATTTTAGAATACCTGTCTTGTCTCGGAACCTAGAAGCGCTTATAGGGAGTAAGTATTGATAATTGAAATAAAACACCTTTCTATAACATTTCATAATTAAATTTCAGATCAATACTTTCATAAATTAAAGTATTTAATGAAATAATCTAATATCCATATTTAATCACAATTAGAATATTAGATTAAGAAATCGCAAAATCACATTTGAACACATTTCGCATATATCGATAAAAGTTTCGTAAACAGTATTGTACATAATTTAGTATAGTAAATTGTTTAAAAATAATCACCTATTTCACCGAAAACATATTGATAATCACTTATAATTTAATATCACAATTCAGTTAAAACAATTTAATATCACAAATAAATGGTGGAGACTAGGTATCACCCAAGATATATCATGCTATAACCCCAGTAGGGTATAATACTAATCACATGAGATCTATGGCCATAGTCTATAATGTCCTCAGTCATACATTGATCAGGTGTCAACCTGGATGCTGAAGATAGGATCAGTATCAACAGCTTCACACAGATAATACATATTAACACATGACTATGATACGGGACCTATCAGTCTCAAAATAGTATAACAATGATATTAAGGCCTTTATGGATTTTATTAAAATAAATTAAATTCTCACATTTATCCATAAAGAAATATAATTTCACATAATACACAATTTCATAAAACAGTCTGTAAAATATTCACATTTCGATAATAATTCTCATAAACACTTTATTTCACTGTAAAACATCCTTAAGAACACATCAGTAGTTCTATTTCGATAAACTTCTTTATCATGAATATATAAATATTATTTTTGTATAAATTCACATTTTGTGAAAAATATTAAATAATTAATTTCCAAGACTAGAAATCACACAATTATGCATTTAAAACTTTTCATGATGTTTTTAAATTATTTTCTTAGAAAATTTAGCAACATAATGGCTGCTATTTGACTAGCTTTCTTGCACTTTAAACATAGTTCAATTCCAGCCAAAAATCACAAATTTCACAGTTATCAAGGCATTTCACTTCCAAAATATTCTCATAAAATTATTTGCATCAAAACCATGCATCCATAATATCCCTACAATCTACATTATAGCTTTGGTAGCTGTTGGTAAGGAAGTTGAGTGGCTAAGAAATATGTTGTTTGAAATTGAGTTGTGGTCACAACCGATGCCACCTTTTTCCTTACATTGTGATAGTGAGGCTACTATGTCTAGTGCTTTCAATAACATTTATTATGGTAAGTCTAGACATATAAGCCTAAGGCATGACTATGTTAGAGAGTTAATTTCAAGTGATACCATTACAATCATATATGTAAAGGCTACAAAAAATTTAGTGGATCGTCTTATTAAGGCTTTGCCAAGGGATAAAGCGCGGAGGACTACATGTGGTATGGGACTAATACATAACCCTCAAGACACCAATAATGGTAACCCAACTTTGAATTACCAAACCAATAATAATTAAAGTTTAATGGGTAATAACAAGTTATTGATCAGTGTCTGTTGTGGCACTTATAATAGGAGGCTCATACTTAAATTTGAACAAAGTGCTACTATTACATTGAAAGGTTGAGTTTAAGCTCTTAATGGAGATAGTTTTGGGAATTTGTCTAAAGTAACAAGGATAATAAAAGATCTCCACTTATGTGAATATGAAGTGGGGATGCTCCAACAAGAGTTTAAGGGGTTTTACTCTTGAAATATTCACAAAAATTGGGATTGCTAGCACATGGCTATTGAAATTGTGCTAGGAGCAAGTAAGAGTTTTATGAAAAGTGAAAATACTGATATGTGTGGCACTTTTAATCCTAATAGTAAGGAGTGATTTAATCTTAGGATACCATGTATTTTTATTAGCATCCTAAAGTACTTACAGTAATTGAAGGTTTAAATAAAAAAGGATACCTTCTTGTATGCATCATATTTGTTGTATCACAAGCTAGTGCGAGATTGTCGGATAGCTTGTAATAATACAAGGGAGCAAGTTCCCACATTGCTTGTGAATGAGTAAAGTAATATATTTATAAAAGGAAATCAACTCTTAAGTGTAACTTGGAGTTAAAGCTCTTATGGGCTTTAACCTTGGAGCTTGGCTTGGGCTTGGGCTTGAGCTTAGGCTATTTTAAAAAGTCAAAGATGGGTACTTGGGGCACTTGAGCTCTTGGCTCTTTGCCTTAATCAAAATTTTTATTTTTTAATAGAAATATTTTAAATTCAACATTTGAATTTAAAAAGTTTTTAACTATTCCAATAGACATATTTTCGGTTATATGTCTGGAACAGTTATGTTTGAAAATCCATGGTTGTTATTCAATAGAAAATCACAACCATTCATTTGTGTCTCTTCACATTCTATATAAAGAGTTATAATTTCCAAAAATAATTAACTCTGCATTTTGACTTTTCACAAAACTATCCTGGGGTAACTTGCTTTGTATAAAAATATTATACTCAAGATAGTGTAATTCTACATGCCTCAAAGCCATATTCACTATTATTTCCTAACACACTATACTTGCCCGTGCACTGCTATCCTGCTCTGTGCAGCTTCATCTTGACTGTCCGACATCACTATCATTGCACCTTCCTTTTGTTGAAACTTACTGCCTTTAACAAGCCCACTAATGCCCCTACCTACTACTCTTTCTTGTTTCTGTACTACTATAGTTCTTCCCTGCCCAACGCTATTTTTGCTGCTGCATCTTGTCTAAGAAACCCGCCACCACTCCATCTGTCGCGGCTTTACGTCGCTACTAGCACCATGATCTGCACCGGTTGCTCTTGCTGTACCACCCCAATCCCCTGCTCTGCAAAGAACATCTTTACTGCCTGCTGTTCTATGCCCTGTGTTCCCTGTTGTTGTGCCTTGCTTCTTGCACTCCTGATGACTCTTGCCGCTCAGCATCATCATCGCTTGGCTACATTGTCCTTGTTTGTGCCATCCTTTGCGACACCACTATCTTGTTTTGCTTTGTCTTTGCATTGTTGCCCTTGCCACTCAATCTATTGCCTTGCGTGAAGCCTTTGTATTGATGTACCATTGCTATAAGCTTGTAACGTGAACAACAGGTGATAAAGGCAAGGAAGGGTAGTGTTCGTTTGGCATGTAAAACGGGATGGGCGGGACAGGACAACTCGTCCGTGCAGGTACGAGCTTAAACAAGCTAAACCTATTTAGATTCATTTTCAAACGGGTCAAATTTTATGTACCTGGTCCGTTTTTAACATGGGACAGGCCGGCTAGAGGGCCAAGTGATTTTTTTGAAAAAAATAAAAATAATAAAAATAGAATAAAATATAAAAAAAAATCATTAAAATCCATATACAAATACAATCCAATTACAATTACAATTCACTTACAATATTTTAAAATAAAAAATTACAAACTTGAAAAAACTCAAATTTCTTTAAACTTTTCCAACATCTCTTTTCTCACTATTATATATATATATATATATATATATATAAAATTTCATAGTCTGAATTTAGAGTAAAATTACATGAATTCATTTTTTATGTTAGAATACACTAAAATCATGTCATGTATTAATTTGATAGGAAATAAAAATACATTAATAATATAATTAAAAAGCTAATTATATATAAAATTAAAAAAAGGGCCTAAACGGGTTGTTATTCATGTGAACTGGCCCGTACAACGGACCTAAAAAAATAAATTCGACCGTTGAAAAGTCCGCAAGTTTAATGGAC
This sequence comes from Heritiera littoralis, assembly GCA_031772115.1. Taxonomy (NCBI): domain Eukaryota; kingdom Viridiplantae; phylum Streptophyta; class Magnoliopsida; order Malvales; family Malvaceae; genus Heritiera; species Heritiera littoralis. Next base: position 2,822,194 of record JAPDPK010000087.1, on the reverse strand, counting down.
TAACCCACAGGCTCGATCTTGTTTTGCACCCACAGTGCTTGTTTATAACGTATATATATTTTTATCATATTTTTTTAGTTTTTTTTCGTATTTATCAATTTATTTTTTAATAGGATTTAAATTAAGATAAGATTAAATTAATGTGAAGACCGTAAATTTTCTAAATAAATATTAAATATCCGGAAAGTTTAATTTGGATAAATTGAAATCCAAACTAAATAAGAGATGAAAATAGAGAAATTAATTTGGATATTAGGAAATCCAAAATTTAAACAAATAAAAAGGTATATATTTATATAATTATAAAATTATATTATATAAATATATTTTTAATGTTAAAGAAATAATGTGAAAAAATATAATTATATAAATAGATTATATAATATATTTTTACACGTTTTTAAATAAGTATATATATACGAAATATATATTATTTAGATCAAAGTGTATATATTTACATATATACTATACATATATTTCAAGATAAAGTATGTATACATGTATATATATTAATTTTAATAGTATATGATATATATATATGATTTTATATATATTAAAAAAAAAAGAGGGAAAGGAGTGGGAATCGGGTATCCCGATTCCCTCCCAAATTTCCTTTCCCCTCCTTTGTTACAAAACAGAGGAGAGGACCAAGCCGTAGCCCCCCCTCGGTCAGTGAGAAGAAGAGAGAGGTGGGAGGAGGCGCCGTCGCAGGTCGAAGGGGGAGAGAAGGAAGTTGCCGGCGACGGAAAAGAAAAAGAGAGAGGCAGAAAATGAGAAGGAAACCAAAAGAAAAGAAAACCGAGAAGAGGAAAAGAAGAAGGGACATGGCGGTGCCGGCCAATTCGGGCACCGCCACTCCCCCCACGAGACCGGCGGAGACCAGGGGAAGGTGAGAGGAGCCACCGACGGTGAAGGAAACGGCGGAGGAAGGAGAAAAGAGGAGGAGAAAGGCCAGAGATTCCCGTTCCAGATCTGGCGCCGTCGCCGGTGATGGGACAAAACGAAGACCAGATCTGGCATCCTCGCAACCTCGGCAAGCTGTGGAGTGGTTGAACCGCTGGAATGGGTGGCCGTCGGTGACCGAACCGGTCAGCCAAAGTTGAACCGGCCAAGCCAAGCTCTGAACCGACCCGACCCGGCCCGAACCGAATCGACTCGACCCAGTTTAGAAAAGAAAAGAAAAGAAAAAAAAAGAAAAGAAAAGAAAAAGAAAAAAAAAGGAAAAGAAAAAGGAAGAAGAAGAAGAAGAAGAAATGGGTAAGGAAAATTAAAAGTTTTGCTATATTTCTATGGAATTTATTAGAAGTTGTTGGATTATTTCTAAATGAAAATGTGTCAATTATTGAAATTGTAGCAAAATGGAAATGAGACGAAAGGTGGAGTTCGGCAAGGCTCGAAAATCGAAAAGTGCACTAAGCTTTGGCAAACAAGTAAGATACATTTATAAAGCATTAGTAGCTTTATATTGTATGTGGGAATTATGATTATTATATATGATGCATTTATTTAATTGATTTTAAAAATGCTAAGAGGACCCACAACTGATGGTGGGGGTCTTAGTAAGAGATAAAGAAAATGTGAGAATCAACGGTTGTAATTATAAACTGTTTTCCGTGCAGGAGGTTTAGTAAAAATTATGCCGTTATGCTGCCGAAATTTTTAGGAAAATATTTGAGGAAAAAGATTAAGTTTCTCACATAAATGGAATCTTGGAGATAATTATTGAAAATAAATATTGAAAGGATTTTATGGTATTACCGAAAGAGTTTGATATTGAAATCGATGAGAAGATAGATCGTTGAAAACGATAATGTGATGAATTATATGGTTTAAACCTTATAGAATCGATAAATCAATAAAATTTAATATTACAAATGGTATCAAGTTGAGATTGAGGTGGAAGTATTTATTAGACGGATCACAGATAAAAGTGATGATAATTATATGATACAACAAGGAGAAAAAAATCGAAGTTGTGATTTAGATGGTCGAATGATAGAATTGCGGAATTATCAATCGAGTGACGATTATAGAATTGATAGATTCAAATAAATGGACCGTCTTAGTGGTATGATTGTGATATTGATGTTAAATAGATGTGAACTGAGATTTTTGCAATAATATGGATAGTCGCAAGGCGACTTAAACGATTGAAACATTGTTGATAGTGGAAATTGGCAAATTCTTTTAAGTGGTAAATTGCCAATCAAAAAAATTGAATTGAGGACGTTTTATAGATAATTTTAGCATGATATTACATTCTACAGGCCATATGAAAAGTGAATTGAGGATTGTAATATGATTCTATGATAGTGAATGAAATTGAACCGCAAATCGAAAATTTTGAATATGTACCAATAGGTCAAACCATAAATGGATTTGATAAGCGATTATTGATCTTGTGGTTCTATGATCTTCGATGTCGACTCTGGAATAAATATCGAATAAGGATATAAGTATTTCATAATTTCAGTATCATGATGGCTATATGGAAACATGATGGCTATATGGAAACATGATATTTAGATGCTCATAGATACTAAGAGGATTCACACTGATGATGTGACTCTAATATCGATAATGAAATGTACAAATGATTATTATAGTCAATAATTATCGAAAAAGGATATTGAATACCGAATGGTTTGAACGCCAAGTGATCTGGTTATTGAATAATTAGAGTATTGAGCAATCTGAAATTTTGAATGAAATGAATCTTGAATGATTTGAATAGTGATTTACTGATTTGACAGAAAGAAAGTCTTGAAATCGAATAATTGATGGATAAGTTAAATGAATCGCTTCAGCGTAATTGATGAAAATATTACCGAAGCTGCATACCGAAATGTTTTATAGCATCGCATTTAAGCATGCCTTTTTATAACTTGAAACATTATAATAATGTTTTTATGAATACTGAAAAGTATTGATTTGTTTTGAAATGAAAGTATATGGTAGATATATATATTTTAATATATGAAGTCTCATAAAGAATTTTACCATATGCTTTACATGATATTGAAAAGAAAGCTATATATTTAAATGTTTTATGAGACTGCAGGCACCCTAAAAGAATGAAATTCAATAAAGCATAGTGGAAACCGCCTAATTGTAGCTTTGCTCATTAGGCAAAGAGATGCTTGTCTGACAATAGTCGTGGACAGGTCTCAGTCACGCCTGATCAGTGGGGCTGAGAGAGATGAGGTCTATGGCCATAGATAGCGCCCTAGTTGGTTTCCAGGGGACGATGACATGATTTTCACTGCTAGCTACAGTGATTTAAGTCTTTATTGATAGAGATGATAGGGATCTAGCCTAGTCTCTAACCGATATGATATGAAGTCTAGAGTATGATTTTATTGATATGAACTCTAGACTTGACATGATTTATATTGTATATGAAACAAGTTTGAAATGAAATATGTTTTGAAACAGTATATGTTTTAAAAGTCCATGAGATATGATTTCGACACTTATATGATTTATATGTGATTTTGTGTCGAACATGGCATGATATGCAGTCTAGAGTATAGTTTGATTTGATATGAACTCTAGACCTGATATGATTTACAGTATATGTTTTTAAAGGTACATGATAAATGATTTCGACACTTATATGATTTATATACGATTTTGTGTCGAATTTAAAATGATATGCGGTCTAGAGTATAGATTGATTTGATAGAACTCTAGACCTGATATAACTTATAGTAAATGAAAATGTTTTAAAACCGCACATGTTTTAGACATGCTCTGAAAATGAATACATGAATTAAAATTGAACATGTTTCTATCATGCCTTAAAGGCAAATTTGAAATCAATTGAAAATTCATATGTTGAGCATGTTCTAAAGTATATATGATACGATTTGAAATGATAGCGGTTTATACAGTAAAATTTTATACATTGCATTTTAAACCTGGATATGATAATATGCTTAGTACATGAGAATTCCATGAGGAATGTCGTGACTCGACGTTAATGATGTTTCATCTATACGATGACATGATATGATATATGAACATAAGATTGATATGAAGAGAATTCTGATCTCATTCTATCATGATCATAAATTCCCAGACGATAAATGATATGAATTGATGTAATACGGGAATCTGATTGTTAAATGTAAAGTGACTCGATAGGATATCTCAATTAAACATGAAGAATATATGAGGAGTATCATGACTCAGTGGTAATAATATTTCATCTATATGATGTCATGATATGATATGAAACATGAATATAGAAATACACGAAGAGAATTATGACTTCGTACCACCGTGATCATGATCCACAATATGAGGATTGATAAGAGATGATATGAAAATTGATAAGAGATGATAGAATACAGAAGTATAATTATGAAATGAAAAGTAAATATGAGAATTGATATGAGATGATAGCATACAAAAGTATGATTATGAAACGAAAAGTGAAAATGAGAAGTGATAATGAGACGTATCGATGAGAAAGGATTAACTGTAATTGCATCCTTGCAAGTTTTAAGTTTTGCAGTTTAAGACAGTATAATCCTACTCTTGTATTTATATTAGTATCTTACTGAGCCGTGGTTTTGCTCATCCCACTAAATTTCATCTCTTTCAGACTATTGAAGTTAACATCTGCCATGTGAGCTGCTAAGTGGGCATCGAAGACGGTGTATGGACTTGGTACTAATCTTCTGAGGTATATGTTTCTTATAAAATACTTGTTTACATGAAAGACTTAAATTGATGCACAGTACATATTCTGTTTTAACAAGTCAGGATGTAACTAAGAACCGCTTCCTTGCTAGTTAATATTTAAATGAAATGACTATAGGTCACATAGATAGTATAGTAACTACACTGACACCGAATGCAAACCTTAAAATGAAAAAGAAAAATTTAGTCCATAAATTTGTAGACTAAGATAAGTATAAGTATTAAAGAAAAGTCGCGGCCTTCGGGTCGTGACAATTAAGGATTAGGGGCTTGATTGGATTATTGCATTAGAGAACTTACTAGAGATATTAAGATTAGTGACTTAGTCTTAATTGGTTGAATTAAATTAAAAAAATTCAAATTTAAATTGTTAAATTAAGTATTTGAAAATTTTCACTATTGATAAGTTAAATGACTAAATTATAATAAAATTAGGATGTTAATAAATAAAAAATAAAAATAAATATTAATTAAATTTCTATTAGAAATTACCTTTATACTTTTAAAAAATATATACTAACAATCACATGAATCATTAAATCTTGATAAATCAATTTCATTTAATGATGAAATTCTAAGAAATTACAAGCGTGTAAATTTCTTAGAAATTTCTAGATGACAAAAATCCTTTATGTTCAATCAAAGTGTTAGGGAATATAGAGAATTTTGATCAAGGCTTTCCCAATTCATTTAGAAAATATAATGATAATGATGATAAATAAATAAATAAATAACATAATAAATAGAACAAATAAAATAAAACAATAATAAGTTAGAATATTAATTCACTACAACAAATTTGACAATTTGTGACGCATGAAATAATGTCACAAAATATTAATTTTTTGTCACCAATAAATTTTGGTGACAAAATTTTTATCATCACGACGATCGTCACCTTTGCGCTGTCGCTAAAGATCAAACGTGACGATCTTATAATTTTCGTCACCTATGTGTAACTCTAACGTGACAATAACATAAATTGTCACCTAATAATTACTCTTTTGTGACATCTGAATGCGTCATAAATTAATATAAAAATTCGTCACTAAATATCGATATCGTCACCAAAGATGTGATAAAATTTTATATATTAGTGACGAAATATCAAATCGTCACACTATAGGTGACATAAATTTTTGTCACCTATGATAGTATAATGTCATAAAAATCTTCTAAACGTCACTAAAAATAGTTAAAATATTAGGCTTTGTGTGACAAAATATCAATTCGTCACTATATAGGTGACATAAATTTTCGGCACCTATAGTAGTATGATAACGTCATAAAAATCTCTTAAACATCACTAAAAGTAGTTAAAATTTTAGGTGTTTTGTGACGAAATATCAATTTGTCACACTTTAGGTGACATAAATTTTTGTCACCTATAATGTTATAATAATGTCATTAAAAATGCCCAAATGTCACTAAAAATAATTACAAATTTAATTTTAGGTGACAAAATATAAAATCATCACGCTATAGGTGACATAAATTAACGTCACCTATATTAGTAAAGTAATGTCATAATAAAATCTCAAATGTCACGATGTTTTGATTTTATAATAGTTAAGAAATATTTAATGTCACAATATTATGCATCACATTTCTTTAATTATAAATAATATTTATATTTTTTTGAAATAATTAAATAAAAATAGTATTATTCATGCAAGATCTCACTTAAATAATATTGCAATATAAATAACTGTTTTGGCATTTGCATTGGTTCTCAAATGTAATTAATACCTTCAATAAAGTCAATGTAAATCACATAGAAATAATATTGTTTAAAATAAAGTAAAGCTAATACGATCCAAATTATCTAATATTCAGAAATATAAATAAAAATGAAGACCACCTAATAAGTTTGAAAGTTTGAAACAAAATATACCAAATCTAGGAAATAGCTAGAACAAACTTGAATTGTAGCTCTCAATCTAATTCTTGAGTCGAGGGCGATTGTGTTGATTGTGAGTTAGTGTCACTTGAAACTGCGATAAACAAATATTAACAAACTATCAATACAATATATTACATAATTTGATAAGAAAAATAATAAATTATTATTAAAAGAAAATAAAAGCAATAATCTACGATTGATCGTAAAACTTTGTCAAAAAAACAGCAATTAAAAAGCAATACACATATATTTCTATCATGAATTTCATAAATACAAAGCCAATGTAATAAATCAAGCAAGCTAATGCTCCAAGGTGTAATGCAAAAGCAATTTGTAACAATAATTGTAATATAACAATTGTAAATCCAGCAACAAATTTTCAGCAACAAACAAGCTCAAATTCCCAAGTATAGTACAACAAGTAATTCATTGCTGTAATTTTACTATAGCAATTGTAAATATAACAAACAATTTAACACAACAAACAACTTCTAGTTCCCTGGTGAAATATTGTAAGCAATTTATAGCAATAATTGTAATACAACAATATACGACCAATTTAATGCAGTAAGCAAGCTCGAGTTCATAGGTATATTACAACATGCAATTTGTAGCAGTGATTGTAATACAGCAAGATAAATAAAATAACGTAACATAGCAAGCTCAAGTTCCAATGCAATAATTTAATTGAATATAACAAACTAAGAGAAAATATAGCAAACAATTTGTAGCAGACTTGCTTTTCTCACTTTCAAGATCATGCGGGTTTATCATATTGTTGAAGTTCATCTCAAATTTAAACCACAAGTAAAATTATAAATTAAACAAACTTCATTCTTTCACAATGTAATAATGCTGAATGGTCTAATCATTTATCTTAAATTTTAAATGCCTAGATTTATACAATGGCATTTAGTGTACTTTATGCTAAAAAAAGTGTGAGAAAAAAAAATACCTGAAGATTGAGGGATAGGGACTTGAATTCCAGCAGCTATCAAGGCATTTTTCATTGCTTCAATTTGGCTTTCAAAATGCCTAAATTTTGATTTATAGTCTTGAAGTTCATCTTGTGTTTTTTTGAGAGTTTCTTTCAACTTTGAAACATTTTCTTTTGAGCTGTTCTTAGTTGGCTTAGGTCCATAACCAAGTCCCTTGATGTATCCCGATTGCGTACCAAGGACCTCATCCACTATAGCATCAATAGTCTTAGGTTCTATTCCTTCCTCGATAGGACTTGATTCTAACTCCACCATTTTCTCCTAACAATTAAGATAAATAATATTAACTAAAAGAATCATACTATAACAAAAATAAAATTATAATTCTTACATAAGCCTCTTGAGCTTCTGGTGTTGACCATCTTTTTCCTCAGAACAATGAGTCGCTTTAAAAAATTGTATCCTATTGGGTTCTTGGTCATCTTTGCGCTACATAAATACAACAATTCTTTTTAAAAAAAGGTAATAATATAAAAAACATATAATGTTTAAGAACTTTTAAAATATCAAAATTTACCATTGAATAACGACTAGCCACAATGGCCCTCGATCCTTGGTTATGGATCAACTTGACTTTGCTTCGAACTCCAGCATTTATCTCACACCTCCTCTTCATTTACATAAAAATGCAAAATAAAATATAAAAACATTCATGGCATATTAATATTACTGTGCATAAATATGAAAAATAAATCTTCCAAATACAAAATTGATGTGAATAAGAAACAAACCTTGTATGCAGGATCATTAAACAAATCACAAAGTTTTTCCCAATTTTCTTGAGACAAGTTATACTTTGGAGGGTTATTTTGACGTGCCACTTCATCGTTCGGAAACTTTTTATAGTGCAAGTGTAGCTTATATCTCTCATTTCTTGACAATTTGGACAAAATTGCCAAGATTGATTTTTTAACAGTTTCATCATCCAATTTCATCTCGAACTTTGTCTAAAACAAAAAAAAAATCAAATTAATTGCTACATTTAAAAAATAAATAGAAAAAAATCTACATTTAATCTATGTAATAAATTTTTTACACTTACATTAAGTCTCTCAAAGGCATGCAACTTATCTGTAGCACTCATATCTTTCCATTTTGTTGGGACCAGCATGAATTGTCGAATAATGACTCCAATTTCAGATGATAATTTAGCTGATTGAACTTCACAAACAGGTCTACCTTTATTTGATGGTATATCTATTACCATCTTATTTTTTCCTTTGATAAATTTTTCTAGTCCAATCCCTCGAGTTGGGCCACGTACCTTTGTAGAGGGGATAGAATCTACACCTATTAAAAAAAACCATTAATGATATGCAAAACAATTGTAGATTCGAAGAATTTTCTATTATTGGTTGGACTTTTAATGTTTGGTGACTATACTTTGTAGCCCTAATAATCAGGATGTTCTTTGTGAAAATGCTTACAGGCAATAGCTGATATATCTAAAATGTGAGGTGGATAGAATCAAAAAAGAAATTCCCTGAAAATCTTGTACTATTTTTTTTTTCATTTCTTGTATCACTAAGTAAATGACCTAAAATTAATTAAACATGGCCTACAAATTCCTAAAACAGTGAGAACACAAAAACTGGGCAAGAACACTAACAAAGACGCCTAAAGAGGAAGTTTGATGCAAAATGTGATGTAAATGCTATCAAAAAATTTCCCAAAGCTCCTTAAAAATCCTAAGATAGGTACTCATGTCTCAAAACTAATGAAATGCACCTAAATTAAAAACCAAACAGCCATGAAATGCTAAAACAATACCTACAAAAATGATCAAGAAATGAAGATACAATGCATGAACAAGTTATGAAATGACTGAGCACACTAATTCAATATGACTCCTAAAAATTCCTAAAAATTATATGATGTAATTATGACATTAAACTACTAGGAATGAACTTGAAACATGATAAAACAAACCCCAACAAAATACTACAAATGACGCCCAACAATAGTAAAAAAATTGAAAACAAAATGTGAATGAATTCTCTAACGAAATGCTATAAGTACTAAACCAAACACTTATGAAATTAAAACTCTTAATGCATGAAACTAATATGGATGATTAACTACTTAAATGACACCTTAAATGGACTAAAAATAGCAGCTAAAGATCCTAAGAAATGACACCAAAATTGACAGAAAATTGTAAAAACAAAATGACAATAGAACTTAATGAAATGCTACCTAAAACTTTAATCTAACACCTAATGAACTAAGTCCTAAATGCATGAAACTAATACCAATTAATAAACAACTTAAAAGACATTAAAAAGAAACAAAAACAGAACCCAAAAGCTCTTTAAAACCAAACCAAAATCTACCTAAAACATGAGAAAACTGAAACTACTCCCATGACTACACCAAGTTCACGCCATTTCCAAACAACCTTTGATTTTTTTTGGATTTTTGTTTTATAAGAAATTTAAAAACTGACTTAACAAATTAAAATAAGCTTTAAAAATAGTAGATGAAAATATTTCAAAAAATCTTTTAAATGCTCTAAAATAGAAAATAAATATTGCTAAAGAAATGAGCTTTGAGCTTTGAGTTTTTGTATGTTTGAGAGTCCAGTTTTCCTAGCATGGATCCCTTCGTCTGACTTTACCCCAACATTCCTTTGTTCTTTGTGAAACTATAGAGAGTTTCTAATGGGTTGTTTCCTTGGCTGTTTTGGGATTTCTACAAAAAGAAAGCGTAGAAAACGAGCCAGCAGGATTCTCCCCTGAGATTCAAAACTTGTCAACTATGAACCCTTGGATTCCCCCGTTTCTTTAAATCTTGACATCCTTGCAAACTCCATTTCCACAAATTCTCAGCTGAATGATAAGCCTAAGGAGAGTTTAAGCATCAAAATCAGGATGAAAGTGAGCTTTAACTTGAATGTTCAGACCTATGAGCCGATTCCACCTGAAGAAACAGCCACATATAAGTTTTTACAGAGTGTTGAACAGAAAGAAAGTGAAAAGAATGGAGCAAAAGCTGGAAACTGGAGCTTACCCTGTCTCTCTGAGGGGGATTCAAATTCTTTGTAGATGGGTTCTTATCCTAGCAACTATAGATACCAAAACTGTAGAGAAAGCTATGATGAAGAGGATGAAATGGCACACGAGGAAAGTGATCTAAAAGAAGATAATTATTTTTATGATTCTAATGATGGAGATGGCAGTGATGATGGTAACAGAGAGAAATGAATGTCATGTCATATAAACACCAAATTAACGAGTGAGAGAAATGAGTCCAAATCTTAAATCAAAGCCAAAACAAAAAAGCTCAACAATCTTCAGAGGGATCAAATCCTAAGAAAAAAAAACTGAGACGTCCCCGCCACTCCATCTTATCTCTTATCTTTTTCCTTCTTTATTTAGATTTAGTTCATCCAGTGTCACTCTTTCCTTATTCTTAAGCTAATTATTTAATAGCTCATAAAACTTTTATTCAATTTCCATAAGCATAAAAATGATATATATAAATATCATTCCATTTCCACAGGATCTCATACATCATCTTAACCTACATCCTCGATATCCTATATACACAAATTTCTACTTGTACTATACCGTAGCTGAATTAAACTTTGCTATACATAAACATATGAGTATACCTTCTATACTAATTGGGAAGCGTATCGAGAAGGTACACTTCAATTCTTAAAAAACAAGCTCCTCTAGTCGGAGCGGGATTCACTTCAGGTAATCTGTAGGAAAAATGGTCGTAAAAGGGTGAGTTTACGCTCAGTAAGAAAAGTATGTAAAAGAGCGTGCTATGCCTCTATATGCACTTTTCCTACTTGGCTCTATAATGTCATGTAAAGCATTATAAAACATGCATTATAAACATCTTTCATGCATTGTTTGCAACCATGCATATTTATTTCAAATGACATGGCAATCATACTTTGTATGCTTCCTTTAAAACATAGCATACATATAAAACATGCATCATACTTCTTTCTTTAAAACATCATACTTCATAACATACTTTAAAAACATACATCATACAGTTCTTCATACATACATCTTGTACTTTGAAATAGATGGAGACTATGTACAATATTTAAGCGATTGCATCATCATATAAACCGTTCATTCCCATTTATATGACTCTAATCATGCATTAGTACATTGGTATACCATGTAGAGGTCAAGGATTCTCTCCTGCCTTAATAATACCACAGTGAGCACTAGTCAGGTGTCACTTATGGCCTTGAGGACCGGACTAGGGTTCCTCAACATACATATTACTGAGGACTTGATCAGAGTCTCTCAGCCATCAGAAATGCATAATCATTACGCAGTCCATAGTCTCAAAACATTTATAATATACTTTTTTCAGAAAACACTTTTGTGTTTAAATCAAATAAGCTTTGAAAGCTCTTTTCATACATGGCAGTCAACTGGCTTCATAGGGCAGTCGGCTGCTACTTCATAAATTCTTTTATCGAAATTAATTTCATTTAAAATTCTGATATTTTCATCTTTGAAAATACATGGGGGCAGTCGACTGGTCCATATAGCAGTCGACTGGTTTTCAAACAGAATGCTTCTTAAGAAATAGCAGTCGACTGGTCCATATAGCAGTCGACTGTTTTTGAAACAGAATGCTTCTGGAAAATTAGCAGTCGACTGGTTCTATAGGCAGTCGGCTGGTTTTGAAACAGAATGCATCTTGGCAAATAGCAGTCGACTGTCCAATATAGCAGTCGACTGGTTTGAAACAGAATGCTTCTGGGTAAATAGCAGTCGACTGGCGTACATAGCAGTCGACTGGTTTGAGTCGGTTTTCGAAAAACGGCGTTTTGGTTGTCTCTAGGCAGTCGACTTCCCTTTATGGTAGTCGGCTGCCCCTAGCCTCATTGGTACTAGGAGACAAGTCCGAAAATGTCACTTTTCCTGCATAAAACAGCTAGTACATCTCTCCAAACCCCATTGAAACATCATAAAACATGCGGACATAGCCGCCTTACGTCCGTTACATAAATTCCTTACCTCGATTTCTTCGGGAACGTGAAATCACTTGGCGCGTCAACCCTAGCTTTCACTCCTTCAAATCTGAAATCATCATACCACATCAAACCTTAAATTAAACTACATACACATACCATATCAACTCAGTACAACTCAAATCCATTAACGAAATTGACTAAATCATTTTCTTCTCTTACCTTTACTAGAGACCAGAATTTCAGATGTTAAGATCTTCTCCAATACTTGGATTCAATCTATCAAACTTTGGATATCACCTAGTCTAACGACAAGGATTATTTTTCGTTCTACGAACTTAGTGAATTGGTGAAAGAGTGAGGGGGTTTGTCAAGGAACTTAGAATGGAAACTTGGAAGCTTGGAGATGGCACGAGAGGGAGAGCTGGGAAGAGAAGCTGACGTTGGGTGATGGCTGGTGGGGGTGATGAGTCATGCACTTGCATTAATTGCATGCTCATCCCTTTAATCATCTCAGCCAATCCATTTGACCCTCTTTGACCCATTTGACCATTTAATTCCTCTTCCATATGACTCATCCATTTAATCTCCAATTAAATTTCTGATTTAATTTCTTGTCTCATACTCTTAATATTTTTCTGATATCAACCTAATAAATCATTTAACTTATTGACATCCACTTTATTAGTTCTTCTATATTACATACATCATTCATACATTAAACTTCATATTTATTTAATCATCTTGATTGAAATACTTTACAAACATGGAGGAATTACATGGAAATTGGGGATCTCACAAAAACCCTTAACAAACATCAGTAGGCTTTAGATAAAAAAAACACGTGATTCAAACACAGAACAAAATTTAATCTACCAGAATAAAAATTAAACTTCACAAGTAGAGTTATAAGGTGACATATAACCCACAAGAAAAGTTTTACTTCACAAACAAGATTATAAGGTGACATTGATATATATTAGATAATTTATCTACCAAGCAAATCTTGACATATAGATCACTACAAAGCAAGTAATCTATGAAGTTCACTCTGCACAATCAAAAGCAAACCTTAACTTTCGAGCACAAAAAAAAAAAAGGTTGATGTAATGAAAATGTTTCAGATTTTCTAAACTTGAAATCATTGGTGAAAGGGAAATACCACAACAACAAACTTAAACAGTAGTTAAACTTAGTTCTGCAGAGGTTACATGATTTATTTCTTGTTTTACATCTTCCAGAAGAGGTTGATCACAACCAGAACAAAACCAAATAGAAAAAAAGAATGGCAAATCAGGAAAACACAGACCAAACCAATCTCAATTGATAAAAATCAAAGTTCAAGCTGAGCACACCAAGTATAGCTATTTCGACTAATTCTCAAAAAGTTGTCCTCTTAAATCCTTGAGAGCATCAACAACTTCATAATTGAAATTGTAACAAAAAAAATTCAGAATTAGGCCACAAGTATTTTGATTTCAAACATTCCAATGTCTTGATCTATTTGTTCATGTATCAAAGATAGCAAAGTTTCATGCATCAATAATGAATACAATAATGGTAAATGCAGTAACCAAGGTAATACAGCAAGCAAGCTCAAGTTCGTAGCTATATTACAACAAGAAATTTGTTGCAGTAGTTTTAATATAGCAATTGCAAATACAAGAAACAATGTCATATAGCAAGCAAGCTCAAGTTCCAATGCAAAAGTTTAATTGACTATAACAGACGAAGGAAGAATAAAACAATTTATATACCAAATAGTTTGTAGCATACTTTCTTTTCATGATCAAGGTCATACCAAACAATTCATATTACTAGTAGGAATATAAATCTTATATTCTAAATGTACTAGATACCAGAATTTTCAGTGGGTGAATCTTGATGAGCTTGTGGTGATTGCATCAAGTTATTAGCAGAACGAACTTGATGCGATGTTTCCACCAGATTATTTTATTGTGATATAAGTGAAGGTTGCACAGATAATTGGACTAGCTCTTCCATAGCGTTTCTTTTTTTCCCTCTTTTTCTCGGTGCCATCCTAAAGTATAGACAAAGAAATTGTAAATGATCATATATACTTTAGTTAAATCAAACAAAAAATAACAAAAGAATATTAAAAGAATAATTACCTTCATGAGTCAAAGATTTTAAACCAAGTTGGAAAACATGATACAAAAATAGTTACCAATGAAATAATCAAACATAACATAAAACAACTATCATGGTAAATAAAATTACTTCATAACAGCCAAACTTAAATAGTTACATAAGTTCTCATGAAAATAACATAAATATTTACAACATAGGATCTATATCACTATCATATTCATCAGAATGATTTTCCTCCTAGTTAATGTCATCTTCAATCCCTTCCTGATCATCATGATCGGATTCTTCCATGTAAGCATCATCAATTATTGCTTGAGTATTTTCCATAACCTCAAGAGTAATGACATCTGGAGCAATATCATCCCTATTCAATGGTCCTTCTTTTTCTTCATTTTGCATAGTTCGTTCACTTTCAAACATTTCAATCTCTTGATCTATTTGATCTTCATCCACATCAAACATTTCACTAGTATTCACATGTTGCATATTTGGAACATCATACAAGTGTCTATGATGAAACTTTTGTACCACCCACCAATCTTTCCCTAACTTGTCACATCCAAGTAAAAAATTTGATTCGCTTGAATTGATAAAATAAACGGGTCATTCTCATACCAATATTTGTTAACATTGATACTTAATAAATGACCATCCTTATGAATTCTTTTCCTCTTACCATCAAGGTCAAACCACTCACATCTAAACAAAACAACTTGGCAATCTTTTATGTAATCTAACTCAATGATATCTTTTACAACACCGTAAAAGTCAATTAGTTCATCTTCATGATAGCCTTCAACCATCCAACACTATTTTGAGTTCTTAAATGGAAATCACGCTTGTGTGGTACCTTACTCCATTAACTATGCAACTTATGTACCTTCGAACATGTTTATCAGGACCATAAGCTAAAGAAAATAACTCATCAGAAATTTCTGGTGAAATTTGATCTCGCAACAATGTAACCTATCATTTAAGAAAATATAAATCAAATATAATGATTTTACAATGTATAGTATCTTTGATTTCAAAACATTTACTTACGTGACTTTTAAACCATAAGGGAAATTGCTTTTTATGTCTTTCTTCGATAGACAAACAACTCTGCAACTCAAGCTCTATTTTATGTTTTCTATAACATAATAAAATAAATGAAATAAAAGTTAGCTTAGTTGAAAAAAAAATAGCTTATTTCAATAATTTAGTATTAAAATCAAACGACTTACTCTAAATATGGTTCGACTTCATCACAATTGTTCAGTATATACCATTGAATCATTTTGAACTCTTTTTTTGAAAAGACATCATATTTTGATGATCCAAATGAAGGAGACCGAAACAAACACGTAGCGAAATTTAAATCATTCGGCCTCCACCAGGATCGATTCGGAGGGTTGCCTGATTAGGGTTTCGAGATTTTACCTAACGTTTTCTCTGCTTTTTCTGTCTTTGGTCGAATCACAAGCAGCAACTTTTCGTTCCTGCCCCTATGGTATCCACACGAACGGATCTTACGACTCTTGAACGTCTCACGATCAAATGCCTTAAGGAGCTTTTGATTCCTTATAACCGAATTGCTAGCTTCGATTAAAAAGAATGTTTTGTTTTCTGTTTTTAAAAAGTGCAGCCATGTTTTAGAAAAAACATCCTTTTTATAGGCAGTAAATTTTACCCTAAAATTTACTGCCAAACAGAACTCTAATCCTACTTAGAATAGGATTAGTTATATCCCTAATCCAATTCAGAATAGGATTAGTTATATCCTTAATCCAATTCAGAATAGGATTAATTAAGCTCCTCATTAATCCGTTCTAAGTGTGCGACCCAATAGGTTCTCAAAACAATGGCAATGACAAAATTGTCACAGGCAATGAGCGGTATCTAGCAACACATCATTGCTACCCATGTAACGAGAATGTCAATGACTCGACATAACCTTACTCGTGATAGATGTTACTGTGTAGTCTAATCCCTTTATCCTTTGATGTCTTGATTAGACACAAGTCATGGAATGTGTCACACTTGTATAGTCTAATCAGCGTTTCTTGATTCCTGAGTAGACTAATTAAACAAATAAAATCAATATCTCATATTGACTTATTCGAGCACGGCCATGCATTTCTTAGTCTCACTCTATCAAAGGGCCCAAGACATCACTCTTGTTATATAAGAGGGATAAATTCTATCTTGATCACTCAACATCCCTCTACATAGATCAAGGCATACCCAATTACTACCTTTATAGTCCATCCTGTTACGAATGACATCTAGCAGCATTAAAGTATGCAATTCTCTATGTTGGGATCTCTGATGATCTCAAGTCAAAGGATCACATACACCATCATCACTATGAGAATCGCTTATGACACTCATATAACAATCCATGTAGCGTTCTCATGGAGGGTCGATCCAGTACATAGTTCTCTAACATGTACCTATGTGATGACTTGATATCCGATATCCATGACAATGGTCATCAGTCAACCACATACTAGTCTTATTGTATCATTGTTATCCTTGTTCACAATAATACTTGACTAGGGATATTTTAAGAATAGTGTGTTATTACTATTCTAAGGACATTATCATATAAGATTATATTACGCAGTTATAAGACAAATATAATAATGAACTATAAATAAAAATGTCATGATACATAAAATTGCCAAAGTCAATCATCTAATGAATGGTTCTGAGGGCATAATCCAACACCAAAGGTGCAAACACTTTTTGAAAAAACAACTAGCCCTTTTTCATCCCCTTCGTTGTCTCCATCATAGTTTCTCTCTTCTCGATTAAATTTAGTCTCTATCCCAGAGAAGTACATTGAACAAAAAGTTAAGCATTCACTAGAAATATATTCCTCCGCTATACTTCCTTCGGGACGAGCTTTATTTTTTGCATACTTCTTGAGTTTACCTAAAAACCTATTAGTAAACAAATAAAACTTTTTTTAGTGAAACTTTATTCTAATTGAACTCTTGAAACTTAAATTAGTAAAAAATATACAACCTTTCAATGGGATACATCCAACGATAATGCATAGGTCCTCCAAGCATGACCTCGTGTGGCAAGTGTACAGCCAAATGCACCATCACATCAAAAAAAGCTGGAGGAAAAATTTTCTCCAACTTACACAAAATGATGACAATATCTACTTTTAAATCCTCCACATCTTTCTTCTTCAATGTCTTACAACATAATCTTAAAAAGAAATTGCCCAAGTCATCTAGTGCTCCAAAGACATCTTTCGGTACAAACTTCCTAATTGCAACTGAAAGTATTCTTTGTAAGAGAATATGGCAATCATGAGTCTTCAATCCTAAAATCTTACCATCAATTACATTAACACATCGTGAGATGATTGATATATACCCATCTGGAAACTTCACTGATTTTAAAAATTCACAAAATTCCCTCCTTTCCTCCTTTGATAAAGTGTAACACGCATGAGGCATCAAGTAAGAACCATCTGAGAGTTTTTTCAAGTGCAGTTCTTTCTTTATTTTCATATCCTCTAAATCTAACCTCGCATTTACTGTATCCTTTGTCTTCCCTTCAATGTTCAACAATGTTCCTAAAACATTATCACAAATGTTTTTCTCAATGTGCATGACATCAAGATTGTGTCTTAACTTCAATGTTTGCCAATAAGGCAACTCAAAGAAGATGCTCTTTTTAGTCCAATTTAATTCTTCACGAGTACGCTTTCTCTTCCTCTTGTTTGGATGCTTTCCAAAACTAATATCTTTCACGGCCTTTAATTGTTGTAACAACTCACTCCCAGATAAGTCCTTAGGGTTTGGCCTATTTTCTACCTTACCATCAAACATTTTGCTTTTTCGCCAAACATGGTCAGGAGGCAAGTAACGGCGATGATACATATAACAGATTTTATTTCTTAACTTTCATGAAGGAGCATCATCGTTACAAACGGGACATGCCAAATATCCTTTTGTACACCAACCTGATAAATCCCCATAAGCCGAAAAGTCATTTTATGGTCCATAAAACTGCAGCATGCATTTGAAAATATTCCTTCTTGTAAGCATCATAAGTCTGAACCCCACTTTCCCATAGATCTTTCAACTCATCTATCAATGGTCTCAAATAGATATCAATATCTTTTCCTGAAGAGTTTCGTCCAGGAATAAGTAATGACATCATCATGAAAGGCTCCTTCATCGATTTCTGAGGGGGAAGATTATAAGGCATAACCACAACGGGCCACATGCTATAGGTAGAGCTCATGATCCCAAAAGGGTTAAAGCCATCAGTTGTTAGGCCAAGTCTAACATTTCGTGGATCATGTGCAAACCAACCATTCTCCTTATTGAATTCTTTCCATGCATTCCCATCCGCTGGGTGTCTTAGTGTATCATCATCAACACGCTTTTCTTCATGCCACCGCATATCTTCTGCTATTTTCTTAGACATAAACAATCTTTGGAGTCTTGGTTTCACTGGAAAATAACGCAAGACTTTCCATGGAATTTGCTTCTCAACAACCTTCCACTTGGTGTCCCACACGTAGGACAACTTTGTCTATCTTTAAACTCCCCCCAAAATAAAGCACAATCATATTTGCATACATGAATTGGCATATAATTTAATCCTAGGTCTCTCAAAGTTCTTGTTGCCTCATAATACGATGAAGGAATTGTACTAGTAGGGAAAGCCTCCTTCAATAATCCCAATATCATATTTATTGCCTTGTTGCTCATTTGGCAGTAAACTTTTATATGCAACAATTTTACAATAAATGACAACTTTGACATGTTGGTGTATTCAGGTAATAATCCACATTGCGTCTCATTCAAAAGTTTGTTGAATTTTTTAGCTTCTTCCTCACCTAAATTAGTACTCTCATTAAGACCATCTTCATCCACTCTAGGAAAAACATCTTCTAATAGATCATACATTCCATCATCCAAAACATCATTAACTATCGTTACATCTGAACTAGTACTCTCATTAGCTACATTTCTGAAAGTTGGCATCCTAAATTCAGATTGCTCACCATGATAAATCCAATTAGTGTATCTCTCTGATATACCTTTCAAAAGTAAATGATATTCTACCTCATCTTGACTTCTACTAAACACATTTAAGCAATCTCGACAAGGACAACGAATCTTACATTGTTCTCCCATTTTGAGACGTACAAAATTCATGAATTGTGACACTCCTAAAGCATACTTGTCAGAATATTTGGACTCCATCATCCAACTTTTATCCATGTTAATAAATTGCTCCTAAAATAATTTAAGCATAAAAAGAATTACATTGTGAAAAATAGCAAAACATTTCATGTAACATAGATATAAATTACCTTATGAAAACAGTAAAAAAAATTAGGAAAATCTTTTATGCATTTATGTTCTATCTAGTTAATGGAGTAACCATTGTTAATGTAATTTTTCACAGCCCTAACCTTATCAATAAACTATAGCATGATTAATTCACTTTTTTTTTTTCATCTAGCCTATATAAGACCCTAGGAAATTAGGGTTCCTGCATCTTCCTGTACTAATAAATTAATTTTTGTTTCTTTTTCTGTGTTGAAGCTTAAAAGTTTCTAATATTATTTATATAGAATGATGAAAACAACATTAATTAATCTGAGGTACTACTACACTTGGCTTAAATTGATTGGCTCCAATCATAATTTGTAACATCAATTTCCGTTTTGTCATTTCCTGATCAAGAGCAGTGCATAAACTGCTTTCACTATTCATAAAAGGGCCTCTCTACAACATTTTCTCCAGTAACTATAGTCCATTAACTAAGAATGGTGATGAGGTCTTTTGGTTGCTGAATTACCAAGGCTTGTTGGGTAATTGTTACGTGTAATATCTAGGAATGTGTTGAGATTTTTATAGTGAAAAGTAGTTTCTTTAATTATTTGCTATTCTTTAATCTTTGTAATCACTACATCTACATGTTTGCAACTAAGGGCATGAAATCCTGAAATATTCTTCATATATACATACATGAGATTAAAAAAAAAAGGTTCCAAACCATATTTACAGTAGCCTATGGTGGTAGATGTTTTAGGTATAGCTAATGTTGACAAATTATCACAAAGAAAACCCATTTCACAGATTATCACACTCTAAAACCACTTCAAAGCCT
Source organism: Heritiera littoralis (assembly GCA_031772115.1). Classification (NCBI taxonomy): domain Eukaryota; kingdom Viridiplantae; phylum Streptophyta; class Magnoliopsida; order Malvales; family Malvaceae; genus Heritiera; species Heritiera littoralis. Next base: position 2,801,388 of record JAPDPK010000087.1, on the reverse strand, counting down.
AAATTAATTATCTAATCTCCTGTGCATATTCATCACATAACATCCTAAATTAAATTTACAGAGTAGCTATAGACAGAATCAATTACAATTGATTAGAACTCTAAAATAGACATTCCATACCAAAAAAAAAACCATTGCAATCAATCAATAAAAAAAGAGAGATAGCCAAAAAATGTAAAACATTTATTGAATCGGTTGCAAAGGATACAAATATAATACACACCTTGATGAGGAAAATCAACCACCTCTGATTAAAATTGCTTCTTACGCCTTTTGAAGGGAGAAACGAGACTTAGCAGAGAGTTTATTCTTTGAATTCACAACAGCACCATTGAGCAAAAGAGGGCGAAAATTACATCTTAGCTAGCATATAAACAACAAGCTTAATAAACAAAATTGTAACTTCCTTCCAATCACCTTTGTCCCCTATGTTTATTCACTTAAATAAGGCCTTAAATTTGGTAGTTTAATTTCCTTAAAAGCCATCACACTTTAAAGTACAACTAAAAATGCAAATGAGAGTCGCATTCAAGTGTCACTCTCAATCCTTCTATGTCATCTTACACCACTTTCATTCAAAAAGATTTTGGCTCTACCTATGCTATTCCTTTCACACCATTGGCATATGCAAAGTAAAGTATTTATCTAGAAAGACATGTAATCCCATCTCTAATTAAGAGAACAAGACTAAAGCTTAAGAGTTAAATTTTTATCCTGGGAGAAAGATAATTAATTCACCACAGTGTGATTATAATACACTCAAATAAACAAAAAATAACAAAATAGAAACAAAAGAAAGCCACCTCGCCTGTATTATTATCCTAATGAATTAGGATATTTAATCTAAATCTAAAAATGTAGGCTTTAATATTACCAAGCTTCTTTTGAAACATATAAGTAACTTATTAAAAAAAACTTTAAAAAAACATATATTGAATCCTTGAAGAACAGTCTTGTAGAACCTCAAGACTAAGACAAACCCAGTATCATGAAATAAACAAGAAGTTATTAAATATAGGAACTTTAACAAAATAAGAAGTAAAAAGATATTCTCTCATTGCAGATGATGGAAGAGACAAGATAGAGAAGGTGAACAATTGCTAGCAAACAAAATAAACCCAACATTAAAAACCCTTAATTTCTATTGAAGGGGATGAAAACAAATAGCATAAAAAATTGGGACTTACATTACTCCTCTGATTGCAGAAGATGGAAGACAAGCTGAAGAAAGGGAAATGGAGCCCGCAAAAGAGTTCCCCAGCTATGTAACTGTAAAATATTTTGGAGGGAGAGGGAAAGCAAAATAGGAAAACGTGGTAGTATTAAGAGTTTTGGTTTAATCAAATACTTTTTGCAATATCTTTTGAAATAAAATTAATAATTAATTAAGTGATTTGCACTAATTAAATCAGATAAAAAAAAGATAATTATGTGATAAAACATAAAATAATTATGTATATATTGAAAATTATTTTAACAATACAAGAATTTCAACTTTGGATAAAAAATTAATGAAGACATTTCATGGCTACAAATAACAAAAAAACTTACAAATTGTAACTAAAAAAAAATTACAGAGGAGAGACAATGAGAAGGAATCGAAAGATAATGAACCTGCGCATGTTAACAAAAAAAGGTTGAGAGAAATCATCAAACAGATGGAAGGCAAGAAAAATCAAAATATAAAAAATGAGAAAACCAAAAAGTAAGAAATATACGCTGGTTCCAGGCGTTGGGCTGCAAATTTGACGCTCGAAAATTCGGGAAGCGACATTGTTGGTTTTAAACATTAGCTTGAAATCAATCCTGACAGACGCTTAAAAATATAAAAATCCTGATAAAAGCTTCAAGAAAATGGAAATCTCGAAAAAAATTGAGATGGAAAATGGAATGGAAAGTTTGATTTATTTTGTTATCATGGAGAAATGGTACAGCAACAAAATAAAAATACTTGGTGACAAATAGGAGTTAGGCGAGAAAGGCCAAGGGCGTCAAGTGTCGACGTAGCTAATGGGAAGGTGAGGGATTGATGAGAGACTGTGACAGCGTTGAGTCGGAGTGTGGGTCTGCTTGTGACTGTGAGTGAAGCAGATCTCTTTTTGCATTTAGGGGGTTTGGCATTTGGGCACGTCGTCCAACAGTGGACCAATCCACTGGCATTACACCGCAAACGTGTCCCATTATCCATTTATCCTTTTTGGTACTACTTTTGTTTTAATGTCCGTTGATTAATTCATTTTCATGTTTTTTTTTCTAAGTCATTCATTTCATGTTTGCTTTGTTGACGTTTGCACTTTCACTTCCGCCCATTTTGGCATTCTCCAAATATTGTTCATCTTTTTTTTTTTCATTTGTATAATAATAATCTTATTATGTTAAACAAATTGTTGTTTATTGGATTTCTTCAAAAAGAGTTGTTTGTTGGATATTATTTTTGAATGTATATGACATGCATTGATACCCGCATATATCAGGGTATGCAATGGGCAAACCGATGCAATGGGCAAGGAAAAAAACTAAAAAAGTTTCTCAAATCTCAGGGCATAAAGTCAATTCAATCTATTGACTATTATGTCAAACCAGGTCTTAAAGCCATGCCTCGATGACCCCCTGTAGCATAGTTGAAACGGGATAAAGAGAATGCTTCAATGTTAGAATTACAATGTCTACGTTATGCAAAGATCGTGAATTTTGATATTGATTTTGATACTGATTTTGGATACTGATTTTGATATTGAATTTGATATTGATTTTGGAACATATTGATTATTGAATTTGCAATGTTAATTTCTAATGATTTTGAAGTGAAGAGTTATTGTCATTGATTTAATATTCTTTGATTATTGAACTTGAAATATATTGATTTTGAATACGTATTGATATGGTTTTGAAGGCACTGAAATTGAAAGTGGCATTGATTTTGGATTCGCATCGATTTGGCTTTAAAAGTATTGAAATTGTTATTCACATTGATTTTGAATATGCATCAATATGGTTTCAAAAGTATTGAAATTGATATGGACATTGATCTTGAATACGCAATGATACGGTTTTGAAAGTACTGAAATTAAAATTGCATTCACATTGATTAGAAGACATATAAATTCCTTCTCGGTCAACCACCTTTAGGATCTCTATAGTCGTGAGAGTTAACGATCCGGGGATAATTAGGTGCTCTAAAGCATCCTGTGAGAACCTTACTTTTCCAATACCTAATATAAGTTAAAAAGTGTAGAAATTGAAAAGCAAGAGTTGATTGCTAAGATTTCTAAATAAAGGGTCTGTCTGGTAAGGATTAGGGAAGTGTCCAATGTGGGCTCTACTTGTTTTGGGAACACCTGTGTACCATTGAGTTGATCAAATAGATAATTTATTATGGGAAAAGGATACTTGTTCTTAATAGTAGCCTTGCTGAGCAACCGATAATCAATACAAAGTCGCAAGCTACCATCTTTCTTCCAGACAAAGAGGACTAGTGCACCTCAAGGAGAGATGCTGGGTCAGATGAAGCTTTTATCTAGTAACTCTTGGAGCTGCTTCTTGAGCTCAACATGCTTTACCAGTGCCATTCGGTAAGGAAGCTTGGAAATGGGTTCAGTACTGGGCACCAAATCAATGGTGAATTTTATTTATTGATTGGAGGAAGTCCTGGTAATCATTTGGAAACACATCTAGAAAATCCCTAACCGCAGGAATCTCATTTAACATCAGATGTTTCTTTTCTACGTCCGTCACATAAGCAATAAACCCTTCAATAACAAGCATAGCTTGTTACATTTCAATCTTAGATAAATTTTTAGCAAAACAATTCACATTCTTTCATTACTTAGTGGAAAACTTTACAATATAGCTGTTGGGAGAGGAGAAGGTTACATTCTTAGTATAATGTCTAAACTAACATGATTAGCAGCTAACCAATCCATTTCCAAGATCATATCAAAATCATATATGTTAAGCAAAATTAGGTCAATTATTGTTTCCTTCTCTCCTGCCTGTAGTTTATAATTACAATACACTATATCGGTCATTTAAGATTCTTTAAAGGGTGTGTTATTCCGTAACAGATGCTCTAAAGGTTCAGGTTCTACAGGTATCTTAACAGCAAACACTAGTGATACAAAAGAATATGTAGAACCTAGATAGAATAATGCAAGTGCAACAATATCAAAGACTGAAATCTTACCCTTGATGACCTCAAAAGAAGTGTCAGTAGCTCCTTATCGATGGCATATACTCTACCCCAAGTCACAACCTTCTTCTCTTTCTTTGCGGCTATAGCTCACCTCAACGATGGTGCAGCCTTCTCTAGCTCTTTAGCTGCTGCTGCTGGCACCAAACTATTCGGGCAATCGTTAACTAGATGCCTAGACTGTCTGTACTGAAAACATGCTCCAGTGACCCAATAGCAAGGTTTGGTACCATGTGACCTTCCATAATTGTGATAACCGTAAATTTTTCAATTATTGGAAATTATAAATATTCTTAAATATTCACTTGATTTCATATAAAACCTTTTTGGTTTTAATTATGGAAATAATTAATTATGAAAATTCCATAAATGCTAAAAAATGAAAAAAAACTATGATTTCGAGACTAGAGTTCTCTACACGTGTTTTTAAAAGAAAACATGGTGATGGGAATTTAAAGTTAGAAAATAAATAATTTATTTTCATAAATTATAAAAATGATTTGTTTGAAATTCCGATAATTATAAAACCATGTTTTCGATTGAATGCACGAAAAAGCGTGCATATGTGTTTTACGGTGAAAAAAAGACAATTTTGCCCTTCTATATTTTCAGTAATTATTTATAAATTATTTTCACCGTATGGAAAATATGATTTATACCGTTATGAAATATTTTGAGAAATGTTATTTTAATTTAATTATTTCATAAAGGTGATGATTTATTATATGTGAGCCTTATGGATATTTGTGAAATATTTCGATTTCCTGTATTTAAAATCAATAAAAGCTATGGTATGGCTTATACTGCTTTGAGACGTAGGCCCTGAGCTTCATGCATCACATATACTGTTACTGTCACGTGGCTGATTGACCAGCTAGTCATCAGCGTCCCGGATTGTCGCCTAGCAAGCGTACACCGAGGACATATTATAGATCATGGCCATAGATCTCATTACTATTACTGTGTCCTTAGTGGACGAGATAGCATGATTTACTTGTAGGGTGTTGCCTAGTCTCACTTATTGCTTACTACTTACCATTTACTGTTTACTGAAAGGATTTACGGAATCCTATTTACTGTACTGAACTACTGTTTACTGTTTACTGTTACTGATGAAAGACCGTACCAAAATACTGTGATACTGAACTGTACTGTTTACTGAAATGGTAGCCATTGATTACTGTTTTACTGAACTGAAAGCTAACATTTACTGTTTACTGAATCGAAAGCTACCTTATACTGTTTTCTGAACTGGTAGCTACTATTTACTATCTACTGATTGAACCGTATCGAATTACTGTTTTACTGAATATACTGTTTACTGATATACGATACGGTTACTGATTTGAACAGAGAAATAAAAGTTTATTCTAAAAGAATAACATAAGAATCATTTCTAAGATAGGAATAATCGAAGAAGTAATTATCCAATGATTGGATATTTACAAATCACTGTACTGTTTTTACTATACTGAAGAGAAAAGAAGTAAACCACTATTTTTATTACTGAACTGTCACGTGTTTTAAAGTATATTGAAGTGAAAAGAGATAAGTGGTTTACTTTGTGGAAAAACGAAAATTATATTGTTTTGAAAATAATCGATTTAGTATTCTCTACAGTTGCTTCTAGGTTCCAGAACAAGCCAGGTATTTCAAAATACCTGCCTTACTCTATCTGGATCCTTAGCCGACTGTAGTATCCTTCCTACATGTGAGCCTAGAGCCAGCTAGGAAGATTTTAATGAAAAGAAAAAAAAATTATTTTCAGCATATAGATAGCTGAATATCAAGTGTAGCATATAACTCTCTTACTGAGCCGTGGTTTGCTCACTCCCCAATTTTAACATTTCAGGTTTTTGATGATGGTGAGATCTAATATTTGTGGATTACGGCTGCACATAGTAGACAATGTGACAGACTGACTAAGATATATGAGGTACGATCATTTATTTTCTGTATTTAGACATGTATACAGTACTACATTTTTGTAAATAAGATAGGGGATGTGTATTATATTAACAATGTTATATTAAATATGTTTAACATTAAGTGCAAGTGAAGTATCGCAGACAGTCCAACCGAATAAATGGTGTAAAATTAAGGTGAAAAATGTGGTAACGGGACGTTACAGATTTAATGGTATCAGAGCATGGTTGGCCCGATATCTGTGGATACTTTTGGAAGGAAAAATGTTAAATATCCCCAGTAGTACTGTGTCATCTGAATACATAAAGAAAATAAATGATTGTAAATTGAGTAAAATGATTTAATGGGAGTATAGACATATGTGATGAAAAACAGCATGTAGTGGTCTAAACTACTGTTGATGTTGAAAGTGTACTGGCAGTATTACTTGGAAGATGACCTAGAGGTCAGAAGTCGTAAGTATACGACATGTACCACCTTTGGACTTAAGTTAAATTCGGAGGATCGAATTTCTTAAGGTGTGAAGAATGTGATCACCGTAAATTTTTCAATTATTGGAAATTATAAGTATTCTTAAATATTCACTTGATTTCATATAAAACCTTTATGGTTTTAATTATGGAAATAATTAATTATGAAAATTTCATAAAGGTTAAGAAATGAAAAAAAACTATGATTTCGAGACTAGAGCTCTCTACACGTGTTTTTAAAAGAAAACATGGTGATGGGAATTTAAAGTTAGAAAATAAATAATTTATGTTCATAAATTATAAAAATGATTTGTTTGAAATTTTGATAATTATAAAACCATGTTTTCGATTGAATGCACGAAAAAGCGTGCATATGTGTTTTACGGTGAAAAAAGGACAGTTTTACCCTTCTATATTTTCAGTAATTATTAATAAATTGTTTTCACCGTATGGAAAATATGATTTATACCGTTATGGAATATTTTGAGAAATGTTATTTTAATTTAATTATTTCATAAAGGTGATGATTTATTACATGTGAGCCTTATTGATATTTGTTAAATATTTCGATTTCCTGTATTTAAAATCCATAAAGGCTATGGTACGGCTTATACTGTTTTGAGACTTAGGCCCCGAGCTTCATGCATCACATATACTATTACTGTCACGTGGCTGATTGACCAGCTAGTCATCAGCGTCCCGGATTGTCGCCTAGCAAGCGTACACCGAGGACATATTATATATCATGGCCATAGATCTCATTACTATTACTGTGTCCTTAGTGGACGAGATAGCATGATTTACTTGTAAGGTGTTGCCTAGTCTCACTTATTGCTTACTACTTACCATTTACTGTTTACTGAAAGGATTTACGGAATCCTATTTACTGTACTGAACTACTGTTTACTGTTTACTGTTACTGATGAAAGATCGTACCAAAATACTGTGATACTGAACTGTACTGTTTACTGAAATGGTAGCATTGATTACTGTTTTACTGAACTGAAAGCTGCCATTTACTGTTTACTGAATCGAAAGCTACCTTATACTGTTTTCTGAACTGGTAGCTACTATTTACTGTCTACTGATTGAACCGTATCGAATTACTGTTTTACTGAATATACTGTTTTACTGATATACGATACGGTTACTGATTTGAATAGAGAAATAAATGTTTATTCTAAAAGAATAACATAAGAATTATTTCTAAGATAGGAATAATCGAAGAAGTAATTATCCAATGATTGGATATTTACAAATCACTGTACTGTACTGTTTTTACTGTACTGAAGAGAAAAGAAGTAAACCACTATTTTTATTATTGAACTGTCACGTGTTTTAAAGTATATTGAAGTGAAAAGAGATAAGTGGTTTACTTTGTGGAAAAACGAAAATTATATTGTTTTGAAAACAATCGATTTAGTATTCTCTACAGTTGCTTCTAGATTCCGGAACAAGCCAGGTATTTCAAAATACCTGCCTTACTCTATCTGTATCCTTAGCCGACTGTAGTATCCTTCCTACATGTGAGCCTAGAGCCAGCTAGGAAGATTTTAATGAAAAGAAAAAAAAATTATTTTCAGCATATAGATAGCTGAATATCAAGTGTAGCATATAACTCTCTTACTGAGTCGTGGTTTGCTCACTCCGCAATTTTAACATTTCAGGTTTTTGATGATGGTGAGATCCAATATTTGTGGATTACGGCTGCACATAGTAGACAATGTGACAGACTGACTAAGATATATGAGGTACGATCATTTATTTTCTGTATTTAGACATGTATACAGTACTACATTTTTGTAAATAAGATAGGGGATGTGTATTATATTAACAATGTTATATTAAATATGTTTAACATTAAGTGCAAGTGAAGTATCGTAGACAGTCCAATCGGATAAATGGTGTAAAATTAAGCTGAAAAATGTGGTAACGGGTCGTTACAGATTTAATGGTATCAGAGCATGGTTGGCCTGATGTCTGTGGATACTTTTGGAAGGAAAAATGTTAAACATCCCCAGTAGTACTGTGTCGTCTGAATACGTAAAGAAAAAATAAATGATTGTAAATTGAGTAAAATGATTTAATGGGAGTATAGACATATGTGATGAAAAACAGCATGTAGTGGTCTAAACTACTCTTGATGTTGAAAGTGTACTGGCAGTATTACTTGGAGGATGACCTAGAGGTCAGAAGTCGTAAGTATACGACATGTACCACCTTTGGACTTAAGTTAAATTCGGAGTACCGAATTTCTTAAGGTGGGGAGAATGTGATAACCGTAAATTTTTCAATTATTGAAAATTATAAATATTCTTAAATATTCACTTGATTTCATATAAAACCTTTATGGTTTTAATTATGGAAATAATTAATTATGAAAATTCCATAAAGGTTAAGAAATGAAAAAAAACTATGATTTCGAGACTAGAGCTCTGTACACGTGTTTTTAAAAGAAAACATGGTGATTAGAATTTAAAGTTAGAAAATAAATAATTTATTTTCATAAATTATAAAAATGATTTGTTTGAAATTTCGATAATTATAAAACCATGTTTTCGATTGAATGCACCAAAAAGCGTGCATATGTGTTTTACGGTGAAAAAAGGACAGTTTTACCCTTCTATATTTTCAGTAATTATTAATAAATTGTTTTCACCGTATGGAAAATATGATTTATACCGTTATGGAATATTTTGAGAAATGTTATTTTAATTTAATTATTTCATAAAGGTGATGATTTATTACATGTGAGCCTTATGGATATTTGTGAAATATTTCGATTTCCTGTATTTAAAATCCATAAAGGCTATGGTACGGCTTATACTGTTTTGAGACTTAGGCCCCGAGCTTCATGCATCACTTATACTGTTACTGTCACGTGGCTGATTGACCAGCTAGTCATCAGCGTCCCGGATTGTCGCCTAGCAAGCGTACACCGAGGACATATTATAGGTCATGGCCATAGATCTCATTACTATTACTGTGTCCTTAGTGGACGAGATAGCATGATTTACTTGTAGGGTGTTGCCTAGTCTCACTTATTGCTTACTACTTACCATTTACTGTTTACTGAAAGGATTTACGGAATCCTATTTACTGTACTGAACTACTGTTTACTGTTTACTGTTACTGATGAAAGATCGTACCAAAATACTGTGATACTGAACTGTACTGTTTACTGAAATGGTAGCATTGGTTACTGTTTTACTGAACTGAAAGCTACCATTTACTGTTTACTGAATCGAAAGCTACCTTATACTGTTTTCTGAACTGGTAGCTACTATTTACTGTTTACTGATTGAACCGTATCGAATTACTGTTTTACTGAATATACTGTTTTACTGATATACGATACGGTTACTGATTTGAATAGAGAAATAAATGTTTATTCTAAAAGAATAACATAAGAATTATTTCTAAGATAGGAATAATCGAAGAAGTAATTATCCAATGATTGGATATTTACAAATCACTGTACTGTACTGTTTTTACTGTACTGAATAGAAAAGAAGTAAACCACTATTTTTATTATTGAACTGTCACGTGTTTTAAAGTATATTGAAGTGAAAAGAGATAAGTGGTTTACTTTGTGGAAAAACGAAAATTATATTGTTTTGAAAACAATCGATTTAGTATTCTCTACAGTTGCTTCTAGGTTCCGGAACAAGCCAGGTATTTCAAAATACCTGCCTTACTCTATCTGGATCCTTAGCCGACTGTAGTATCCTTCCTAAATGTGAGCGTAGAGTCAACTAGGAAGATTTTAATGAAAAGAAAAAAAAATTATTTTCAGCATATAGATAGCTGAATATCAAGTGTAGCATATAACTCTCTTACTGAGTCGTGGTTTGCTCACTCCGCAATTTTAACATTTCAGGTTTTTGATGATGGTGAGATCCAATATTTGTGGATTACGGCTGCACATAGTAGACAATGTGATAGACTGACTAAGATATATGAGGTACGATCATTTATTTTCTGTATTTAGACATGTATACAGTACTACATTTTTGTAAATAAGATAGGGGATGTGTATTATATTAACAATGTTATATTAAATATGTTTAACATTAAGTGCAAGTGAAGTATTGTAGACAGTCCAATCGGATAAATGGTGTAAAATTAAGCTGAAAAATGTGGTAACGGGTCGTTACAGATTTAATGGTATCAGAGCATGGTTGGCCTGATGTCTGTGGATACTTTTGGAAGGAAAAATGTTAAACATCCCTAGTAGTACTGTGTCGTCTGAATACGTAAAGAAAAAATAAATGATTGTAAATTGAGTAAAATGATTTAATGGGAGTATAGACATATGTGATGAAAAACAGTATGTAGTGGTCTAAACTACTCTTGATGTTGAAAGTGTACTGGCAGTATTACTTGGAGGATGACCTAGAGGTCAGAAGTCGTAAGTATACGACATGTACCACCTTTGGACTTAAGTTAAATTCGGAGGACCGAATTTCTTAAGGTGGGGAGAATGTGATAACCGTAAATTTTTCAATTATTGAAAATTATAAATATTCTTAAATATTCACTTGATTTCATATAAAACCTTTATGGTTTTAATTATGGAAATAATTAATTATGAAAATTCCATAAAGGTTAAGAAATGAAAAAAAACTATGATTTCGAGACTAGAGCTTTCTACACCTGTTTTTAAAAGAAAACATGGTGATTAGAATTTAAAGTTAGAAAATAAATAATTTATTTTCATAAATTATAAAAATGATTTGTTTGAAATTTCGATAATTATAAAACCATGTTTTCGATTGAATGCACGAAAAAGCGTGCATATGTGTTTTACGATGAAAAAAAGACAGTTTTACCCTTCTATATTTTCAGTAATTATTAATAAATTGTTTTCACCGTATGGAAAATATGATTTATACCGTTATGGAATATTTTGAGAAATGTTATTTTAATTTAATTATTTCATAAAGGTGATGATTTATTACATGTGAGCCTTATGGATATTTGTGAAATATTTCGATTTCCTGTATTTAAAATCCATAAAGGATATGGTACGGCTTATACTGTTTTGAGACTTAGGCCCCGAGCTTCATGCATCACTTATACTGTTACTGTCACGTGGCTGATTGACCAGCTAGTCATCAGCGTCCCGGATTGTCGCCTAGCAAGCGTACACCGAGGACATATTATAGATCATGGCCATAGATCTCATTACTATTACTGTGTCCTTAGTGGACGAGATAGCATGATTTACTTGTAGGGTGCTGCCTAGTCTCACTTATTGCTTACTACTTACCATTTACTGTTTACTGAAAGGATTTACGGAATCCTATTTACTGTACTGAACTACTATTTACTGTTTACTGTTACTGATGAAAGATCGTACCAAAATACTGTGATACTGAACTGTACTGTTTAGTGAAATGGTAGCATTGATTACTGTTTTACTGAACTGAAAGCTACCATTTACTGTTTACTGAATCGAAAGCTACCTTATACTGTTTTCTGAACTGGTAGCTACTATTTACTGTCTACTGATTGAACCGTATCGAATTACTGTTTTACTGAATATACTGTTTTACTAATATACGATACGGTTGCTGATTTGAACAGAGAAATAAATGTTTATTCTAAAAGAATAACATAAGAATTATTTCTAAGATAGGAATAGTCGAAGAAGTAATTATCCAATGATTGGATATTTACAAATCACTGTACTGTACTGTTTTTACTGTACTGAAGAGAAAAGAAGTAAACCACTATTTTTATTATTGAACTGTCACGTGTTTTAAAGTATATTGAAGTGAAAAGAGATAAGTGGTTTACTTTGTGGAAAAACGAAAATTATATTGTTTTGAAAACAATCGATTTAGTATTCTCTACAGTTGCTTTTAGGTTCCGGAACAAGCCAGGTATTTCAAAATACCTGCCTTACTCTATCTGGATCCTTAACCGACTGTAGTATCCTTCCTAAATGTGAGCCTAGAGCCAGATAGGAAGATTTTAATGAAAAGAAAAAAAAATTATTTTCAGCATATAGATAGCTGAATATCAAGTGTAGCATATAACTCTCTTACTGAGTCGTGGTTTGCTCACTCCCCAATTTTAACATTTCAGGTTTTTGATGATGGTGAGATCCAATATTTGTGGATTACGGCTGCACATAGTAGACAATGTGGCAGACTGACTAAGATATATGAGGTACGATCATTTATTTTCTGTATTTAGACATGTATACAGTACTACATTTTTGTAAATAAGATAGGGGATGTGTATTATATTAACAATGTTATATTAAATATGTTTAACATTAAGTGCAAGTGAAGTATCGTAGACAGTCCAATCGGATAAATGATGTAAAAGTAAGGTGAAAAATGTGGTAACGGGTCGTTACAGATTTAATGGTATCAGAGCATGGTTGGCCTGATGTCTGTGGATACTTTTGGAAGGAAAAATGTTAAACATCCCCAGTAGTACTGTGTCGTCTGAATACATAAAGAAAAAATAAATGATTGTAAATTGAGTAAAATGATTTAATGTGAGTATAGACATATGTGATGAAAAACAGCATGTAGTGGTCTAAACTACTCTTGATGTTGAAAGTGTACTGGTAGTATTACTTGGAGGATGACCTAGAGGTCAGAAGTCGTAAGTATACGACATGTACCACCTTTGGACTTAAGTTAAATTCGGAGGACCGAATTTCTTAAGGTGGGGAGAATGTGATAACCGTAAATTTTTCAATTATTGAAAATTATAAATATTCTTAAATATTCACTTGATTTCATATAAAACCTTTATGGTTTTAATTATGGAAATAATTAATTATGAAAATTCCATAAAGGTTAAGAAATGAAAAAAAACTATGATTTCGAGACTAGAGCTCTCTACACGTGTTTTTAAAAGAAAACATGGTGATGAGAATTTAAAGTTAGAAAATAAATAATTTATTTTCATAAATTATAAAAATGATTTGTTTGAAATTTCGATAATTATAAAACCATGTTTTCGATTGAATGCACGAAAAAGCGTGCATATGTGTTTTACGGTGAAAAAAGGACAGTTTTACCCTTCTATATTTTCAGTAATTATTTATAAATTGTTTTCACTGTATGGAAAATATGATTTATACCGTTATGGAATATTTTTAGAAATGTTATTTTAATTTAATTATTTCATAAAGGTGATGATTTATTACATGTGAGCCTTATGGATATTTGTGAAATATTTCGATTTCCTGTATTTAAAATCCATAAAGGCTATGGTACGGCTTATACTGTTTTGAGACTTAGGCCCCGAGCTTCATGCATCACATATACTGTTACTGTCACATGGCTGGTTGACCAGCTAGTCATCAGTGTCCCAGATTGTCGCCTAGCAAGCGTACACCGAGGACATATTATAGATCATGGCCATAGATCTCATTACTATTACTGTGTCCTTAGTGGACGAGATAGCATGATTTACTTGTAGGGTGTTGCCTAGTCTCACTTATTACTTGCTACTTACCATTTACTGTTTACTGAAAGGATTTACGGAATCCTATTTACTGTACTGAACTACTGTTTACTGTTTACTGTTACTAATGAAAGATCGTACCAAAATACTGTGATACTGAACTGTACTGTTTACTAAAATGGTAGCCATTGTTTACTGTTTTACTGAACTGAAAGCTACCATTTACTGTTTACTGAATCGAAAGCTACCTTATACTGTTTTCTGAACTGGTAGCTACTATTTACTGTCTACTGATTGAACCGTATCAAATTACTGTTTTACTGAATATACTGTTTTACTGATATACGATACGGTTACTGATTTGAACAGAGAAATAAATGTTTATTCTAAAAGAATAACATAAGAATTATTTCTAAGATAGGAATAATAGAAGAAGTAATTATCCAGTGATTGGATATTTACAAATCACTATACTGTACTGTTTTTACTGTACTGAAGAGAAAAGAAGTAAATCACTATTTTTATTACTGAACTGTCACGTGTTTTAAAGTATATTGAAGTGAAAAGAGATAAGTGGTTTACTTTGTGGAAAAACGAAAATTATATTGTTTTGAAAACAATCGATTTAGTATTCTCTACAGTTGCTTCTAGGTTCCGAAACAAGCCAGGTATTTCAAAATACCTGCCTTACTCTATCTGGATCCCTAGCCAACTGTAGTATCCTTCCTAAATGTGAGCCTAGAGCCAGCTAGGAAGATTTTAATGAAAAGAAAAAAAAATTATTTTCAGCATATAGATAGCTGAATATCAAGTGTAGCATATAACTCTCTTACAAAGCCGTGGTTTGCTCACTCCCCAATTTTAACATTTCAGGTTTTTGATGATGGTGTCACGACCCATGACCACATTTTTCATCTTTTTATACACAACTTAATCGGTTGGGCTGTCTGCGATACCTCACTTTTACTGACTGTTAAACAATTTTACATAATATTGTTTATATTATACACATCCCCTATCGTAACTAATCAGATAAGTAGTACTGTTGACGTGTCTAAATACAGAGAATAAATGATCATACCTCAAATAATCGGTCGGTCTGACACATTGTCCTTCGTGTACAGCCAGGATCCACAATCCACTGAACTCACATTCATCAAAACCTGAAATGTTGAAAATTAAGGGGTGAGCAAAACCACGGCTCAGTAAGAGAATTATATGCCTCACTTGATACTCAGCTTCCTATATGCTGAAAATCTTTTTCATTTTTCCTATGGGCTCTAGGCTCGCATGTAGGAAAGATACTACAGTCGGCTAGGAATCCGAATGGAGTAAGGTAGGTATTTTAGAATACCATACTTGTTACGGAACCTAGAAGCAACTGTAGAGAGAATTTTTTTTTTTGTTTTGAATTAATAAATCCTTTTCCTTTTCAATCTTTCATAACCTTTTTCATATTCTTTTCAAAATAATGCTTCTACGAAATAAAGCATTTAAATAGAATAATTAATATCCGTATATTCCTTGAAAAGAATATTAGTTAAAGCATCATTTTATTT
Source organism: Heritiera littoralis (assembly GCA_031772115.1). Classification (NCBI taxonomy): domain Eukaryota; kingdom Viridiplantae; phylum Streptophyta; class Magnoliopsida; order Malvales; family Malvaceae; genus Heritiera; species Heritiera littoralis. The sequence goes on along the minus strand of JAPDPK010000087.1, from coordinate 2,785,810 downwards.
CTTTAAAATTCATTTCATGTTTTAATGTACTCTCTTAATTAGTACCGTCCTTTAAAAAGCAAAATAAGCTATTAAAATCTATTCCATTCTTAAGTTCACAAGGCATCATTCTTGTTATCAGTATGATTAAGGGTGAACGAGACGAACATTCAAGTAGCACATGTTTGAGTGGCATATATAAACAAAATCCGATATATCACACACACATCATATGTCATGTGCACAAGATCTATTTCATCCTTCGACATTTGTCGCATCCCCATCAGAACTTAGACTGATTACTAACACATCAGAACTCGTGTAGCACTTAGTTCCCGAAGGAGTCTAGAGGTGGCTCCCACAGTACAATCATCGAGTCTTTGCTCGGTTTGGCCTTTACTAACACATCAGAACACGTGCAGCACTTAGTTCCCGAAGGATTCTAGAGGTGGCTCACACGGTAAAATCATCGAGTCTTTGCTCAGTTTGGCCTTTACTAACACATCAGAACACGTGCAGCACTTAGTTCCCGAAGGATTCTAGAGGTGGCTCACACGGTAAAATCATCGAGTATTTGCTCGGTTTGGCCTTTACTAACACATCAGAACACGTGCAACACTTAGTTCCCGAAGGATTCTAGAGGTGGCTCACACGGTAAAATCATCGAGTCTTTGCTCGGTTTGGCCTTTACGCCATATGTACTTTCCACTATCTTATCAGATCTCATGTAGTACTTATGATCTCATATTCCATTTAAGACCATAGAAAGAATATTAGAATTATCATTTCTTCCTTTTTGAAAACATATTACATGTTTGCATCTCATGTCTTATGAGAATCATCTCACGGTGCTATAATCAGTACCTAAATGAGCATTTTGTAAAAATGCTATAATTCAATTGATTCTCTTATCATATTATATAAAACATGTTCTTTTCACATGTCACCCATCATGTATTACATTTTTCCGGTTGGCATATTCCATCTTATGTAAAATACTTTCCTTTTTAACATATCACCTATCATTTATGGAGTCTAAGATAGACATAAATCTTATCATACTATAAACCTCGGAGGGTAAGGAAATACGCCGGTCAAATCTATAACCATAACCTATATTGTCCTCGGTGGATCACTGATTTAGGCGTCGACCGAGATTAAACAGGTCACATATCATGCATCAGCATGATAGGAATGCCAACCAGTCTCAAAACCGTATTTTCATCATAAAATAAACCTTTATGGAATTTATATAAATATAAAATTCCATAATTTAAAACCATAAGGGTTAAAATCCTTTAGTGAATATTTATAAAAATATTCATAAAAATATTCACTATATTTCACTTCATCTTTCCTCTCGTATTTCGTGTAATTTATCTATTTCGAGAATTTTCGGTGATTTCATTGTCACCATTCTCGAATACATGAATATTTTAAAATTCCATCTCATTATTTTCATGTTTTATGAAATTTAGTAATTTCCACATGTTTCGTGATTTACTATCGAAATTCGGAAATAAAATCATTTAATATGATTTTATAAATTTTTTTTTCTAAAATTTTCGGCAGCATAACGGCTGCCGATTTACTAACCTCCTGCACGGAAAAATACAGTTTTAAATCTTTCAGCCAGTACTTCTTCCCAAATTATTTTCAGCAAATCATGCATCATAATAATTTTCAGCAAATCATGCATCATAATAATTTTCATAAAATATTTGCATAAAATATTTCAATTTAAAACATGCAGACTGAGTATCCTTACAGTGCTGCACATGCATCCCTTACCTTTTTCGGGTCAGCGACTTCCTCTTATCGATCGCGCCCGCAGTCCTTTTCTCCCGATTCCTTATCCCGATCGCTGAAAATAATTTATGGAAATAAAAATTCTAATTTTTAGAATTTTTTCATAATTTATTTAATTTTTTCTGAAATTAAATTTTCGGGAATTTCTTACCGAATTTCCTTAAATTCCGGGTTGTCGAATTTTCGGGAATTTTCCAATTTCCCGAAATTCTCTCTTTTCCTCTTTTTCTTCCTTTTTCTCTTTTTTTCTTCCTTTTTCTTTTTCTTTTCTTTCTTCTTTTTTTTTTCTTTTCTCTGGCCGGACCGGTTCAGACCGGTTTGTGCCTCATCTCGTCGGTTCGACTGGTTCGGCCACCGGCGGTCCTCCTTTCCGCCGGTTCACGCCTCCCACAGTTGGCCGACGTTGCGAGGATGCCGGATCTGGCCTCCGTTTCACCCCATCACCGGCGACGGCGCCGGATCTGGGTCCGTGGGTTTCGGCCTCTTTCTCCTCCGTTTCTTCCTTCCTCCGCCGTTTCCTTCACCGCTGGTGGCCTCCTTCTCCTTCGTTGGTCCTTGCCGGTGGCATTGGTGGTGGTGGCGGTGCCCGGATCGACCGGCACCGCCGATCTCTCCTTCCTTTTTCCTTTCGGTTTTCGCCTCTGTTTTCCTTTTCGTTTCTTCCTCTGCGTCCGTCGTCACCGGCCCTTCCTCTTCCTTCTCTCGCCGACAGTGGTCACTCTCTCTCCCTTCTCTTTCCTGGCCACCGGCGCCGACCGGCTTCCTTGCCATTTTTGTTGAAGAAACGGGAATCGGGTATCCCGATTCCCTGTTTCTATTCTTTTTTTTTATTTGTTTCTTTCCTCTTTTGGTTTTTATTTCCTTTCCCTTTTTAGTATATAGTATACTATATATTACACTATAAATTATATTTTATACATATAATTTATACTATATATTATACATATATTATTTCATATATAATGTAATACAATATACATTATATATGAATTATATATTTTGTATATTACAAAACATATATTTAGTATACATATGTATATTTACATACTTTAAAATAAATGACATGTATATATATAGAATTATATAAATGTTATAATACAACATAGATACCTATAAACTTTAATATAAAATAACATTTACATTTTCTATATATGTATGTATATATATATATGTATATATTTATATATACATGAAATATTATGTTTATATACATATGTATTATTTAAATTCATGAAATAGTATATATTTCTATATATATACCAACGTATATTAAAATATACTATATAGTATTTACGTACATATGTATTTGTATAAAAATACATTTATATAATATATAATTATATAAATATATTTCATTTTATTTTTCTTATTTTCTTAATTAGATTTGGATTTTAATTTATCCAATTTAATTCTTTTCATCTCTCTATTATTTTTATCTTCACTTCTAATTTAATTTCCTTTACACGAATTTCCTAATTCTTTCACTTCCTCAATTCTCGAGATTTTCACCAATATCCCGTTCTCGCAAATATTATTTATTTCCTCTGATTTATTTTCTCCAATATTTATTTTCAATATTTATAATTTCCAATAAATGGAAAATTTACGGTTATCACAGATGGTGAGATCCAATATTTGTGGATTACGGCTGCACATAGTAGACAATGTGACAGACTGACTAAGATATATGAGGTACGATCATTTATTTTCTGTATTTAGACATGTATACAGTACTACATTTTTGTAAATAAGATAGGGGATGTGTATTATATTAACAATGTTATATTAAATATGTTTAACATTAAGTGCAAGTGAAGTATTGCAGACAGTCCAACCGAATAAATGGTGTAAAATTAAGGTGAAAAATGTGGTAACGGGTCGTTACAGATTTAATGGTATCAGAGCATAGTTGGCCTGATGTCTGTGGATGCTTTTGGAAGGAAAAATGTTAAACATCCCCAGTAGTACTGTGTCGTCTGAATACATAAAGAAAATAAATGATTGTAAATTGAGTAAAATGATTTAATGGGAGTATAGACATATGTGATGAAAAACAGCATGTAGTGGTCTAAACTACTCTTGATGTTGAAAGTGTACTGGCAGTATTACTTGGAGGATGACCTAGAGGTCAGAAGTCGTAAGTATACGACATGTACTACCTTTGGACTTAAGTTAAATTCGGAGGACCGAATTTCTTAAGGTGTGGAGAATGTGATAACCATAAAATTTTCAATTATTGGAAATTATAAATATTCTTAAATATTCACTTGATTTCATATAAAACCTTTATGGTTTTAATTATGGAAATAATTAATTATGAAAATTCCATAAAGGTTAAAAAATGAAAAAAAACTATGATTTTGAGACTAGAGCTCTCTACACGTGTTTTTAAAAGAAAACATGGTGATGGGAATTTAAAGTTAGAAAATAAATAATTTATTTTCATAAATTATAAAAATGATTTGTTTGAAATTCCGATAATTATAAAACCATGTTTTCGATTGAATGCACGAAAAAGCGTGCATATGTGTTTTACGGTGAAAAAAGGACAGTTTTACCCTTCTATATTTTCAGTAATTATTTATAAATTGTTTTCACCGTATGGAAAATATGATTTATACCGTTATGAAATATTTTGAGAAATGTTATTTTAATTTAATTATTTCATAAAGGTGATGATTTATTACATGTGACCCTTATGGATATTTGTGAAATATTTCGATTTCCTATATTTAAAATCCATAAAGGCTATGGTACGGCTTATACTGCTTTGAGACTTAGGCCCCGAGCTTCATGCATCACATATACTGTTACTGTCACGTGGCTGATTGACCAGCTAGTCATTAGCGTCCCGGATTGTCGGCTAGCAAGCGTACACCGAGGACATATTATAGATCATGGCCATAGATCTCATTACTATTACTGTGTCCTTAGTGGACGAGATAGCATGATTTACTTGTAGGGTGTTGCCTAGTCTCACTTATTACTTACTACTTACCATTTACTGTTTATTGAAAGGATTTACGGAATCCTATTTACTGTACTGAACTACTGTTTACTGTTTACTGTTACTGATGAAAGACTGTACCAAAATACTGTGATACTGAATTGTACTGTTTACTGAAATGGTAGCATTGATTACTGTTTTACTGAACTGAAAGCTACCATTTACTGTTTACTGAATCGAAAGCTACCTTATACTGTTTTCTGAACTGGTAGCTACTATTTACTGTCTACTGATTGAACCGTATCGAATTACTGTTTTACTGAATATACTGTTTTACTGATATACGATACGGTTGCTGATTTGAACAGAGAAATAAATGTTTATTCTAAAAGAATAACATAAGAATTATTTCTAAGATAGGAATAGTCGAAGAAGTAATTATCCAATGATTGGATATTTACAAATCACTGTACTGTACTGTTTTTACTGTACTGAAGAGAAAAGAAGTAAACCACTATTTTTATTACTGAACTGTCACGTGTTTTAAAGTATATTGAAGTGAAAAGAGATAAGTGGTTTACTTTGTGGAAAAACGAAAATTATATTGTTTTGAAAACAATCGATTTAGTATTCTCTACAGTTGCTTCTAGGTTCCGGAACAAGCCAGGTATTTCAAAATACCTGCCTTACTCTATCTGGATCCCTAGCCGACTGTAGTATCCTTCCTACATGTGAGCCTAGAGCCAGCTAGGAAGATTTTAATGAAAAGAAAAAAAAATTATTTTCAGCATATAGATAGCTGAATATCAAGTGTAGCATATAGCTCTCTTACTAAGCCGTGGTTTGCTCTCTCCCCAATTTTAACATTTCAGGTTTTTGATGATGGTGAGATCCAATATTTGTGGATTACGGCTGCACATAGTAGACAATGTGACAGACCGACTAAGATATATGAGGTACGATCATTTATTTTCTGTATTTAGACATGTATACAGTACTACATTTTTGTAAATAAGATAGGGGATGTGTATTATATTAACAATGTTATATTAAATATGTTTAACATTAAGTGCAAGTGAAGTATCGTAGACAGTCCAATCGAATAAATGGTGTAAAATTAAGGTGAAAAATGTGGTAACGGGTCGTTACAATAATGCTCATATCTCATCGTAGTACCCTTCTGTGTAGTGGTGAAGTTGTTAGTAGCAGTGGAGTTAGTAGACCTATCTCCTGTAGCTTTACCCCCAGTGATCTTAGCTTTCTTCGCCGATCTCTTCTCAAATCTATCATCAGAGACTCGCTTAACCTTTTCCTAACCTTGCCTTTAGCTTGGGCACCAAACTCCACTTGATAGAATTCATAAACCGATCGCAGAACTGGGCTCGACTGATGGCCTCATCATAGGTGGCTATATCGAACAGGGCTAATATCGCCCTAATAGAAGGCCTCAGATAGGTCGTAAACCTTTGTATCTTGTTATGAGAGTCATATATTCCGGTACTGTTACACATGTTAGACTTCTCACTACTATTCAATTCTCGTGTATTTTGCAGGTAACAAAGGAAACAGTGTTGTAGGTCCCACAGGCCCTATAGTGCCCGGATGGATGTGAGACTGGATGGATATTGTACAGAGAGTCAAATAAACCTATGGTAAGAATCTAGAACCCAAAATCCTTTATTTAGGTTATTTTTGGGAAGAGTGCCAATAAATTAGAAAATGACGATTAAGGATATAGCTCGGTTGAACTTTTGTAAATAATGGTCAAACTAAATTGACTATTAACCAATTGACTGAAGTAGGATAATCTATGCATAAATAAGTTCTAAGCTATGTCAATAGATAGATTAAATTTGTGGTAAAATCAAGAATTTATGCAATTGGTCCGATAGGAGTACTTTCATAATTTCAACCTTATGGTCAATCAAACCCTAATAAAATCTCATCCATTCATTAAAATATGTTCAATAATAATATTTAGTGATGAAATAAAATACTTTGGAGTTAAATTGAATAATTAGAAAAATTATGGAAGTTTAAGGGCAAAATTATCCAAAATTCTCATAATCAACGGCATTTTGGACATTTTACTATTAAGTTAACATTCTAAGTTTTTCTACACAATGCAGCCAGCCACCTCACTTCATCATCTTCAACCTCACACCACCTTCCACCATAGCCAACCTTGGGAAAAAAATAAAATCCACCAAAAACACTACTAAAACAACCTTAAATCCTAAAACTTATTTGTACAAACTTGTTCTAAATTAAATTCTCTACAAGCCTATACCAAAATCTTGTTGTAAAGTGGACCAAATCAAGAGGAAAAAGCTCCCACAAGTTTCAGCCACACTAAGGTAACATTAAGCTTGCTTGTTTTTCATGAATTAATGATAGTTAGTGATGTAACAAGTGCATTAAGCATGATTTTTGTATTAGATTGAATCAAAACTCACTCAATTCCTCCTTTAGATTTTTGGCCATGAAGAGTTTACTATACATTGTGTTTTGATGCATGAAAAATGGTGTAGGAGAGAGAGAAATTAATGATAAAGCATGGAACTAAGCTTAATTTGTTGAAAAACTTAAGGAATCCTTACATGGTGTATTCGGCCACATGAAGGGGAGAGGGAAATGATGCTCAATTTGATGTGTTTTAGGTTCCATGAGAATGTATAAATTAAGAGGAGACTATCGGTGCAATCAGAATTAAAATCGGAGTTAATTTAGGCATAGTTATGTTTTAGTACTTGTGTAAATTATATTAGTTTAATAATTTCTATAGACAATGAGGTAGAATTTAATGGAAAAAAATTAGATATAAATTAGAATGTAGAGAAATGATAGTGTTGGTGTAATGTTTTGTAGCTCAAGAGTGAGGAATTATCATTTGGTGCAGTTGGCAAGTCGGTAGATAAAGACAGGTAAGGGATGAGTACGGAAGTCATAAGGATAATATGAATGCATGTTATGATTTAAAATAATTTTATGAAATTGTTTTGAAGTTAATTGCTTTGGAATTGGTGAAATTGTGGATACTGGCTAGTTTATAAATTGTGTTTTCAATGCAGGAGGCAGGTTAGAAACAGCCATTATACTGTCGAAAATCTTAGAAATTTTATGAAATTATCTTTAATAATCTTAAATATTAGAAATAAAGAAATTTCTATGTGATTTTCATCTCTTTTATTTAAAATCACATATTTTACTAAATACGAAAAACAATATTTAAAAAATTCATGTTAATGAATTTTACGTACGTAAGGGTACCTACAAATTCTTATAACTGTTCTATAGATAAATAGAAGTTTTTAGAAAAGAATACCGAACTGTGAATATTTTATAAATTTTTATTTCTGAACTGCTTATATTTTTTAATATATTTATTTATGGACTAATTGAAGATTTTATCACTGGAATTGATTTATAAATAGTGATTCTACTGTTTATAAACTGTTTTGAGACCATTAGGGCCCGTATCATGCTGACTGTTACTGTTGCTGATAGACCCGCTAAGTCTTCAGTTTTCGCAGTTGTCACTTGGTAAGTGTACATTGTGGACCTACAGACTATGGCCATATGTCTTACTGTTACTGTTTTTCCCTTCTTAGGATACTATTATGGCATGATATTCATTGGGTGTTGCCTGGTCTCCACTATACTGTACTGCTTTACTAAACTTACTACTGGAACTGAAGTGCATGATTTATATATCGACTCTAATGTGAATTTTAAAGTGTTTACTGTTCTGTTTTGCTAAATTATTATATTGAACTGTTTACTAAATTGATTTCAGTTAAGGTGTTTATATACTGTTTATATATTAAAAATGTACAAAATGATTTTAAGTGATTTAAACTGTTTATACATATCATCTTCAACTATTTACTCCATATAGTCGCTACTAGGGACTAGGACACAACAGTACACCAAAGTACCTCCCATATTCCATTCGGTTTCCTAGTCGACTATAGTATCCTTCTTATATAAGTCCTTTAGTGTACCGTTAGACATTAAATATTTTTACGCATATAGATTTCATAGTATCAGTCTTGCATACAAATTTCTTACTGAGCACGTTAGCTTACTCTCCTGTTTTTCCACCTCACAGATTATTTGCAATAGTATACCATTCCACGGATTTGGCTGTGCTTTTGGTACCTTGAGGTAGCAGTGATTTGATCCTGGAGGTATATTTTATTTCTTTTATATGTTCAGACTTTTATGTACAATACTATATTTATATAATTATGTCCAGGGGATGTGGAATATTGGACAACACTGAAAATAGTAATATTTTTGTTGTAAATATTAATATTAGTTATAAATAGAATTTTATTTAAAAAGTGGATTACTATTAAAAGTGAGTGTGATAAAGGCATTGTAGATAGCCCAACCAACTTATTGTATGTGTGATTATGGATGATTACTGTATATTACGGTACGTTACAGTTTAATTGGTATCAGAGTAAGGTTGGTCTGATGTCTGTTAGTGTCTTTATATCTAAGATCTAAGTAGGAATATATCTCTTATAATACTATTTAGTCTGAAGGTATAAATGATTCAAGTGATTGAAAATCGATTTGAATGTCTGTGCTGTGCAAAAATGAGTGGGCAAAGGGTTACCCGATGAGGTAGAGGACAAGGTAGGGTACAGCCGATTTCGGAGCCAGCATCGGAACTCGCCTCAGAACCTGCACTTCCTCTATAGCTCGAAAGTCCAAATACTAGAATCACAAGGGTGGAATGAATGTTGGCGAATTTTATCGCTATGTATAATGCAAATAGAGCTACTAACAGAGCTAGAGCAGCTGTAGCTCTAGAGTAGCTCCACCCCCACCTCATCCTGCACAGGCACCAGCACAGCCAGCTCTTGAGCCACAGCCTACTCCACAACTTGAGCCTTAGCCACAGGCAGCACCGCAGCCATCGGCATAGCTGCAGCCTCCAAATATTGAGTCCTATTGTGACGTTAATCTAGTATGGTAATTTAAGAAGTTGGATCCTCCAAAATTTAAGAGGGATAAGGATCCGATGGCAGTAGAGCACTGAGTGAATGTGATCGAGAAACTATTTAAGTACATGCGGTGTTTCGAGACAGAGAAAGTGGGCCTGGCTATATTCTAGTTGATTGATGATGCAAAGCATTAGTTGAAGTCTACCCAGATAGTGTTATTATCCCAGCATCTAGTGGTGACCTGGACCATATTTCTGAAGGCATTTCATAGACAGTATATTCTCATACTGCACAAAAGATGTTACAGTATAAGTTTTTGGAGTTGACTCAAGGGAGTATGACGATAGATCAATATGAGTCCAGATTCATCACACTCAATCGTTTTGATCCTCAAACCTAGATGACTGAGGAGTACAGGATTGATAGATTCATGGTGGGTTTGAAACCTTCTATTCGGACCCAATTAGTCCCTCTTGATATCCGAACACATGATGAGGTGTTAAGATGAGCTCAGCTTTATGAGAGGAACTACAAGCAGTTCCATGTTAACATTGGGTCTAAGGGTAAAGGTAAAGGGAAAGAGAAGGCTATGAGGGGTTTTGAGGATTAGACAGGGAGATGGTAGCCTAGGAAGGTTAAGACATCGAGCATTCAGATTTCAGAGGATAAGTCAAGTAAGCCTACTTCTACTGCCCCTACTACTAGCCCTAGCACTATTTAGAGGGGTACAACGACCAAGTGTGCACATTGTGGGAGGTCACATGGTACTCGATTGTGCTACTTGCCTACTAAGGCCTGTTTTCGATGTGGACAGATGAGGTGTCTGGTTAGGGACTACCTGATGTTGAACGAGGCAACTGTATCTACTATTCCTGCTACGGTTTCACCTCCAGCAGCCCTAGTACCGAGTGAGTTCGAGAAGGTGACACCCTTGTAGCCTAGATCAGCGACAGCAGCAAAGAAGGATAAGAAGGTTGTAACACAGGGTCGGGTGTACGCACTGGATTAAGAGGCTGCTGATATTTCCACAGATGTTATTAAGGGTAAGATTTATATTTTTGGTATTTTAGTATTTTCATTATTTGATCCTAGTTCTACGCACTCTTTTGTGTCACCTATTTGTGCTAGTAAAATACCTGTAGAACCTGAACCCTTAGGGTACACTTTACAGATAAATACACCTTTTAAAGAATCACAAATGACTAAAATTGTAAAGTGGCAGTAAGAGAGAAGAAAACGATAGCTAACCTGATTTTGTTAAATATGTATGATTTTTCGTTAATCTTAGGAATGGATTAGTTAGCTACAAACTATGTTAGTTTAGACTGTTAAACTAAGTTTATTACATTCTCTTATCTTGTATGTTATACTGTAAAACTGTTAGATAAGTAATGAAAAAAAATGTTGTTACTAAATTGTTTGAGTGTTATGTGTGATGTGATTGAAGGTTATATTGCTTATGTGGAGGACGTAGAAAAGAAATGTCCAAAGCTGCACAAGATTTCTGTGGTTAGGGATTTCCCTGATGTATTTTCGGATGATTTATCAGGGTTACCACTAGATCAGGAGATTGAGTTTACCATTGACTTGGTACATGGCGCAAAGCCCATTTCTAAGCCCCTATATCAGATGGCATTGGTGGAGTTAGAGGAGCTTAAGAAGCGGCTCCGAGAATTATTAGATAAGGGCTTCATTCGCCCCAATGTGTCTCTGTAGGGTGCACCGGTACTATTCGTCCGGATGAAGGATGGTAGTTTGCGATTGTGCATAGATTATCGCTTGCTTAATAGAGTTACCATCAAGAATAAATATCCCTTACCTAGAATTGATGATCTCTTCGATCAGCTGAGGGGTGTTTTCCCAGATAAATCTCCGAACAAGGTATCATCAGTTGAAGATCCAGGAAGCTAATGTCCCTAAGAAGGCATTCATGTAAAAACTACAAATTTTGTACCATGTTAGTGAATAAATAAGAGACATAGAATAAGCTTGGTACTATGATGCAACTTGTAGTTAGCATTTTTTTCAAGTAATGAGAATGAAGTTGCAAGTTTAGTAAAATTAGCAACAAATGATCCTTGAGATAATTTAGAAATCTTATATAAGTTCAAAAATCATATAAGAACAAATAAGTGCATGTATTCCACAATATAGAAGTGTATTTGTTTTAATAAAACAAGGACACAAGTATACTAAAGGAAATGTAGTATACTTTATTATTAAAATGGTTAAAATAAAATAAACAAGGAATATATATATTTTATATATACGTATACATTTTGAGTGTTGAATATGTATATATAAAAGTAAGTTTAAAGAAAGGAGTACATAAGTGTATATATATATATATCACACACACACACATACTTACACTAAGAATATACTAGACATGAAAATATATATATATATATTATATATGTGGATATGTGTGTGTGTGTGTATATATATATCAATTATAATTAAGATTTTAAATGTAAATACATATACTTATTTTATGTAAAGAATATGATAAAATAAATAAATAAATACATAATTCATGTAATCAATAAAACAAATAAATATATATAACTATATTAGTACATATATGAATATTAATCATGCAACTATGATTATAAAATATATATATATTATAGATAATTAAAAAAGGAATAGAAAATTGAAATAAAAACAAGATTAAATTAATAAACGAAGACTTAGTGGAGTTTGATGGGACTTTCTCCCATCAAACTCCACTCACATTCTCGGCAGCCAAGGCAACAAAAGCTTCTTGAGGAAGCTTGGAAAACCAAAGAAAAGAAAGTGTAGCCGAGGAGAGGGAGGCTTGGACGTGAACCAGAAAAGAAGAAAAGGAAACTCAACCGAGAAGGAAAGGAAGAAGAGAAAGGTGAAGCCGAGAAAGAAAGGAAGAAGAGGAAATGAAGCCGAGAAGGAAAAGAAGGAAGTGAGGAAAGAGAGAGTGGAGCCGAGAGGAAGAAAGGGGGGCGGCATGGACTGTTGCCGTGACTAGTGGCTGAGCTTAATGACCGAAAACAAGGGTTTAAGAACAAGGAAAAACCTACTGGAAGAGAAAAGAGAGGAAAATGCCGTGGAGTAGAGGAGGACAAACAAGAGTGAGACTGAAGCAAAGCTGAAAGGAGAGGTCAAAAGAGAGAAGGAAAGATGAATGTGGCTACCATCCGGTGAAAATAGAGAAGTTGCTGTAGTGGAGGAGGACGTGGCTGCAAGCAAAAACCTGCTAAGGTAATAAAATTCCTTGTTCAGTTGATCCATGAAGTTTCTTAAGTAATACCATGTAACAAATTTTAAGTTAAAGTAGAGAAATATTTAAAGAAATGGAAGACATATGTCTTAAAGGGTGAACTAAGAGAAAGGAATTAAGGAAATGCTATGTTATTTGTGATACCATATTAGGTGTATATATATATATATAAAAAAAAGTAAAAATATATATATCATAAGAGTATTACGAAATTAGGAATGTCGTGAATAAATAAGTTATATATGTATGTGTGTGATGTGTTGGATCTGTGAAAATGTTACGGTAGATGAGGATACTTATAATTCCGTTAAGACCAATGTGTGTGTGTGTGTGTGTGTGTGTGTATATATATATATACGCACACGCGTACAAACATACACATCTATATATATGCATGATATCATTAACATAATGTGGACACACACACACAAAGAAGAGGTAATGGAGGTAGATATAAGTAATCCATTAAAATACATATATATATATAGTAAAAAGTAAGGAAATATGTTATCCTATAAGATCAAGATATATATAAATTTGTAGATATATATATATATAAATATACACACAAATATATATATAAGCATATATGATTATCATTGATACGATGAGAATAGTTGACGTATAGTCAAATACGTATATACATATCTATACACATGTACACACATACCATCGATATGATAAGGAAGAATTTAGTTTCGATGTAGAAATGATCTCGATTAATTATGGCTCTAAGATATAGGTTCTAGTAGGCAATTAACCGTAATTAGAGTATATTATTGAGATGGTAATAAATTAATTCGTAGTTTAAATAGTGTGCTTTAAGTTCAGTATCTAACATGCTGTGAGTAGTTGATTGAGACAGTATTAGAATGATTGTAGTGACTTCGATTGGAGCAATGTAGAAGCTAAGCTCGAGTTTGAGGATCGAGGAAAAGTAACCTACCAAGCATCGAGGTAAGTGGGTTAAGTAAGCCTTACTAGTATCATCTCGTAAGAGATGAAAGAAATCTTATTTAATAATTATTTAAATTCATATTGAGCTTGGTAGGACATTACGGATAAGACTAATAGAGTAAGTATGGTAAGACACAAATTGGACATAATGTGATCGTGAATAGTAGTTGTTTGGAAAGAAATCTTGCTTGTGACTTGTGTGTTATCCGTTATGGTTTGTTTGTGGTTACTGAGTATGTAAATTGTATAAATTTTGGTGCTTGCGTTATGAGGAATGCATATGAATTAATTAAGTCGCATCGAGTGAGCATGTTAACATATTGTGATATGTTGAATTTATGGACCTCGATTAGTACCTAGTCGTGTTTGTTGAAAACTAGGAAAAAGGCAACCCGAGTAAAACTCAACCTTTTGTACCGTGTGAGCCACCTCTAGAGAACTCAAAGGAACTACGTGCTACATAGGTTCTTCGAAAACTGTGGGAGCCACCTCTAGAGTCCTTTGAGAGCTAAGTGCTACACAAGTTCTGATGAATCACTAGAAAGTATGTGTCATAAAGGCCAACCCGAGTAAAGACTTGATCTTTTGTATCGTGTGAGCTACCTCTGTCACAGCCCGTGACCCTATTTTTCACCTTATTTTATACATCTTATTTGGTTGGGCTGTCTGCGATACTTTACTTTTCTTTTACATATAAACAATTGCATATTAAATTATAATATGAATTACATCCCCTATTTTAATTCATAAGGAAGTACTATAGATAAGTCTAAATACAGAAAATAAATGCTCATACCTTATTAAAAAAATCAAGCTATCGCATCGTCCCCAAATGCACAGCCGAAGTCCTTTAGATGTCAGACTCTTAGTCTTCGAAAACCTGAAATGTTAATATTAAGGGGTGAGCAAACAACGGCTCAATAAGGGAATTATATGCCTCACTTGATACTTAGCTATCTACATGCTAAAAAACTTTTTCATTTTTTCCTATGGGCTCTAGGCTCGCATGTAGGAAGGATACTACAGTCGGCTAGGGATCCGGATGGAGTAAGGTAGGTATTTTGAAATACCTATCTTGTCCCAGAACCTAGAAGCAACTATAGAGAATAATTTCCTTTTTGTTTGGAATTTTAATCCTTTTTACCTTTTTATTCCATAACATTTTCATATTCTTTTCAAAATAATGCTTTTATAAAATAAAGCATTTAAATAAAGTAACTAATATTCATATATTCTTTGAAAAGAATATTAGTTAAATTCTTATCATTCTCATTTAAAACTTATTTCATGTTTTACTGTACAACCATAATTAGTACAGTACTTTAAATAGCAAAATCAGCTATTAAATCCTTTTCCTATAACATATATATCATTTAAATCTAATATTCAATTTAAAAATTAAAATAAGAATATTAGATTTATTTTCCTCCTCTTTCCTTTTTTTTTGGAAAACATATCACATATTCATGTCACATATAGTCTAATATTCAATTTAAAATCATAGTAAGAATATTAGACTTATAAACTCTTTTTCCTTTTGAAAACATATTACATGTTCATATCACATGTTACATGAAGATCATCTCGTAGTACTAGAATCAGTACTGAAATAAGCATTATGTAAAATGCTGTAAATCACTTTCATTTAACTTATCACATATCATGTAAAACGTTTACATTTAACATATAACATATCATATAAAACGTTTACATTTAACATATAACATATCATATAAAAAATTTCTCATATATGGAGACTTAGGCACGCACGCCCAGCCCGTCCACTGGGTCGTTACTCATATGATGCTATAGACCCCGAAAGGTATAAATAATCATGTCAGATCTATGGCCATAGTCTATAATTGTCCTCGACGGATCACTGATCAGGTGTCGGTCGGGATTACATATCACATGTCACATATCAGCATGATAGGATGCCATCTAGTCTCAAAACCGTTATTTTCATCATAAAATAACTTTATGGAATTTATAAAAATATATAATTTCATAATATAAAACCATAAAGGTTATAAAATCATTTAGTGAATATTTAAGAAATATATATATAAATATTCACTTTATTTCTTTTCATTTTCCATCTCTATTACGTATAATTTACATATCAGGAGAATTTTCGGTGATTTCATTATTACCATTCTCGAAAACATGAATATTTTAAAATCACTTTCATTTTATTCATGTTTTTATGGAAAATATTCATTTTCTCGATTTTCGTGATTGAAAATCATTTCTCGTGAAATAAAATCATTTATTATGATTTTATGAAATTTTCTAGAAATTTTCGATAATTTTCAATAATTTTTCGGCAGTATAACGGCTGCCGATTGGCTAGCCTCCTGCACGAAAAATACAGTTTATAATTTCAACCGGTACTTCACCACAATTTTCCAACCAATCATTCATCGCAATATTTTCATAAATATTTTCATAAAATATTTCATAATTAAAATCATGCAGGCTGAATATCCTTACAGTGCTGCACATGCATCCCTTACCTTTTTCGGGTCGGCGACTTCCTCTTATCGGTCGCGCCCGTACTCCATCTCTCCTGATCCATCGTCTCGATCGCTGAGAATAATTTTTGAAAATTAAATTCTAAATTTTAGAATTTTCATAAATAATTTATTAAATTTTTTACTCGAAATCATTTTTCGAAATTCTTACCGAATTTTCGTAATTTCCGAGTTGCCAACTTCCCAGGAATCTCCGAATTCTCGAAATTCTCCTTTTTCCTCTTTTTCTTCCTTTTTCTCTTTTCTTTTTCTTTCTTTCTTTTTCTTTTCTTTCTCTTTCTTTTCTTTTTCTTTTCTTTTTCCTCTTCCTTTCCTGGTCAGACCGGTTCAGACTGGTCAGTGTTCCTCCTCACCGATTCCTCGCCGGCGGCCGGTTCACCGATGGTTCAAGTGCCCTTCAGCTGGCCGACGGCACGGCGAAGCTACCGGTGCCCTCCGTTTGCCCTGGATCGGCGGCACGGCTACGGATCGAATTGATTTTCCTTCGGTTTCTTCCGCCTCTTTGTCGGCCCTCCTCCGCCTTTCACCGCGCCTCGAGTGGCATCCTTCCTCTTCCTCTGGCGGTGCTTCGGTGGCAGTGGCAGTGGCCAAATCGGCCGGCACTGTTGTTTCCTATTTTCTTTTCTCTTCCCGGTTTCCTCCGTTTCGCGTCCTCCATTCCGCTTCTGTTTTTCGTTTTTCCCGCCACCGGCAGCTCCTTTCTCCTCCTTTCCTCCGGTGACAGTTCCCTCTTTTCTCTCCCTCACCGCCGACAGGGTTGGCCTCACCGGGGAGATCGGGTTCTCCCGATTTTCCTTTCCTCTTTGGTTTTTTTTTCTATTTTTAGTATATAATATACTATATACTATATAATATATTTTATACATATAATATATACTATATACTATACACATATTATTTCATATATAGTATAATACAATATATATTATATATATAAAATATATATATATATTGTATATTACAAAATATATGTCTAGTATATATATATATGTATATTTATATGTTTTAAATTTAAATAATTTTATATATATTTTCAAACTTTAATGTAAATCAATATTTACATTTCTCAATTATATGTATATACATTTATATATACATAAGAGATTATACTAAAATACATATGTATTATTTAACTTTATAAAATAGTATATATATTCATATATACAAACGTATATTGATATATACTATATAGTATTCACATACATATGTATTTGTATAAAAATACATTTATATAATTTGTAATTATATAAACATATTTTATTTTCATCTCTCATTTTCCTTATTTAATTTGGATTTCCATTTATCCAAATTAAATTTCCTCTTTTCATTATTTTCCATAACTTCATCCTTCTCCTTATTTACAATTTATCCAAATTTAAATTCCTCAATTTCCTCACTTCCTGTGATAACCGTAAATTTTTCATTTATTGGAAATTACAAATATGAGAAATAAATATTGAAGAAAATAGATAAATTGGAAATTATGGAAAATAATGAAGAGAAGGAAATTTAATTTGGATAAATAGAAGTCCAAATTAAATGAGAAAATGATAAAATGAAGAGAAATATATTTATATAATTATAAATTATATAAATATATTTTTATATTAATACATATGTATTGAAATAATTACATAGTATATATTAAAATACAGAGGAATATATAGATATATATACTATGGTATAAATTGAAATAATACATATGTATTAAATATAACATTGTATGTATGTATATAAGCATATACATATTTGAGAAAGGCAAATATTAAATTATATTAAAGTTGGAAAATATATATTGTAAATACAATATATATGGAATTTTCTACATTTATATATAAAGAAATATATAAATGTTAAGCAATTTAAATTAAACAAATATATATATATATATACTAAATATGTATTTTGATAATACATAATATATATATCTTTATATACATATAAAATATATAGTAATATAGTAATATAATATATATATATAAAATAGTAATATTATATGTATTATGTATTATGTATATATATAATATATGTATATATATGGATATATAATTAAATTAAATGAAAAAAAAAAGAAACAAAAACAAAGGAAAGATCGGGGAAGGATCCCAACCTCCCCAGGCGAGACCGTCGGTGGCGGAGCTACCATCGCCGACGAGGGAGAAAGGAAGGGATGTCGTCGCCGGCCAAAGAGGAAAGGAAAGAAACCACTGGCGGCGGAAGAAAAGAAAGAAACAGAGGCAGAAAATGCAGCGGAAGCCGAGAGAGAGGAAAAAGAGAAACAGACGGCGCCGGCCAAATTGAGGCTGCCACTGCAACCGAAGCTTCGCCCGAGGAAAAGGAAGACGTGGGAAGCCACCGGTGAGGCGGGGAACGACGGAGGAAGGCCAGCGGAGGAGGAGAAGAAACCTAGGCGAAACCGAGGCAAAACCGAGTAGATCTGCCGTCGTGCTGCCTATCCAGGCCGAGCTGAGGCCGCCGGCAAGTTCGTCTCAACGCCGGCTAGTTGCTGAGCCACCGAGCCACCGAAGAACCGGCCACCGGAGGAGAACCGGCGGTGAGGAAGGTAGAGCCGGTGTGACTGGTTTGTACCGGTTAGACCAAGGAAAAAAAAAGAAAAAGAAAAAGAAAAGAAAAAGGAAAAAGAAAAAGAAAAGAAAAGAAAAAGAGGAAAGAGGAAAAGAAAAGAGGAATTCTAGGAATTTGGAAAATTCTTGAGAATTCAGAAATTACGGAAAATCTCGGGAAACTCAGAAAATTCAAGAAATTCGGGAATTATTTCCGAGTAATTAATTTGAATAAATTATGAGAAAATTCTAATTGTTAGAATTTAAATTCCAGAAAATTTCCTCGATGACGGAGCCGATGGAATCGGGCGAGGTGAACACGGGTGCGACCTTCGAGAGTCAGTCATCGTACCGAAACAGGTAAGGGAGACATGTGCCGCCTGTAAGGATATTCGGCCACATGTTTTAAATTATGCATTTAATTTATAAATGCAATTTATAATGATTGGTTTTGAAATTTGTGGTGATTTATCGGTTTTAAATTGTGATGAAATACCGGTTGAAAAATATAAACTGTATTTTTCGTGCAGGAGGCTAGCCAAATTGGTAGCCGTTATACTGCCGAAAAATTATCGAAAAATTACTGAAATTTATCGAAAATCACCGAAAACCATAATAAATGATTTGATTTCACGTGAAACGATTTTCAGGTACGAAAATCGAGAAATCAAGTAAATTTCATAAAACATGAATATAGTGATATTTAATTTTAAAATATTCATGTTTTCGAGTATTGTGAAAAGGAAATCATCGAAAATTCACTGGTACATGATATTTCACGTGAAACAAGATGAAAATGAAAAAGAGACCGAAGTGAATATTTTTATAAATATTCTTAAATATTCACTTAATTTAATATAAAACTTTTATGGTTTTAATTGTGAGATAAATAATTATATAAATTCCATACAAGTTAAGAAATGATGGAAAACTATGATTTTGAGACTAGAGGTCTCTACACCTGTTTTTAGAAAGAAACATGGTTACGGGATTTATGAATTTGGAAAAATAAATATTTTATTTTTCATAAATTATTGAAAAACCATGTTTTCAAGTGAAAGCACAGAAAAGCGTGCATACGTGTCTTACGGTGGAGAAAGGACAGTTTTGCCCTTTTATATGTTACATTGATGATTTTGCAAACTGTTTCACCGTGAGGAAAACACGATTTATACCTTTATGAAATATTTTGAGAAATATTATTTAAATTATAAATTTCATAAAGGTGATGATTTTATTACATGTGAGCCTTATGGATATTTGTGAAATATTTCGATTTACTGTATTTAAAATCCATAAAGGCTATGGTACGGTTTATACTGTTTTGAGACTTAGGCCCCGAGTTTCATGCACCACACTTATACTGTTACTATCACGTGGCTGATAAACCTGCCAGTCATCAGCGTCCCGGATGTCACTTGGCAAGTGTACACCGAGGACACCATATAGATCATGGCCATAGATCTCACTGTTATACTATTACTGTGTCCCTTCGAGGATGACAATTACTGGTCCATTATTGGACAATGATAACATGATTTAATTGTAGGGTGATGCCTAGTCTCACATACTGTTACTGTTTATTGAAAGGATTTACAGAATCCTATTTATTGTTCTGTACTGTACTGTTTACTGTTCTGAACTACTGTTTATTGTTTACTGTTACTGATGAAAGACCATACCAAAATACTGCGTTACTGAACTGTACTGTTTACTGAAATGGTAGCCATTGATTACTGTTTTACTGAACTGAAAGCTACCATTTACTGTTTTACTGAACTGAAAGCTACCATTTACTTTTTACTGAACTGAAAGCTACCTTATACTATTTACTGAATGGGTAGCTACTGCTTACTGTTACTGATAGAACCGTATCGAGATACTGTTTTACTGAATACTGAATATACTGTTTTACTGAACTATACGAAACGGTTACTGATTTGAAAAGAGAAAGAAAGGTTTATTCTAAAAGAATAACATAAGAATTATTTCTAAGATAAAAATAATCGCAAAAGTACTTATCCAATGATTGGATTATTGCGAACCACTGTACTGTCACGTGTTTTATTGTACTGAAGAGAAGAGAAGTAAACCACTATTTTATTACTGAACTGCCACGTGTTTTAAAGTATACTGGATGTGAAAAGAAATAGTGGTTTACTCCGTGGAAAAACGAAAATTATATCGTTTTGAAAACAACGGAAATAGTACTCTCTACAGTTGCTTCTAGGTTCCGGAACAAGTCAGGTATTTCAAAATACCTGCCTTACTCTATCTGGATCCCTAGCCGACTGTAGTATCCTTCCTACATGTGTGCCTAGAGCCAGCTAGGAAGATTTTAAAGAAAATGAAAAAAATTATTTTTAGTATATAGATAGCTGAATATCAAGTGTGACATATAACTCTCTTACTGAGCCGTGGTTTGCTCACTCCCTAATTTTAACATTTCAGGTTTTGATGATGGTGAGATCCAATATATGTGGATTACGGCTGCACATAATGGACAATGTGACAGACCGACTAAGATATATCAGGTACGATCATTTATTTTCTGTATTTAGACATGTCTACAGTACTACATATTTGTAATTAAGATAGGGGATGTATATAATGTTAACAATATTTTATTAAATTGTTTAACATCAAGTGTAAAGTGAAGTATCACAGACAGCCCAACCTGATAAATTGTGTAAAATAAGGTGAAAAATGTGGTAACCGGGTGTTACAGATTTAATGGTATCAGAGCATGGTTGGCCTAATGTCTGTGGATACTTTGGAAGGAAAAGTGTTAAACATCTCCGATAGTACTGTGTCGTCTGAATACATAAAGAAAATAAATGATTGTAAATTGAGAAAAATAAATTAAAGGGAGTGAAAAAGTATAAATTGAGAGTGTTAAAGAAATAATGGGCTCAGAAATTATCAGAAAATTGGTGATTCTTATAATCTAAATGAAGGCTTGTTCGGAAGGAACCGAAAGGACTAGGTGAGGGCCCTACCAGTACTTTACGGTTCGGATCGAACTGAGACCTGAAAATGATGGTATGAAGGAGGGGAATGACATATCATCATTAAATAGACTTTAAGATCACCGATTGAGGGTAATTTGAAGAGAGAGAATTTTTTGGCCAAAAATGACCAAAATACCCCTACCTCCAAAATTTTACTGGGAGTCAGAATAGACCAACAGAGGTTGGATTTGATTGATTTGATAGAGAAATTGATGATATAAAGCTGAATCATAGGTAGAATAATCTAATTATGGATTTTAGTGACCTTCTCTGTCGAAATTGAACAAGATCTTAATGGCTGATATTAGTATGAGAAATGATACTATCAGCACATAGATAATGAGATCATAGATTCAAAAGTATACTGAGGAGAAAGAAATAAATGTCGAAATGATGAAAATGCCCCTCTGTTGGGCGATGTTCGGAACAGTGATAAAACCGAGCTGAATTGGAATCCATTGATAGTAATGGAGTTATAAATGGCATAGAGGATGTCATATGAATATAACGATCCTTATTACTTACTTCCACTTACACGTAGATTATGGATGCGAATGGTGAGTGACCCAGTGAAAGGGCTGGGCATTCTCAAAGAGGACAGTACAGATGTGTACAGGTGGACGGCAGACGGGCCGAGGCCTGATATGATGCGATCCAATAAAAGTGTAGTGGAATGTCATCAGATGATTGACCCGAATATTGACTGTAAGGGCCGAAATTAAGAGTGTATTGAACGGGATCATTAAATACTATGGAAAGTGAAATGAAAACAGAAATTGATTGAGGAAGTAAATAGTATAGATGATGAAATCCATAGCAGTATGGTTAATTACAGTTCTATACATTTATAATGTTTTTGAGGTATTAAATGAATATTTATTTATAGAACCGAAGCATTTGAGTCATGCATTGCAAATTGATGTATTGTATGGAGTACTGTAAATTGGAGAATATGTATAAGAACAATAAGTGATAAACAAAAGAAGATGACAGCTAACCTGGAGATCTTCAGGACCCTTGAGACAGAACTGTGATGGGCGACCCAATGATGGGCGACCCGTAGTGGATCATGTGTTGTGAGATGCGGGCGAACTATGTTATCGCCGACTCACTAGTAAGGGTAAACCTGGGGCGAAAGGATCGCCTAAGGGATGCTCGCTGACGGCCAATACGAACGGGCGGGACTCTTACAATTATTTTAATGGCAACACGAGTGAAAGGAACTAGGTACGTAAGGGTGCCAGGGTTCAAACCTCGTGGATAACATACTCAAGGGAATTAAACCTGAATCTATTAAATGAAATTGATTTTAAAGCAAATTACCGAGATAATAAATTGGTTAGCTGTAACATGTGTTAATAACTGTTGTACTCGATACAGCTTACTAGATTGAGATTCGTAAGGCTGTAAAGTATGAGTAAACAATGAACTCAAGGTAGAGTATGAGTCGAAATGAATCGAATAGTAGATGTCTCTGCCTTGATAATACACAGTGTAAATGATAGGACATGAGGATGTAATGTCCAAATTAATAAGAAATGTGTGATTAAAGAAAGTATCGGATTTGATTTCTAATAGAACTTCCAGAGTTATATAAATTGGAGGAATCGAGATAACATTGACTCGATTTTGAATATGAAATCTGATTCTAAGCTTATATCAGAGAACTTAAGAAAATCCGAAAGCTTAAGAAATCTACTCTGGAAAATGTGAGAATAATGAAATGCACGTGTATAAGGTGTGATTGAGGGAAATACAGATAATGTAAATTGAGGATAAGAAAGTTATCTGTATAAGTGTAAGTGAGAGAAGCACTGATGATATTGAAATGTAGATGAAATAAAGTGATAAAGTAAATGATTACTATTTAATAAAGTTCTTGTGAAGAACAAGTATTCATCTATATGAGGAAATAGACACTTTATGGAACTGATTTGATATGCATGAGGAGTTTATAAGACTAGCCTTATTATAAAGCGTCCTTAGATAAAAGATTGGAGACTAATGTCCGTAAGATGATGATTAGAACTGGAATTGAATTTTACGAGTTCCTATTGAGGTTATGAGGTTAATGATTTGCCTTGTGAGGTATATAAGCCTAAAGAATGAGGCATCCATACATGAGTAAATTGATGAAATACTGATAGAGTCTAAAGTATAAATGGAATAAGAGCAGCTTGGTTATATGACCCTACGGACTCTTAAAAACTGTAATTTATAAGTTAAGATTGGCAACTAAGAGACTTGGCTAGACAGTATCTCTTTCTGAGATATATGATCTCGAGATAACAGAATGACAGTGAATCTGTCTATGATAGAGAGATAAGGATTGAGATACGAAAGTAATGAGTCTAGCTAAATACTACTGCCAGTCTATAGAAGAGTGATGGGACTAGCTGCTCTATTAATGGAATATAGTGACAGAAATTAAAGTCGGTAAATGGATAAGTGGGAAGAAAAGATGGTATGCAAGATTTTAAAAGATCTTAGCAGTATAAGTACTGTACCAATTGAGAAAACCGACTAAAAGGATGAAAGTAAAAATATGAAAAGATGAAAGTGGAAATATGAAAACGAAAATGAAAGTGGACTAAGGAAATAAGTTGCATGATGAGTAGGGAACATGAAATAGTTCCCGAAATTGCGACTGAAAGTGAATTCAGGCTGGTTATCACATGATTGTGGCAAGATGTAAAAATCAAGCCAGATTTGATGAGTGGAAGTAATGGTACTCAAAAGAGTAAAATGAATGATATGTTTACTGCCAGTATCTAAATAGAAAAGTGTTATATATACACATAACCACCTTGAAATGATAAATGGTGGAAGTGTATAGATAATGTGGTGATTAAATGGATAAACTGAGGATCCAATCATCGAAAGACCATACTACATGAAGAGAACATGATCGTCTCATGATTTTTGATTGTAAGAGATGATCCATAGTAAAGTCTGCAAGTGAGATGCAGCCTTGATAAAATGAATATTGTGGATAATAAAGAGTCCAAAAGAGAAATGATGATATGGAAGTGATTAAGGACTAATGATCTAAATAGTGAAGGAAACCGAAACAAACACGCAGCAGAATTTAAATCATTCGGCCTCCACCAGGATCGATTCGGAGAGTTGCCTGATTAGGGTTTCGAGATTTTACCTAACGTTTTCTCTGATTTTCTGTCGTTGGTCGAGTCACAAGCAACAACTTTTCGTTCCTGCCTCTATGGTATCCACACGAATGGATCTCACGACTCTTGAACGTCTCACGATCAGAAGCCTTAAAGAGCGTTTTTTATTCTTTATAATCGAATTGCTAGCTTCGATTAAAAGAATACCTTTTCTGTTTTTTTAATTGTGCGGCTATGTTTTAGAAAAAACATCCTTTTATAGGCAGTAAATTTTACCCTAAAATTTACTGCCAAACAGAACTCTAATCCTACTTAGAATAGGATTAACTATATCCTTAATCCAATTCAGAATAGGATTAGATATATCCTTAATCCAATTCAGAATAGGATTAATTAAGCTCCTCATTGATCCGTTCTAAGTGTGCGACCCAATAGGTTCTCAAAACAATGGCAATGACAAAATTGTCACAGGCAATGAGCGGTATCTAGCAACACATCATTGCTACCCATGTAACGAGAATGTCAATGACTCGACATAACCTTACTCATGATAGATGTTACCGTGTAGTCTAATCCGTTTATCCTTTGATGTCTTGATTAGACACAAGTCATGGAATGTGTCACACTTGTATAGTCTAATCAGCGTTTCTTGATTCCTGAGTAGACTAATTAAACAAATAAAATCAATATCTCATATTGACTTATTCGAGCACGGCCATGCATTTCTTAGTCTCACTCTATCAAAGGGCCCAATACATCACTCTTGTTATATAAGAGGGATAAATCCTATCTTGATCACTTAACATCCCTCTACATAGATCAAGGCATACCCAATTACTACCTTTATAGTCCATCCTGTTACGAATGACATCTAGCAGCATTAAAGTATGCAATTCTCTATGTTGGGATCTCTGATGATCTCAAGTCAAAGGATCACATACACCATCATTACTATGAGAATCGCTTATGACTCTCATATAACAATCCATGTAGCGTTCTCATGGAGGGTCGATCCAGTACATAGTTCTCTAACATGTACCTATGTGATGACTTGATATCCTATATCCATGACAATGGTCATCAGTCAATCACATACTAGTCTTATCGTACATTGTTATCCTTGTTCACAATAATACTTGACTAGGGATATTTTAAGAATAGTGTGTTATTACTATTCTAAGGACATTATCATATAAGATTACATTACGCAGTTATAAGACAAATATAATAATGAGCTATAATAAATAAAATGTCATGATACATAAAAAATGCCAAAGTCAATCATCTAATGAATGGTTCTAAGGGCATAATCCAACAAATAGAATCACTTTCCATTATCGGAATCCTCTATTCTCTAGTGCCTTAGTCGCAGTATGAGTGAGAAACAGTGGAGATGTATATGTACAGTTCCAGTGAGCATTACATGTGATGGGAGTCTCTGAGTTGCCATATGCTTAATGAGAAATAGCAAAAGGCTTCGAGATCCCAAGTGTATTGATAGCATCGCTCTGTACTAATGTGAATATCTTAGCGTAATATTGAAACGCTTGAAGATACATTGAGAGAGCAGATGCATGAGATATGAAAGCTACTAGGACAATTACATATAACTGATTGACATGTGTACATGATAGTATCGAACCATATCGACTTGGCACTAAGTGAGAAAAATGGATGATGAACAGCATAGATCAGCTGTGATATGAAAAATATAGTAAATGGACTCTTATGTGAAAAGAGTGGAAATGAACAACTCCCGAATTGATAAATGAATTTATGGGAGTATAAATATATACTAAATGAGGAAAGACTTCATGTAGTGATCTAAAAGTAATCTGGAATGTTGAAAGTGTACTGGCAGTATTACTTGGGGGATGATCAAATAGATAAAGTCGTAAGTATACGGCATGTACCACCTTTGGACTTAAGTTAAATTCGGAGGACCGAATTTCTTAAGGTGGGGAGAATGTGATAACCGTAAATTTTTCATTTATTGGAAATTACAAATATTAGAAATAAATATTGAAGAAAATAGATAAATTGGAAATTATGGAAAATAATGAAGAAAAGGAAATTTAATTTGGATAAATAGAAATCCAAATTAAATGAGAAAATGATAAAATGAAGAGAAATATATTTATATAATTATAAATTATATAAATATATTTTTATATTAATACATATGTATTGAAATAATTACATAGTATATATTAAAATACAGAGGAATATATAGATATATATACTATGGTATAAATTGAAATAATACATATGTATTAAATATAACATTGTATGTATATATATAAGTATATACATACATTTGAGAAAGGCAAATATCAAATTATATTAAAGTTGGAAAATATATATATTGTAAATATAATATATATGGAATTTTCTACATTTATATATAAAGAAATATATAAATGTTAAGCAATTTAAATTAAATAAATATATATACTAAATATGTATTTTGATAATACATAATATATATCTTTATATACATATATAATATATAGTTATATAGTAATATAATATATATAATAGTAATATTATATGTATTATGTATATATATGGATATATAATTAAATTAAATGAAACAAAAAGAAACAAAAACAAAGGAAAGATCGGGGAATGATCCCGACCTCCCCAGGCGAGACCGTCGGTGGCGGAGCTGCCACCGCCGGCGAGGGAAAAAGGAAGAGATGTTGTCGCCGGCCAAAAAGGAAAGGAAGGAAACCACCTGCGGCGGAAGAAAAGAAAGAAACAGAGGCAGAAAATGCGGCGGAAGCCGAAAGAAAGGAAAAAGAGAAACGGACGGCGCCGGCCAAATCGGTGGCTGCCACTGCAATCGAAGCTTCGCCCGAGGAAGAGGAAGACGTGGGAAGCCACCGGTGAGGCGGGGAACGATGTAGGAAGGCCGACGGAGAAGGAGAAGAAACTGAGGCAAAACTGAGTAGATCTGCCGCCGTGCCGCTGATCCAGGCCAAGCTAAGGCCGCCGGCAAGTTTGTCTCAACGCCGGCCAACTGCTGAGCCACCGAGCCACCAAAAAACCGGCGGTGAGGAAGGTAGAGTCGGTCTAATTGGTTTGAACCGGTCAAACCAAGGAAAAAAAAAGAAAAAGAAAAAGAAAAGAAAAAGGAAAAAGAAAAAGAAAAGAAAAGAAAAAGAGGAAAGAGGAAAAGAAAAGAGGAATTCCGGGAATTTGGAAAATTCTCGAGAATTCAGAAATTACAAGAAATCTCGGGAAACTCAAAAGATTCGAGAAATTCGATAAGAAATTCGGGAATTATTTTCGAGTAATTAATTTGAATAAATTATGGAAAAATTCTAATTGTTAGAATTTAAATTCCAGAAAATTTCCTCGATGACCGAGCCGTTGGAATTGGGCGAGGTGAACACAGGCGCGACCTTCAAGAGTCAGTCGTCGTACCGAAACAGGCAAGGGAGACATGTGCCGCCTGTAAGGATATTTGGCCACATGTTTTAAATTATGCATTTAATTTATAAATGCAATTTATAATGATTGGTTTTGAAATTTATGGTGATTTATCGGTTTTAAATTGTGGTGAAATACCGATTGAAAAATATAAACTGTATTTTTCATGCAGGAGGCTAGCCAAATCGGCAGCCGTTATACTGTCAAAAAATTATCAAAAAATTACTAAAATTTACCGAAAATCACCGGAAACCATAATAAATGATTTGATTTCACGTGAAACGATTTTTAGGTACGAAAATCGAGAAATCAAGTAAATTTCATAAAACATGAATATAGTGATATTTAATTTTAAAATATTCATGTTTTCGAGTATGGTGAAAGGGAAATCACTGAAAATTCACTGGCAGGTGATATTTCACGTGAAACAAGATGAAAATGAAAAAGAGACCGAAGTGAATATTTTTATAAATATTCTTAAATATTCACTTAATTTAATATAAAACCTTTATGGTTTTAATTGTGAGATAAATAATTATATAAATTCCATACAGGTTAAGAAATGATGGAAAACTATGATTTTGAGACTAGAGGTCTCTACACGTGTTTTTAGAAAGAAACATGGTTACGGGATTTATGAATTTGGAAAAATAAATATTTTATTTTTCATAAATTATTGAAAAACCATGTTTTTAAGTGAAAGCACGGAAAAGCATGCATACGCATCTTACGGTGGAGAAAGGACAGTTTTGCCCTTTTATATGTTACATTGATTATTTTGCAAACTGTTTCACCGTGAGGAAAACACGATTTATACCTTTATGAAATATTTTGAGAAATATTATTTAAATTATAAATTTCATAAAGGTGATGATTTTATTACATGTGAGCCTTATGGATATTTGTGAAATATTTCGATTTACTGTATTTAAAATCCATAAAGGCTATGGTACGGTTTATACTGTTTTGAGACTTAGGCCCCGAGTTTCATGCATCACACTTATACTGTTACTATCACGTGGCTGATAGACCTGCCAGTCATCAGCGTCCTAGATGTCACTTGGCAAGTGTACACCGAGGACACCATATAGATCATGGCCATAGATCTCACTGTTATACTATTACTGTGTCTCTTCGAGGATGACAATTACTGGTCCATTATTGGACGATGATAGCATGATTTAATTGAAGGGTGATGCCTAGTCTCACATACTGTTACTATTTATTGAAAGGATTTACAGAATCCTATTTATTGTACTGTACTGTACTGTTTACTGTTCTGAACTACTGTTTACTGTTACTGATGAAAGACCGTACCAAAATACTGTGTTACTGAACTATACTGTTTACTGAAATGGTAGCCATTGATTACTGTTTTACTGAACTGAAAGCTACCATTTACTGTTTACTAAACTGAAAGCTACCTTATACTATTTACTGAATGGGTAGCTACTGCTTACTGTTACTGATAGAACCGTATCGAGATACTGTTTTACTGAATACTAAATATACTGTTTTACTGAACTGTACGAAACGGTTACTGATTTGAAAAGAGAAATAAAGGTTTATTCTAAAAGAATAACATAAGAATTATTTTTAAGATAAAAATAATCGCAAAAGTACTTATCCAATGATTGGATATTTGTGAACCACTGTACTGTCACGTGTTTTACTGTACTAAAGAGAAGAGAAGTAAACCACTATTTTATTACTGAACTGCCACGTGTTTTAAAGTATACTGGATGTGAAAAGAAATAGTGGTTTACTCCGTGGAAAAACGGAAATTATATCGTTTTGAAAACAACGGAAATAGTACTCTCTACAGTTGCTTCTAGGTTCCAGAACAAGTCAAGTATTTCAAAATACCTGCCTTACTCTATCTGGATCCCTAGCCGACTGTAGTATCCTTCCTACATGTGTGCCTAGAGCCAGCTAGGAAGATTTTAAAGAAAATGAAAAAAATTATTTTCAGCATATAGATAGCTGAATATCAAGTGTGACATATAACTCTCTTACTGAGCCGTGGCTTGCTCACTCCCCAATTTAACATTTCAGGTTTTGATGATGGTAAGATCCAATATTTGTGGATTACGGTTGCACATAATGGACAATGTGACAGACCGACTAAGATATATCAGGTACGATCATTTATTTTCTGTATTTAGACATGTCTACAGTACTACATATTTGTAATTAAGATAGGGGATGTGTATAATGTTAACAATATTTTATTAAATTGTTTAACATCAAGTGTAAAGTGAAGTATCACAGACAGCCTAACTGGATAAATTGTGTAAAATAAGGTGAAAAATGTGGTAACGGGGCGTTACACTTCTTAAATTTTCTGAATTTCAACGATATTCCATCTCGTAAATAAATTTTATTTATTTACTTTAATTTATTTATTTCCTCTTATCTATTTTCTTTAATATTAATTTCCAAAAATAGAAAATTTGCGGTTATCACATTCTCCCTCCTTAAGAAATTCGGTCCTCCGAATTTAACTTAATTCATAAGGTGGTAGCATCCTGTATACTTATCATTCTTGACCTTTTGATCATCTTC
Organism: Heritiera littoralis; assembly: GCA_031772115.1. Taxonomy (NCBI): domain Eukaryota; kingdom Viridiplantae; phylum Streptophyta; class Magnoliopsida; order Malvales; family Malvaceae; genus Heritiera; species Heritiera littoralis. Next base: position 2,754,667 of record JAPDPK010000087.1, on the reverse strand, counting down.
TGCATTATACTGCCAGTATACCTTTAAGATCATAATCGCCTTTTATACCTCTATATATCATTTCTCATCATATACTTATACTCCCTTAAATTTCTTATCAATTGGGAGTTATCTATTTCCACTCCTTTTCATATCACATATGATTCATATTATTCATCATCCATCTTCCTTATTTGGTGTCAAGTCGATACATTTAGATAATTATCATTTACCGATTTAAATCAATAGTATGTAATGGTCCAGTAGCTTTCACATCTCGTGCATCCGCTCACTCAACATATCATCGAGTGTTTCCGTATTACGCTCAAACATTTTTACATCATGTAAGGAGCGGTGCAGTCTATAAATTTAGAATCTCAGAGCCTTTTGCTATTTCCCATAACATATAGCTACTCAGAGATTCCCATCACATATAGAGCTCACTGGAACTTCACATACATTCTCATCATTTTATAATCATATTTCGACTATGGCACTAAAGAATCTAAGAGTTTGATAATGGAGGAGTGATTTCATTAGACTATCAGTCTATAATCACTTCCATATTATCATATCTCTTTTAGATTCTTCATTATTATCCTCAATACTCTTTTCATATTTATTTCATCAACTGCTGCAGTTCATTTGCAGACTTTACTATTTACCACCTTTTACCATAATTGAATCAGGAGACAATCATTTTCTCCCTATATCTACTTCCATGTAATCTCATCATTACATCTCTTATTCTTATGGTATACTCTATATCACTTAGGTTTTAGAATATACCTGAGAATATACTCTTTTGATAATTTAGATTCCATTATGGCATAATCAAATTATAATTTAATCTTCTCATTATTTAACTTCATCATTGAATTTATAATTATCAATTTAATCATCTCATTATCCATATAAATCCATTATTTCCATCATTTCGAGGTGGTATATATATATGTCCTTTTTGTTCCATTTACATAACTGGCAGTAAAATGTAAATCACTTCTTTACTTCTTTAAGTATAATTACTTTTCCTCTATCGAGTTTGGCTCGATCTTACATTTAACCATAATCATGTGATAACCATAAAATCACTTTTAGTTTTAAATTCGGGAACTATTTCATATTCGTGTTCCCTTTTCATCATGTACTTTCCTCTTATGACATATTCATCTTTTCCTTCATCATTATTTCAGTCACTTTTCATCAGTGGTAAAATATTCCACTATTAAATTCCTTTAACCTTTTACATATCATCTTTATGTTTATTCATCCACTGACTTTAACCTGTTACTTATTAGTCACGTCAGTAGAGCAGCTAACCCATAAACTCTCTTATAGACTGGCAATAGTATTTAGCTAAACCCAGTACCTTTCGTATCTCGATAAACTCTCTTATAGACTGGCAATAGTATTTAGCTAAACCCAGTACCTTTCGTATCTCGATAACTATCTCTTCATCATAGACAGATCCGCATTGGTCTGTCATTCGAGATCATATATCTTAGAAAGAGATATTGTCTAGCCCATCTTCTATTTGCCAATCTTAACATATAGATTACAATCTTTAAGAGTCCGTAGGGTCATACCACTATGCTGCTCATTTTCCATTGATGTCTTATACTGTATCAGTATATCATTACTTTAACCATATCTAGGTGCCTCATTCATTAGGCTTATATATCTCATAAGGAATTTCATTAACCTCGTAAACCTCAATAGGAACTCGTGACAATTTTATCGAGTTCAAATCATTATCATCTTATGATCACTAGTTTCTAACTTTTCATCTACTAATGCCTTGTACAGATATTGTTTTATAAACTCTTTATACATCTCCGATTAAATCAATTTAAGGCATCAATTATATATAGATGATTATTTGTTCTTAATAAGAACTTATAAATTAATAGGAATTTAATACACCATTTAATTCATCCTCAAATCATATCATCTGTATTTCTATCAATTATCCTTATATAAGTGAATTTCATTATTCACTAATTTTTTTCAGAATTATTTCTTAAGCTTTTTGGATTCCTTTACGTTCTCTGATATAAGCTTAGAAATAACTTTCATATTCACAATCGAGTCAATGTTAGCTCGATTTTTCCAATTTATATAACTCTGAAAATTTATCGGGAATCTCACTCAATACTTCCTTTAATCACACATCTCTTATCATTTTGGACATTTCATCTTCGTGTCCTATCATTTCCACTATATATCCTCAAGGTAGAGACATTTAATATTTAAATCATTTTAACATCTACTCCGCCTTGATTCACTTATTTCCTCATACTTCACAGCATATTTATCATCTTAATGAATATACTATATCAAGTGTCATCATTTGATTAACACCTTTCACAGCTAACCGATTTATTACTAGTGTAATTTACTTTTACAATCATTTTCATTTAATAATTCAGGTTAGCTGTTGTCTTCCTCATCGCTTATCTTCATTTACTGTTCTTATGCATATTCTCCAATTTCATATACTTCATACAGTACATTATTCTATAAAACATATTCCAAAATATTCTGGTTCTATAAATATCCATTAAATACTTCAGAAACTAGAATAACAGTATAGAACCAGAATTAACCGTACTGCTATGGATTACATCCTCTATACTGATCTCTTTCTTATTCATCATCTTTAATCATATTACTTTTCATCATATCCCATGATCCCATAATCATATCCCGTTAATACACTTTTTAATTCAGACCCTCAAAAATCAATAATAGAGTCGCTCATCCTACGACTTCCCTATAACCATTCAGGTCACATCAGCACTCCAAGTGTAGTGAAATTTATAATCGGGATCGTTATACTCATATTATGTCCTTTATACCCTCAATAACTCCAGTTCAAAATCGACTTGATATATCACAATTCAAAACATAATCCCACATAGGGGCATTTTCGTCATTTCACATTTTTTCTTTCTCCTCATTATACATTTAAATCAGTAATCTTATTATCAATTTGCTGATAGTACCCCTTTCTCGTACCAATATCGGCATTTTAAGATCTTATTCGATTTCGACAGAGAATTATACAAGGATCCATAATTGAATTATTTTGCATGAAATGCAGCTTTACATCATCAATTTCTCTGTCAAATCAATCAATTTCAACTTCTGTTGGTCTATTTTGACTCCCGGTAAAATTTCAGAGGTAGGGGTATTTTGGTCATTTTTGGTCAAAAATATTCTCTCTCCTCAAAATACCTTCAATTGGTGATCTTAAAGTCTATTTAATGATGATATTTCATTTCCCTTCTTTATATCATCACTTTCAGGTCTTAGTTCGATCCGGACAGAAAGTACTGGTGGGGCCCTCACCGAGCCCATTTCTGTTCCTTACGAACCGACCTTCATTTAGATTATAAGATCACCATTTCAGTTAACATTCCTGAGCCGTTTTCCCTTTTTGACATCTTTAGTTCATAATTCTCACCCCCTTATAAACACTTAACTCAATTTACAATCATTTATTTTCTCTATGTATTTAGACTACATAGTACTACAGGGGATGTTAACCTTTTCAACACATTTTCTTTCCAAAAGTATTGACAGACATCAGGCCAACCCTGCTCTGATACCATTAAATCTGTCACAGCCCGTGACCCTATTTTTCACCTTATTCTGTACATCTTATTTGGTTGGGCTATCTACGATACTTTACTTTTCTTTTACATATAAACAATTACATATTAAATTATAATATGAATTACATCCCCTATTTTAATTCATAAGGAAGTACTGTAGATAAGTCTAAATACAGAAAATAAATTATCATACCTTATTAAATAAATCAAGCTATCACATCGTCCCCAAATGCACAGCCGAAGTCCTTTAGATGTCAGACTCTTAGTCCTCGAAAACCTGAAATGTTAATATTAAGGGGTGAGCAAACCACGGCTCAGTAAGGGAATTATATGCCTCACTTGATACTCAGCTATCTATATGCTGAAAAACTTTTTCATTTTTTCCTATGGGCTCTAGGCTCGCATGTAGGAAGGATACTACAGTCGGCTAGGGATCCGGATGGAGTAAGGTAGGTATTTTGAAATACCTATCTTGTCCTAGAACCTAGAAGCAACTGTAGAGAATAATTTCCTTTTTGTTTGGAATTTTAATCCTTTTTACCTTTTTATTCCATAACATTTTCATATTCTTTTCAAAATAATGCTTTTATAAAATAAAGCATTTAAACAAAGTAACTAATATTCATATATTCTTTGAAAAGAATATTAGTTAAATTCTCATCATTCTCATTTAAAACTTATTTCATGTTTTACTGTACAACCATAATTAGTACAGTACTTTAAATAGCAAAATCAGCTATTAAATCCTTTTCGTATAACATATATATCATTTAAATCTAATATTCAATTTAAAAATTAAAATAGGAATATTAGATTTATTTTCCTCCTTTTTCCTTTTTTTTTGGAAAACATATCACATATTCATGTCACATATAGTCTAATATTCAATTTAAAATCATAGTAAGAATATTAGACTTATAAACTCTTTTTCCTTTTGAAAACATATTACATGTTCATATCACATGTCACATGAAGATCATCTCGTAGTACTAAAATCAGTACTGAAATAAGCATTATGTAAAATGCTGTAAATCACTTTCATTTAACTTATCACATATCATGTAAAACGTTTACATTTAACATATAACATATCATATAAAACATTTCTCATATATGGAGACTTAGGCACGCACGCCTAGCCCATCCACTGGGTCGTTACTCATATCATGCTATAGACCCCGAAGGGTATAAATAATCATGTCAGATCTATGGCCATAGTCTATAATTGTCCTCGGCGGATCACTGATCAGGTGTCGGCCGGGACTACATATCACATATCACATATTACATTTCATATGTCACATATCAGCATGATAGGATGCCATCTAGTCTCAAAACCGTATTTTTCATCATAAAATAACCTTTATGGAATTTATAAAAATATATAATTTCATAATTTAAAACCATAAAGGTTATAAAATCATTTAGTGAATATTTAAGAAATATATATAAAAATATTCACTTTATTTCTTTTCATTTTCCATCTCGTATTACGTGTAATTAACATATCAGGAGAATTTTCGGTGATTTCATTATGACTATTCTCGAAAACATGAATATTTTAAAATCACTTTCATTTTATTCATGTTTTTATGGAAAATATTCATTTTCTCGATTTTCGTGGTTGAAAATCATTTCTCGTGAAATAAAATCATTTATTATGATTTTATGAATTTTCTAGAAATTTTCGATAATTTTCAATAATTTTTCGGTATTATAACGGCTGTCGATTGGCTAGCCTCCTGCACAGAAAATATAGTTTATAATTTCAACCGGCACTTCACCACAATTTTCCAACCAATCATTCATTGCAAAAATTTCATAAATATTTTCATAAAATATTTCATAATTAAGATCATGCAGACTGAATATCCTTACAGTGCTACACATGCACCCCTTAAGTTTTCCGGGTCGGCGACTTCCTCTTATCGGTCGTGCCCGTACTCCATCTCTCCCGATCCATCGTCTCGATCGCTGAGAATAATTTCTGAAAATTAAATTCTAAATTTTAGAATTTTCATAAATAATTTATTAAATTTTTTTACTCGAAATCATTTTTCGAAATTCTTACCGAATTTTCATAATTTTCGAGTTGCCAACTTCCCGGGAATCTCCGAATTCCCGAAATTCTCTTTTTCTTCTTCTTTTTTCTTTTCTTTTTCTTCTTTCTTTTTCTTTTCTTTCTTTCTTTTTCTTTCTTTCTCTTCTTTTCTTTTTCCTCTTCCTTTCTCGGTCAGACCGGTTCAGACCGGTCAGTGTTCCTCCTCGCCGGTTCCTCATTGGCGGCCGGTTCACTGGCGGTTCAAGCGCCCTTCAGCTGGCCGATGGCACGGCGAAGCTACCGGTGCCCTCTGTTTGCCCTAGATCGGCGGCATGGCGACGGATCGATTCAATTTTCCTTCTGTTTCTTCTGCCTCTTTGCCGGCCCTCCTCTGCCGTTCACCGTGCCTTAGGTGGCATCCTTCCTCTTCCTCTGGTGGTGCTTCGGTGGCAGTGGCGGTGGCCAAATCGGCTGGCACCGCCGTTTCCTATTTTCTTTTCTCTTCCCGATTTCCTCCGTTTCGCATCCTCCATTCCGCTTCTGTTTTCCGTTTTTCCCGCCGCCGGCAGCTCCTTTCTCCTCCTTTCCTCTGGCGACAATTCGCTCTCTTCTCTCCCTCATCGCCGACAGGATCGGCCTCACCAGGGAGATCGAGTTCTCTCGATTTTCCTTTCTTCTTTTGTTTTTTTTATTTTTAGTATGTAATATACTATTTACTATATAATATATTTTATACATATAATATATACTATATATTATACACATATTATTTCATATATAATATAATACAATATATATTATATATAAAATATATATTGTATTTTACAAAATATATGTCTAGTATATATATATGTATATTTACATGTTTTAAATTTAAATAACTTTTATATATATTTTCAAACTTTAATGTAAATCAATATTTACATTTCTCAATTATATGTATATACATTTATATATACATAAGAGATTATACTAAAATACATATGTATTATTTAACTTTATAAAATAGTATATATATACATATATACAAACGTATATTGATATTGTAACAACTGAAAATTTTGCATTTTTGGTGGATTATATAATGTACTTTGGTGATAAATTGATTTATTGAGAATTTAACTTTAAGCTAAGAGGATTAAGGAGGTAAATGAGAATTTATAGAGAATTAAATTATATGGAGAACTTAGGATTTAAAGTAATATTTGACAATATTAAATTATGACCTTATGAAGTATGAAATATTGGTTACACAAATAAGAGAACTTAGATCATTTAGAATTTATCCACTAAATATGAAGTGGATTGAATAAATAAACCAAATAAAAAAAAAAGAAAATAAATACAAGTCAGCAAAATATGGGATTAAAAATAAATAAATAAATGAATAAACTAATTTAACAAAGGAAGACAACATGGGGAATTGGGCGTGGCTTATGAAGGAAGATTCAGAATAGTGACTCCACTAACTTAGCCAACCATCCACGTTTGTTCCATTCCCATCGTTCATCATCATCCCCATCTGAACCTTGGCTATTCTAAACTCTTCCTTAAACTACTGCCATGTTGGAAAGCATTCCTCTATCCTCCTCACAATTCTGTTGCAACGTGGATATGCTAAATATTGGCAGCCAAGATCCAAGGAAAGAGTGTCATCAAGAGGGGATTTAAGTCTAATTTGTGGGAGCCAAAACAGAGGAAAATTTCAGGCGTTTGAAAGAATGAACATTGGCTACATTTTAGTGGCCACTAGGTTGGCTCTCGATCAAGGGAGGAAGGACAGCAAGACAAGATAGAAGAAAGAAAGAAAGAGGAAGGGAGCCAGCTATCGTCTCTGCTGGAAGAAGAAATATTCGAGGAAGGAAAAGAAAACTTAAAAGAGGATGAGAGGGCTGTAGGAGTCTTCTTTCTTCTTCACCAAAGCAGCAGCTGATATTTGAAAGAGAGTTTAGGCTTTTCTAGACACTTTCCACCTCCATCGACGCAAAGTTTTTCTGTTCGCTGAACAGGGTAGGGTTGGAAGGCATTCCTATTTTGGGCGTACATGGCAGTTGGAAGCTGCTCTTTTGTCGACATTACTGCAGCTTAAAGGAGCTGCATTTCCTTCAATCTTCAAGGGTACAAACGGGATATTTTGGGTATGAATGAATAGCTGAAACGTGACCAACTTTGCTGGTTTTTGGGGCTATCAAAATCACGTGGAAGTTGACCAAATACATGCTGGTCTAACCGAGAAACTAGTGTGAGTTTGGACTGCTACATTATGCTCGAAAATGGGACAAAGCAAAGGGAAAAGAAGCTGAACCGAGAAAGTGGTGAGAATTCTGAAGCACTTTTCTTCGATATTAACTGTTGAATAATGGCTGAGTTTAGGCTGATTTAAATATTGGTGTTGACTGCATTTTGGGCTGTAGGTGGCTGTATTAAGGGTACTAGACAAGGGTCCCTTTGGCTGTTAAAACCGAATAACAGGACAGTAATTGAGCTTTGTTTATGGCCTTTTTGTTTCAGAGGCAGAACAAAGTATGCAAAAATGGTATTGGCACTGTCATGAGGGTTTTCTGTTTTAGACTGCTCAATTGACGTGGAAGTAAAACAAGGGAACAATAGTTTGAACCGAGGTTTAAAGGTGAATGAGACCTGATCAAATGTTGACAGTAAAGTGCAAAGTAGGGGCTGTTGCATACTGGGAGAAATTAGTGACTTAAGTCATGAAGAGGGGAGTTGCAGGGGATGCTCGACAAGGCTACTTCAAGTAGGAATTTTGGTGGATGTGTTATGTTATTGTAGACCAAAGGAATATGCTCTTTTGGAGGTAAAGACAACAACTATCAAGAGGTAAGGCTGTTTAAATGCATGAATTAATTAAGTTTAAATTAGTAAATAAATTCAAGAAAACAAATGATGATGATTTAAGACTAATTTTATATATGTGTAGAGGCTTTTTGGAAACACCAGTTGTAAGGCATTAACCAAGAGGAAATGGTTGCATCAAATGGAGCTTGTAGCAGCCCCAAAATCATGGTAGCTCAAGTTTCCTAGAAAAGGCTCTCGGTTTTGACTTGATGACAAGAGGTAAGGATTCGGATTTTATTGTAGATTTAAATGATGAATGTTGAGTGAAATAAAAAGGTTAAAAATATTATTTTCATGTAGGATTGAGTGAGGAAAAATTTGAGAAGGTAAAGGAACATTTGGCTGTCAAAGGAGAAATTTGCAAGGTAAAGGTCTTGAAGTAGAATTTGAAAAAAAAAATAAATTTCCTTAAGGTGATTCAATAATATAAATTTTATTAATTTTATGCCATGATATAGGAGGAAAGGATACAAGGTAGGGGACACTAAATACACTGAATATTAAAGACCAAAGAAGAAGGAAATCAAGAAGGACAAAGTGCCGTAACAACAGTTGTGTTACACAGTGAGGTAAGAGATATATATAGGAACGTAGGGGATACTGAAATCAATTTAAAATCAACTGTCTTGTGGATATATAAACTGTATTTTCCTGCAGGGGGTTTTAAGAAAATATAAGTCGTTATGCTGCCGGATTTTTATGAAAATAATGGTTTTTATGATTTAAGCTTAACTTAAGCAATCATTTGAAAATAACCATTTATCCGGTAGACTTATTTTGAAAACGGTTAAATCTTACGATTTTGAATTGTTTACATGGCTTTCAGCTGAGATATTTATCTCAAGGAATTTTAACCTATGTTATTGTTTTGAAGATATTATGAGTATGTATAGCTTATATGTTTTGAAAGAAATGTGACTTTTGTTTTGAACTTTCCTAAAAGCACGAAAATATTGTATTGAATTTCGAAAATATATGGTATTGTTTTGAGACTACTGTGCGTGACCTTGATTCTGCCCGCAGTAGGTGCGTGGCCTTGAATCAGTCCGTAGTAGGAACTATATGTATGGAAATGTTTTGAGACAAGGCTAACAATCACTGCAGTAATGTTTTGGACTACTGTGTGACTCTGATCTAGTCCACAGTAGGTAATGTTTTGGGCTACTGTATGATCCTGATCCAGTCTACAGTAGAGTTTCTATTGCTGTGACCTTGATCCAGTACACAGCGGGCCCAGTTGACACCTGATCAGTGCTCACTGTGGACCCCCTCTAGACTATGGCCATATGTCAATTTGAACTGCATGATTAATTATGAGTTGCTAACATGTCTCTAGCTTAGTATGTATATGATTTTTCGTGCTTATCTTCGTATATGAGTTTTGAATGAATGATATTTGAATTCTGAATCTGATAAGGATTTGATTTGACAATCCGTACTGAAACTAAATATGATAAGCATGTATATTTTGAAATATGTTCAGAATTCAGTTGTTTATGTTTCGGTTTAAATGAAATGCTTTCTGACGCATTGCATAAACATGATTTGATTTCCGAATGGTATGAAATACGGTATTCAAGTTTTAATAAAGGTTTTAGAAGGTTGCATATAGAAATTCGGTATCTGTTTCTTATATGTATTTCTTACTGGGCTTTCCAAAAAGCTCACCCCCCCTTCTCCACCTTCCAGATTATTTGCAGTAGGTGCTTCGCACGTGGGGTTTAAGCAAGTCCTTCGAGGCTTTTGTACCACCATTGAAGGTATGTGATGTACAGTATTCTCATTTATATTCAGACTTCTATATTCAGTACTTTTATAATATGGGGATGTAATTAAAGGAAGTATAGAATATAGTTGTGGTTTATAACAATGCATGCAACTTGGGTAGACATATTTAGTCAAGTAGAATGGTTTAAAATTATAACTGCATGCTTAGTGAGAGAATTTGACTGGGACCTAAGGTAACTAAAGGACATTGACTTAGCTAACATAATATTAGCTTATAAATTGATTAGTGACACTACGTACAGCCCAACCAAGTAAGTGAAAATGGAAAAATTTGATTCGTATTTTCGGTATAAAGGGTCGTTACAAAAAGTTGGTATCAGAGCAAGGTTGGTCTGATGTACGTTAGTGTCGGTAGGTCAAGAATTGTTTACATCCCCAAAGTACTGTACTGTCTGAATATAAACTGTACATTTCTGTGTAAAATGGCACTGAATGTGTTTATTTTATGTGGATAAATTATAGCTTTTTCCTACCTAATCTGTTTATGATATGATTTGATAAGTAATGAAGTGGTAAATATTATTTGTTCGATTTTGAACATATTGACGTGATATTTGTAGAGGCACAACGGCCTATGTGAATTAGAGATTGATGTGGTATGCTTATTAAGACTTATGAATAAGGAATGAAGTTATGTTTGATGGTGATGATGATGATGGTATAACCTAGCATAGTTGGCTTAATATAGGTCATGCAATGATCTGAAATGATTGATTTGAATACGTTTTGCTTTGAAAGAGATAGAGTTATGGTATCTTATATGACCGGTGCAAAAACAAGTAGTGATTGAAAGATGCAAGAGGATGATTAATGAATAATATAGGCATTGTGAGATTGATATGTATGGGTGGAGTGATAGATTGTCAAGACTTGACCTTGATTGAAAAGTGGAGTATGATAACGATCTGTAAAAATAAAAAAAAATGTTTGGTATAGGAAATTGATGATTGATTTGAATATGTGATTGAATTTCTGAATGACTGATGTAAGTAATATATAGAAGTATTACCGAGATAGTTATTAAATGATCGAAAATGGTTGATAGAGATATGCTTTGTTTTGAAGTTAATAGAATGATTGTACAAAAACATACCAAATTGATTGATAGAGAAATAAATCGATTATGGAAATTGAGTTATGTTTCATTGATTCCATAATAATTTTCTTTGATAAATGGTTCGGGAGTTGGCTTGCTAAGAACAATTTGCAAGTCTGAGTTTGAATATTACTTTTTCTGAGGGATGGGAAATATGAAATATGTCAAATTTGTTAGTGTGGCATAAAGTGCTAAATCTGTGGGATTTGTAAATGTACATGTAAAGTAGGCTTCATACTATATGATAATAAATTTTGGATTGAATTAATATCTTGAAATACTTAATGAGATGCTACGAAGAATTTGGTTAGTATGTTGATATGTTGATAGTGGAGTATTGATAAGAGGTTACAAGACTTTGTTAAATTATTGCCAGTGTAATTGGAACTTATTGGGTATTGTAGAAGAAAATATTAAATTGATTTGAACTTTAAGTAATGAACTGTTTGTGGTTTGAGAATTAAACTACTTGTGGACTTTGTGGATTGAAGTTGCTTGGGATTGTGTAGATTATTGGAGCTGGTTGCAAGAGGTTTTCATTTCTGAAACATATATTGTTGCTCAAATGTGATTTTGAAGTTCTTTTGGGCATGGACAGTTAGCCACCCATCGTGTTAGTATAGATTGCCACAGGAAACTGTAACCTTCTCCCTTCTTGATCTATATAAGATATGTTTTGACCAGTAATGAAGTGATAAGTGCCTATTGTTCTGTTTTGAACGTATTAAAGTGCACATTTCGTGTGAAAGTCAACTAGCATTCGTGCAGGACCTCGATGTGATACGTCCGAAGCTATCCAATATACTTATTATCAAGGACATCTCGATGTATTTTCAAAAGAATTGTTAGGTTGTCACCTGAAGGAGAGATGGAGATTTCTATAGAACTACCTATAAGTACTCCACCGAGAATGTAAATTTTATATGTGATTGGCTAAGGACAGTTCAGGTTAGACAAGAATTGTGTTGACGATCAAAGCATACATTTAGAATTTCAAGTCGGAAATTAAAGTAATTTGATGGATATTGGAATTTGAAATTTTGATTTTGAATTATGAAATTTGAATTTTGAGGTACTAGGTGATATTAATGTGTTTTGATAAATTATTACTACTGATTTGACCTATGAAATTTGATCAGTAAGGGTTGGACTTGTCCAAAATAGTGGCAGGAAATTATTAGAACCTATCCTTTATGAGTGGTAGGATTGGACTCTATGAAGATGTTTCGATAGGAATAAATGCTTAATCCCTTACGGATTCAAAAAAAAAATGTAATGAATTATGTATATTTTGGAAAAGTATTTTCATTAGCCTATATGCTTTGACGATAATGCAACTTTGAAACCCATATGGATTAGAAAATAATTGATCTAGAGACTATGCATATTTTAAAATCATTTGACTTTTGAAAGTATATAGTTTAGAACTATGCGGAATAAGAAACATGTGGCATTTGAAAATCAATAGGACTCTTCAAACTCTCGATTGGTAGAGTCAAATTTGAACACATGTTATAACGAGTGAATCCTGGAGTGAATATTAAAGAATTATTTGGACGTGTTATACAAGATAACGATTGACTTGAAAGTTAAAATGGTATGAGATAAGACATTCGAGATCGTCTTATCATAATATTGATTTTACCTCAATTGAAGGTTTTTGATTTATAGGAGAATGTATAGTGCAAAGTGTGAGATAAGGAAGTACTTTTGATTTGTTGAAAGCTTGAATACTTGAATGCTGAAGACGTTAGTATCTTTGGATAAGTAATAATATGTGAGTTAGACCTTGAAGTTTGTCAGAATTAGTACGTAAAGGATGTAAAGTAAAGATGGGAGATGAGAAATTCGAAATCATCTTGTTATAACATCTTGGGTAAATTTGTGGTTTTTGAATTTTAAGATATATGATCTTAATGTGTGAACCAATGAGATACATCCAGTTATTTGACTTTTCAAGCATCGAACTATAAGGTTAATATGGAATAAGTTAATCTTTAGATAGGTGACAATATATTACTTTGATTAAGAAGCTTATCAAACTTGGATCATATGGATATAGAAGATATGATAAAAGAAGGCATCTTCACATGTTTGAGATAGCATTGAAAAATTTGGAGGACCAAATTTTCTAAGGCGGGGAGGATGTAACAACTGAAAATTTTGCATTTTTGGTGGATTATATAATGTACTTTGGTGATAAATTAATTTATTGAGAATTTAACTTTAAGCTAAGAGGATTAAGGAGGTAAATGAGAATTTATAGAGAATTAAATTATATGGAGAACTTAGGATTTAAAGTAATATTTGACAATATTAAATTATGACCTTATGAAGTATGAAATATTGGTTACACAAATAAGAGAACTTAGATCATTTAGAATTTATCCACTAAATATGAAGTGGATTGAATAAATAAACCAAATAAAAAAAAAAGAAAATAAATACAAGTCAGCAAAATATGGGATTAAAAATAAATAAATAAATGAATAAACTAATTTAACAAAGGAAGACAACATGGGGAATTGGGCGTGGCTTATGAAGGAAGATTCAGAATAGTGACTCCACTAACTCAGCCAACCATCCACGTTTGTTCCATTCCCATCGTTCATCATCATCCCCATCTGAACCTTGGCTATTCTAAACTCTTCCTTAAACTACTGCCGTGTTGGAAAGCATTCCTCTATCCTCCTCACAATTCTGTTGCAACGTGGATATGCTAAATATTGGCAGCCAAGATCCAAGGAAAGAGTGTCATCAAGAGGGGATTTAAGTCTAATTTGTGGGAGCCAAAACAGAGGAAAATTTCAGGCATTTGAAAGAATGAACATTGGCTACATTTTAGTGGCCACTAGGTTGGCTCTCGATCAAGGGAGGAAGGACAGCAAGACAAGATAGAAGAAAGAAAGAAAGAGGAAGGGAGCCAGCTATCGTCTCTGCTGGAAGAAGAAATATTCGAGGAAGGAAAAGAAAACTTAAAAGAGGATGAGAGGGCTGTAGGAGTCTTCTTTCTTCTTCACCAAAGCAGCAGCTGATATTTGAAAGAGAGTTTAGGCTTTTCTAGACACTTTCCACCTCCATCGACGCAAAGTTTTTCTGTTCGCTGAACAGGGTAGGGTTGGAAGGCATTCCTATTTTGGGCGTACATGGCAGTTGGAAGCTGCTCTTTTGTCGACATTACTGCAGCTTAAAGGAGCTGCATTTCCTTCAATCTTCAAGGGTACAAACGGGATATTTTGGGTATGAATGAATAGCTGAAACGTGACCAACTTTGCTGGTTTTTAGGGCTATCAAAATCACGTGGAAGCTGACCAAATACATGCTGGTCTAACCGAGAAACTAGTGTGAGTTTGGACTGCTACATTATGCTCGAAAATGGGACAAAGCAAAGGGAAAAGAAGCTGAACCGAGAAAGTGGTGAGAATTCTGAAGCACTTTTCTTCGATATTAACTGTTGAATAATGGCTGAGTTTAGGCTGATTTAAATATTGGTGTTGACTGCATTTTGGGCTGTAGGTGGCTGTATTAATGGTACTAGACAAGGGTCCCTTTGGCTGTTAAAACCGAATAACAGGACAGTAATTGAGCTTTGTTTATGGCCTTTTTGTTTCAGAGGCAGAACAAAGTATGCAAAAATGGTATTGGCACTGTCATGAGGGTTTTCTGTTTTAGACTGCTCAATTGACGTGGAAGTAAAACAAGGGAACAATAGTTTGAACCGAGGTTTAAAGGTGAATGAAGACCTGATCAAATGTTGACAGTAAAGTGCAAAGTAGGGGCTGTTGCATACTGGGAGAAATTAGTGACTTAAGTCATGAAGAGGGGAGTTGCAGGGGATGCTCGACAAGGCTACTTCAAGTAGGAATTTTGGTGGATGTGTTATGTTATTGTAGACCAAAGGAATATGCTCTTTTGGAGGTAAAGACAACAACTATCAAGAGGTAAGGCTGTTTAAATGCATGAATTAATTAAGTTTAAATTAGTAAATAAATTCAAGGAAACAAATGATGATGATTTAAGACTAATTTTATATATGTGTAGAGGCTTTTTGGAAACACCAGTTGTAAGGCATTAACCAAGAGGAAATGGTTGCATCAAATGGAGCTTGTAGCAGCCCCAAAATCATGGTAGCTCAAGTTTCCTAGAAAAGGCTCTCGGTTTTGACTTGATGACAAGGGGTAAGGATTCGGATTTTATTGTAGATTTAAATGATGAATGTTGAGTGAAATAAAAAGGTTAAAAATATTATTTTCATGTAGGATTGAGTGAGGAAAAATTTGAGAAGGTAAAGGAACATTTGGCTGTCAAAGGAGAAATTTGCAAGGTAAAGGTCTTGAAGTAGAATTTGAAAAAAAAAATAAATTTCCTTAAGGTGATTCAATAATATAAATTTTATTAATTTTATGCCATGATATAGGAGGAAAGGATACAAGGTAGGGGACACTAAATACACTGAATATTAAAGACCAAAGAAGAAGGAAATCAAGAAGGACAAAGGTGCCGTAACAACAGTTGTGTTACACAGTGAGGTAAGAGATATATATAGGAACGTAGGGGATACTGAAATCAATTTAAAATCAACTGTCTTGTGGATATATAAACTGTATTTTCCTGCAGGGGGTTTTAAGAAAATATAAGTCGTTATGCTGCCGGATTTTTATGAAAATAATGGTTTTTATGATTTAAGCTTAACTTAAGCAATCATTTGAAAATAACCATTTATCCGGTAGACTTATTTTGAAAACGGTTAAATCTTACGATTTTGAATTGTTTACAAGGCTTTCAGCTGAGATATTTATCTCAAGGAATTTTAACCTATGTTATTGTTTTGAAGATATTATGAGTATGTATAGCTTATATGTTTTGAAAGAAATGTGACTTTTGTTATGAACTTTCCTAAAAGCACGAAAATATTGTATTGAATTTCGAAAATATATGGTATTGTTTTGAGACTACTGTGCGTGACCTTGATTCTGCCCGCAGTAGGTATTTGTATTCGGACTACTGTGCGTGGCCTTGAATCAGTCCGTAGTAGGAACTATATGTATGGAAATGTTTTGAGACATGGCTAACAATCACTGCAGTAATGTTTTGGACTACTGTGTGACTCTGATCTAGTCCACAGTAGGTAATGTTTTGGGCTACTGTATGATCCTGATCCAGTCTACAGTAGAGTTTCTATTGCTGTGACCTTGATCCAGTACACAGCGGGCCCAGTTGACACCTGATCAGTGCTCACTGTGGACCCCCTCTAGACTATGGCCATATGTCAATTTGAACTGCATGATTAATTATGAGTTGCTAACATGTCTCTAGCTTAGTATGTATATGATTTTTCGTGCTTATCTTCGTATATGAGTTTTGAATGAATGATATTTGAATTCTGAATCTGATAAGGATTTGATTTGACAATCCGTACTGAAACTAAATATGATAAGCATGTATATTTTGAAATATGTTCAGAATTCAGTTGTTTATGTTTCGGTTTAAATGAAATGCTTTCTGACGCATTGCATAAACATGATTTGATTTCCGAATGGTATGAAATACGGTATTCAAGTTTTAATAAAGGTTTTAGAAGGTTGCATATAGAAATTCGGTATCTGTTTCTTATATGTATTTCTTACTGGGCTTTCCAAAAAGCTCACCCCCCCTTCTCCACCTTCCAGATTATTTGCAGTAGGTGCTTCGTACGTGGGGTTTAAGCAAGTCCTTCGAGGCTTTTGTACCACCATTGAAGGTATGTGATGTACAGTATTCTCATTTATATTCAGACTTCTATATTCAGTACTTTTATAATATGGGGATGTAATTAAAGGAAGTATAGAATATAGTTGTGGTTTATAACAATGCATGCAACTTGGGTAGACATATTTAGTCAAGTAGAATGGTTTAAAATTATAACTGCATGCTTAGTGAGAGAATTTGACTGGGACCTAAGGTAACTAAAGGACATTGACTTAGCTAACATAATATTAGCTTATAAATTGATTAGTGACACTACGTACAGCCCAACCAAGTAAGTGAAAATGGAAAAATTTGATTCGTATTTTCGGTATAAAGGGTCGTTACAGATATATACTATATAGTATTCACATACATATGTATTTGTATAAAAATACATTTATATAATTTGTAATTATATAAACATATTTTATTTTCATCTCTCATTTTCCTTATTTAATTTGGATTTCCATTTATCCAAATTAAATTTCCTCTTTTCATTATTTTCCATAATTTCATCCTTCTCCTTATCTACAATTTATCCAAATTTAAATTCCTCAATTTCTTCACTTCCTAAATTTTCGAAATTTCAACGATATTCCATCTCGTAAATAAATTTTATTTATTTACTTTAATTTATTTATTTCCTCTTATCTATTTTCTTTAATATTAATTTTCAAAAATAGAAAATTTGTGGTTATCACAACCTCTAGAGAACTCAAGAGACCTACGTGCTATGTAGATTCTTCAGAAACTGTGGGAGCCACCTCCAGAGTCCTTTGAGAGCTAAGTGCTACACGTGTATCGATGAACTATTTGAAAAGATAAGCCATAGAGGCAAACCCGAGTAACACTCGATCTTTTGTACCATGTGAGCCACCTCTAGAGAACTCAAAGGACCTACGTGCTACATAGATTCTTCGAAACTGTGGGAGCCACCTCTAGAATCCTTTGAGAGCTAAGTGCTACACGTGTACTGATGAATCATGAGAAATTCTATGCCAATGAGATAGTGGATAAACAATTGTGATCTGTGAATGTGATGAATATTATTAGATGAAATAGATCGTATACATAAGACAGAGAATGTGTATAATTGTTGAATTATAATTATATTATGCTATAGAAGCATGTGCTAATTGAATGTTTGTTTTCCTTCACATTTAACCATACCGATAAAAAGGGATAAAAAGAATGATATTTTGTGAGTTTAAGAATGGAAGAAAAGTATGAATGAGCTTATGCAATCTGTGTACATGCAAATTAGTAGCTAATCTTGATATAGTGCATACATGCTATTTTATAGAATTCATGCATGTATGATCGTGTTTTACGACGTGAGCCGAGTATGTACTTATTTAAGCTACATACTGAGCCGTGGATTTGCTCACCCCTTAAATTTAACATCTGCAGATCATACGAGTTGATATCCGGCTTAGACTTCATACAGGCTCCTGGGAACTGTACCTAATAGTGGTACTCGCCTAAGTTCTCCGGGCCTAGCTTTTGTGCTTTTAAGGTATACTATTTGTATATCATTTTGATAGTTATACGAACTTTAATTTCACAGTATTAGGAAAGAATATGGGATGTAGCTTTGGATCTCACTAGATTATTATGTGAGTCTAGGTGATTATCGAGTTCGATTCGTGTTAAGATGTATATTTTGAATTATGTATAAATTGCAAGATGTGGATTTATTAATGGTTAAGTCCTTGAGAAGTATGAGATGCATGATTGTGTGAATTGGGGGAAACAACAGTTGGCGTATTGTGAAGTTTAAAATGTGTTTTAATGCAGGTGATTTTACTGGGGAAATTGATAAAATACAAGAGGGAGGTTTTCGACCTGTTTCTTTTGGAATAGTAAAAATAAGGCTAAAATCATAAAAATCACCTTGAGAAGGGTGACATAGCTCGAGAAATAATATTAGTAAGATAGGATTTGATTTAAATACTACACTAACACCGAATACAAACCGTAAGTAGAAAAAGAAAAAAATTTGGTTCGTAATTTTTCAAAAGCAATAAAGTAAGTGTTAAGTGGACGTCATTGGCCTTCGGGTCGTGACAATTCAGGACTCGGTACGGCCATTATGAGTTCTTGATAATGTCATTCGGATTGACTAATGCCCCTATAGCTTTCATGAACTTGATGGATGAGGTGTTCAAACCTACCTAGATAAGTTCGTTATAGTGTTTATTGATGATATTCTAGTATAATCCAAGTCACTAAAGGAGTATGAGCAGCATCTCTATATAGTCCTGTAGACCCTCAAAGACCGTAAGCTTTATGCCAAGTTCAGTAAGTGTGAGTTCTGGCTAGATCATATCACATTTCTGGGGCATGTTGTATCTAAAGACAAGGTGTTTGTTGATCCGTCTAAGATCAAAGCCATTGTACAGTGGGAGAGGCCAAAGATGGTGATAGAGATACGGAGTTTCTTGGGTTTAGCCGGATACTACTACTGGTTTGTCGAGGGATTCTCAAGATTAGATACTCCACTAACACATCTCACATGTAAGGATGTTAAGTTTGAGTGGACTGATGCGTGTGAGCACAGTTTTCAAGAGTTGAAGCGGAGATTGACTACTGCTCCTATTCTTGCCCTTCTCAGCAGATCAGGATGTTTCTCAGTCTACAGTGATGCTTCTGCATTGGGTTGGGTTGTGTTCTCATGCAAAATGGTAGGTTCATTGCTTATGGTTCCAGGTAGTTGAAAGAGCATGAGAAGAATTATCCCACACATGACTTGGAATTAGCTGCCATGGTGTTTGCATTGAAGATATGGCAGTACTATCTCTACGGAGAGGAATTTCAAGTATATATAGACCATAAAAGTCTTAAGTATTTGTACTCGTAGTCATAGTTGAATATGAGACAGTGCAGATGGATGGAGCTGTTAAAGGACTATGACTGTAAGATCCTATACCACCCAAGGAGAGCAAACATTGTGGCAAATGCTTTGAGTAGGAAGCATATTGGGATGATATCTTACATGATAGTCTCGGAGTATGATCTAGTAGAGAAGTTCTCAAGCCTTAGTTTGAATGTGATTTCCTATGAGAGGTATGGATTCATTGCTAGTTTCAGGATTGAGCCAGACTTGATGGATAAATTAGAGATGCTTAGAGGAGTGATGCATATTGTATAGAAGTTGCTAGTTAGGTGCAGATGGGTGTTCAATTAGATTATGGGATTGGCACTAATGGCATACTAGGGTTCAGAGGTAGATCTATATTCCTGAGGATCAGCAGCTAAAGCATTTCATTTTAACAAAGGCCCATACATGTAGGTACACTCTGTATCCAGGCAGTAATAAGATGTACCATAACCTGCACAGGGTGTATTGGTGGCCTAAGATGAAACGAGACATCACAGAGTTTGTTGTTAGAAGTCTCACATGTTAGCAGGTGAAGACTGAGCTCCAAAAGCCTGCAGGGTTGCTACAGCCTCTATCGATTCCGACATGGAAATGGGAGCATAGTACTATGGACTTCATCATGGGTTTACCGAGGACCCAGAGGAATCATGATGGTATATGGGTGATTGTTGATAGATTGATGAATTTCGCACACTTTCTTGCCATCAGATCTATTGATTCTCTTAGTGTTTTAGCCGATTTATATGTTCAGGAGATTGTGAGGCTACATGGTGTTCCAATGAGCATCACTTTTGACAGGGATTCCCGGTTCACCTCACAGTTTTGGGAGAGATTTCAGGAGGTCATGGGATCCTAATAGAATTTTAGCACCGCTTTTTATCTGCAAACTAATAGATAGTCCAAGCGCACCATCTAGACACTCGAGGATATGTTGAGAGCGTGTGCACTAGATTTTAAAGGCTCCTGGGACGATCACTTGCCATTGGCGAAGTTTGCATATAATAACAGTTATCATTCCAGTATTGGCATGGCACCATACGAGGCTCGTATGCCAGACGGTGTAGAACCCCAGTTGCATGAGAAGAAGTGGGTGATCGAAAATTATTAGCTCTCGACTTGGTAGAGCAAGCTTCTCGTGATGTGCAGATTATTTGTGAGAGGCTAAAGATAGCATAGAGTCGGCAGAAAAGCTATGCTAATACCAGACGTTGACAATTGGAATTCTCTATTAGAGATTTTGTCTTCCTTAAGGTCTCAACCTCGAAGGGCATCATGCCATTTGGTAAAAAAGGGAAATTGAGTCCTCGATATATCGAACCGTTTGAGATCTTGGAAAGTTTGGGAGATGTTGCCTATTAGTTAGCACTACCCCTAGAACTATCCGGAGTGCATAACGTCTTCCACATATCGATGTAAGAAAGTACCATCCAAATCCATCTCACGTAATTCAATACAAGCCACTGGAGATCAGGGAGGATATAAGTTACGTGGAGAGATCGATTCGGATCTTGGATCAGAAGGATAAAGTATTGCGGTCTAAGATATCCCATTAGTGAAAGTGTTCTTGTAGTACCATTTAGAGGAGGAGGTGACATGGGAATTAGAAAGTTTAATATGAGAAAAATATCCAGAGCTATTTCAGTGACTGGTCTGATCAAATTTAGAGGGCCAAATTTCCTTAGGTGGGGAGAATGTGAGAGACATATTCCGACATTGTTAGATATGTTAGACTTCTCACCACTGTTCAATTCCTGTGTATTTTGCATGTAACAAAGCAAACAGTGTTGTGGGTCCCACAGGCCCTACAATGCCTGAATGGATGTGAGACTAGATGGATATTGTACAGAAAGTCAAATAAACCTATGGTAAGCATCTAGAACCCAAAATCCTTTATTTAAGTTATTTTTGGGAAGAGTGCCTAGTTGAACTTTCGTAAATAATGGTAAAACTAATTGACTTTTGACCAACTAACTGAAGTAGGATAATCTACGTATAAATAAGTTATAGATTTGTCAATAGTAGATTAAATTGGTGGTAAAATCAGGAATTTACGCTATTGGTCTGATACGGGTATTTTCATAATTTCACCCTTACGGTCAGTCAAACCTATCCATTCATTAAATTATGTTCAATAATAATATTTAGCAACGAAATAAAATATTTTAGAGTTAAATTGAATAATTAGAAAAATTATAGAAGTTTAAGGGCAAAATTGTCCAAAATTCTCATACCCAAAGGCATTTTGGACATTTTACTATTAAGCGAACATTCTAAGCTTTTATACACAATATAGTCAGCCACCTCACTTCATCATCTTCAACCTCATGCCACCTTCAACCATAGCCAACCTTGGGAAAAAAAATAAAATCCACCAAAAACACTATTAA
This sequence comes from Heritiera littoralis, assembly GCA_031772115.1. Lineage (NCBI taxonomy): Eukaryota > Viridiplantae > Streptophyta > Magnoliopsida > Malvales > Malvaceae > Heritiera > Heritiera littoralis. The sequence continues at coordinate 2,732,292 of JAPDPK010000087.1, read as the reverse complement.
AACAACCTTAAAGCCTAAAACTTATTTCAAAAAACTTGTTCTAAATTAAATTCTCTACAAGCCCATACCAAAATCTTGTTGTAAAATGGACAAAATCAAGAGGAAAAAGCTCCCACAAGTTTCGGCCACACTAAGGTAACATTAAGCTTGCTTACTTTTCATGAATTAATGATAGTTAGTGATGTAACAAGTGTATTAAGCATGATTTTGGTATTAGATTGAATCAAAACTCGCCCAATTCCTCCCATAGGGTTTCGGCCATGAAGAGAAGTTTACTATACATTATGTTTTGATGCATGAAAATGGTGTAGGAGAGAGAGAAATTAATGAGAAAGCATGGAATTAAGCTTAATTTGTTGAAAAGCTTAAGGAATCCTTACATGGTGTATTCGGCCACATGAAGGGGAGAGGGAAATGATGCTCAATTTGATGTGTTTTAGGTTCCATGAGATTGTATAAATTAAGAGGAGACTACCAGTGCAGTCAGAATTAAAATTGGAGTTAATTTAGGCATAGTTATGTTTTAGCACCGATGTAAATTATACTGGTTTAATAATTTCTGTAGACAATGAGGTAGAATTTAATGGAGAAAAATTAGTTATAAATTAGAATGTGGAGAAATGATAGTGTTGGTGTAATGTTTTGCAGCCCGGGAGTGAGGAATTATCGTGTGGTGCAACTAGCAAGTCGGTAGATAAAGACAGGTAAAGGATGGGTATGGAAGCCGTATGGATACTATGAATGCATGTTATGATTTAAAATAATTTTATGAAATTGTTTTGAAGTCAATTGCTTTGGAATTGGTGAAATTGTAGATGCTGGCTAGTTTATAAACTTTGTTTTCAATGTAGGAGGGCTAGGTTAGAAACAGCCGTTTTACTGGCAAAAATTTTAGAAATTTTATGAAATTATCTTTAATATTCTTAAATATTAGAAATAAAGAAATTTCTAAGTGATTTTCATCTCTTTTATTTAAAATCACATATTTTATTAAATACCAAAAAATAATATTTAAAAAATTCATGTTATGGAATTTTACGTACGTAAGGGTACCTGCATATTCTTGTAACTATTCTACAGATAAACAGAATGTTTTTAGAAAAGAATACTGAATTGTGAATATTTTATGCATTTTTATTTTTGAGCTGCTTATATTTTTTAATATATTTATTTATGGACTAATTAAAGATTTTATCACTGGAATTGATTTCTAAATAGTGATTCTACTGTTTATAAACTGTTTTGCGATTGTTAAGCTCCATATCATGCTGACTGTTACTGTTGCTGATAAACCCACCAAGTCTTCAGTTTTCGCAGTTGTCACTGGGTAAGTGTACATTGTGGATCCTACAGACTATGGCCAAATGTCTTACTGTTACTGTTTCGCCCTCATTGGGATACTGTTATGGCATGATATTCATTGGATGTTGCCTGGTTTCCACTATACTGTACTGTTTTACTGAATTGAATTTACTACTGGAACTGAAGTGAATGATTTATATATCGATTGTAATATGAATTTTAAAGTGTTTACTGAATTCTATATTGAATTGTTTATTGAATTGATTTTAGTTAAAGTGTTTATATACTGTTTATATATTAAAAAAATACGATATGATTTTAAGTGATTTAAATTGTTTATACATATCATCTTCAACTGTTTACTCTTTATAGTCATTACTAGGGATTGGGACATGAAAGGTACTCCAAAGTACCTCCCATATTCCATTCGATTTCCTAGCTGACTATAGTATCCTTCCTATACATGTCCATTAGTGTGCCGTTAGACATTAAATATTTTTACGCATATAGCTTTCATAGTATCAATCTTGCATACGAATTTCTTACTGAGCACGTTAGCCCACTCCCCTATTTTTCCACATCACAGATTATTTGCAGTAGTATACCATTCCATGGTTTTAACTCCGCTTTGGTACCCTGAGGCAGCAGTGATTTGATCTTGGAGGTATATTTTATTTCTTTTATATGTTTAGACTTTTATGTATAGTACTACATTTATATAATTATGTACGGGGGATGTGGAATATTGAACAATACTGGAAATAGTAATATTTTTGTTGTAAATATTGATATTAGTTGTAAATAGAATTTTATTTTAAAAGTGGATTATTGTTAAAAGTGAGTGTGATAAAGGTATTGTAGATAGCCCAACCAACTTATTGTATGTGTGATTATGGATAATTACTGTTATTACGGTACGTTACACATGTGCTCCTCACTCCTCACCGTCTTTAGGTCAAAACAGTTGAATGCAGTAAATTTAAACTCATATTGGTCAACTGTCATGCTCCCCTATGTCAAACCTAGAATCTTAACCTGTAATCTATCATTGGCAGAAGGTACTAATTGCAGCCACATTGTACACTGGAAATATTAAACCAGTATAATTCTAATTGCATTGGTGGACTCCTCATAATTTCTACAGTATTTTGACATCTCAAACTCATCAAATGTAACACAAAAACTGTGAGACCTGATTATATTATACTGTACACTATATTTTGTAAATATTTAATAGTGGAAATAAATTATTTAGTGAAATTAAATAAATATTTAATGTGGAACCCACTTTGAATTTTATGAATTTATTGGATTTTATGACTGATAATATGGTGTACAAAAAAGGTGAAATAAATATTAAATAATTATTTGGAGACATAAAAATAATTTTTATGTCATTTAGAATTATTTTGAGAATTTTGGAAAACAAATTGGAAAATGACAGATACGTCCCAAGGGCATTTTTGTAAATTACACCCATATTAAAATGAGTTGGGACAAAGTAAAAATATCATGATAATTTACATAAAAAGGAGAATAACATGGTATCAAAAGATTTATTGAAAAAGGTGGTTTGATTTGGAAATTTTTGCTAGCAGTCAAAAAAGGGGTAAAACCATAATTTCACATTATCGGTGAATCGTGCGTTGATAAAACCACCATGATTCATCAAAATGTGCCCAATAAGAAATTTTTGGAAATGAAATATGAATTTTTGGAGTTCAATTTCATGGTTAGAAAAATTTACAGAAGCTTGAGGACATTTTGTCCAAAATCGTTATAATCGAGGGTAAAATGGTCATTTAACATGAAGGGGGATTGGTCAAATTAGTCAATAATGACCAGAAATTGATTGATATAAATTAAATTAAATTTAAATAAAATTTATAAGATGGAAAATAATAATAATAGTGTGATAAAAGAATAAATGGTGGAAAATGGAAAGGAAATTTTATTGTGACGACATGTGGCAACTTCTCATTGGTTAGAAGAAGACCAAATTCAGCAGAATTTTGCTGAAGCTGCCGACACTATTCATCATCCTTACTAGCCTCCTTCACGACAGAAAAGAAAAAAGAAAGAAAAAGAAAATTTTCAAGCTTCCAAAACACCAAAAATAATTAGAATTTTAAGTTAACTATTTCTAGCAAAATTGTTCACCATCTCATGCTCTATCAAACCCACCCAAATATACATTGAAAAACTGAAATTTCAAGGAGAAAAGGAAGCCAAAAGCATTCGGCCAAGGTAAGGATTCATGGGATTTTTGAGGTTTTGATCTAATTCAAAGTTGTAATCTTGTAGATTTAAAGGTGTAGATTTCATATTTGTCTTTGGTTTTGAGCTATCTTGAATAAATAAAATTTTGCCATGAATATGGGTTTTGGTTGGCATGAGAACTAAGTGATACCATGCATTTTCTTGCATGAAAATGGTAGGAAATGATAGTTTGAAATGGTATAACAAGGATAGAAACCTTAGATTTAAAAAAGGAAGCAAAATCAAGAATTTGCCATAAAAGGGGGATTTTGGCCATGGATGTTTAGGCATGATTTAAGGCTGCAATTTATGGTTTGATGGTAGAAAATTAATGTAGAAAACAAAAGAGGAAGGTTGGTGAAATCGGAACCGAAAAAGGAGCTAAAACGGAAAAGTTCAGTTCTAGCACCAGTGTATATTATACTGGTTGTGCATATGCTGTGTCATTAATGGCTGCATTTTATGAAAGTTAGTGGCTTAAAATTAAGAGGCAAAATATTGTTAATTTTTGATAAAATTATCTTACAGCTGGGAATTACGAATTTCGGTAAGCGCAACTGGGAAGCTCGATTTCGTTAAACGGGTAAAGGGGAAGGGTGTGAGTTGTATGGATATGATGAATTGCATGATTTATTAACTTTAATTTTATGAAATTATTGGAAGCTTGATTTGCTTTTAAAATCATGAAAATTGTGGTTGAAAGCTGGTTTTATATACTGTAATTTCTGTGCAGGAGGCTAGAAATTCGTAACTGTTATGCTGCCGAAAAATTATCAAAATTATTCTAAAATATCATGAAATATTTTAGATGCATAAATGGAATAAATCATGAATTTTGGAAATCATTTCCATAAATTTTCCATAAAGTGGAAATTGTTGAAAAAAATGCTAAATTAAATATTCATGTTATGGATTTTTATTTAAAGTGAGAATGAAATATATTCTTTTTACTATTAATTATTCAAAATGAATATTTATGAGATTTCTCACTAAATACATGAATATTTATCAACTGTTTTCCCTGTATTTGGAAATGAGGAATAAATACCTTTTTTGGAAATAATTATTTAAATAAATGATTTAATTCATTAGATTTCCTTAAAGGTATTTTTATGGGAAAAGAAGTGATTTTATACCTTTATGGAACTAAATAATGATCTTATTTATTTTATAAATTCCATAAAGGTGATGAGATGATGAATAAAATGTTTTGAGATGATTTTGGGAAAAATGTGAAAATGATGGAAATTCATGAAAAGAGGAAATATATGAAATTGTGAGCCTTATGGATAAACATGAAATATTTCAAGTTATTTTGAATAAGATCCACAAAGGCTATGATACAATTTTTATACTATTTTGAGACTTAGGCCCCGATTTCATGCTTACTAATTACTGTTACTGTCATGTGGCTGATTGACGCACCAAGTAATCAGCAATCCTAGAGTCACTTGGCAAGTGTACACCGAGGACGCCCGATAGACTATGGCCATAGATCTTACTGTACACTGTCACTGTCACTGTCTCCCTTATGGGATGATGATAGCATGATATGAGTTAGGGTGATGCCTAGTCTCAACCCACTGATACTGTTTACTAAAATGGACTTTACTGAATACTATTTACTGAACTGTATCGTACTGAGAAATATTGTTTACTGAACTATATCGTACTGAGAAATACTGTTTACTGAACTGTATCGTACTGATTACTGTTTACTGAACTGTATTGAGAATCACTGTTTATTGAGAAAGAATATTTTGAAAATTATTTCTAAAATAGAAATAATTACTGAACTATTTATCTAGAGATTTTGGATATCTATAAGCTACTGTACGGAAAAGACTATTTACTGTTTCTACATTTTTATACTTACTGATCACTGAACTGTTTTATCATTGTACTGTCATGTATTACTGAAGACTATTATTGAAGTGATATAATAAAAATGGTTTATACCATTTTTATAATTATAATAAATGAGAATTAAATCGTTTTTAAATAAAATAATTTAATCATTACTCTCTATAGTCGCTTTGGTTTACGGGACAAGACAAGTATTTCAAAATACCTTCCATGCTACATCTGGATTTCTCGGTCGACTATAGTATCCTTCCTTACTGTGCTTAGTACACCGTTAGGAAAATAAACGTTTTAGGGCATATAGATTTCATTATATCAAACAGCATACGACTCCTTTACTGATCATGTGGTTCGCTCACCCCTTTATTTTTCCAACTCCCCAGATTAATTGCAAGGATTATTTGAGATCTTCCTTGGATAAATAAAGCTGCAAGTAAGCATACTGGGGCAAAGTGCATTAAATTTTAAAGGTACAGTCACTTCTCTTATAAATTCAGACACATGTATGCAGTACTACTTTAGTGAAAAATAGAAACAGGGGATGTAAAGCGTAAGGAATATTGTAAAAATTTCATATTCCAAATTTATTTAATAAATAAATGTTTACCATTTATTATCGTTATTGTGCAAGTGTTAAAGGCATATCAGACAACTCAACCATAAATTATGTATAAAATATGTTATTTATTGTACTGTGGACTGTTGCAGTTTTAATGGTATCATAGCAAGGTTAGCCTGATGTCTGTTGATGTCTTTAGAATAGAAAATGTAGAAAATAGTTAACATCCCTTATAGTACTGTATAGTTTGAACGTATAAAGGAACCAAGTGACTGTAAATCAGGTTAAGTATCTAAATGTTGTGGAAGTTTATGAATCAAGGGTTATTAAAAGGGATTGTAACCCGAGCATTTTACATAAAATAGGTGATCTTATAATCTTAATGAAGGTCTGTTCGATAAGGTATAGAGAAGAACTCAATGAGGGCCCCACCAAGACTTCTCTATCCACATCGAACTAAGACCTTGAAATGATGATATTGGAGTGGAATGGGATATCATTGATACATAGATCTTAAGGTCGCCTGTTTGAATGTATCTTGAAGAAAGAGAAATAAATTGAGAAATGATGAATATGCCTCTATATTGAAATAATTCTTTTGAAATCTTAGTAGACTAAATTGATTTGGAATTGATTGATGGTGATAAAGTAACTGATGGTGTAAAGAATTATTTACATGTATAATGATCCCTACTATTAGCCTCACTTATACTTTGATGAGTAATGTGACCCGGAGTGTCTACTGTGGGAGGTCGCAAGATAGTCGGCCCTGTTATGGATTCTTGGGGCCTGAATTAAACTTGAAAAGATGGGGTATTTGGTTAGGGATTATTGGATATTATGAAAAGTGATACACTTACTAAGTGTGACTGAAAAGGTGAATTGTTAATTAAATTCTTAACATTCAATAGTGTTATTACTGAAAATGGGCATTCATTTGTTTAGGATTACTGTTTTATTTGATCCATTCAATGATATATATATATATATGTATATGGAGTTTTAAGACCAATCTCTGAACAAGATGTTATCGAATAAAAAGCTTATAGACAGGTTTTTATAAAATGTTCAAAACTTGGTATAACTCCTACGAGTCCTTTGTGGTACTTAAGAGATTTATGAAATATCCTGTGACGTATGTGAATTTAATGAATGAAGTATTTCAATCACATATGGATAAATTATAATGGCATGTAACCATAATGTGTGAATATATTTCAACTCATTTGAAGAATATAAGTAGCATCCTTGAATAATTCCACAAACTTCTGGAAACTGAAAATTTTATTGTTAAGCTCAGTAAATATGAGTTTTAACTGAATCATAACGCTATTAGCCGTCTCGAATGATAAAGTGAACATGATTTGTTTAAATAGAGGTTATTGCTAAGTGAGTAAGATTAAAATATAGTTATTGGGGTAAGAAAGTTACAAGGTTTACCCAAATAATATAAATGATTTGTTGAGGAGTTTGTGGAATCAGCTGCTTTACTGATATGGCACATACATGTGAGAAAATTAAATGAGAGTGGATGAATATATGGGAGTATAGTATTCAAAAATGTTAAAAGGTTTTAACAGAAGAGTACTATACCATTTGGAAAAGCAACTGAAGTGATAAATGTGAAAGGATGAAAATGCATTAAAAGATAAGTCATATAATGATAAGGGAACACGAATTATGACGTAGTTCCCAAATCTAAGATTGAATGTGATTTCCTCTGACTATCATGTGGTTATGGCTAGATATAAGATCGAGCCAAACTTAACAGATAAAATTAGTTATACTCAGAGGAGTAAATAAATGAAGTACTACCAGTCATGTAAATGGATATATATATATATATTAGAATTGTGAAATTGCATAAGTAATGTGGAGACGGAATTGGTATTTTGATAAATTCAATTACAGAATTTGATTATGAAAAGATTACATCCCCATGTACATCCTACAATTAAGTGATATTACATTTATTATAAGAATAAGGGATGTAATGGTAATATTATATGAAAAGAGATGTTAGGGAAAATTATTACCTAATGTCTCATTCACTGTAATTGATGGTTAATATTAAAGTCTGCAAGTGAAGTGCAGCCTTAGCTAAATTAATGTGAAGATGATTATTGTGGGATAGTAAAGAATTTGAAAGAACCATGATGTTATAGAAGTGACTATAGATTGATTAACCAAATTAATTCACTTCTTCATCATCAGGTTTCTTGATCTCCTGAGTGCCATAATCGATATTTATCTGTGAAACGGTGAGAATGCATGTGAAGTTCCAGTGAGCAATATATGTGATAGGGATCCTTGATTTGCCACATGCTTTTAAAAGAATAGCAAAAGGCTTGGGATTATAAATTTACTGTTAGCACCGCTTCTTATTGATACAAAATATCCGAGCGCATTATGTAGACGCTCAATGATATATTAAGAGCAAGTGCCCTGGATTTAAAAAGCTATTGGGACAACTACATACTATTGATTAAAATTGTTTAAATGATAATTGCCAAAAATAGCATAGACTTGGCACCTAATGAGATAATAATTGATAAATAGTGTGAATCATCTATTGCATGAAAAGGAAGTGAAAATTGTTAACTCTTAAAGGTGATAAATAATTTTAGGGACTATAAATTTGTTTTGAAAGAGGAAATGTGTGATTTAAAGAAAATTCGGATTGTAAAAGTATACTGGCAGTCTCATCTTAAAGACAAGATTAACTGAAAGTTAGAAATTATATAAGGAAGAAAAGTACCTATATTAGTTGCACTTCCTAAATTAAGCGAAATTCGGAGGACCCGCAGAGGATATGATGCTATTTGGGAAATTATGGATAAATTGACTAAGTCTGCTCATTTTCTAGCTATTAAGTCTACAAATCCAGCTGGTGCCTTAGCCGATTTATATGTCAAGGAGATAGTGAGGTTACATGGTGTTCCAACAAGCATCACATCTGACAGGGAGTCCCGCTTCACATCTCATTTTGAGAGAGAATTCTTAGGACCATGGGATCCCAACTGAGTTTTAGCACCGTGTTTCATCCGCGGACTGACGGACAATCCGTTCGTATGATATAGAAGCTTGAGGATATGTTGTAAGCGTGTGCACTTGATTTTTGAGGCTCCTGGGATGATCACCTACCCCTGACAGAGTTTACTTATAATAATAGCTATCAGGCAAGCATCGGCATGGCAACCTATGAGGCTTTATATGGCAGACGATGTAGATCCATGATAGCATGAGAAGAAGTGGGAGACCGTAAGTTGTTAGCTCCCGATTTGGTCGACCAGGCTTCTCGAGATGTACAGGTAAATTGTGAGAGGATAAAGATGGCTCAGAGTCAGCAGAAATGTTATGCAGATACTAGACGCCGACCATTAGAGTTTTCAGTGGGTGATTATGTATTTTGAAGGTCTCACCTATAATGAGATTCGATAAGAAAGAAAAAATTGAGTCCTCGATACATTAGACCTTTTGAGATCATAGATCGCATGGGAGAGGTGGCATACCAGTTAGCACTACCTCCAGAGTTGTCAAAAGTGCATAATGTATTCCATGTCTCGAGGTTGAGGAAGTACCATCCAGATCTTTCTCATGTAATTCGACATGAGCCACTAGAGATTAGGGAAGACATGAGTTACGTTGAGAGGCTGATACGGATCTTAGATAGGAAAGATAAAGTGCTGCGATCTAAGATTATCTAGTTGGTTAAGGTGCTCTGGCAGTATCACATGGAAGAGGAGGTTACTTGGGAGTTAGAGAGCCTTATGTGTGAGAAGTATCCAGAGCACTTTTAGTGATAGGTCTAGGTGAAATTTGGAGGACCAAATTTCCTAAGGTGGGGAGAAAATGTGAGACCTGATTATATTATACGGTACACCATATTTTGTAAATATTTAATAGTGGAAATAAATTATTTAGTAAAATTAAATAAATATTTAATGTGGAACCCACTTTGAATTTTATGGATTTATTGGGTTTATGGCTGATAATATGGTGTACAAAAGGTGAAATAAATATTAAATAATTATTTGGAGACATAAAAATAATTTTTATGTCATTTGGAATTATTTTGAGAATTTTGGAAAACAAATTGTAAAATGACGGATACGTCTCAAAGGCATTTTCGTAAATTACACCCATATTAAAATGAGTTGGGACAAAGTAAAAATATCATGATAATTTACATGAAAAGTAGAATAACATGGTGTCAAAAGATTTATTGAAAAAGGTGGTTTGATTTGGAAAATTTTGCTAGCGGTCAAAAAAGGTGGTTTTATTTGGAAAATTTTGCTTACTGAACTGTACTATACTGAGAAATATTGTTTACTGAACTGTATCGTATTGACTATTGTTTACTAAACTGTACTAAGAATCACTGTTTATTGCAAAAGAATATTTTGAAAATTATTTCTAAAATAGAAATAATTATTGAACTATTTATCCAGAGATTTTGGATATCTATAAGCTACTGTATGGAAAAGACTAGTTACTGTTTCTACATTTTTATACTTACTGATCACTGAACTGTTTTATCACTATACTGTCATGTGTTACTAAAAACTGTTACTGAAGTGATATAATAAAATGGTTTATACCATTTTTATAATTATGAGAAATGAGAATTAGATCGTTTTTAAATAAAACAATTTAATTATTACTCTCTATACTCACTCTGGGTTTCCAGAACAAGACAAGTATTTCACAGTACCTTCCATGCTCCATCTGGATTTTCCGACCGACTATAGTATCCTTCCTTACTATGCTTAGTGCACCGTTAGGAAAATAAACGTTTTACGGCATATATATTTCATTATATCAAGTAGTATACGACTCCTTTACTAAGCATGTGGTTCGCTCATCTCTTTATTTTTTCCAACTCCCCAGATTAATTGCAAGGATTTTTTGAGATCTTCCTCGGATAAATAGAGCTGCAAGTAAGCATATTGGGGCAAAGTGCATTAAATTTTAAAGGTATAGTCACTTCTCTTATATATTCAGACACATGTATACAATACTACTTTAGAGTAAAATAGAAACATGGGATGTAAAGCATAAGGAATATTGTAAAAATTTCATATTCCAAATTTATTTAATAAATAAATGTTTACCATTTCTTACCGTTACTGTGCAAGTGTTAAAGGCATCTCAAATAGCCTAACCGTAAATTATCTATAAAATATGTTATTTTTTGTACTATGGACTATTACAAAAACTCCTTCCTTTTAGCTACGCCGAAATCACCATGGGAAGATCTCCAATCTTTTTCAACAATTTCACCTTTAATTCATGCTTTATTCTTGTTTCTCATTCATTTTACATCATTCCCATGCATCAAACATCATCTCCCATGGCATTCCCATCAAAACCAAAAGCCCAAGAGTGTGCTTGACCAAGGTTTAATTCAATCTAATTAAATTTAACACTAAATTCGTGCTTAACACATTTAATTTTTCCATTTCCTACAATTAAAATTGAAAGAAAATAAAAAACATGAAAATACCTCTTCTTGGCTGAATGGTAGAGGTCCTCTTTTCTCTTGTTTTTGTCACTTTTTCAAGTAGCTATTGGTATGGGTAGATACAGCTTGGAGAGATGAATAAGTTTGTAGAAGACAATTTGGTGAAATAAGCTAGTTTAGGTTATGTTTTAAAAGCTTTTCTTTTCTTTCCTTTTCTTTTGCTATGGTGGCATGAAATAATGAAGAAGAAAGGGGAATAGTGGCCGACCAAGGCTGATGAGAGAAATTTAGAGTCTTTTAGAATAGGGCAAAATGACTAAAATGCCCTTGGTTACGAGATTTTTGGACAAAAATGCCCTTAAGCTTCCGTAATTTTTCTAACTATGCAGTTGAACTCCAAAAGTTCATATTTCATCATTAAAAATTATTATTAAACATATTTTGATTAATAAGGGTGGTTTCATCGAAGTTTGATCTATCGAAAAGGTGAAATTACGAAAATACCCTTATCAGGTAAATCGCATAAATTTCTGTTTTAACTACTAATTCGATCTATCTATTGACATAGCCTAGGACAAATTTTTATGTAGATTATCATTCTTTAATCACTTGGTCAAAAGTCAATTTAGTTTGACCATAATTTACAAAAATGCCATCGGGCTATGTCCTTAATCGTCATTTTCTAACTTGTTGGCACGCTTCTCAAAATAATCCAAATAAAGGATTTTGAGTTGGAAATTCTTACCTTAGGTTTATTTGGCCTCCTGTTCCATGTCTAGTCGGTCTTACCTCCATCCACGTATGTAAAGTCGATGGGGCCCACTACATTATTTATTCCTTTATCTGCAAAACACACAGGAATTGAACAGTGGTGAGAAGTCTAACATATATAACAGTACTAGAATATGTGACTCTCACAAAGGGCTCAGTTTATGCATGATCAATGGGACTGGAGGAGATGAGGTCTATGGCTATATATAGCACCTTAGTTGGTTTGCAAGGGATGATGACATGTTTTGGGATATTTTTGGTTTAAATGTACTATCTTTTGTATATTATTTTATTTTAAGGTAGTTTTTGACCAGTATTGTTGTATGGGATGTAATCTAAGTAAATTAACCATTTTTGTGTTTATCAAATGTCTTTTGATGAAATTAAATTATTTATGTTGGATGTGATTTTACCAATTAGTTTTTTGAGATAAATTGGGTTATCTTATGTTTGTGGATATATTGATGAGAATGTAGGAATCTAGGATAAGCTTTAATTATGGAATGTGTAGGACTTTATAGAGAAATTAAATTCTATATAGGTGTTTAGACTCGGACCTTAAGCTAGGTGCCTAAACTAGGTCAACTATGTAATTGCTTAACCACTTAACACTATATTGCACGTTGACAAATCAAATGAAAAAGGAAAAAGCTAACCCGAAATTTTGCAACTACTAACAGTTAAGTGTTCAATCACAGGCTTTGAATCATGATAATTGTACTATCAAGAATGGGCATTGATAGTGGTTAAAGATCAGTAAATGCTAAGCCTTATACTTGTGAAGTATGCAACTGGTCTAATAGGTTGAATAGGGAGATATTTGAGGATAGCATGTGGGTGCTTGTTAGAAAATAAGTTCACTAAGCATGAACCGCTATGAGAGTTCCATTTGGTAGTGTCATTTAAATGTCTATAGAATATACATTTATGTGACAATAGTGTAACTAATCCTTGGACTTGAGATGCTAAGTCATCTTATATGTGGATTAATATATTTTGATTTCATCCTTATAGGTTTGGGAGTAGCCAAATGCCTAAAGAGAATTAAGTTGACTTAATTAAAAGAGTTTAATTAAGTTGTGGACCAAATTATAATTATGATAAATTTCAAGGCTAATGAGTAATTATACTAGTTAAAGGAGAAATAACCTTAGCCTATAAAAGCCTTATTATGGCCGGCTATCACAAGAAAGAAAAACCATAATAGTAGGCCAAAAAAAACCTATGGAATGTCCCTTAGCCATCACTCCCTCTATCTCTTGTGTTCTTGGTTTTTTGAAAATTTTCTAGGTAATTAAAGTCAAGCCTTAAAGGGCAAGATGTTTTCGGTAATGAAAAAGTAGAACTACGGATTTTACATTCTTAGTCAAAGTAGCTATTTGAAAAGTCAAGGAAATCAATGCATCAAGCTCATGATACGCACAACCTTTTTAGGTAATTATCTCTTTGATGACCACTGATAGTTATTGATGGCCATCTTGTCCAGCAAACTATATGCCTCCTCTTCTGTTTTTCATATCAGGCTCCTTTAGCAACAACATCAATTATTGTCCTATTCTAACTAGTCAGGCCATTGTAGAATGTTTGGACCTGAAGCCATATGGGTAAGCCATGGTGAGGGCATTTCCTAAGCAGGTCTTTTTATCGTTCCCAGGCTTATTATCAAACTAGGTAAAGGAGTAGATATCATTTCGAAGCTTAGCCATTTTGGAAGGAAGACTTTGGCTAGGAATTGTTGGGCTAGATCATCCCAAGTAGAAATGGATCCTTGGAGCAGTGGGTTAACTAGCTCTTAACTCTATCCCTAAGAGAGAATAGGAATAATCTAAGCCTAATTGCATCTTCCAAGACCCTATTATACTTGTCGCAGGTCTCTAGGAAATTGCCTAACTTTACATGAGGGTTATCATGGGGTAACCCACTAACGACACAGAGTTCTGAATCATTTAAATGATGACAAGCTTGATTTCAAAGTTATTTGGTGGGATAGCTAGCATCTTAATGCCAATATAGTATCCACCTACTATTAAGATAGCATAGTCCCTTATGGTTCTAAGCTCACTATGATTGGCCATGGTGCCTTGTATCTGGGCAATTATATTCCTTGATTCCCTTCTTAGTTTCCTAATTGATTTTTCAATTTCAGGATCTAAGCAAAAGAATTCACAGCTCGCAGCTTTACGCACGCAAGCATTAACAGAGTCCTAAAAGTCTTTAAAAAGAAAAGAAAAATAACTACAGTGTTCCTAATCTAACCTAAAAGCTCTAAGGATATACAAGCAAGAAGTATACTAAGCATGAATATTCTAATATTAACTAAGGCTTTGCCCAATCCCTAACAATAATGCCTAAAACTTGTTGACTAATTTTATGCTCTTAAGTATCTACATGCAACTACTCCTGGTCAAGCAAAAAATTTATAGGAGTTAAGTCTAGATTATTGTCCCACAGAGATTAAATATACAAACACTAGTTAATTAATAGAATTTATCACCTTAAGTATATTCTAGCCAATTAATGAGGTTGATTATCAAAGTGACTACAAACAACTAATTAAAAAAATAAAATAATAAAACAAGATAAAAATGAAATTAAAATGCTAATGAGAAATACTTAAAATGATATAGATGAAAATGAAAAGATAGAAAAAAAAATGCAAAATTAGTAAAATAAAGGGGTAAAAGTATAATTAATTAAACTATGCATGAGACAAAAATGAAAAAGACAAAATAACAAAAATGCATGATATGTAATTTCTAAAACTATGTAAAAATGATTTTAGTTAAATGGATTTTTTGAAAACAATACAAGTACTGCATGAAAAATGCTCACTAAATGCTAAATGACCTAAAATGCTTAACAAAAACCCTAATTTACTAACCCTAACCCTAATTACCTACCCTAAATGGAACCAAAAATAACAAAATGCATGATTAAGCATTAATACCTAATCTACGAAATGCATGAAAAGCAAAAGTATTTTTGGATCTTTGAACAATGAATTAATGTAACATAAGATTGCATGAACTTAACCTAACCCTAAATTAACCCTAAGTGAACTTTTAAACCCTAAACTAGAGCATATTAGACACCAAAATAGAATGCAAATAGCAACTAAATGTACCTATAAAATCGTGACTCTTAAGGCCTAGTTATACCTAACTAATGCATGTAACACAAATGCAATTGATTTAGTAACTTAGTTTACTATTACCTATATTTTATCTAATATATAACTCTTAAAGGCACTTAGTGTTAGCTTTAAATTGATATATATATTTTAAAATGACAAAAACTTAAGTAAGCTTTAATGTTTTAATTCATATTTTAAATTTGCCTTATCACACATGATTTTCTCAATCCATTTCAAGTGATCATATCAAACATTAAGACCATGATTTAATTACATATTCTTATTGGTCTTAATACTTTATAAAATGTTTTGAATATTTTAGAAAATTACTTGATGAATTTTTGAACCATGTTTTCATTAGAGGAAGTCAAGAAAAACTCCCACAAAAATGTCAAAATGTTTTGGGTTGCATTAGGATCAAAGGCCACATCATTTCTAACCCAAAAGTGCAGGAAATAGGCTTTCTGGAAGCATAGGATCGATCCCCTCGTGGCAGTAAGCATTTTGGTGGAAGAAAAGGTCCCTCAGCCCAGAATAAAGCATTCTGGAATGAAAGGATCTATCCCCTATGAAAGGGATCGATCCCTTTACCCGAGAAAAGGCTGTAACGGCTAGTTTTTGTGAGACAACGGTCATATTCGAGTTTTGGCTCAACCCAACGTCTACAAACCATCTAAGGGACTATAAATAGAGGCTTAGAAGCTGAAGGAACTAAGAGGAACTACTCAGTAACTCCAATACTCATTTTTCTCAAATCATCAAGCCTCAACAATATTTCAAGAGCTACAAAGTCTTCATCTTCTATCATACTCACATTCCTTGTATAGAATAGTACAAATATTGTTTAAGATTTTCTTGTGCTTAACTCTTGTAATCACTTGCCTACCTAGAGGCCTTTCTTTGATTACATCTCTTGTAAACCAATTCATTCTTTGTAAAAGGGGAGGTTTCTCTTTAGCCTAGAAAAAGAGGGAGGTTTCTCTTTAGCCTGATAAAAAGAGGGAGAGGAGGTTTCTCTTGAGCCTTGAAAAAGAGAGAGGTTTCTCTTGAGCCTAGAAAAAGAGAGAGGTTTCTCTTTAGCCTAGAAAAAGAGGGAGTGTAATACAAATTCAAAGATAGTGAATTTGAGGAAAATCCTTGGGAGCGTCTCAAGGTAGAGGACGTAGGCAAGGTTGCCGAACCTCTATAAATCACTTACGTACATTTCTCTATCCTTACTCTCTTTACTTATTTGCAATTATATTTGTGTTTATTGTATTGAATTTATATTGCATAATTGAGTAGCCTAGAGAACTTAAAAAAGTATCAATATAGGCTAGACAATTTAGAGGAACCGAAAAACGAACCTAAGGTTAGTGAAAAACCGCGGTATAGCGTATAGAGTCAACAATTGGTATTAGAACTTGGGCTCGAGATTGATTTAGACTAACCTCTATCGAGCAAAACGATCATAAATGGCTCACTTGAATGTAGGCAGACCCTTAGGAGAAGAGGGACAATCATTAGTTAGACCTCTACTCTTCAATGGAGAGAATTATTCTTATTGGAAAACAAGAATGATGTTGTTTGTGCAATCAAATGATTATGAAGTATAGAGAGTGATAGTTAATGGTCCCAATGAAGAAAGTAGATGGAAAAGATGTCCCTAAGAGTGAAGATGAGTGGGACACCAATTACATGAGATTGGCACAATTGAATACCAAGGCTATGCACACCCTATTTTGTGCATTAGGTCCCAATGAGTATAATAGAGTGTCTCTATGTGAAAATGCTAAGCAAATATGGGACAAATTGGTCATCACACATGAAGGGACCAATCAAGTGAAAGAAACCAAAGTAGGTATGCTCACACATGATTATGAGCTTTTTAGGATGAAAGAAAATGAGTCCATGAATGAAATGTACACTAGGTTTAATGATATAATCGATGGACTTAAGGCATTAGGCAAGAGCTATTCCAATGTAGAAATGGTTAAGAAAATTTTAAATAGCTTGCCAAAATCTTGGGAGGCAAAGGTAACCGCAATAGAAGAGTTTAAGGATCCAAATACCTTGTCTCTAGATGAACTTATGGGCTCCTTACTTACATACGAAATGAAATTAAAAAAAAATGAAGAGCCTTCAATGAAAGTAGGAGTAGCACTTAAGTCTTCCACTCATGAGATCATTGAAGATGATAGTGATGAGAGTGGAAATGAGGAAGAAAAGGAAATGGCAATGTTTGCCAAAGGATTTCATAGATTTATGAGAATGAAGGAGAAAGAGAATGATAGGAGATAACAAAGAAGAGGGGTAATAAGAGGAGAGTCAAGTAGGAAAGAAAAAGACCTCTTAGTATGCTATGAATGTAATGAACCGGGTCACACTAAGCTAGATTGCCCCTTACTTAGGAAGGAAAAGGATAGGAAACCTAAGAAGAAAGCATTTGTGGCTGCATGGAGCGATAACGATAGCTCCGATGAGGAAAATATAGAAGAAGAGGTAGCCTACTCATGCTTTATGGCTATTAGTGATGATGAGGCTAGTTGTAGTTCTAGTGAAGATAATGACTATACCTTTAGTGAACTACAAAATGCTTTTAATGATTTAGGAAATGAATTTCAATGCATGAATTCTAAATACAAGAAAATCATTGCTAAATTAAAAATAAAAAATGAAATGCTATTAAATGCCAAACTTGAATTTGAGAAGAAAATAGAAAAAGGAAATCTAGAAATTGATGAAACAAATAAAAAGAACTCAAATTTGCATAATTCATTTTCTAGATTCTATATGGGTCAACAAAAGCTAGATCATATGTTAGAGACCCAAAGAGCCTTCTTTGACAAAGATGGGTTAGGCTATAATGCAAAACAAAAAGAAACTCATCTTAAGAATTTCCTTGTGAGCAAAAATACAATGCATGATACATTTCTTACATGCTCACTTTGTAATAGGATTGGTCACTCTTCACAAGCATGCACATATAGAAAAACTACATTTAGAGGAAGAGTTGTTAGGAAAATATGGGTGCCAAAGCATGCTGTAAATAATGATGAATTATACTTGAAATGGATCCCAAAAGGATCAAAAATTTTTTGCACTAACTCTCATGGACCCAAGAAAATCTGGTACCAAAGCATGCTTGAATTTGTTTATTGTAGGAGTGTTAGAGCATGAGAATACAATGAAACAATGGAGTTTGAATGCTCAACACATCCTCATGGAGTTTGCTTGTGCCAATGAGAAAGAGGAAGAGCTTGAGGATCCACCCTTGGCAAGGTCACAAAAATTCTTTAAAGGATAGCTCAAGGTGGACTCAACAATTCAAGGCAAAGCACACTCAAGCAAAGGAGTTTTGTAAGCTTATATCCTATCTTTTCAAAACTCATATGTATTAAAATGATTTGTTTGATTTAATGAGGCACTTGGTTGATGATTCATGATGCTTTGTGAGTTGAATGAATAAATAAAAGACATGATGAATGATTTTTGATTGTTTGATGGATTGTTCTTGAGGCATTCTTGATGATTGGATAAAAAGCATGTTTAGTTATTTTGAAATGATTATTGGATTTCTGCATTTTGAGCAAGTTTTTTATGTGTTAATAATATATTTACTTGCTACAAAAATTGCCAAATATGTCATACATGCAAAATGCCATGTCATAAGCTTTAATGAAGAATATGCACGTTAGAAATCATGGCATGATGTTCACAAGTGTAGCGATTTGATGATATATGCTTAAAATCTATGTGAACAAGTTTGTTTTGACATATTTTTGTAATTCAATGCTTTACTTTGCCAAAACATGCATAACTCTCAAAATGACCCCCTTTGAGGCAAAAAATGCATTTTATTGTGTAAATTCTTCCAAAATTGCAAAATCTCTTGTAAAATGTTTTTTCATTCATGTTTTTCATTCATCAAGTCCAAAATCATGTTTTACAAATGTTTAAACCTTTACTTGGACATAAAATACTCAAAAACGAAGTTTTGGTACCTCATAAGTTGGATTTTCTGTCAAAAATCTGCAGAAACTGGATGAGGGATCGATCCCTCTACATGCAGGATCGACCCCCCTTGAGTAGAATGTAGAAAATCTGCATTCTGGAGTTAACGGATCGATCCCCTAAAGGCAGAATGCCTTCCCTGCACTTTTTCAACTGAATTTGAGAAAGATTTTTCACTTTCTTGATATCTTCTTTCTTCTCAACTTAAAATCCAGTATTTTAACTTCTTTTTGATGATCTTTACAATATGAAAAATCACTTTTTCATTGATATCATGCCTCAACTCCATCAATTTGTATTATTTCCAACAATTGGTATCACTTTCAACAATCAATATCATTTTTCATTGAGCTCACAAGTGCAAAATCAGTTTTCTCATTGAAGATGGTCATGAATTGCATAAATTTTGAAATACTCTTGAAATATATTTTCAATGAATGCTTAAACATAATTTTGAGATTTATTTCAATGATTTGTGTATATATTCAAGAATTTGATGAACTTGTGCATAATGACTATTGATTATATCTTTTGTTCATCTTAGTCAAGCATGCTTATAGGATTATGTTTCTAAGCTTGACTCAACTACTCCACACTAGGTTTCATGATAATTATACATCTAGTGGAAGATGAATAGTTAAGGTCATATACTTTAATGATAGAATAATTAAAACTTGACCTTAAGGATTGATTTCAAATATAAATTCAACAATTGGTATAAAGTCATAATTGTCATTGGCCTATAATTTGTGATGGTAAATGGATCTAAAATGTTCAAATGCATGAAAATTTGTCATCCATGAACTTAAATTTCTCTTATGGCCAAATTGTTAAAGAACTTGGGCTTTAATGACAACACCAACATTCAAAGATAAATGCAAACTTGAACAAATGTACCTTGATTGATATCCATGCATTTATTCTTGATGTTGAACTTGCATACATGCTTAAGTTGAATCAATGATCATGAGATGAGAATAGTTGTTTTCATGATATTATGTGATTAATCTCACTCATAGTTTATGGATTTTAATGATAAAATATATTTTAGCTTGATAATATTGATTCACTTAGGTAAAGCCATTTTAGTTAAAATAGTCTATACCCTCTAGAACGTTAAATGATGATAACAACTAGGGATATAGCTATTAATTGATTAAAATGGTAATTTTGAATCTTTCCTTGCTCATAATTGGTTAAGGACTTGAATTGGAAAATGAGCATAGGATTTTTGTGCTTAAAACCATGGAAGAAAATGTATTTGCTTGCATACCTTGATTTTTGAATCTTCCATATGTTATAATTTTGTGAATATGAATATGGATTAATTCTTTATGATAGTGTGCTAATGTTCAACTAATCCATATGCATATTTGATGATGTGTGATTGTGTTCTTGCATATTTAGAATGATTATTTTCTTGACATGAACACACTACACATAAATATTGGATTCATGCAAAATGTCTAAGTCAACCATTAGTAACAATTGGTGTCTGGATTGAAATAACAATTAGTATCATTGGCAACCATATTTTCAACAATTAGCAAGCCAAAACTAAATTGCCAATTGGTATGAGCTTTGAATTGACAATTCTTCTTGTGCTCTTTAGTTTGAAATGACAAATAGAGAAGAATTCATTTAAGACATTGTTGCATAAGACACTTGTGTGCTAGAATTGGTGGTTAATTGATGTATGATTTAATTCTATGCACACTCTTTCTTGAAAATGAATTATGAACTCATGCATATGATATGTAATCTAATTCTCGCTCATAATCATGATGTATTGCCATGCACCTTAAATGGGCTCTAGATAACTATTGATATACTTAGGTGCTTAATAGGATTGAAATGAGCAAGTCATACACCTTAGTAGATATTTATAAACAACTTGCTTCATTATTTACCAATTAGGAATTTCTTGCAAAACTATTTATAAACAATTGGTATAGGATCATAAGTCATGTTCTTTGCATGAATATTCCATACTCCTTATGAACAATTGATTTATTTATTTGTGCTATGAGTCTCATGTACTAACATGTTTCATGTTGGATGGAGCATATTTTTTTATCTCTTCTCACATAGCCATAATTTTAGGGGGAGCATATTTCTTTTTTTTTTCTTTTTGCTATGATAAAAAAAGGGGAGATAGATATTAAAAGGGAGAGATATTAAAGGGGGAGAAATAATGATTTGAAATTGATTTGAAAACTTCCAATGAAAACCATGCTTATATTAAGGGGGAGCTTTACAATATCCTGCTTTATTTGAGAGGGAGTATTTTATCAAAGAATTTTCAAAGCAAATTTACATTAAGTTTTGTCATATCAAAAAGGGGGAGATTAAAGGGGAGAAATAATGATTTGAAATTGATTTGAAAACTTCCTTTGAAAACCATGCTTATATTAAGGGGGAGCTTTACAATATCCTGCTTTATTTAAGGGGGAGTATTTTATCAAAGAATTTTCGAAGTAAATTTATATTAAGTTTTGTCATATCAAAAAGGGGGAGATTGTTAGCTTTAAATTGATATATATATTTTGAAATGACAAAAACTTAAGTAAGCTTTAATGTTTTAATTCACATTGTAAATTTGCCTTATCATATATGATTTTCTCAATCCTTTGCAAGTGATCATATCAAACATTAAGACCATGATTTAATTACATATTCTTATTGGTCTTAATACTTTATAAAATGTTTTGAATATTTTAAAAAATTACTTGATGAATTTTTGGACCGTGCTTTCATTAGAGAAAGTCAAGAAAAACTCCCACAAAAATGTCTAAATGTTTTGGGTTGGATTAGGATCAAAGGCCACATTATTTCTAACCCAAAAGTGCAGGAAATAGGCTTTCTGGAAGCATGGGATCGATACCCTAAGGGAAGGGATTGATCCCCTCGTGGCAGTAAGCATTTTGGTAGAAGAAAAGGTCCCTCAGCCCAGAAAAAAGCATTCTGGAATGAAGGGATCGATCCCTTTACCCGAGAAAAGGCTGTAACGGCTAGTTTCTATGAGTTTTGGCTCCACCCAACGTCTACAACCCATCCAAGGAACTATAAATAGAGGCTGAGAAGCTGAAGGAACTAAGAGGAACTACTCAGCAACTCCAATACTCATTTTCCTCAAATCATCAAGCCTCAACAATATTTCAAGAGCTACAAAGTCTTCATCTTCTATCATACTCACATTCCTTGTATAGAATAGCACAAATATTGTTTAGGATTTTCTTGTGCTTAACTCTTGTAATCACTTGCCTACATAGAGGCCTTTCTTTGATTATATCTTGTAAACCAATTCATTCCTTGTAAAAGGGGAGGTTTTTCTTTAACCTAAGAAAAAGAGGGAGGTTTCTCTTTAGCCTAGAAAAAGAGGGAGGTTTCTCTTTAGCCTGAGAAAAAGAGGGAGAGGAGGTTTCTCTTGAGCCTTGAAAAAGAGAGAGGTTTCTCTTTAGCCTAGAAAAAGAGGGAGTGTAATACAAATTCAAAGATAGTGAATTTGGGGAAAATCTTTGGGAGCGTCTCAAGGTAGAGGACGTAGGCAAGGTTGCCGAACCTCTATAAATCACTTGCGTACATTTCTCTATCCTTACTCTCTTTACTTATTTGCAATTATATTTGTGTTTATTGTATTGAATTTATTTTGCATAATTGAGTAGCCTAGAGAACTTAGAAAATATCAATATAGGCTAGAGAATTTAGAGGAACCGAAAAACGAACTTAAGGTTAGTGAAAAACTGATTCACCCCCCTCTCGGTATAGCCTATAGAGCCAACACTTAGTTTATTGCAAGTAGGCAATTAAAACAATCAAGTTTTATATATAAAAAAAAATCTTAATAGCCAAATTTACCCTCAACCTTTTGCATAAAATGAAATTAAGCCCTCAACGTTTTATCACGTGAAAATCAATCCATAAACTTTTATTTTACAGTAGATAAACCTCAGTCTTTCAAATTTATGCAATTAAGTCCAGATCTATTAAATGATGTTAACTACCTTTGGACATCCCACCTGGAAGCTCATATGGACAGCTTAGTTGGCTACCACGTGGCATGCCACGTGTATAATACTAATGAAAGTTAGTGTCATTTAATAGATTTGGACGTAATTGTATGATTTTGAAAGGTTGAGGGTTTATTTATGGTAAAATACAAGTTTATGGACTGATTTTCATGCAATAAAATGTTGAGGGTTTATATCCATTTTGTACAAAAGATTGAGGGTATGTTTGGCTATTAAGTCTAAAAAAAGCCCTTTATTAAGTCGGCAATTAGAAAAATCAAGTCTTGTACCAAGTAGGGAATTAGAACAATCAAGTTCTATAAAAATCAAGCCTACATCAAGTAAGAGATTAGAACAATCAAGTCCTATAAAAAAAAGCCTATATCAAATAGGCAATTAGAAAATCAGGTCTTACACCAAGGAGGAGGTTAGAAAGACCATATTTTAAAAAAAAGAAAATTAATTAAGCGCTACACCAAGTAGGCGATTAGAACAACCAAGTTCTATAAAAATCAAGTTCCACATTGAGCAAATGATTAGAAAACCAAGCCCCACAACAAGTAGGCAATTAGAACGATTAAGTTTTATAAAAGTTAAGACCTATATAGAGTAGCACTATAAAAAAAGAGACTTTCAGCGATGGAATTAACGACGAAATTTTCCATCGCTAAAAGTCTGATTCCGTTTCTGAAGCGTTTTAGCGACAGATTAGCGACGGATTAGTGACGGAATAATTCCATTGGAAAAATCAATGTCGCTGATGCTCATTCCGTCGCTGAAAGTAATTAGCGACGGAATTTGTTCTTATCAGCGATGAATTTTTTGTTATTAGCGACGGAAATTTTCTGTCACTAAAATGAAAATCGGTCATTAGTAATCTGTAGGTAAAAATATCAGCGACGAAATTTTCCGTCTCTAGTTTTATTTTTATTTTGAAATTTTATTAAAATATTCCGTCGCTAAAAACTTTTATCGACGGAATATTCCGTCACTAATAATAAATTTTTTCCGTCGTTGAATACTTTTACTGACAGAATATTCCGTCGCTAATAATAAATTTTTTCCGTCGCTGAATGTTATCAGCGACAGAATATTCCGTCGCTAATATTAGAAATTTTCTGTCGCTAATGGTATTAGCAACAGAAAATTCCGTCACTAATGCTATTATATCCGTCACTAATTTATTTGAATTCCGTCGCTAATAATATATTTTTTCATCATCATCTATTATTTGTGCATTTCGCTACCAAAATGTTAAATTCCAAAATTCTTTCCAAAAGTTTTTCGAAATATATTTCAATTTAAGCTTAAGCTTAAAACCCTAAATTCATGACTATAGCAACATTTAAAAGACCTTAATACATAAACATAAAAATATCGATAAAATTCATACATAATCATGAAACATGGTTAAAATTCATCAAATCCATAACATCTCTCAACAACCATGAAATTCTTAAAACATAAAAAGAACAAAGTACTTAAATTTCTTACATTAAAACAGAGATCTATGAAGAAGGCCCATCTTCGAGGTTCAGTGTGTGTCTATCATCGGGATTTGAAGGGCCTCCTTTGCTACTCTTCCATGCATTAGTCATCTCAGCCATCCATTGGTGCATTTGCGGTAAATATTTGAGAATTTCATCAAGTTTCTCTTCTATAACATCGATTCGCTCATCCTGGCTTACTGTTGATTGAGAAACCGAGAATATTGGACTTGCTGAGGAGGCGGATGACTCAAGTATATCTCTGTTTTGTGAACTGCTTCCAAGGCCGTACACATGTGTGCGGGTTGTTTCCATTCCTCCAATACAGTCACACCAAGCATATTAAAACTATTAATACAACAATATATACATTTATTCAAAGAAAGAAAAAATATATATATATATATATATATATATATATATATATCAATATGTATATCTCACATTAAAAAAATTAATAATACTTTGTGAACAAAAAAAATTAATAACATTAATTCAATTAATCTATTAATATCATATAATTAGATACACTAAAACAAAAATAAATTTTCATAATTAAAAATATTATAACCAAATTATAATTAAAAAAATAAATTTGTATATTTAAAAGCTAACAAAAATAAATATAAACATTTAAATACAAATTTCCTAATAATATTCTTATATATACAAATAAATATATACTATTAAATTTGTGTGTGTGTGTGTGTGTGTGTGTGTGTGTGTGTATATCAACAATATTAAAATCATTAGAAACTAATTAAACAAATAAACAACAACAAAGTATACATATACACAAATAAATAAATACAAATATATACAAATAAATAAATATATATACACAACAAATTAAACATATATATAACTAAATAATATATACAAATAAATAATATTATATAAACAAATAAATAACAAACTAACAATATATAAAAAGAAAATAAACACAATACAAATAAATATATACTATTAAATTTATGTGTGTGTGTGTGTGTATATATATATCAACAATATTAAAATCATTAGAAACTAATTAAATAAATAAACAAAAATAAACATATATATTTTAAATGTATTTTAAATGTAAACATATATATTTTAAATAAACTAATTAAACAAATAAACAAAAATAAACACATATATATTTTAAATAAACATATACATATTTTAAATAAACTAATTAAACAAATAATCAAAAAAAAATATATATTTTAAATAAACAAAGTAACAAACAAATAAATATATCTTTTAAATGTAAAAATAAAACAAAAAAAATACCACTATATGACTGGCGGTGGGGGCGACCGGCGGTAGGTGGGCGGCGGTAGGCGACGGCGGCTGGCAGGGGACTAGGGCGGCAGCAGTGGCGCCGATGGGGGCAGTGGCAGTGGGGGGGGGGGGCTGTTTTGCTTCTTTTCTTTACACAGTAGGAGGCGCTGGAGGTGAGGAGAGGAGGGAGGGTGACTGGCGGCGGGTGGAGGGGCAAGGGACTGGCGACGGGTGGAGGGGCAAGGGACCGGCTGCGCACAGGGGAGAGGGAAGAGAAAAAAAGAAGGAGAGGAGAAAAAATGGGTTTCACGGGTGGGAAGGAGAGAAAAAAAGGAGGGAATCACGAATTTTGAGGCATTAGCGATGGAATTTCCGTCAGATTAGCGACGGAAAAATTCTGTCGCTAACTAGATCTAACACACTACATGAGGTATTAGCGACGGAATTTTTTCCGTCGCTAATGAGCTTTAGCAACGGAAAAAATTCCGTCACTAATTTTATAAAAGTTTCAATATAAAAAATAAAACATAAATATAATGATTTTAGCGACGGAATTTTTCCGTCGCTAATGAGCATTAGCGACGGAAAAATTCCGTCGCTAAAATCATCAACACAATTTTCACGTCTTGGATGAGAGATATGTAAAGAAATTAGTGACGGAATTTTTTCATCGCTAATTTCGTCACTAACGAGCTTTAGCGACGGAAAAATTCTATCGCTAATTTCATAAAGATTTTCTCAGAGAATATCAAAGCATATTTAGCGACGGAATTTTTCCATCGCTAATGACCTTTAGCGACAGAAAAATTCCGTCGCTAATTTCATAAAGATTTTCACGGTTAAATGAATATATGTAAAGAAATTAGCGACGGAATTTTTCCATCACTAATTCCGTCACTAATGAGCTTTGACGACGGAATTAGCGACGGAAAAATTCCGTCGCTAATTTCATAAAGATTTTCTCAGAGAATATGAAAGCATATTTAGCAACGGAATTTTTCCGTCGCTAATTCCATCGCTAAAGCTCATTAGCGACGGAAAAATTCCGTCGCTAATTTCATAAAGATTTTCACGGTTAAATGAATATATGTAAAGAAATTAGCGACGGAAATTTTCCGTCGCTAATTTCATAAAGATTTTCTCAGAGAATATGAAAGCATATTTAGCGACGGAATTTTTTCGTCATTAATTCCGTCGCTAAATCTCATTAGAGGCGGAAGTAGCGACGGAATTTTTCCGTCGCTAATTTCTTTACATAGTTTTGGGTATAGCTACAGAAATTTCTGTCGCTAATTCCGTCGGTAATATTTGGCACAAGTGAACAGTACCTCCCGCCATAATTAGCGACGGAATTAGCATCGGAAAATATTCCGTCGCTAATCCGTCGTTAATTCCGTCGCTAATTTCAGCATAAATTCCGTCGCTAATACCACCTTTTAGCGACGGAAAAATTCCGTAACTAAATTTCCGTCGCTGAAAGTTAAATTTCTTGTAGTGTAGGCGATTAAAAAAGCCAAGCCCTAAATCAATTAGGCGATTTAGGCTAACGTCAAGTAGGTGATTAGAAAAATAAAGCCTTATACCAAGTAGGCAAATGGGACGATCAAGTTTTTTAAAACTTAAGGCCTACATAGAGTAAGCGATTAAAATGGTCAAGTTCTACACACACACATATATATATATATACACACATACATATAGACATGGTACAAATATATGTATACATGCATATATACATATATAAATATATATAGATATATATAAAGCCCTAGTTTTATAAATCTAGTTTCATATGAAAGAGAAAGTAAATTCTATTTTGTTGTACTTATCGGTTCTACTTGATTTGAGATTTAGAACGATTTTCCAAAATTGAACTAAGCTGAAAAAATAATGCGACGAGATTGACACATTATTTAATTTAATCATTTGTAATGTGTATTGTTCAAAAAAAAATTATTTGTTAAAATATTTTTGAATGATAAGGTTGTATCTTTTGCGATTAGACATGTAAATATTTTTTGTGATTTATACTTAATTTAGTCATTATCTTACATAATTGTCAAGATAAAATGAAATAAGAATATTTGCAACTAAATAAATGCTTGTACAATCGATTACATATTTTGTTTTATTTTTTCTTTTAGACATTATTATGTTAATATTTAATGTGATTGAGAATCTTCAAATATATTCATTTTTAATTATTGTTGATAGATGAAATGCCAATTCTGGCAGCTACGCGTACTTATCAAGTCAACATTCTATGAAGTGTATTGCCATTTAGTGAATATAGTGCAAAATCACATGAAAAACGTATCAAACATCACTCAGAAAACGAAAAACCACATCAAATCCAAAAGGGAATTGGGTTTAATATTCTCCAAAGCCCAAACAAAAAGGTTAAGAAAAATACAATAAAAGAAAAAAAAATGCAAAGGGAAAGGGATGGTAATGTAGGTGGTCCCAAGGAAGTATCCCACCACCACCTCCGGTCCTCCACCACAGGCTGTTAAAAGGGAAAGGCAGACCCAAATAAAGCGAACATCACATGCATTCAAAAGTAACTGACACCCAACACATGCCATTGCCTCCCATTAGCGCTTGCACATGCACTTCGGCAGTTGCACATGCTCTCTGCCCCCCTCAGCTCCTCCACCCCGCCACACCACCTACTTCCCATCTTTTCTTTTCTCTAATAATCCTTTTTTTTTCTTTTCTATGAAAAAGAACTATTCCACCACACTCACTCAAGGTCTTATCTACAAATATTTCAAACAAACAAACCATTTAAAAAAACCTCTCACAACATTCTTAGGTCACAAGTCACAGAACCATTTTCTGGTTTCCCTTAATTCTATCTATATAATCTATTATCATACATAGGCGCGTGCACACAAAAAAAAAAACTTCTAATTAGTTAATTGGATTTTAGTCACTTCTATGCATTTTTGTTTTGGCATGCTTTCTATCTCGTCCCATTACTATCTCCTTTAAATAATGTCAATCAATATATAGATCTGCCGGGGAAACGACTTGCCTCCGGACGGCTAACAAAGCGCAAGGGAGGTGTCTGTGGCATGTAATGAGGTGGTCATTTGTTAAACCAGCGGCTTGCATGAAGGAATGCACCACCGTTGGTCCAACAAACCTAAACCCCCTTCTCACCATGTCCTTGCTTATGCTTTCTGACTTTGATGTCTTAACAGGGATCTTGTGACCAAACTTGTACTGTGTCGAGATTGGTTTGTGATTCACAAACCCCCATATGTATTTATCAAATGATCCGAACTCTCGGTTAACCTGTCATAGGGCAGAAATCAAGTATCAAGAAATGATTGTTATTTCTTTTAAAGAGAATTAGATCCAAAATTTAATTTTTTTTCCCCGTAGTATTTCTTTCCTTTTCAAATTCAAACTTTGCATTCTTATGGTGTTATTAATTAGATAGATAAATAAAGTCATGTTTATTGAGAGCATGTGAGCTTATTAGTGATAAATGTTTCCAAGTAATCATGGCCCCTCATTTCTTTAATTTCGTCAAAGAGTATTTGTCACATTTTTTTATGATGATTAACAGCCAAATGTGGGGACATGAGTTCAAGATAGCAACAGCTTGCAACTTGATTCCCAAAAAGTTTTCACCAAGAGAAAATGTAAACTAAAGAATAAGCTGTTTGACAATCAAACAACCAAATCCTGAAAGGAGAAACTTCTTTTAGTAGTTTGAAGTTTGAACAGCCACGCCATAAAAAAAGACTAATTACCTCGAGAATACGGTTGGAGTTGTCCACAACACCTCGAACTTTGCTTATCTCAATGCCATATTCTGAGCTAATCGAGGTCATTTGTTTTTCAGTGAAGTTGGCTACAGTTTCGGCATCAAACCCTGAAAATGCGTCCCTGGCAATTGTTGAGAAAAAGAATATTTTGTTAGACTTTATACTATAGTACTTTCTGGTTAATGAGAGTGGAATAGCGTATTGACCTGAGATCTTGACGTTTCTTCAAGATTGAAGTCCAATCTGAGCCTACTTGAGCACCGCTTAGAACCAACAACTCGAAAAGCATGCTGTATGAAGTTCAGAAACAGGAAAAATTAGTCACATTTAAGAGATGAAGGGGTGTGACAAAGAGATTATACCTGTTATCATGGATTGGAACTCCCCATTCTTCATCATGGTAAGCCACATAGATAGGATCTGGGCATGGAAAAATATAATTCAAGACTTTAGCTTAACTTATTTTAAATTCATCTATGATATTAAGTTTGCAAGCAAAACTTAATAACTCTTACAATTTAATATGAAATAGATGAATCGTAAAAAATTAAATTTAACTGAACCGAGCATGTCAACAAGGTCTTATTGGGAAATTAACCAAATGAATAGATGACTATATACCTGTGTTGGACGTGATAAAACTGCACCTCTTCTCCTTAGTCGCAGCGCTTGAAGTATCAACGACCTCAGATTCAAATTTGGCTGACTTTGATCTTCCATAGTGGGCAATTTTCATCTTTCTCTGTGCTTGTTGAAGTGCCATCTGTTCCCTCCTCACTGCAGCAATACTTCCTGGTGCCTCAACGATCAAAGAAGAGGAATAACTCAAAGATGGCTCAATACAGGAAGAAAATCCATTCCCCAGGCACTCCTTGAAACTTTTTGATTTCTTCCTCTCCAAGGTTTTTGTGGTGTTTCGAGGAGTCACAACCTTTTCAGAACTTGTATTCAATGCATTGGGATCACTCCCTCGCTTAATAGCCGCAGGCCGGGGAGACTTTGTGTTGGGGGATAAAGGCGGTGTGGATGAGGCCTTAGCCCTGCTACTATTGACAATGGTTGCACCAGCCGCTGGTAGCGGTGTTGATGCTAGTGGCGGAGGAGGTGGAGGGGATAGCGGTGATATTTTTTTCAACGAATTATGGCGGTCAAGCCTCGGAACACGATTGCAAGTAGGCTGCAGGACGGGGCGGCCATCAATCCTGGCCACCGCAGGCGTTGTTATTTCAACACCTGTGGTCACCTTGGCCTTGGAGCGACACATTTTTTTTCTTTGTTTCTGGGTTATGACTTACCAAGAAGCTGGCAAAAGAAAAGAAATGGGTGAAGGAGTGAAGCTTTGGTGGGGTTATATAAAAGGGAGAAACTGGCCTGGGGACGAATGAGGTGGAAGTTGGAACATGGGGAGGTTGGGGTCTGCCATACAACCTCTTGTGAAGGGCATTACTTTTGGGTTACTAGGCCACGAGGGATGACCAACTGACCATGACGCGCTTCTTTCTATCTCGGCCATTTGGCATTGTTTTCAATCAATTATTAAGTAGTAGTTATTGATGTAATATTAGTTATGAGTAATCAAAAGGTTGGCTCAATGGTATAAGATCTTATTAAGTTTTTGAGTGAGAATTATTCATAACGGGAAATTTCATGTTCAAATTTTCATCAGATCAAATTCTCTTGGAGCAATACTAGTCACGCAACGTGAATGAAAATTAATCTTATACTCAATATGTTATAGGACATCTTATGGTTTAAAAAAAATATATTAGTTATAAGCGTTATTGTATAAGGAGAGAATCATGGAAGCTGCTACGTAGAGGTGATTTGTTGGGTGGTGGCGTGGTGTAGTTACCTTGGGAAGCTTCCCTCCATCGGTGATATCCCAGGAATTCAGGTGGAGTGGTGGATAGGGAATGCCACTACGCAAGAAAAAGACCAATCATTGCTCTATTCTTTTTAGCTGGAGGAATCTCCGTCTGCCTTTCCACTTGTTTGGGAGGGGGGGAAAGGTAACATGGCAGATTTTTTTGTCACTTGTTTGGCACAAACACCTCTGAGAAGCTTTTCAAGGAAGCACAAGTTAACCTAAAAATGTATTAATTGTTAATAAACAATCAAAGGATGAGATTGCAAGTCCATAAAAGACGTTTTATGGGATTATTATTATTATTATTATTATTATTATTATTATTAGTCCACATCTTTAAGTAAATTATTAAAGTCAGTACACAATTAAAAAACATCATAGTTTTTTTTTAAGTAATCTATAGTTTCAGATTACGGTTTTATGACTGTAATTTTTTTGGGAACATTATATTATACTTTTTAACCATAATCTAATGTGTCATTTTACACATTTATGAAAAACCATAGTCCATTTGTATATTAGACTACAATTTTATGAAATTGTATATCAGACTACCTTTTATGAAAATACTAGTTTTTTTTTTGTATTAGACTACACTTTTTTATAAAAAATCACATTTTATATATTAGATTATGATTTCTTTTTTTGATTCTTAAGCAGGTACAAAGGGGAAGGGGAATCAAATATTGGGACCTAATTCCTCTTAAAGCAGGGAACAACTGTTAAGCCAAACCTTGGTTGTTATATAAGATTATGATTTCACATACACAGTGTTAGAATTTTCCAAGTTGGTGGACTACTATTAATTTATAGTTTTATGATTTAATAAAATAGGCTGATGATTTAGTTTCTATAATAAACATACAAGTGAGTTTAATTAATTGTGACTAGCTATGGTATGGGCTTTTGTGTTATTGGACATGGTTATTGCTAGATTGTTTGGTATTTCTAAAAAGACTTTTACCCCACATTGCTTAGACAAATAATTTCAAAATGCTTTATATATTAACATTCCTTTTATAGGCTTATAAAGGGCAAGTAAAAAGTACATCCTCACGCGCTCATGGAAAAATGGGTAGAAAGCCCATTCATAGTTGAAATCTAGTGATTTGCCCCCTACGCATGAGATAGACATAGTCCAAGCCTAGTTTTTACCTTTTTTATTTAATTATTTTTAGTATTTAATTCTTACTTGGAAACTAGTGTTTAGCTTATCTAAAATTACAGATTTGCTTCTGATTGTTTTTTTACCATCGTATTTTCTCTAGATTACTCCCAACGTTCACTTTTTGATTAGTCAAATTCTCTCATCATTTTCTCCTGATTTTCTGCCGAATGAACGTTGCCCAACGTTATTATTCTTCTCTATAAATACAGGGCTACAAAACACAACTTCAGCACTCGTCACTGCTTTCAAGACATAGCTTCTTCACTTCTCTACTTCTCTTGCTTTCTTTTCTTGCTTGGTTAATATTCTTCTTCTTCCTTGATGTGCTTGTTCCCTGGGCAATCCCAGAAGAGAATGTTAAATCTTGGGGGATTTTATCTATTGGTGAAATAATCCTTAAGAACAGTGTGATCACAACACATCTCAAGTTGTCTTAGCTTACTTTTTTCCTTCTCCCTACGACATTCTTAAAGATTATTTTATCAATGGAAAATGCCAACATCAACATTGCTGCTCATGTTGGTCCTGCCATGCCTACTGGTACTAATGCCGGTGCTGCCATACTTGCAGCTACTGCTAATGATGGTCCTACCATGCCTGTTGCTGCTCCTCCTATTGTGTCCATGCATTATGCCAAGCCCTTTCCATACAATTGCAAAATTGAAATCTTTGATGGCCAGAACTACAAAAGATGCCAAGAACGCATTTTCTTAGTGCTTGATATGCATGGAATAGCTACTGCCTTGATAGATCCAAAGTCTGATCAAACTACAAATGTCAAACAAATGGAACTTTAGACACATGCCACTGAGGTTTGTAGACATTCAATTATTACTACTCTTTCTAATGATCTTTTCGATGTCTACTATTCTTACAAGGAAGCCAAACAAATCTGGGACTCCATAAGCCTCAAATATAGTACTGAAGATGTTGGCAAGCAAAAGTTTTGATTGGAAACTATTATAGGTGGGAGATGATAGATGGAAAAGACATCAAAGTGCAAATTAATGAGTACCACAAGCTATTGGAAGATTTGAGAGCTAAAAACATCACCTTGCAAGATGAATTTGTTACTGGCCTCTTGATTAAAAAGCTACCTGAATTATGGAAGGATTACAAGCAACAGTTGAAACACAAGCACAAACAACTTTTTTGGTTTACTTAATCACACATATCATTATTGAAGACAATAATCAAAGGGAACTCAAGGCTGCTAAAGCAAAAGAGATGACCTCAAAGGCTAACCTAGTGCAACGAAGATTCAACAATAAAAGGTACGATAATGAGAAACATCATTACAAGCCTAAAATTTTTAAACCTTCCTTTAAGAAAAAAGGCAATTGTTTTGTGTGTGGAAAGCCAGGTCATCACGCTTCTCAATGTAGGAAGAGAGTGGGAAATAACAATCCTCCTAAGCCAAAAGTTAATTTGGTTGAAGGATATGATGCTACTATTTTGATCATTTCTCAAGCCAATCTTGTGGGCAATGTGAAAGAATGGGTGGTAGACTTGGTGCTACCAGGCATATTTGTGCTTACAATTCTATGAGGGATAGAGAAGAACACGTTTATCTTGGAGAAGGAAAAGTTCTTCTCAAGCTCACATCAGGTAAGTCCTTAGCTTTAAAAGCTGTATTATATGTGCCTAACATTAGAGCAAATTTAAATTCTATGGCTCTATTTGGAAAGACTGGGGTTAGAGTGTCATTTGAATCTGACCGGATTTTTTTGACAAAGAATAATAAGCTTGTTGGGAAAGGCTATTGTAATGAAGGACTCTTTGTACTCGATGTTTTTGAAGTTATGAATACAAATGCATCATCTTTTGCTTACTTGATTGATTCTGTTGATTTATGGCATGCTAGATCATGACATGTTAACATTAACTATCTTAATAAAATGCAATCTATTAGATTAATTTTTGGTATTAATAAAGCAAAATTTGATAAATGTGAAATATGAGCTAAAACTAAATTAACAAAGAAACCTTGCACATCTGTTCATAGAGAAATTGAATTATTAAAGGGTCGTTTGGTATCGTTTCCTGTTTTCTGTTTTATGTTTTCTATTTTTGAAAATTCTGTTTTTGTTTTATTTTGTTTTGTTTTCAATTTCTGAAAACAGAAAACATGTTTGTTTAATATTGTTACGTTTTGAAAACAAATATTTAAACTGATTTAGATATAATAATTCAATTCACAAAACAAAATTTTAAAAATTAAATAAAAAATAATATATTTATTAAATAATAAATGTAGATAATATTAAATATTTTTATTTAATCATATAAAAAATTAATATAATTTAAATAATGTTAGAATTAAATAAAATATTAAATAAAATAATATTATTGAATTTAATTGTAATAATCATAAATTATATTTAATAATAATTTTTATTTAATTGTAATAATAATAATATTACATTATTAAATAAAATATTTAACTAATTAATTTATAATAAATTATATAGTTATTAAAATATATTATATTTAATATAAATAATATTATTTAATGTTAAGTATTTACTTATTTAATAATATTAACTTATTAATAGTAGTAGTGATATATTTTAAATTTAAGATAGAATATAATATTAAATAATAAGATTGTTTAGTAAAATAAAAATTAATTATATTAGATAATAATATTAATTATTAACATATCAAAATTATAATAAATGATATTATTTAAAATATTTAATATATTCAATAAATTATTATAAAAATTTAAATTAAATAATATTATAATATTATAGTTCAATGTAATATTTATTTAATTGCTTTTTATGTTTTCAGCTTTTCTATATTAAAATAAATATATTAATTTTAAAATATTAAATAATATTTTATATTAAAATTTAATATTATTTTATTTAAAAAATTAATTAATTTTATTTATATTTTTATTATAAAAAATTAATATTATATTAATATAAAAACTCTGTTTACTTACTTATGAACAGTAACAGAAATGAAAACATGTTTCTAAAAACAATGAAAATAAGAAATTCTTGTTTCCAACAATTTTGGGAATTCTTTGTTTTTGTTTTCTTTTTTGAAAACAGAAACATGTTGCCAAACATGTTTTCTGTTTCCAAAAAAAAACTGAAAACAAAAACAGAAAATAGGAAACAAAAACAAAAACAAACAACCCCTAAGTTTGTTTCATACCGATTTAGGAAATTTGAAACAAACCATGACTAGAGGTGGTAAAAAGTATTATGTAACTTTTGTTGATGATTATTCTAGATATATTAAAGTTTATTTGCTTAGATATAAAGATGAAGCCTTTGACATGTTCTTATTATATAAAGTTGAAGTAGAAAATCAATTAAATAAAAAGATTAAAAGAGTTATATCAGATAAAGTGGTGAATATACTTTGTTTGATGAATTTAGTAAGAAAGAAGAAATCATTCATGAAATAACTCCTCTTTATTCACCAAAATCTAATGGAGTAGCTGCAAGAAAAAATAAGACCTTAAAAGAAATGATGAATGCTTTACTTGTTAGTTGTGGTGCACCTGATAATCTTTGTGGTGAAGCAATCTTATTTGCATGTTACTTAAAAATTGAATTCCTCACAATAAAACTAGCAAGATAGTTTATGAATTAGGGAAAGGCTATTAACATGATCTTAAATATTTGAAAGTGTTAGGGTGTCTTGCTAAGGTAATGTTTCCTGATCCTAAGAAAAGGAAAATAGGTGCTAAATTTCTAATTACATGTTTATTGGTTATGCCAAACATAGTGCGGCATACAGATTTCTTGTGTTAAAAAGTGATGTGATTAATTGTAATACTATTGTTGAAAATTAAAATGCTGAATTCTTTGAACATGTTTATCCATTAAAATTTGAAAATATTTCTCATGTCCCCATGGTTCAAAAAAAGTTGAAAAGAATGTTGACGACTTGAGAAGGAATAAAAGGCAAAGGAAAGGAAATTCTTTTGCAAACGATTTTTGTACATATCTTATTGAAAATAATCTTGTTACTTTTTTTGAAGCTATTTCTTCTCCTGATGCACTTTTTTGGAAAGAAGTTATAAAAACTGAAATTGATTCTATTAATCAAAATAATACTTGGATTTTGGTTGATTTACCTCCTGGAGCAAAAGCCATTAATTGTAAGTGGATTTTTAAAAGAAAATATAATCTTAATGGTTCTATTGATAAATACAAAGCTAGATTAGTTGCTAAAGGTTTTAATCAAAAACAAAATATTGATTATTTTGATACCTTTGCTCCTATAACAATAAGTGCTTCTATTCAAGTTTTGATTGCTTTAGCTTCAATTCATAAACTTTTTTGTTCACCAAATGGATGTTAAATTGCTTTTCTAAATGGTGATTTATATGAAGAGATTTAAATGTTGCAACTGGAAGGCCGTGTGATTTCTAGAGAAGAAAGTAAAGTTTGTAAATTATTAAAATCTTTATATAGCCTTAAATTGTGGCGACCCGGGAGTGCCCTTTTCCTCTGTTCCCCTAGCCTCACTCACTCGTATTGTCCGCTTTGGTCTGGGAGTGCACTTATCCTCTGTTCCCCAAACCTCACGGCTTTATCCCGAGGGCTCTGAAGAACTCAGGTTTAATTCCCTCGAGCGCGTCCGTAGTGACTTGAACCCTTGACTTCCTCAAGATGTCAAGTCACTACTAACCATTAGACCTAGGCCTAATGGTTAGTAGTGACTTGACATCTTGAGGAAGTCAAGGGTTCAAGTCACTACGAACGCGCTCGAGGGAATTAAACCTGAGTTCTTCAGAGCCCTCGGGATAAAGTCGTGAGGTTTGGGGAACAGAGGATAAGTGCACTCCCAGACCAAAGCGGACAATACGAGTGAGTGAGGCTAGGGGAACAAAGGAAAAGGGCACTCCCAGGTCATTACAATAAAAAAAAAAGTGGTATCAAAGCAAGGTTTGCCTAGTACGTGTTAGTGTAAGTAAATTGAAATTGATTTACATCCCACGCTACTGTGCATAGTATGAATATAAATTGTGAAGAATAGTTACAGAATGGAACAAGATGTCGATTGATAGAGAAATTTTGGTAGTAATGGAAGGAACAAGAAGGATAGATATGGATATAGTATGGAATTATTGTGGAGATAAATATTGAATGATCGGAGATAATTGATGATGAATAAAGGCATAAGATTAAGTAAGAGTGACTGAAAGTGATTGGTGGTTTCCGAGTAATTAGAGATGATAGAACGATTATATTGGAGATGAGTGGTGCAAATAGAAACAAAAATTGTTAGCAAATAATGTAGAATTTATACGAAAGTACGAATATAAATGAATGAGATAGGTATTAAGTGATCGAAAATGATTGATAACATTATGGTTAATTGGAGACGATATGTAAAAACTACAAATTTTGTACCATGTTAGTAAATAAATAAGAGACACATACAAGCTTGGTACCATGATGCACCTTGTAGTTAGTAATATCTCAAGTAATGAAAATGAAATTGGCAAGTTTGGTGAATTTGACAACAAAAGATCCTTGAGATAAAATTAGAAATCTTATAAGAGTTCAAAAAAAAAAATTTATATGAGAACAAATAAGTGCTTGTATTCCATAATATAGAAGTGTAATTATTTTAAAGGAAATAAGGACACAAGTATACTAAAAGAAATGTAGTATACATGAATATTAAAATAGTTAGAATAAAATAAACAAGGGAATAAATAGTATATATATGTATGGAATATATATATATATGATATAAAAGAATGTCATTATAAAATAAAATAAAATAAAATAAAATAGATGAAACAAAATATGTTAAACACATATATAAGATGTTAACAAAAAAATAAATAAATAAATAAATAAATAAATAAAACACATAAATAAATGAATAAACCATATAGTAATATTAACAATATAAAAGGAAATAAACAATAAAATAAAGTGGAGTTGATGGAAACTTTCCATCAAACTTCCAATCCCGTCAGACAACTCCCACTCTTTCATTTTTACTGCAGTTGAGAAATACTTCTTTTTACTCTTTCTCATTCTTCCAGCCGGCCCCCACTTCATTCTTTTCTTTCGGTCAAAAAAGGGGTTGCCACTGTTACCCTATCCTTCTCAGCCCATCTCCTGCAGATCGTTCCTATTTGTTTCCTTACCTGCCATTCGACCATCATGCCATTGAAGGAACATTGAAGACCAAAGCTGCATCAAGCAACAGGAACTGACGCACCAGATGAAGAAAAATACTGCAGCAACAAGGTGAACACCAAAAGGATTTTAGGAATGTCGTGAGGGTGCATTTGCAGACTTGAGAACAAGAGCCAAAAGGAGGCTGTGCATGGCATTTACAGGTCAAGTATAAGGCAGTAGCAAGGGCTGTACCGGTGGTGTCTCGAACTGAAAATGGAAAAGGAATGGGCTGCGAATTTTATGAGTTAGGTTAGGGTTTAAGAAGACTGGACAGGGGAGGCCTTGTTGGCTGGAATTGTAGTTGAAAAAGAACACTAAAAGGAGGGTTTTATAGTGGCAGAATGTGGACAGCTTAGTGGAGCCGTGTGTGGACTGAAAAACTTAGGTTTTTGGAGGAAATGTGTAGCCTCCGCCCTTCCTTCGTGAACAGTCAGATGTGAAACTGAAAGGGAAAAACCTCCGGCTGGAAATGGTGGCTAAGCAAGGCGTGAGGGTGGCCACTCGTGAGGGGTCTTCCAAGGGCAGTCCAAAGCTGCCATAGGAGGGTGTTCTACACCAAGTTGCTGGAAATGCAAGGTAACCGAAATAACAGGAAAATAAAAGAAGAAAAAAAAAAAGAAAGGAATAAAAGAAAAAGGAAATGAATTAAAATATATATGTAGTACATATATATATATATAGATATGTATATATATATATATATATAGATGTAGGAAAGTAAGGGAATTGAAATTGGAAATTTATACCATGTAAATGCTATGTATTTAAATATATTATTTACTTGGAAACAAGTAGGAAACAAGAGAAAGAAACAAAATGAAAAGAAAAAAAAAATACATAGGTTTAAATGTGTGTGTATATATATATATATTGCTATATATATATATATATATATTTGTATATTTGGAAATGAAAGAATAAAATCTAAGAATTTAGATTTCATTAGTATCAAATACCCATATATATATATATATGTACATATATATTACTTGTATACATATGTATGTATACTACTTGCTTAAAAAAAAAAAAACGAAGAAATAAATAAATGTGTATGCGTGTATATTGCTTATATAATGTGTAACATCCGAAATTATAAAATTCCGAATCAAATTTTTTTTTTTCATTCAATTATTCGATGTCGATTGGTTTGCATTCCGTGTCGATGTAAGTTCAATTCTATAACAAAACTAAGATATAATATTTATAATTCTATTTATAACAATTCAATATAAATTTACATCCCACTAGATCATGTATATTTTTTTTTTTGATTGAACACTACACTGATTTCATTCCACTTACAAATATGTCTGCTGTGCATTTATTAGTCTGAATATAAATATAAAATTCCACATGTACCTGTACTCCTGACATATAACTTTTAGTGATCTCTTCCACTACCTTGTAACTTCGGTAAGCGCGCGCACGGATGAACTATCTGGGATGGTGAGTAAGGGGGGTGAGCTTTGGGGAAAGCCCAGTAAGAAAAAGCATATAAAAGAGTGGTACTATGCCACTATATGCAGTAAAATCATAAACTTAAATTTTATAAATAAAATAATACATATGAGTGCATGTAAACATTTATTGAAAACTCTTTTAAAACATATACTGTTCATATAAATATTCACTATTCAAATCATTTAAAATCAATCTATCTTTAATTCAATCACTGTTCATATACTATTCATATATTCTTTCACGGTTCACTTTTCAAATCATTTCAATCAAATCTGTCATCTGTCTGTAAATCAATCATTTCATATATTGTGTAAAACAATAGAGTGTGAGCATCCAAGAACCCATACACGAACTATATCCCTACAGGGACCTGTATAGGATTAGGCGTACCCACATGGGGCCAGGCATCCAGCCCTAAGCCGTTCCTACCTGTAACAATGGCCATTGTCGAAGATCTACAGTGTACACTCGTCAGTGACAACTGTGATCGGAAAAAGGGGAAGGTACTGGGGACCTGCGCAACAGTCTCCCAGCCCTAATCATCAATCTGTATGCATGAATCCACATGGAGCCAACACTCTTTAAAAATCATGTTCATATATCGATAAAACTCCAATGAAATTATATTCATATAAATTGTTCTAAATCAATGCATATTCATATAATCAAATAAACATTTATTTGCTATAAATCAATCTCATCAAAGTTTTCTAATAAAAATCTCATATATTCAAGTAATACATTTATATATAAAATATCATTTTATTCTATATAAAAATACTATAAAATAACTTTAAAATAATTCTTATGTAATCATATGGCTGAAAACA
This sequence comes from Heritiera littoralis, assembly GCA_031772115.1. Taxonomy (NCBI): domain Eukaryota; kingdom Viridiplantae; phylum Streptophyta; class Magnoliopsida; order Malvales; family Malvaceae; genus Heritiera; species Heritiera littoralis. The sequence goes on along the minus strand of JAPDPK010000087.1, from coordinate 2,690,907 downwards.
TGTTGTAAATCCATATAATAAATTTTCTACTATTCATTTAGAAAAGAGGGTGCATGGAAGATTCAAGAGTAGGATTTCCAAAATTTTCTGTAGAAATTCGGTTTAAGTTCTATCCAAACCCTTTGCATAAAAATCACAATTCCAATAATTCAAATCACCATTTACTTGCATGCAAGCACAGTATTTCCTACACTACTTCCATATACTATTCCTTACCTCAATTCGCAGTACGAAATAAAAATCCAATAGCACCACTGATCCACTTGTTTCTCCAAATTACAAACTGCACAATTAATATTAAAATAATTAACACTCTTTGATCAATTTATAAAATTTCTTTTACTTATCCTACACTCGTATTTTAATTTTTTTCTACTTAAGAGAACATTATAGGATTCTCATAAATCTCTATTTGCGTCTCTTTATTTCTCGTACCTCATACTGCACAATAAACCTAAATTATATTCAAAATCCCATATTACAAATTCTAATTCTAATAAATATTTCATCATTTGCTATTTTTTTTTATTTATCATTCTAGATAATTAGCTTATTTTATTTGCTTGTAAATACAAAATATAATTTTAATTTAAATTCCATTCCTTTTGCTAATCCTCATATCACCAATAATTCCACCTTTTAACTCTAATAATTTATCCCATAATTATTTTTTTACTTATCCTTATATTAATTCTATTTAAACTATCCTAACATCCTACTATTCTTTCATTGCCGCCAGCCCACATGGGTTCTTTTCTGTTTTTCTTTTACAATTAGCAACAGCAGTTTCACATTTTCCTTTCCTTATTCAAGCCGTATACTCCCTATGGCCATATCTTTCTTGTATTTCATTAGTTTTCTTTTCAATCTACTTGTAGCTACCTTCAATTCATAAAAATTCATCATAATATTCAACCAAATCTTGGCCGAACAGTACCACTTCATCACGCCATTCTGCTGCACGCCATTTTGCTGCACTTTGTTGTTTTACAATTCCTCATCCAATCCAAGTTTAATCAAGCTTAATATCATCAAATCCAAGTTCCATTCATCATATACCATTAAATCCTACCTAAAAGGTATTAAAATCACAACAATTTTTTCCCATTTTTACATCATGGCCGAACCCCCTGTTTCCTCTACACTTTATTTTTCTTTAATCTAAGGTTCCAATCATGTTCCTCATACATAAACAAATCAAGAACTATAATTAAAATTTGGAGAACCATCACTATAGCACTCACCTGTTTCCAGCCGAACCAAAGCAGCTGCAACCCATGCTGTTTTCTTTCTCATTAGCTCCTCAAATTTTCAGGTTTGTGGTGATCTAAAGGTGAGGAAAAGGTTTAATAGAAAAGATTGGATGATTGGATGAAGAACAAGTGAGGTTATGCAAGAGAAAATATGGAGAATTCATGGTGAAACCAGAAAAATCGTGCAGCAGAGAAGAAGCAGAGAAAGTCGGTGAAAGATCTAGAGAAATGGCTTGAGTTTAAGCTTCATTTAGTCTTATTTTATTTATACTCTATCTAATAATAATTTGCCACATACATAGCTAATAAATTTTCTCTTTTCCATTTTTTTTTTGTTCTTTTCTATTTTATTTGCTGAGCAGTGCAGCAAGCTTTCCACGTGAAGCTTGCTGCAATTTTTTTTTTTGTTCAGGTTATAATTTATATTTTTATTTCATATATTTTATTAATTTCAATAATTAAGTTACTTTATTTCTTATTATGCATTTAAAACATAATTACCTTTTGACTATTTTCTTTTCCAAATTATATTCCAATTTCTATACTATGATCTTAGTAATTTCTTTTGAATTTCCTATATTCTATTTTATTAATTCCTATAATTAATTTATTTTATTTCTTATTACATATTACCAAAATGTAATTAAAATAAATTGTATTCTTGCCCAACTTAACTTGCGAGTTATTTTATTTTTTTTTTTTTTTTTTACTCACGTAATATACTTATGATGCACTTATTTTGTACTTAAAATTACAATAATTTCATCATCTAATTTTATCATTCTAGGGTTTTACTTCGATCTGGACAGAGAAAGTCCTGGTGGGGCCCTCACCGAGTACTTCTCTGAACCTCATCGAACAGACCCTTTTATTTAAATATTTTAACAATTGATATTTATTTATCTATTTTTTTTTATACTCTATAACTTATATCAAATATTAGAATATTGGGGTTCTCACATTCTCCCCACCTTTAAGGAATTTGGTCCTCCAAATTCGACTCTCATACTGCAGTGACTTCATTACCTTAAGACTTGTCCATTTCAATATTTACCTTTATCAATCAGTCATTTCACTCATTCATATTAATATTCTCTCATCCGATGTACATCATTTACCAATAATCCTCTTACCTTTATTAATTCATATCGATTTCCACATCAATCATATTCCATAAAATCATTCTATCGTCTCCAATTGACCATAATGTTATCAATCATTTTCGATCCTTTAATACCTATCTCATTCATTTATATTCGTACTTCTAGATAATCTCTATATTATTCATTAACAATTCTCATTTCTATTTGTACCACTCATCTCCAATATAATCGTTCTATTATCTCCAATTACTCGAAAACCATTAATCACTTTTGATTGCTCTTACTCAATCTGATTCCATTTATTAACATCAATTATCTCTGATCATTCAGTATCTATCTCCACAATATTTGCACATCAATTATATCATATATGATCATTTTGTTATCCTTAGATAACACACTCTCCAATCAATCCTTTTTTTTCAATCACTTAATACCAACCTCATCTGTTTATATCCATATTCCCATATAATCTCTGTATCATCCACTAGTAATTCTCAATTCTATCTATATCATTCAACTCCACTATGATCACTCTATCATTTCCAATCAAATAGAACCCATTAATGACTTTCGATCATTCGATCCAAGCCTAATTACTTTAATCATTCTCAATTATTCAGTACTTATTTTCATATCGCTTCCCTAATATCCATGACTATCATTTCTTTTCCACTCATATCTTTCCGTCAACCATCATTAATCTTTTATCGATAAGCTTTTCACTTCATTTTCTAACTAACTTTTGCAATTTATATTCAGACAACGCACAGCAGTGTGGGATGTAAATTAATTCCAACTTACTTACATTGACACGTACTAGGCAAACCTTGCTCTGATACCACTTTTGTAACATCCGAAATTATAAAATTCCGAATCAAATTTTTTTTTTCATTCAATTATTCGATGTCGATTGGTTTGCATTCCGTGTCGATGTAAGTTCAATTCTATAACAAAACTAAGATATAATATTTATAATTCTATTTATAACAATTCAATATAAATTTACATCCCACTAGATCATGTATATTTTTTTTTTGATTGAACACTACACTGATTTCATTCCACTTACAAATATGTCTGCTGTGCATTTATTAGTCTGAATATAAATATAAAATTCCACATGTACCTGTACTCCTGACATATAACTTTTAGTGATCTCTTACACTACCTTGTAACTTCGGTAAGCGCGCGCACGGATGAACTATCTGGGATGGTGAGTAAGGGGGGTGAGCTTTGGGGAAAGCCCAGTAAGAAAAAGCATATAAAAGAGTGGTACTATGCCACTATATGCAGTAAAATCATAAACTTAAATTTTATAAATAAAATAATACATATGAGTGCATGTAAACATTTATTGAAAACTCTTTTAAAACATATACTGTTCATATAAATATTCACTATTCAAATCATTTAAAATCAATCTATCTTTAATTCAATCACTGTTCATATACTATTCATATATTCTTTCACGGTTCACTTTTCAAATCATTTCAATCAAATCTGTCATCTGTCTGTAAATCAATCATTTCATATATTGTGTAAAACAATAGAGTGTGAGCATCCAAGAACCCATACACGAACTATATCCCTACAGGGACCTGTATAGGATTAGGCGTACCCACATGGGGCCAGGCATCCAGCCCTAAGCCGTTCCTACCTGTAACAATGGCCATTGTCGAAGATCTACAGTGTACACTCGTCAGTGACAACTGTGATCGGAAAAAGGGGAAGGTACTGGGGACCTGCGCAACAGTCTCCCAGCCCTAATCATCAATCTGTATGCATGAATCCACATGGAGCCAACACTCTTTAAAAATCATGTTCATATATCGATAAAACTCCAATGAAATTATATTCATATAAATTGTTCTAAATCAATGCATATTCATATAATCAAATAAACATTTATTTGCTATAAATCAATCTCATCAAAGTTTTCTAATAAAAATCTCATATATTCAAGTAATACATTTATATATAAAATATCATTTTATTCTATATAAAAATACTATAAAATAACTTTAAAATAATTCTTATGTAATCATATGGCTGAAAACATGTTGTAAATCCATATAATAAATTTTCTACTATTCATTTAGAAAAGAGGGTGCATGGAAGATTCAAGAGTAGGATTTCCAAAATTTTCTGTAGAAATTCGGTTTAAGTTCTATCCAAACCCTTTGCATAAAAATCACAATTCCAATAATTCAAATCACCATTTACTTGCATGCAAGCACAGTATTTCCTACACTACTTCCATATACTATTCCTTACCTCAATTCGCAGTACGAAATAAAAATCCAATAGCACCACTGATCCACTTGTTTCTCCAAATTACAAACTGCACAATTAATATTAAAATAATTAACACTCTTTGATCAATTTATAAAATTTCTTTTACTTATCCTACACTCGTATTTTAATTTTTTTCTACTTAAGAGAACATTATAGGATTCTCATAAATCTCTATTTGCGTCTCTTTATTTCTCGTACCTCATACTGCACAATAAACCTAAATTATATTCAAAATCCCATATTACAAATTCTAATTCTAATAAATATTTCATCATTTGCTATTTTTTTTTATTTATCATTCTAGATAATTAGCTTATTTTATTTGCTTGTAAATACAAAATATAATTTTAATTTAAATTCCATTCCTTTTGCTAATCCTCATATCACCAATAATTCCACCTTTTAACTCTAATAATTTATCCCATAATTATTTTTTTACTTATCCTTATATTAATTCTATTTAAACTATCCTAACATCCTACTATTCTTTCATTGCCGCCAGCCCACATGGGTTCTTTTCTGTTTTTCTTTTACAATTAGCAACAGCAGTTTCACATTTTCCTTTCCTTATTCAAGCCGTATACTCCCTATGGCCATATCTTTCTTGTATTTCATTAGTTTTCTTTTCAATCTACTTGTAGCTACCTTCAATTCATAAAAATTCATCATAATATTCAACCAAATCTTGGCCGAACAGTACCACTTCATCACGCCATTCTGCTGCACGCCATTTTGCTGCACTTTGTTGTTTTACAATTCCTCATCCAATCCAAGTTTAATCAAGCTTAATATCATCAAATCCAAGTTCCATTCATCATATACCATTAAATCCTACCTAAAAGGTATTAAAATCACAACAATTTTTTCCCATTTTTACATCATGGCCGAACCCCCTGTTTCCTCTACACTTTATTTTTCTTTAATCTAAGGTTCCAATCATGTTCCTCATACATAAACAAATCAAGAACTATAATTAAAATTTGGAGAACCATCACTATAGCACTCACCTGTTTCCAGCCGAACCAAAGCAGCTGCAACCCATGCTGTTTTCTTTCTCATTAGCTCCTCAAATTTTCAGGTTTGTGGTGATCTAAAGGTGAGGAAAAGGTTTAATAGAAAAGATTGGATGATTGGATGAAGAACAAGTGAGGTTATGCAAGAGAAAATATGGAGAATTCATGGTGAAACCAGAAAAATCGTGCAGCAGAGAAGAAGCAGAGAAAGTCGGTGAAAGATCTAGAGAAATGGCTTGAGTTTAAGCTTCATTTAGTCTTATTTTATTTATACTCTATCTAATAATAATTTGCCACATACATAGCTAATAAATTTTCTCTTTTCCATTTTTTTTTTGTTCTTTTCTATTTTATTTGCTGAGCAGTGCAGCAAGCTTTCCACGTGAAGCTTGCTGCAATTTTTTTTTTTGTTCAGGTTATAATTTATATTTTTATTTCATATATTTTATTAATTTCAATAATTAAGTTACTTTATTTCTTATTATGCATTTAAAACATAATTACCTTTTGACTATTTTCTTTTCCAAATTATATTCCAATTTCTATACTATGATCTTAGTAATTTCTTTTGAATTTCCTATATTCTATTTTATTAATTCCTATAATTAATTTATTTTATTTCTTATTACATATTACCAAAATGTAATTAAAATAAATTGTATTCTTGCCCAACTTAACTTGCGAGTTATTTTATTTTCTTTTTTTTTTTTTTACTCACGTAATATACTTATGATGCACTTATTTTGTACTTAAAATTACAATAATTTCATCATCTAATTTTATCATTCTAGGGTTTTACTTCGATCTGGACAGAGAAAGTCCTGGTGGGGCCCTCACCGAGTACTTCTCTGAACCTCATCGAACAGACCCTTTTATTTAAATATTTTAACAATTGATATTTATTTATCTATTTTTTTTTATACTCTATAACTTATATCAAATATTAGAATATTGGGGTTCTCACATTCTCCCCACCTTTAAGGAATTTGGTCCTCCAAATTCGACTCTCATACTGCAGTGACTTCATTACCTTAAGACTTGTCCATTTCAATATTTACCTTTATCAATCAGTCATTTCACTCATTCATATTAATATTCTCTCATCCGATGTACATCATTTACCAATAATCCTCTTACCTTTATTAATTCATATCGATTTCCACATCAATCATATTCCATAAAATCATTCTATCGTCTCCAATTGACCATAATGTTATCAATCATTTTCGATCCTTTAATACCTATCTCATTCATTTATATTCGTACTTCTAGATAATCTCTATATTATTCATTAACAATTCTCATTTCTATTTGTACCACTCATCTCCAATATAATCGTTCTATTATCTCCAATTACTCGAAAACCATTAATCACTTTTGATTGCTCTTACTCAATCTGATTCCATTTATTAACATCAATTATCTCTGATCATTCAGTATCTATCTCCACAATATTTGCACATCAATTATATCATATATGATCATTTTGTTATCCTTAGATAACACACTCTCCAATCAATCCTTTTTTTTCAATCACTTAATACCAACCTCATCTGTTTATATCCATATTCCCATATAATCTCTGTATCATCCACTAGTAATTCTCAATTCTATCTATATCATTCAACTCCACTATGATCACTCTATCATTTCCAATCAAATAGAACCCATTAATGACTTTCGATCATTCGATCCAAGCCTAATTACTTTAATCATTCTCAATTATTCAGTACTTATTTTCATATCGCTTCCCTAATATCCATGACTATCATTTCTTTTCCACTCATATCTTTCCGTCAACCATCATTAATCTTTTATCGATAAGCTTTTCACTTCATTTTCTAACTAACTTTTGCAATTTATATTCAGACAACGCACAGCAGTGTGGGATGTAAATTAATTCCAACTTACTTACATTGACACGTACTAGGCAAACCTTGCTCTGATACCACTTTTGTAACATCCGAAATTATAAAATTCCGAATCAAATTTTTTTTTTTCATTCAATTATTCGATGTCGATTGGTTTGCATTCCGTGTCGATGTAAGTTCAATTCTATAACAAAACTAAGATATAATATTTATAATTCTATTTATAACAATTCAATATAAATTTACATCCCACTAGATCATGTATATTTTTTTTTTTGATTGAACACTACACTGATTTCATTCCACTTACAAATATGTCTGCTGTGCATTTATTAGTCTGAATATAAATATAAAATTCCACATGTACCTGTACTCCTGACATATAACTTTTAGTGATCTCTTCCACTACCTTGTAACTTCGGTAAGCGCGCGCACGGATGAACTATCTGGGATGGTGAGTAAGGGGGGTGAGCTTTGGGGAAAGCCCAGTAAGAAAAAGCATATAAAAGAGTGGTACTATGCCACTATATGCAGTAAAATCATAAACTTAAATTTTATAAATAAAATAATACATATGAGTGCATGTAAACATTTATTGAAAACTCTTTTAAAACATATACTGTTCATATAAATATTCACTATTCAAATCATTTAAAATCAATCTATCTTTAATTCAATCACTGTTCATATACTATTCATATATTCTTTCACGGTTCACTTTTCAAATCATTTCAATCAAATCTGTCATCTGTCTGTAAATCAATCATTTCATATATTGTGTAAAACAATAGAGTGTGAGCATCCAAGAACCCATACACGAACTATATCCCTACAGGGACCTGTATAGGATTAGGCGTACCCACATGGGGCCAGGCATCCAGCCCTAAGCCGTTCCTACCTGTAACAATGGCCATTGTCGAAGATCTACAGTGTACACTCGTCAGTGACAACTGTGATCGGAAAAAGGGGAAGGTACTGGGGACCTGCGCAACAGTCTCCCAGCCCTAATCATCAATCTGTATGCATGAATCCACATGGAGCCAACACTCTTTAAAAATCATGTTCATATATCGATAAAACTCCAATGAAATTATATTCATATAAATTGTTCTAAATCAATGCATATTCATATAATCAAATAAACATTTATTTGCTATAAATCAATCTCATCAAAGTTTTCTAATAAAAATCTCATATATTCAAGTAATACATTTATATATAAAATATCATTTTATTCTATATAAAAATACTATAAAATAACTTTAAAATAATTCTTATGTAATCATATGGCTGAAAACATGTTGTAAATCCATATAATAAATTTTCTACTATTCATTTAGAAAAGAGGGTGCATGGAAGATTCAAGAGTAGGATTTCCAAAATTTTCTGTAGAAATTCGGTTTAAGTTCTATCCAAACCCTTTGCATAAAAATCACAATTCCAATAATTCAAATCACCATTTACTTGCATGCAAGCACAGTATTTCCTACACTACTTCCATATACTATTCCTTACCTCAATTCGCAGTACGAAATAAAAATCCAATAGCACCACTGATCCACTTGTTTCTCCAAATTACAAACTGCACAATTAATATTAAAATAATTAACACTCTTTGATCAATTTATAAAATTTCTTTTACTTATCCTACACTCGTATTTTAATTTTTTTCTACTTAAGAGAACATTATAGGATTCTCATAAATCTCTATTTGCGTCTCTTTATTTCTCGTACCTCATACTGCACAATAAACCTAAATTATATTCAAAATCCCATATTACAAATTCTAATTCTAATAAATATTTCATCATTTGCTATTTTTTTTTTATTTATCATTCTAGATAATTAGCTTATTTTATTTGCTTGTAAATACAAAATATAATTTTAATTTAAATTCCATTCCTTTTGCTAATCCTCATATCACCAATAATTCCACCTTTTAACTCTAATAATTTATCCCATAATTATTTTTTTACTTATCCTTATATTAATTCTATTTAAACTATCCTAACATCCTACTATTCTTTCATTGCCGCCAGCCCACATGGGTTCTTTTCTGTTTTTCTTTTACAATTAGCAACAGCAGTTTCACATTTTCCTTTCCTTATTCAAGCCGTATACTCCCTATGGCCATATCTTTCTTGTATTTCATTAGTTTTCTTTTCAATCTACTTGTAGCTACCTTCAATTCATAAAAATTCATCATAATATTCAACCAAATCTTGGCCGAACAGTACCACTTCATCACGCCATTCTGCTGCACGCCATTTTGCTGCACTTTGTTGTTTTACAATTCCTCATCCAATCCAAGTTTAATCAAGCTTAATATCATCAAATCCAAGTTCCATTCATCATATACCATTAAATCCTACCTAAAAGGTATTAAAATCACAACAATTTTTTCCCATTTTTACATCATGGCCGAACCCCCTGTTTCCTCTACACTTTATTTTTCTTTAATCTAAGGTTCCAATCATGTTCCTCATACATAAACAAATCAAGAACTATAATTAAAATTTGGAGAACCATCACTATAGCACTCACCTGTTTCCAGCCGAACCAAAGCAGCTGCAACCCATGCTGTTTTCTTTCTCATTAGCTCCTCAAATTTTCAGGTTTGTGGTGATCTAAAGGTGAGGAAAAGGTTTAATAGAAAAGATTGGATGATTGGATGAAGAACAAGTGAGGTTATGCAAGAGAAAATATGGAGAATTCATGGTGAAACCAGAAAAATCGTGCAGCAGAGAAGAAGCAGAGAAAGTCGGTGAAAGATCTAGAGAAATGGCTTGAGTTTAAGCTTCATTTAGTCTTATTTTATTTATACTCTATCTAATAATAATTTGCCACATACATAGCTAATAAATTTTCTCTTTTCCATTTTTTTTTTTTGTTCTTTTCTATTTTATTTGCTGAGCAGTGCAGCAAGCTTTCCACGTGAAGCTTGCTGCAATTTTTTTTTTTGTTCAGGTTATAATTTATATTTTTATTTCATATATTTTATTAATTTCAATAATTAAGTTACTTTATTTCTTATTATGCATTTAAAACATAATTACCTTTTGACTATTTTCTTTTCCAAATTATATTCCAATTTCTATACTATGATCTTAGTAATTTCTTTTGAATTTCCTATATTCTATTTTATTAATTCCTATAATTAATTTATTTTATTTCTTATTACATATTACCAAAATGTAATTAAAATAAATTGTATTCTTGCCCAACTTAACTTGCGAGTTATTTTATTTTCTTTTTTTTTTTTACTCACGTAATATACTTATGATGCACTTATTTTGTACTTAAAATTACAATAATTTCATCATCTAATTTTATCATTCTAGGGTTTTACTTCGATCTGGACAGAGAAAGTCCTGGTGGGGCCCTCACCGAGTACTTCTCTGAACCTCATCGAACAGACCCTTTTATTTAAATATTTTAACAATTGATATTTATTTATCTATTTTTTTTTATACTCTATAACTTATATCAAATATTAGAATATTGGGGTTCTCACATAATGACATATAGTAAATCCTTAGAAATTTTACTATGCTAGAGCTAAGTACATACATATATATATATATATATATATATATATATATATATATATATATATATATATACACACACACTACTCACTTGAAAGCTAAATAAGAGACAACGAAAAAAAAAAAAAAAGAGAAATGCAAAGAATAGAAAAAAGGGGTTTGTTGAGATATAAGTGCAAGTATAATTCTACAAGTGTTTAAAATATAGTTATAACTATATATATAAATATATATATATATATATATATATATATAACGAAAGGAAAATAGCGTATACAAGTTAATAAACCGCTTATTATTTTATAAAAAAAAATATAAGTAAAGAGTCATTAAATCGAATAAGTAATGTTTGGCGAGACACATAAAGAAATTTAATTCCTCGCCAAAGAAATGAGTTGGAATAGTTAGATTCTAAGATATACAATTGATATATGATCAAGACGTAATTAAGACATGTTATTGAAACATCATTTGATTTAATTGTAGTGAATTTGGAGCGGTGTAGGAGTTTAGCTTGAGTTGAGGATCGAGGAAAGGTAACCTACCAAGCATCGAGGTAAGTGGGTTAAATAAATCTTACTAGTATCATCTCGTAAGAGATGAAAGAATCCTCATTAAATAACTAATTAAATTTATATAGAATTTTAGGTTGGACATTACGATTAAGTCAAATAGAGTACGTATGGTAAGATTTTGAATTGGACATCATGCGCTTGTGAAATATACTTATTTGAAAAGTGAGCTTGTTGTGAATTGTGTGATGTGCCATGATTTCCTTATGATTACTGAATATGTCATCGTACTGTTATGTTTCGAATAAGCATATGAGCAAAGACTCGATTTTCGAACCGTGGGAGCCACCTCTAGAGTCCTTCGGGAACTAAGTGCTACACGAGTTTCGATGTACTAAAGGCCATATGAGCAAAGGCTCGATTTCCGAACCGTGGGAGCCACCTCTAGAGTCTTTCGGGAACTAAGTGCTACACGTGTTTCGATGTAAAGGCCAAACGAGCAAAGACTCGAGTTCCGAACCGTGGGAGCCACCTCTAGAGTCCTTCGGGAACTAAGTGCTACACGTGTTTCGATGTAAAGGCCAAACGAGCAAAGACTCGAGTTCCGAACCGTGGGAGCCACCTCTAGAGTCCTTCGGGAACTAAGTGCTACACGAGTTCCGACGAAATATAAGAAATCGTGGAATATTGCGATGTTAAGTAAGGGATTGTAATTCCTGAATGAGATGAATGTCGAAGGATGAAATGGATCTGAGGCATATGACATACGAAGTGTGTGATTATTGAATTATATTTGTACATGCCATTTGAATATGTACTACTTGAATGTTTGTTTCTTTCGATTATTGGATTATGTTATATGTGCCATTTGAATATGTACTACTTGAATGTTTGTTTCTTTCGATTATTGGATTATGTTATATGTGCCATTTAAATATGAGCTTCTTGAATGTTGGTTCTTCCACATATAATCATACTGATAAAGAGAATGATATCTTGTGAAATCAAGGATGAAATGTAAGCATGAACAAGTTTATTACATTTGTGCACTTACGGAATGATAATAAACCTTAGTATAATCCATACATGCTAATTTACAATAACTCAAGCATGTATGATCGTGTTTTACGATATGAGCCTAGTATGTTTTATTTAAACTACTTACTGAGCCGTGGATTGCTCACCCCTTAATTTAACATCTGCAGATCATACGAGTTGATAGCCGGCTCAGGCTTCGCGCAAGCTCCCGAGAAACCGTACCTAGTAGTGGTACCCATTTGCGTTCTCCGGAGCTAGCATTTTGTATTTTGAGGTATACTGCTAGTATATCATTTTGATAATCATGTGTACGTTAAATTTCACAGTACTAGGAAAGTATATGGGATGTAACTTTGGATCGCACTAGATGACTATGTGAGCCTAGGTCGTTATCGAGTCCGATCCGGGTCCTAATGCATGTTTTGAATTATATATAATGTGGTAGATACGAACTTAGTAATAATGCAACTCTTGAGATCCTTGAATTACATGATTGCATGAAACTGTGGAGAAACACCAGCTGCTGTGTTATGAGATTTAAAATGTGTTTTAGTGCAGGAAACTATACCTGGGGAAATTGATAAAATACAAAGGGGAGGTTTTCGACCTGTTTCTTTTGGGAATAGTAAAATAAGACGAAAATCGTAAGAAAAACCTCTTTGAGAAACGTGACATAGCTCGAGAAATAATATGAGTTAGATAGGATTGGATTTTAGATACTACACTAACACCGAATACAAACCGTAAGTAAAGAAAAAAAAATGTTTCGAAATTTTCATAAGAAATCAAGTAAGTGTTAAGTGGGCGTCATTGGCCTTCGGGTCGTGACAGATTTAATGGTATCAGAGCCTGGTTTGTCTAGTACGTGTTAGTGTAGTTTAGACCGTCTGTAGTGTTACATCTCATGTACTGTGAAATTTATGTTTGGAAATTACTTATTTATTGACTTATACTGAGATCGATCTACTCTTGGTATAGTTCGTTTTTAATTCGAATTAGAATGAGGAGGATTGGACGTAAAGGTGGGCCCGAAAGGCCACCTCGAAGGTCGACGATGCAACCATCGACTCCATTACCCTCATACGGTGGACATGTAATAGGCTATATATAAAGTTCGAAACTTTAAGTCATCTATTGTATACTAGCACTCCATTCAAGGAAGTCTTAGATGAAAGAGAGTGCTTATCATCAGTGTAAAGTGAAGGTCAGAAATAAAAACCTAATAGTAGATCCAATATTGTTGCACTTTTACAACATTGGTTTCACTTTGGGTATAGACTGGATAGTCACCCATAGTACTGTCAATGCTTGAATGTTAAATGCTCAATAAGTGCAGAAAACTATTCTAAATGCATGTGTTTTGCATTGAAATTAAATGATAACGAAGTGCATAAAACAGTTTAGTTGTGGATGGTTTGAAGCCTCAAGAAGTGAGACAATGGCCTATAAGGTAGTGTGATGTACGACAAGAATTGAAAAGAGCACAATAGCCAATAGGTAATATTTGGTTGTGGAGATTGAGATGGTATGCCTGTCGAGGCTTAAGAATTTTGTCTGATGGAATTAATTGTGAAGTAATCTAGCATAGTTGGCTTAAGATAGGTCATGCCATGATCTGAGATGATCGATTGGAATACAATTTACTTTGAAAGAGATAGAATTATTGCATTTGATGCAGAAATAGGTATTGATTGAAAGATGCAAGAGGAATTCGTTGATATGGAATTGCAGAAACGTATGATGGGTACTATGAGGCTTTTGATAGAACAATAATAAAAATAAAATTTGATGTTAAGAGATAAGAGACTATGAAAATTGTGGAATGAGTTTGGATACATGAAAATTGTGTTGAGATATAAATTTGAGTTATGATAGTGCATCCTAAGAATAGTATATATATGTGATCAAGCATTATAGTAAGGGACATGTATGAGAGTTACATAGAATGATTTACATGAAATGTTTTAAATTGCATAAAATATAGATTTATTCCAAGTGCATATGATGTTCTAATTGTTTTAATTTGCTTAAAGTCTTAATATGTTTTAAATAGCATAAATGATATTTTAATTATGTTTACATAAACGATTTATTATTTATTTATGTACCAACGAGTTATTGGTATATTTAAAGTTTTCAATGAGTTTTTAATGAGCTTTATTGCTTCCAAATTTAATAATCATTCTTTTATATGATTTATGAAAATGTTTTGAGATAGTTGCTCCTTAGTGATCATGCATACTGAGTGTATATGACTGCGCGATCCTGATCAAATCCGCAGATTTATGACTGTGGGAAATGGTCAAACCCACAGGTTTTCACAGTGAGCACCTGACCCGTGCGAACTGTGACTGTCAACGATAGCCTCGTTACTGATTTTCCCTCTGGGAATACTGTATCATGCATGATTCTATTGGATGTGACTGTCTCCACTGAACTGAATGTGAAATGATTGGATATTAAAATGATTCAAATATTGATTTGTTGATTTAAAAAAAAAAATTTGGTCTAACTTCCTTATGGATTTAAGAGATGTTCAAGATCTCATACATGTTGAGAAGTGTATGGCCTTCAGAAAACAATGTGATTTAGAAAACATATGAATTGGAGACTACATGAATTTCAAATTATGTGACTATTGAAATTTTCCTCTTTGAATTACATGGACCTTGAAAGTCTATTGAAGTGAACCTTATGATCTTGAACTATGTGGATTCAAGACCCACAAGACTCTTCATATTCTCACTAGTAAAGTTGAAACAAATACGTCAGGTTATAGAAAAGGGATCTTTGAATGGAAAACTGGAGATCATTAGAGCATGTCGTGTAAGAAAATAAATTGATGTAGAAGTTAAGATTATGTGAAATAAGAAACTAGAGACCATCATGTCTTGGCATTGGTCTTAACTCAGTTTGATAGTTTCTATATTATAGGAGGATAAAAGGTCACAATGTGTGATCTAATGAATATGTCCAATTCGGTAGACCTATTGAGTGTTAGCTTTGAAATTGATATGAGAACGATACGATCTTTAAGATAAGTGATAATATGGAAAACTATTCTTCAAATTACAGGACTTTAATATGATATGAGATAGAGAGAATGATAGAGAAAAGCTCCCTCATATGTTAGGAGGACATTGATCAATGCAGGAATAACTTAAAAAAAAAAAAACAACAACTACGAGAGTTGCTAGAGAAGGGTTTTACACGTCCAAGGGTATCACCATAAAGACTCCGGTATTGGTAGTGAAAAAGATAGACGACAGCTTGAAATTGTATATAGATTATAAGCAGTTAAATCAGGCGACAATTAAGAATAAATAACTGCTACCTATGATTAATGACTTATTGGATGAGCCAATTTATAAGATTGATTTGAGATAGAGAGGATGAGAGTAAGAATTATACTTGTGATGTCTTATACACTAAGAGTACATTTACTTATGTAATTGTATACATATACATTTGTGTATTACAAAGGTAAGAGTTAAGATTATGCTATTATGTGGATTGTTGAGGAAGTGAAAGACTCATGTGGGGATGGACTGGAATTGACGCGTATGATTTTATCATACTATGCAATGGTTGGTGCAAATGAATTGTCTATAAGAAAGTGGAAACCTGATCATGAATGAACATAATCAATGATTACAGAACGTGAGGTGCCTGTGGTGAACTACTTTCTTGTGGAAAAGTGAATTATGACCCATCTAGTAAATTAAGTGGGAAAAACTTGGAGTGTGACCTTGTGGAAATAGGTTACATAGGTTAGTTACTATATGACACTACGATAATGATGTCTTGAAAACAGTATTTGTGATACGTATAAGGAATGTCATGTGTTTACTGTGTATAATGATTATGGTAAGGTGATTTTCATGTCTTGAGGTATTGTTGAGAGACAGTTAATTGATGTGTGACAGATTCATTGAGGCCAGGGAGAATTGTTAATTTTGATCATTATTGTAGTAACAAGATTGAGAAAATATTGAATTACGACATTTTGTGAATCCTACTATGTAGGATGCTTATGTAAAAGTATATGTTTATAAAAATTGTGTACTCTCACTGACTAATGAGTGCATATAAGCTTGTGTAGTGCATAAGAAACGTGGATACAAGACATAAAATTTTGACCTTTTTGATATAACATGTGACGAATGTATTTAGCATGGTGTGGAAATCATGTTGAGGTGTTTGAAATAGATGATTATAGTGGTGATAGGCATTTTGGTTAGTACTATACTTATGAATCGATTGAGATGGTGTACTAAGGTATAATGAAAAGATATGCATTCCAAATAGTGAAGTCATAAAGAGACAAATAACGAAAGAGGCACATGATTTCCAGGTACACAATGCACCCGAGAATACGAAGATGCCCTAGAATTTGCACGAAGTGTATCTTTGGGTTGGTGCAAAGAAAGATATAGTGACTTTTGTGCCCAGATGCTTAGCGTACTAAAAAGTTAAGATCGAGCACTAGAAACCAATAGGGTTACTTAATCCTTTACACGTGCCAACTCGGAAATAGGAGCATGTAATTATGGGCTTCACCATATGGCACACTAAGACCATAGGAGTCACGATGAAATTGGGTTATTATTGAGGGATTAACCAAGTCCTCACTTCCTAGTTATAAAGGCTATTAATTCAGTCAGTGCCTTAACATAGAAGTATGTTAGAGAAAGTTTCTGAGAAGATAAAGTTCATATGTGATTGGTTGAGACAGAAAAGTTATGCCGACTGTCGAATGAGGCCTTTAGAGTTCCAAGTGGGTGATAAAGTGTTCTTGAAAATCTCTCCGTCTAAAGGCATAATGAGATTTGGCAAGAAAGGTCATTGGTCCGTTTGAGATATTGGAGAGAGTGGGCGACATAGCATATCGACTAGCATTACCCCCAGAGCTATCGGGTGTGCATAACGTCTTTCATGTGTCGATGCTACGGAAATATCATCTGAACCCATCTCATGTGATCGAATATGAGCCACTAGAGATTAGAGAGGACCTAAGCTATGTCGAGAGACCTATTCGGATCTTAGATAGGAAAGATAAGATATTGAGGTCTAAGATAATCCCTCTGGTCAAAGTACTTTGGCAGCACCACTCTTCAGAGGAGGCCACATGGGAGTTGGAAAGCTTAATGAGAGAGAAATACCCTCACCTATTTCAGATAGACAAAGAAAATTTGGGGACCAAATTCCCTAAGGTGGGGAGGATGTAAAAACTACAAATTTTGTACCATGTTAGTAAATAAATAAGAGACACATACAAGCTTGGTACCATGATGCACCTTGTAGTTAGTAATATCTCAAGTAATGAAAATGAAATTGGCAAGTTTGGTGAATTTGACAACAAAAGATCCTTGAGATAAAATTAGAAATCTTATAAGAGTTCAAAAAAAAAAAATTTATATGAGAACAAATAAGTGCTTGTATTCCATAATATAGAAGTGTAATTATTTTAAAGGAAATAAGGACACAAGTATACTAAAAGAAATGTAGTATACTTGAATATTAAAATAGTTAGAATAAAATAAACAAGGGAATAAATATATGTATATATATGTATGGAATATATATATATATGATATAAAAGAATGTCATTATAAAATAAAATAAAATAAAATAAAATAGATGAAACAAAATATGTTAAACACATATATAAGATGTTAACAAAAAAATAAATAAATAAATAAATAAATAAAACACATAAATAAATGAATAAACCATATAGTAATATTAACAATATAAAAGGAAATAAACAATAAAATAAAGTGGAGTTGATGGAAACTTTCCATCAAACTTCCAATCCCGTCAGACAACTCCCACTCTTTCATTTTTACTGCAGTTGAGAAATACTTCTTTTTACTCTTTCTCATTCTTCCAGCCGGCCCCCACTTCATTCTTTTCTTTCGGTCAAAAAAGGGGTTGCCACTGTTACCCTATCCTTCTCAGCCCATCTCCTGCAGATCGTTCCTATTTGTTTCCTTACCTGCCATTCGACCATCATGCCATTGAAGGAACATTGAAGACCAAAGCTGCATCAAGCAACAGGAACTGACGCACCAGATGAAGAAAAATACTGCAGCAACAAGGTGAACACCAAAAGGATTTTAGGAATGTCGTGAGGGTGCATTTGCAGACTTGAGAACAAGAGCCAAAAGGAGGCTGTGCATGGCATTTACAGGTCAAGTATAAGGCAGTAGCAAGGGCTGTACCGGTGGTGTCTCGAACTGAAAATGGAAAAGGAATGGGCTGCGAATTTTATGAGTTAGGTTAGGGTTTAAGAAGACTGGACAGGGGAGGCCTTGTTGGCTGGAATTGTAGTTGAAAAAGAACACTAAAAGGAGGGTTTTATAGTGGCAGAATGTGGACAGCTTAGTGGAGCCGTGTGTGGACTGAAAAACTTAGGTTTTTGGAGGAAATGTGTAGCCTCCGCCCTTCCTTCGTGAACAGTCAGATGTGAAACTGAAAGGGAAAAACCTCCGGCTGGAAATGGTGGCTAAGCAAGGCGTGAGGGTGGCCACTCGTGAGGGGTCTTCCAAGGGCAGTCCAAAGCTGCCATAGGAGGGTGTTCTACACCAAGTTGCTGGAAATGCAAGGTAACCGAAATAACAGGAAAATAAAAGAAGAAAAAAAAAGAAAGGAATAAAAGAAAAAGGAAATGAATTAAAATATATATGTAGTACATATATATATATATATAGATATGTATATATATATATATATAGATGTAGGAAAGTAAGGGAATTGAAATTGGAAATTTATACCATGTAAATGCTATGTATTTAAATATATTATTTACTTGGAAACAAGTAGGAAACAA
Organism: Heritiera littoralis; assembly: GCA_031772115.1. Taxonomy (NCBI): domain Eukaryota; kingdom Viridiplantae; phylum Streptophyta; class Magnoliopsida; order Malvales; family Malvaceae; genus Heritiera; species Heritiera littoralis. The sequence continues at coordinate 2,671,439 of JAPDPK010000087.1, read as the reverse complement.
GAGAAAGAAACAAAATGAAAAGAAAAAAAAATACATAGGTTTAAATGTGTGTGTATATATATATATATTGCTATATATATATATATATATATATATATATATATATTTGTATATTTGGAAATGAAAGAATAAAATCTAAGAATTTAGATTTCATTAGTATCAAATACCCATATATATATGTACATATATATTACTTGTATACATATGTATGTATACTACTTGCTTAAAAAAAAAAAACGAAGAAATAAATAAATGTGTATGCGTGTATATTGCTTATATAATGACATATAGTAAATCCTTAGAAATTTTACTATGCTAGAGCTAAGTACATACATATATATATATATATATATTATATATATATATATACACACACACTACTCACTTGAAAGCTAAATAAGAGACAACGAAAAAAAAAAAAAAGAGAAATGCAAAGAATAGAAAAAAGGGGTTTGTTGAGATATAAGTGCAAGTATAATTCTACAAGTGTTTAAAATATAGTTATAACTATATATATAAATATATATATATATATAACGAAAGGAAAATAGCGTATACAAGTTAATAAACCGCTTATTATTTTATAAAAAAAATATAAGTAAAGAGTCATTAAATCGAATAAGTAATGTTTGGCGAGACACATAAAGAAATTTAATTCCTCGCCAAAGAAATGAGTTGGAATAGTTAGATTCTAAGATATACAATTGATATATGATCAAGACGTAATTAAGACATGTTATTGAAACATCATTTGATTTAATTGTAGTGAATTTGGAGCGGTGTAGGAGTTTAGCTTGAGTTGAGGATCGAGGAAAGGTAACCTACCAAGCATCGAGGTAAGTGGGTTAAATAAATCTTACTAGTATCATCTCGTAAGAGATGAAAGAATCCTCATTAAATAACTAATTAAATTTATATAGAATTTTAGGTTGGACATTACGATTAAGTCAAATAGAGTACGTATGGTAAGATTTTGAATTGGACATCATGCGCTTGTGAAATATACTTATTTGAAAAGTGAGCTTGTTGTGAATTGTGTGATGTGCCATGATTTCCTTATGATTACTGAATATGTCATCGTACTGTTATGTTTCGAATAAGCATATGAGCAAAGACTCGATTTTCGAACCGTGGGAGCCACCTCTAGAGTCCTTCGGGAACTAAGTGCTACACGAGTTTCGATGTACTAAAGGCCATATGAGCAAAGGCTCGATTTCCGAACCGTGGGAGCCACCTCTAGAGTCTTTCGGGAACTAAGTGCTACACGTGTTTCGATGTAAAGGCCAAACGAGCAAAGACTCGAGTTCCGAACCGTGGGAGCCACCTCTAGAGTCCTTCGGGAACTAAGTGCTACACGTGTTTCGATGTAAAGGCCAAACGAGCAAAGACTCGAGTTCCGAACCGTGGGAGCCACCTCTAGAGTCCTTCGGGAACTAAGTGCTACACGAGTTCCGACGAAATATAAGAAATCGTGGAATATTGCGATGTTAAGTAAGGGATTGTAATTCCTGAATGAGATGAATGTCGAAGGATGAAATGGATCTGAGGCATATGACATACGAAGTGTGTGATTATTGAATTATATTTGTACATGCCATTTGAATACGTACTACTTGAATGTTTGTTTCTTTCGATTATTGGATTATGTTATATGTGCCATTTGAATATGTACTACTTGAATGTTTGTTTCTTTCGATTATTGGATTATGTTATATGTGCCATTTAAATATGAGCTTCTTGAATGTTGGTTCTTCCACATATAATCATACTGATAAAGAGAATGATATCTTGTGAAATCAAGGATGAAATGTAAGCATGAACAAGTTTATTACATTTGTGCACTTACGGAATGATAATAAACCTTAGTATAATCCATACATGCTAATTTACAATAACTCAAGCATGTATGATCGTGTTTTACGATATGAGCCTAGTATGTTTTATTTAAACTACTTACTGAGCCGTGGATTGCTCACCCCTTAATTTAACATCTGCAGATCATACGAGTTGATAGCCGGCTCAGGCTTCGCGCAAGCTCCCGAGAAACCGTACCTAGTAGTGGTACCCATTTGCGTTCTCCGGAGCTAGCATTTTGTATTTTGAGGTATACTGCTAGTATATCATTTTGATAATCATGTGTACGTTAAATTTCACAGTACTAGGAAAGTATATGGGATGTAACTTTGGATCGCACTAGATGACTATGTGAGCCTAGGTCGTTATCGAGTCCGATCCGGGTCCTAATGCATGTTTTGAATTATATATAATGTGGTAGATACGAACTTAGTAATAATGCAACTCTTGAGATCCTTGAATTACATGATTGCATGAAACTGTGGAGAAACACCAGCTGCTGTGTTATGAGATTTAAAATGTGTTTTAGTGCAGGAAACTATACCTGGGGAAATTGATAAAATACAAAGGGGAGGTTTTCGACCTGTTTCTTTTGGGAATAGTAAAATAAGACGAAAATCGTAAGAAAAACCTCTTTGAGAAACGTGACATAGCTCGAGAAATAATATGAGTTAGATAGGATTGGATTTTAGATACTACACTAACACCGAATACAAACCGTAAGTAAAGAAAAAAAAATGTTTCGAAATTTTCATAAGAAATCAAGTAAGTGTTAAGTGGGCGTCATTGGCCTTCGGGTCGTGACACGATAGAATGATCTAATGGAATATGTTGATTTGGAGATCGATGTGAATTAACAAAGGCAAGTGAATTGATAGAAAATGGTGTAAACATAGTATGAGAATATTGATATGAGTGAGTGATATGATGAATTGCAACGAGTAGTTATGAAAATGATAAGTCTCCAGGTACTGAATTGTCGGATTACTTGTATCGAATTTGGAGGATCCCAAATTTTCTTATATTCGATATAAACTACAAAGTGGAGGAATTTAAAAAGAAAAAAAATATTTTTAAAATATTTAATGAAGGATCCCTTCGATAAGGTTCAGAGAGGTACTCGGTGAGGGCCCCACCAGGACTTTCTCTGTCCAGATTGAAGTGAGACCCTAAAATGATGATGTATGAGGCGAAATATGAATATGGCAAAATTTATAAGAGTATTGGTGTCAATATACTAGAAAGAGAATAAATTATGTGTATGATGAGAGGTACGGTTTAAGTGTAATAATAGAATTGTGGTTGTTTGGAAGTGATAAAATGATTGTAAAGGATATAAGTAATATGAGGATTGATGAGAATAGAAGGGATGCAATAGAATGGTTGATAAATGGTATAGACATGACATTATATAGAAAATTGTGTATCACCATAAAGGAATAGGACAGATTTCAAATGATTGAGATTGATTTATTGAAGTATGTGATGTAATTGATGTGGAAATTGATACAAATCAACAAAAGTAAGAGAATTGTTAGTAAATTGTGTATATATTGTATAAGAGTATTGATAAGAATAAATGAAATGAGTGACTGTTAAGAGTAAGTATGAGAAATTGATAAGTCTCTATGTACTATATCAATGGAGCACGTGTGTTGAATTTGGAGGACCAAATTCTATAAAGGTGGGGAGGATGTAATAACCGCAAATTCTCCTATTTTTAGAGTTAAGTATGTAAATTTAATTTCAGATGTTAATAGACTGGTTGAAATAAATAAATAAATTTATTAAAGGATTGGAATATTTCGAAATTATAATACTTGATCAATTGATAAATTAAAATTTTAATATCTAGGAATTTAATTCGGGTATTAAGGAATCCGAAAATTAAAGAAATAAAAGCGTATGTAGATTTATATATCTATATATATAAATATATTATTATATATGTACAAATATACATATGTACATATACGAATAATAAATATTATTTTGAATTAAAGTATATATATTAACAAATAATAAAATGAATAAATATGTTTTAAGGATTATATATAAAATATATAAATTACATATGTAAATATGTTTTTAATATAAAATAATTATATTATAAAATATAAATGTTAATTATATAGAAATATAATGTACATATAGTACATGTTAAGAATATATATATATATATATATAAAAGTGTTAATATAAAAGTGTATATTATTGATATTATTGTTAATAGAAAATATAATTATGATATATTGATATTATGTATTTGTAAATAAATAAAAATAAATAAAAGGGGAAATCTCAGGCAGCAACCTCGTGGAAGCTTGCTGCTGCAGACCCGATTTGCACAAAAGAAAAAGGAAACAGAAAAGAAAAGAAAAGAAAAGAAAAGGAAGAAAAATAGAAGAAATGAACTATGTGGCATAATTTCATTGGATGGTATGGTAATAAAACAAGACAAATGGGGCTTTCTGGAACTTGTTTCAGTGGCCAAAGAAATTATCTTCACTAGCCGACCTCCCCTGCTGCACCGACATAAAATTCTCCATGAAACTCCATTCCACCTTCATCGAATCAACTACCATCCTTAATAAAAAATCATTCATCACTCCAAGGACGCTTTAAAATCAAAAAAATTGGTGGCGGAATTTCAGTTTATGAGGGCTGGAATTTCTGCTGGCGGCATCGATTTTCCTCTGCAGTTCTGTCTCGTTTCCTGCAGTTTCTGTTCTTTCTGTCTTTCACGTTCTCCTTTCTTCTTTTAGCCAAACTATCAGTTGTCTTCATTAAGACACTAAATACCTTCTACAAATCTGTTCTGTACGACAAGCAAACCCAAAAGTCAGAATAATTGCAGAGCAAAATCGAAGAAAACTGGAGCTATTTTTGGACTGTATTGCTTGGCTAAATAAGGTAATATGGTTTGGGTGATGTTTTGTTTAGTCTTAGCCATAATATTTACTTGTTTTAAGCTTGGATGGTGTGATTAGAACACTAGATTTAATTAAATAAGAAAGTAGAAAAAGAAGACAGATTTGGTCAGTAATGAAAAGTGAGGAAATTTTGCTAACTTTAACACATGATAGGTAGAAATTAGTAGTTCAGGATGAATGGAACTTGATGGGAACATGGCTGTAGTGATAGCTTACAAGAAAATCTAAAATGGCGTGAATATGGAAATCCATGGGTTTTAAATGGGCTGAACGATGTTGTTGGTATTTTGACGATCTAAAATTGTTTGAGGAAAATCCTAAGAGAAGTAGGAAGAGTAAAGAAAGAATTAATGAAAGACCATAAAGATATAGTCATGGGAAGTTCACGGTAGTGGCTGTTAGAGATTGGATTTTACAGTTTTAATTATAGAAAGAAATAGTATGGTGAAACTATTAAGTGAGTAGAGAATATATCTCTAGTTGATGTGAGAAGAAACCAAATGAAAATAATGAGAATGAAAAAAAAAACACGTGTTTTATTGTGACGACCCAGGAGTGCCCTTTTCCTCTGTTCCCCTAGCCTCACTCACTCGTATTGTCCGCTTTGGTCTGGGAGTACACTTATCCTCTGTTCCCCAAACCTCACGGCTTTATCCCGAGGGCTCTGAAGAACTCAGGTTTAATTCCCTCGAGCGCGTTAGTAGTGACTTGACATCTTGAGGAAGTCAAGGGTTCAAGTCACTACGGACGCGCTCGAGGGAATTAAACCTGAGTTCTTCAGGGCCCTCGGGATAAAGCCGTGAGGTTTGGGGAACAGAGGATAAGTGCACTCCCAGACCAAAGCGGACAATACGAGTGAGTGAGGCCAGGGGAACAAAGGAAAAGGGCACTCCCGGGTCGTCACATAAATAAGCATCTAAACAATGGTAGGAGAAATTTGACCAAGTTCTACTATTTAATGGGTTTTCTTCTATTAAAGTGGATAAATGTGTTTACACTAAACATCTTGATGGTGATTGTGTAATTATATACTTGTATGTGGGTGATATACTCATTTTTGGTACTTCTCTTGATATTATGCATAAGATTAAGAGTTTTCTTGCTTCAAATTTTGATATGAAAGATATGGGTGAAGCAAATGTTATTTTGAGTGTTAAAATCATAAGGATGAGTGATAGTATTAAGCAATCACAAGAACATCTTGTGGAAAAACTTCTTAGGAAGTTAAGACATTTTGATGATAAACTTGTGAGTGCCCCTTATGATTTTAGCATTCAATTTAAGAAAAATCAAGGAGATCGTGTGGCTCAATCTGAATATGCACAAATCATTGAGAGTTTGATGCATTTAATGAATTTATACGTCCTGTGTAAGAACCGATATTTTCCTAGCTAAATATGTACTTCTTATGTAATTTAGTGACATAAAGAAGTGATGTACTTACGAGATTTCTAGTATAAGATTATAGTACGTATTCGTAGAAGCCCAAGTATCCGAGAGTAATGAGAAATATATGATAATGTGATATATGAAGTGCACAGTAAATGAGTACGAAAGAAGTTATAATTCTATGATTAAAAAGGAGTTACGTGTGCACGTGAGTCAAACTAAAAGCACGTAATATGTATGCATGCAAACGTACACGCATGTATGTAAACGTATAGACATACGCAAATAATGATAAGAAAATAAATTGATGTACATATATACGCATAAGTATAGATATATGTACATGCAAATAAATGTAAATGCATAAGCATATAAATTAAATACATAAGTGTATAAAGGAAAATATACAAGTATATATTATATAGAATACAATTGTATAAATGGAAGAAATGTATATGTGGGAATATATATATATATATATATATATATATATATGAACATGGATAAATAAATAAATATTATAAGTGTATTACAATTTTATATATACTATACATAATACATAAAGTATGAGTTATATATATATTTTGTAATCTTTAATAAAAGATATATATATATATATATATACACTAAAAGTTTTGAAATATAATAGTCTTGTATTAAAGGTATATATATATTATATTATATTATATTATATTATATATATAATATAGTATACGGGATTGGGTGGGAAAAAAATCCCACCCAAAATCTGAATTTTTGCTCTGCACTCAAATCAACAACCACAATACTTAAAATAGTAATAAAATAAGCAAAAGGGGAAAAGAAAGAAAAAGCCTAAAGAAAACCCAGCCCTTTCCCGTTGCTTTCCTTCCCATTCCTCTGGACAATTTTTTTAGCTTTCCTTGCCTTTCCATTTTGTCCCCTCTTCATCTCCATCGTGTTGCCACTGTTGGGCAAAGTCGAATAAAGCTAAGGAGAGCTATTGGAGGACACAAGGTCTTCGAAAAATAGTGATAGCAACACAGCAAAAAGAATGGGTTCAAGGCATATGTCGGGATCGAACCAGACTTGAAGGAGAAAGGGGCTTCGTCTAGTGCTGTTCAGGCGAGATAATAGGAGCTGTTCAGGCGTCTTCAGGTGAGTTACTTGGACAGACGAAGGGCTGTTCTTGGTGGTTGCCACGAGCAAAAAATAAAGAGGGAATGGGCTACGAAGTATTTGGTCCGCCGCTACTCGAACCCTTGACATCCACCAAAAATAAAGAGGGAATGGGCTACAAAAAATATATATATACACACACACACACTCTTAACACGGATTTCTTTCGCGTCCGCCGCTACTCGAACCCTTGACATCCAAGCGATTTGAGTAACGACTAACCATTGGACCTGACGGGGGCCACCTCTAGAATCCAGAGCGAACAATACGGTTGAGTGCGACCGGCCCCACATGATACTGGTCGTCACAATAAACGCGCGTTTTATTGTGAGGCCCGCTTCCCGAACTACCTCACGCATCCGTATTGTCCGCTTTGGATTCTACAGGTGGCCCCCGTCAGTTCGGCTGACGTGGCACTTAGGTCCTCACGGATTTCTTTCGCGTCCGCCGCTACTCGAACCCCTTACTTCCCGTAAGTGTCGAGTAACGACTAACCATTGGACTAGCTGTCACGACCCGAAGGCCGCGACTTTCCTTTAATACTTATACTTTTCTTAGTCTACAAATTTATGGACTAAATTTTTCTTTTTCATTTTAAGGTTTGTATTCGATATCAATGTAGTTACTATACTATCTCGGTGACCTATAGTTATTCCATTTAAATATTTAACAACCACGGAAACGGTTCTTAGTTACATCCCAACTTGTTAAACAGAATATGTACTGTGCATCAATTTAAGTCTTACATGTAAACAAGTATTTTATAAGAAACATATACCTCAAAAGACTAGTACCAAGTCCATATACCATCTCCGATGCCCATTGAGCAGCTCACATGGAAGATGTTAACTTCAATAATCTGAAAGAGATGAAATTTAGTGGGGTGAGCAAAACCACGGCTCAGTAAGATACTAATATAAATACATGAGTAGGATTACACTGTCTTAAACTGCAATGCTTAAAACTTGTAAGGATGCAATTACAGTTAATCCTTTCTCATCGATACATCTCATTATCACTTCTCATTTCATAATCATACTTTGGCATGCTATCATCTCATATCAATTCTTATATTTACTTTTCATTTCATAATCATATTTCTGTATTCTATCATCTTTTATCAATTCTCATATCATCTCTTATCAATTCTCATATTGTGGATCATGATCACGGTGGTACGAAGTCATAATTCTCTTCGTGTATTTCTATATTCATGTTTCATATCATATCATATCATGACATCATATAGATTAAATATCGTTACCACCGAGTCATGATGCTCCTCATATATTCTTCATGTTTAATTGAGATATCCTATCGAATCACTTTACATTTAACATTCATATTCCCGTCTTAAATCAATTCATATCACTTATCGTATGGGAATTTATGATCACGATAGAGTAAGATCAGAATTCTCTTCATATCAATCTTATGTTCATATATCATATCATATCCTATCATGTCATCATATAGATGAAACATCATTAATGTCGAGTCATGACATCCCTCATGGAATTCTCATATACTAAGCATATTATCGTATCAGGGTTTAATATGCAATTCATGTAATTTTTCTGTATAAACCGCTATCATTTCAAATCATATCATATATACTTTAGGACATGCTCAACATATAAATTTTCAATTCATTTCAAGTTTGCCTTTAAGGCATAATAGAAACATATTCAATTTCAATTCATGTATTCGTTTTCAGAGCATGTCTAAAACATGTGCGGTTTTAAAACATTTTTCATATACTATAAATCATATCAGGTTTAGAGTTCATATCAAATCAATCTATACTCTAAATCGCATGTCGTTTCAAATTCGACACAAAATCGTATATAAATCATGTAAGTGTCGAAATCATTTATCATATACTTTTAAAACATTTACTGTAAATCATATCAGGTCTAAAGTTCATATCAAATCAAACTATACTCTAGACCGCATATCATGCCATGTTCGACACAAAATCACATATAAATCATATAAGTGTCGAATTCATATCTCATGGACTTTTAAAACATGTTTAAAACATGTACTGTTTCAAAACATATTTCATTTCAAATCTGTTTCATATACAGTATAAATCATATCAAGTCTAGAGTTCATATCAATAAAATCATACTCTAGACTTCATATCATATCGGTTAGAGACTAGGCTAGATCCCTATCATCTCTCTATCAATAAAGACTTAAATCACTGTAGCTAGCAGTGAAAATCATGTCATCGTCCCCTGGAAACCAACTAGGGCGCTATCTATGGCCATAGACCTCATCTCTCTCAGCCCCACTGATCAGGCGTGACTGAGACCTGTCCACGACTATTGTCGGAGAAACATATCTGCCTAATGAGCAAAGCTCCAATTAGGCGGTTTCCACTATGCTTTATTGAATTTAATTCTTTTAGGGTGCCTACAGTCTCATAAAACATTTAAATCTATAGCTTTATTTTCAATATCATGTAAAGCATATGGTAAAATTCTGTATGATATTTCATATATCAAAATATATATATCTACCATATACTTTCATTTCAAAACAAATCAATACTTTTCAGTATTCATATAAACATTATTAAAATGTTTCAAGTTGCAAGAAAGCATGCTTAAATGCGATGCTATAAAACATTTCAGTATGCAACTTCGGTATTATTTCCATCAAATACGCTGAAGCGATTCATTTAACTTTATCACCATCAATTATTCGATTTCAAGACTTTCTTTATGTCAAATCAGTAAATCACTATTCAATTCATTCACTATTCATTTAATTCAGTATTCAATTTGCTCAGTACTCAATTCATTTGGAAATCGAATCACTTGGTATTCAGACCATTCGGTATTCAATATCCTTTCTCGATCGTCATTGACTATTATAATCATTTATACACTTCATCATCAATATTAGGATCGCATCATTAATATGAATCCTCTAAGTTTCTATAAGCATTTAGACATCAGTTTCTAAAATAGTCATCAAGTTATCGAAATTATGCAATTAACAATATCATCCTTCAATATCTGTTCAAGAATCGACATCGAGGATAACAGAATCACAAAATCGATAGTCACTTATCAAATCCATCTATGATTTGATCTATTGATACATGTTCATCATTTTCGATTTGAGGTTCAATTTCATTTACTATCACAAAATCGTATCTAAATCCTCAAATCAATTTTCATGTGGCCTTTATGATTTTATTTGAACTTATGCAATTGTCAATCTTATTATTTAAGATCTATTCTAAGGTTATAAGCACAATCATCTTTCCACATATTTATCACTCATTTCTTTGAATCCATAATTGATCGGATTGTGTCGTAATTCAATCTCCATTTCGATCTCTCGAATTTGTCCATATTATCACTTTCGAAATTATTTCAAAATCATGAAATCGGACTCGGTAAATTCTGGAAATCATTACTCCGTTAATAACTTCACAATCCAATCATTCGACCATCGAAATTTCAACTGTGATCTTCTCTTCCAAGCTATATCATATAATTATCATCACTTTTATCCGTGATCCGTCTAATTAATAATTCCGTCTAATTAATAATTCCACCTCAATCTCAACTTGATACCATTTATGATATTAAAATTACTTGATTTATCGATTCTATAAGGTTTAAACCATGTAATTCATCACATTATCGTTTTCAACGATCTATCTTCTCATCGATTTCAATATCAAACACTTTCGGTAATACCATAAAATCCTTTCAATATTTATTTTCAATAATCATCTCCAAGATTCCATTTATGTGAGAAATTTAATCTTTTTCCTCAGATATTTTCCTAAAAATTTTGGCAGCATAACGGCTTAATTTCCTCTAAACCTCCTGCAAGGAAATACAATTTATAATTGCAGCCGTTGATTCTCACCAATTTTTTTACCTCTTACTAAGACCCCCACCATCAATTGTGGGTCCTCTTAGTATTTTTAACATCAATTAAATCAATTCATCATATATAAAAAAAATCATAATTCCATTAAAAATCATTTCATCAGAGCATTATATAAGATCATAAATCCCACATACAATATAATGCTACTAATGTTTTATAAAAGTATCTTACTTGTTCGCCAAAGCTTAGCGCACTTTCCGATTTTCGAGCCTTGCCGAACTCCACCTTTCGTCTCATTTCCGTTTTTTTAGCTACAATTTCAATAATTGAGACATATTTTCATTTAGAAAATAATCCAACAATTCCTAATAAATTCTATAGAAATATAGCAAAAACTTTTAATTTTCCTTACCCATTTCTTCTTCTTCTTTTTCTTCTTCCTTTTCCTTTTCCTTTTCCTTTTTCTTTTTCTTTTCTTTTCTTCTTTTTCTTTTCTTTTTCTTTCTCCTTCTTTCTCTTTTTCTTTTCTTTTCTTCTTTTTCCTTTCTTCTTCTTTTTTTTTTTCTGAACTGGGTCGGGTCGGGTCGGGTCGGACCGGGTCGGGTCGGGTCGGGTTCGGGCCGGTTCAGTTTGGCTTGGCCGGTTCAACTTTGGCTGACCGGTTCGGTCACCGGCGGCCACCCATTCCGGCGGTTCAGCCACTCCACAGCTTGCCGAGGTTGCCACGAAGCCGGATCTGGTCTCGGCTTGGCCCCATCACCGGCGACGGCACCGGATCTGGCGACGTGGGTTTCGGCTCCTTTCTCCTCCATTTCTTCCTTCCTTCGTCGTTTCCTTCACCGTCGGTGGCCTCCCTCTCCTTCGTTGACCCTCGCCGGTGGCGTTGGTGGCGGTGGCGGTGCCTGGATCGACCGGCACCGCCGATCTCCCTTCCTTTCTTCCTTTCGGTTTTCCGCTTCGTTTCGCACCATTTTTCTCTTTCTTTTTCCGCTTCGGGCCGCCGCCGGTCGCTTCTCCTTCTCCCCCTCGTCTCGCCGGCGACGCCCCTTTCTCCTTCCTCCTCCTCTCTCGGCCTGTAGGGGGCCGGTCCTTCTTTTGGAAACCCCTCCTCTGTTGTAAACAGAGGAGGAAAATGGGTGGGAATCGGGTATCCCGATTCCCGCCCGTTTTCAGTTTTCATTTTCTTTTTTTTTTTTAGTATATATATTTTTATATATATAATAATAATAATAACTATAATATATATATAATTATTATACACCATAATTATATATATATACACTATTCTTAATATGTATTTAAATACATATTTCGTATTAAAATATATATTTATATATATACTTTTACACTTTTAACACAAAATAATATTTATATAATATCATTATATAAATATACCAAAATATTTTTATTTCTTATTAAGTTTTGGATTTCTAAATATCCAAAATTATTTTCTCCATTTTCTTATTTAATTTGGATTTCCATTTATCCAAATTAAATTTCCTCCTTCATTTCTTATTTCCAATTTAATTTCCCTTTTAGTTTCTTATTTAAATTTGGATTTCCAAATTAAATTTTTCGGATACCTTATATTTATTTAGAAATTCTCGGTCTTCACATATAGGCTCATAGATATCATGAGATGAAATGAAATGCATTCATGCAATGCACGAGCATGCCATTTTACAGTTTTTAATTCACTTCCTTGAATTTTATTGCCATCAAGCATGACTTATTACTATACATGAAAAACCAAAATGATTTATTCTTATCATGTTTACAAGAATACTTTGGATGCTTGAATGGCTTTGAAAAGAATGAAATGATAGTTTTCACATATGTACGTATATACATGTAAATGATCTTCAGAAAAACATTACGTACATTAAACTATTTTTATATGAAAGATTGAATTGCTTTATGAGACTATAGGCACCCTAAGAGAATTAAATTCAATAAAGTATAGTGGAAGCCGCCTAATTGGAGATTACTCATTAGGCATAGATGCTTGTCCGACAATAGTCGTGGACAGGTCTTAGTCTCGCCTGATCAGTGGGGCTGAGAGACATGAGGTCTATGGCCATAGATAGCGCCCTAGTGGTTTCCAAGGGACGATGATATGATTCTTCACTGCTAGCTACAGTGAACTAAGTCTTTATTGATAGAGAAATAGGGATCTAGCCTAGTCTCAATTGATATGAAATGAAGTTTAGAGTATGCCTTTAAAATGAAAATGAACTCTAAACTCGATATTGATTTACAGTATATGAAACGCATTTTGATGCTATATGTGATATGAAATATACTTTCAAAGTATATATGATATGAAATGTGCTTCAAATAAATATATGCGATATGAAATGTATTTCAAAAAGTATATGTGATATGAAATATGCTTCAAAAAGTATATGTGATATGAAATGTATTTCAAAAAGTATATGTGATATGAAATATGTTTCAAAAAGCATACTTGACATGAAATGAAAAAGCTTGCATATTTCAAGCATGTCTTAAAAGAATACATGAAATGTATTGATATTTTACATGTCTTGAACTTGTTTAAAAGAATATGTATTACATGTTTTATGACTGTAACTACTTCGTTCATAATTACATGTCAAAGGTTATATCATGGTTTCATAACTTAGACATTTCATGACATGTTGAAGCATAGATGAACTGAATCTGAGAACATGACGGGTATATGATCGCATGATGAATAAGAGAATGACTGATAGTAAATTTTCCTCACATGACATCATGCATGGCATATAGAACAGTATAATTCTAACTCTGCACTTATATAAATGACTTACTAAGCCTTGCTCATTAAACGCTATTTAAATTTTTCAGATTGAGCACGGAGTTGGGGGAGTATTTCGAAGCTTTTCGAATAGTCCCAAGCCTGAAATATAGTCCCAACTCTCCAAAGAGATTTTTTGTGAACATTGGGTATACATACTCTTCTTTTGTCTCCATTATCAATTCAGTCTGTTTTTGATTCAGTACTTAGATGGGATGTAATCTAATATAAAGAATAGTATCTGGACTATAGAAATGGTGGAAGTATAGAATTGTTGATTTTGCATGAGTATGAATATGAATTGAATAGCATGAATATGAATTGAATAGCATGAATAAGTGACCGAGTAAGAAAATGTAAACCGTAAGATACAATGTCATGAATTAGAGATGAACTTGGTCATAGGAATGCTAGAATATAATCAACTGCTATTCTAGGAAGCATGAGCTGGATATTTCTTGTAATTTTTATGCAAGAAAATAATTCGGGTAAAGTGATAAAAATAGGCGAGGGAGTTAACGTCCCGAAACAAAATTCACTACATTGCACTTAGACAAAACAGATATAGGAAATTGAAAAATTAGCCCTAATTTCTACGCATCCGTACAAGTAAGAGGCACCGTCACGGCCTTCAGGTCGTGACATCCTGACATAGCCTATGAAGTGTTTAGGTTGAGTCCATATACTCATAATCCTAATCATGACTATTAGGGTGCATTAGAAGAACTCATGAGATATTTGAGAGGTACCATGGACTATGGTATTTTATATACTGGATTTCCTACTATATTGGAAGGATATAGTAATGCTAATTGGATTTCATATTCATATGAGACAAAATCGACTAGTGGTTCTATTTTTAACCTTGGTGGGAGTGCTGTTGCATGGAAATCATCCAAATAGGTTATTATAGCTAAATCCATGATGGAATTAGAATTTATAACTTTGGATTGGCTGATAATGAGGTTGAATAGTTGAGAAACCTCCAAGTTAATATTTTGTTGGGTTTAATACCAACATTTTCTGTGTCTATGCATTGTGATGCCAAGCCTCAATAGCCATTGCAAAAAAAAAATCAATGGTAAAAATAGACACATTTGCTTGAGATGTGATTAAGCAACTACTAAATGATGGAATTATACCAATTGATTATGTGAAGTCAGAAGTGAATTTGGTTGATCTTCTAACTAAACCTTTAAGGAGAAAATAAATGTTTAAAACATCAAAGGGAATAGGACTTAAGCCAATTCAAGATAAATGGTGATAGTAACCCAACCTCTGTGTTTGGAGATCCCATGAATAAGGCTTATATAGGTAATAGGAAGTCACTGTTATTCTTGCTAGCACTAATAAATTTGTCCATTCTTATGATGTGTGTAAGTGCTAGATTGCATGTATTTGAGAGAATTAGCAAAAGCTCTTAATGTTTTTCATATCTCTTATGGGTGGTGTATATCTGTCGTTAATCAAGAATACGATTCCCAATTAATCTATAACTAATTAATTCACCTAGGATACGATCTCTAGATAAAATTATTTGCAGCATTAGAAACTAGAAAGATATGAGTTAACGTTAAGTAACAAACACATACGATGTAAATTTGTTTAACATAAACTTCCATTCCCCTAAGCCTGTTGTGATTAAACCCAAACGCAATTATGGACCTAAGTTTTTAATCTAGGAGTAGATTATTTAATTAAACTAAATAGTAAGCCTCCTATCTAATCAATTAAACAATCATAAAATCATGCTCTGGGAATTTTAGATGTTTAATAACAATTATGTCATAAGTTCATAATCTCACAATCAAGGTTTCCAAGAATTATTAAATTACCTCATAATTGAATTAACAAACTACTCACTAGACATGTTCAAGATTAAACAATTCATGTTAAATATTATCAAGAAATCAATTATCATGCAAAAGAACAATCAATATATCAATCTTTAATAATATTAAACAAGAACTAATAAATCAAGATTAAAAAAGATCTAGCCCACAAACAATCATTAAAACTTAACAAGAAACAAAATTAAACCATTGGACTATTAAAGAATCAGCAGGAATAATATTAAATCAAACAACAAAGAAAAAGTCCCTCCAAGAAAAGAATAAGAATCAGTTTTTAAAGAAACAATTTATAAATTAAGAATTAACGAAATCTATTGTACTTTAATAATCTAAAAATCAGAATTTAAAAGAAAAGAAAAAGAAGAAATTAGTTTGTAAAAAGAAAGAAATTAGAATTGAAAGATGAAAGAAAGAAAAAATAATAATTAAAAAATCAACAATAGAGAAAAAAATTTAAAAAATAAAATTTTTATTAAATCTACTCTAAGAACCATACAAGAGAGAAGAGGGGGAAAAGGGACGAGTGTGATGATTTTTACGAGAGCTAATGCTCTTTATTTAGGCTTAAGAATGTTAGGTAGAGTAGAAGTCTGAGAAGTGTTTTAATTGGCTTAAACTCTTTTTAGAACTTCTATCTCTTTACAATTCTTTTTCTACTCAAACTCTTTTTTCCTACTTTATTACATTGCCTTAAAAATAATTACAACTTTAAGACATAAAAAAATTTTCAGACATTTCTTGTCACTACCAAATTTTGTCTTCACAAAATTTTGTCTTAACAAAATCTTTTCTTGGCCTTGCTTTTTTGAACTCTTTCTTAAAATAGAAATTATGGGCAGATTTTCATTAGAACTTTCCATAAATAGTTGAACCATCAAATGAACTCCAATTTTTGCGATCTTCTACATTCCGGAAACCTTGAGAAGACCTCTATAACTTCCATAAGGTCACTTCTTGAGATCAAGTCATTAAGATGGTAAAAAATGCCAATATTTCAAAATGGACAAAAATATCTACATTATGTTCTTTTTAGCTTCAATTAATTCCAACTTTGATATTTAATACCTAAATCATAAAATAAACATTAGCAAGCTCTTTTAGGCATAAAACATCAATAAAGCAAATATATTAGCACATATATAATTCACAAAATATCATCCTATCAAATTCTCCCACACTTAGGTTTTTGCTTATCCTCAAGCAAAACTTGAACTAAACTAACCCCTAAATAACCAAATCCTTAAGTCAATAACTATATGTATTTGATTTGTTTCTGGGAGAGTTCCAAGGTATTTAAATTTTAAATTACCTTAGACTAATAGATTTATCACAATGAAAAAAAATGGTGATAATTAAATACACTAAATTAGAGGATGATGTGAAGCTTAGTGAACATCTAATTCCGTGATATGTGAATAATTATCATTGATCTAATTTCAAAATTATGGCAAAATGGATGTGTGTGATGCTAGTCATTAATTAAGTGAATATATGTCTTACTATAGAATATCCCTTGAAATGGCTCCCTCTTCGAAGACCACAATTATTGAGTTAAATAAAGGTGGGAAGCTGAATGGGAATAATTATGAAATGCTGACTTAAACTGAGAAGAGGTGAATGAGTTTATCACTAATTTTTCTATCTTAAGTCAATTATCAACCAAATAACAAAGACAAACACAATTAATATGAAAATTCAATGCTCTAAGTAAATTGATGAAGGAAGAGAGATTTTAAACACAAGATTTATAGAGGTTCGGCCAAACTCGAGCCTACGTCCTATCCCCTTGAGCTCCTTGTCAAGGTTGGCGATTCCACTATTCCAAGTGACTCTTTACACACCTCTTTGAAGGTTGGTGAGACCTCTTACACTTCCTTTTATAGCTTAAGAAGAAACCCTCAATTTGTGAGAATCACATATTATGATACTATTATACGTGTAAGACTTCTCACCACTGTTCAATTCCTATATATTTCGTAGGTATTAAGGGAAACAGCCTGGTGGGCCTGTAACATCCAAAATTATAAAATTCCGAACTAACTTTTTCCTTGCCATTACTATCTTTCTCATTCAATCACTCGGTATCAGTTAGTTTGCATTCGGTGTTAGTGTAAGTTCAATTTACAATTCTCCATTTCAATTAAATCTTTTATACCATTTAATTAATTAATCCATTAATAATAAATAAGAAATCAGTATAAAATCTGTAACATAATATTTACAATTCTATTTATAACAATTCAATGTAATTACATTCCACAAAATTCATATACTTTCCTTAATCAGTCACTACACTATTTACATCCCAACATTTATTTACAATTGTTGTGCATACATTAGTCTGAATATATATATATATATATATATTATATAAATATATATATATAATTTTACATATACCTAGTCACTGGGTACTTTAAACTTCTAAGAATTTTCTTCAATTAACTTGTCGTAGCAGTTGGCACGTATATTGATGGACTATATCTGAGATGCTGAGTAAGGGGGTGAGCTTTGGGGAAAGCCCAGTAAGAAACACATATAAAAGTGCGTACTTTATGCAGTTAAGTAAAAATAACTTATTTTACAATTATGAGAAAAACATATTAAATATCATATTAAAATGCATAAAAATATTTATTTCCTAACGGTACACTAGGGAACAGTATAGGAAGGATACTATAGTCAGCTAGGTAATCGGGTAGAGTATGGGAGGTACTTTGAAGTACTTGTCATGTTCCGGTCCCTAGATACGACTATAGGGAGTAAGCAATTGGCGATGAAATCATTAATCAGTATAAAACATTTAATAATTTATGCAATGCAATTTCAAATTGATATCAGTATATAAAACAATTTATTTAAGCAATTCTATAAAGCAATTTTAGTGAAAATATCAGTAACTAGAACAGTAACATTTCAAGTCACGATATAAGCGATACTTTTCATATTGTCATCTAGTACAATAAAACAATTCATTTAAAATTGTCACTATCAATCATTCGATTTCAAACCTTTCTTTTTGTCTATCAAATCAGTAAATCAGTATTCAAATCATTCATAATCGATCATTACAGACAGTTATGCCCAATCGAATCATGCACATACAGTAAACAGTAACAAATGGCCATCATCGTACAGTCACAGTTTGCACTGGTCAGGTGCTCACTGTGGAAATCTGTGGATTTGACCATAGTTCCACAGTCATAAACAATAAACCTGTGGACTTGATTAAGGTCTCGCAATCATAAACCTACGGACTTGATTAGAGTTTCGCAGTCATAAGCCTATGGACTTTATTAGTGTTTTGCAGTCATAACAGTATGCATGATCACTAAATAACGACCGTCTTAAAACATTTTCATAAGTCATTTTATTCAATAGTAGAAATCATTTTCAAATAACATTTATCTTCAGTCAGTCCAAAATCATATAAAGAAATACTTATTACATTTAATGAGAAATCATGAAAAATTATAGTTTATGCAATTTAAAACATTTCATATAAATCATATCATCTAAATCAATTCATGTAAATCATTTAACGTAATGCAATTCAGGTAATGCAATATTTAGACTTGTATGAAGTTAAGATAAATTCTATTTCTTGTATTCATGAAATTTGGGTGAGAAAACAGTTAAGAATTTGATTTCCAAAAATTCCCAAATGTGAGTAAAACAGTTCCTATGCAACTCCCATACATGTTTCTTACTTCTACTTCCTTGCAGTATAAAATCCGATTGAGCAATTTGCGCCTCTTTATCTTTCAATTTCCTAGCACTGCACATTAATCCCAAATGTATTTAAAATTTCATATTCCAACTATAATAATAATAATAATAATAATAATAATAATAATAATAATAATAATAATAATAATAATAATAATAATAATAATAATAATAATAATAATAGTAATTATTATTATTATTATTATTATTATTATTATTATTATTATTATTATTATTATTATTCTATTAATTCTATCTTCTAATCTATAATTTTCAATAATTAATTTATTTTATCTCCTACTAATTGCCAAACATAATTTCAATTAAATCCTATTCTTTTTCTTAAATTCCATGTCACTAATAATTCCAAATTACATTTAAAATCCCATATATATTATATTAAATATTTTATAAATTTCCTATCTTTCGTTTTAGTCAATCTCAATAATTTATTTATTTAGTTTTCCTATTAAGTACCTTAATATGACTATACTTAAATTGAAATCTTTTTCCAATTTTAATTTTCACCAATAATTCATATTTCAATTCTAATAATTATTCTATTAATCCTTATTTTCCATTTTATCACTTTTCATGATGAATTTACTTTATTTCTTATTAAATACCAAAATTTAATTATAATTAAATTGACTTATTCCCCTCATTTTAATTTCCTTAAAATTCTATTATCTTTAATTATTTACTATAGTCAAATATTTCATTATTAAATTATATTTATTATTTTTAATTCAAATTTTACTAATAATCTTTATTCATTATTAATATTAATTTCACCATTTGCTTATACCAAATTTACTTCTATTTTATTAATTCCCAAAATCAATTTATTTTATTTTCTATTAGAAAACACAATATAATTACAATTAAATCATTTTCTTTTCCACATCTAATTTCTTCAATAATCCTATTAAACTTAGTTTATGTTCATTTAACCATTAAATTATAAATTTAACATGAAACCCCACAAATTTCCACTTGGCCGGATACATACTATTACTCAAACTCATTCTTTTCTAGTTTTAATTTCATTAGTAATCTTTGCTTACTTAATATATTTATTATACTCCTTCCATAATTATAAAATTACTTCAATCTCATACAAACTACCCTTGATTAAATACTTCCCCCTTTATACATCACTATACATATTTCAATTAGAGGTGGCAAAAATTGACCCGAACTCGAAAATCCGCCCGAATCTACTCGAGACTAGCCCGAATTGACCAAAAAAGTCAAAAGACCGTAATCGAAAAAGCCCGTAACCAAAAAGCTCAAAACTGAAAAAACCCGAAACCGAAAAAGCTCGAAATCAAGACCGATCAGATCCGAAACTCGTAAAAAACTGAATTTATAACACGAGAAAACCTGAATTATAATTATATAATTATTATTTAAAAATAAATAAATAATTGATATACTTTTTTAATTAAAAATTTTAAAATTTTGAAAACAATTATTATTTATTATACAATTTTATCAATTATGTATTACCAGCAAATTAAATATTGAATCTTTTTAATTCATTTAAATTAAATTAATTTAAAACATCATAACATATGATATCCAATAATCTTTAATATTATACTTATTGCATTTATCATAATAAATATATTATTAATTAAAAATTTGAATTATAAAAATCTTTTGAACATTTTATTATTTTTATTTTATAATAAAATTTTAATTTTAATACAACAATAAATCAAATATATAAAAAATTATATAATTTCAATATTTGTTTGAAACTTTGAATTTGACATTTTGTGCAACACATTAAAAATATTTTTAATAAAATTAAATTTAAACTAAATTTTCTTAAAGTTTCATGTATAGAAAGATATTAAATTTAGATTAAAAAAAACTAATCTTTAAATTAAAATTCAAGTTTTTAAGATTAGAAAAAGTTAAGTAATTAAATTAAACAATACAAGCATAATTTTTTTTACAAGCTTGGTCATCATTAAAAGAGAAAATTATAAATCAAGCTAGTGGTAATTTTATTTTTATCCTTAAAACAAAAGACATTAATAAATCAAGCTATTGGTAATTAATTATTTATTATATTATAATAACCTTATACATGAATAAACCAATTTGGTATCTTATAATAATGATTTGTATATTATATTATAATAATCTTTCAAGAATAAATTATGTAATCTCTTAATGTGTAAGTATTATTTTGATAGAATTAAGTATTTATTAAAAATAATTTATTTATTTATTTATTAACTATTAAATGTAAAATTAAAGTGTGGATAAAAATAATAATTCTAATAGTAAATTAAAGTGTAATCTAATAATATATTAGAGCAGTATTACTGTGTAAGTGATAATTTTAATAAAATTTATTTTTTATACTTTATTAATATTATTAATTATATTTAAATAACTAGCATTATATTAATTAATTTAGTAATATCTATTATTTAACATTTTAATTAGATATTTGATCAATTGGTGTATATCTAATATTATTATGTTAATGTGAATATGAAAAAATTAGTACTCAATTGGTGTATAACTGTATATCATATGATTATATCAAATGTTATTATTTATAATATAATGTAAATTGGTGTATATAACTTATTTAATTTAACGTTCTAAATTTTTAATGAGATATTTGATTAATTAATGTGTATGAGTACGATTATATTTAATATAATAATGTTATATTATGATTTATATACAAACCAAAAACAAAATAAATAAAAAATTGAGGTAATTAATTGACCAATTATTCATAATATTAAGTATTTTTTAATGTATACTGTAGACACTTAATTTTGTCCGAATTTACAAATTTTTGATAAATTCGATACTTATTAATTTTTTTGAAGTTATTTTAAAATTTTTCGAATGACTTATTGTGATAACCATAAATTTTTCATTTATTAGAAATTATAAATATTGGAAATAAATATTGGAGCAAATAAATATTGGAAATAAATAAATAAATAAAATTATAAGAATGGGATACTAGTGAAAATCCTGAGAATTGAGAAAGGAACGGATAGTGAAAATCCGAGTGAAGAAGAGTTAAATGAGAAATTATGGAAAATAATGAACGGAGGAAAATTAAATTGGATAAATCAAAATCCAAATTAAATAAGGAAAATGAGAAATGAAAATAAAATATGATTATATAATTACAAATTATATAAATGTATTTTGATGTAAATACATATGTATTTAAATACCGTATGGTATATAGTATATATTAATATACATTGGTATATATAAGTATATATACTATTTGATAAATTTAAATAATACATATGTATTCAAGTATGACATTTTATGTATATATAAGTACATACATATTTGAGAAAATGTAAATATTAAATTACATTAAAGTTTGAATGTATATATATTGTAAATACAATATATATATGAAATTATTACATTTATATGAATATTTATATAAATGTTATTTAATTTAAAGTGCATGAAAAATATATTTTTATGTGTAAATATATATTATTAATATATAATTTATATATTTATATAATAAATAGTACAAAGTACTATATAATAAAATAATATAATTATAATTAAAATAAAATACAAAAAAAAAAGAAAACAAACAGAATCGGGAAGACTCCCGATTCTGTCTCCCCGAAGGGCGACCGCCCCTTCGCCGGAGAAAGGAAGAGAGAGATGGAGGAAGACGGAGCCGGCAAGGAGAGGAAAAGAAGCCGGTGACCGGAAGAGAAAAAGAAACGACGGAAACAGGAAGGAAAATCGAAGGAAAAACCGACGGAGGCAAGGAAGAAAAAAGGAAGAGAAAGTGGCGTTGCCGGCCAAATCGGTCGTCGCCACTGCCACCGAAGCATCACCGGGGGAAGAGGAAGAGGAAGGAGGCCACCGGAGGCGCGGTGAACGGTGGAGGAGGGCTGGCGAAGAGGCAGAAGAAATCGAAGGTAAACCGACTCGATCCGCCGCCGTGCCGTCGATCCAGGACAAACGGAGGCCAAATCCCGCTTCGCTGTGACGCCAGCCAGCTGTTGAGCCACCGAGCCGTCGGAGAATCGGCCGTCGGCGTGGAACCGGCGAGGAAGGAGGCAGACCGGTCTGGTCGGGAAAAAGGAGAAAAAGGAAAAAGAAAAAGAAAAAGAAAAGAAAAAGGAAAAAGAAAAAGAAAAGAAAAGAAAAGAGAAAAAAAAAGAAGGAAGAAAAGAAGAAAGAGAAAAGAAAAAGGAATTTCGAGAATTTGAAAAATTCTCGAGAATTCGAAAATTAAGGGAAATCCCGAGAATTACGGGAATCGGTAAGAAATCCCAAAAAGTATTAAATTATTTAAATAATTTATTTATTTAAATAATTATGAAAAAATTCTAAATTTTAAAATTTAAATTCCAGAAAATTCCCTCGATGACCAAGCCGATGGAATCGGGCGAGGTGAACACGGGCGCGACCTTCGAGAGGCAGTCGCCGACCCGAAACAGGTAAGGGAGACATGTGCCGCCTGTAAGGATATTCGACCACATGTTTTAAATTATGCATTTAATTTATAAATGCAATTTATAATGATTGGTTTTGAAATTTGTGGTGATTTATCAGTTTTAAATTGTGGTGAAATACCGGTTGAGAAATATAAACTGTATTTTTCATGCAGGAGGCTAGCCAAATCGGCAGCCGTTATACTGCCAAAAAATTATCAAAAAATTACTGAAATTTACCGAAAATCATCGGAAACCATAATAAATGATTTGATTTCACGTGAAACAATTTTCAGGTACGAAAATCGAGAAATCAAGTAAATTTCATAAAACATGAATATAGTGATATTTAATTTTAAAATATTCATGTTTTCGAGTATGGTGAAAAGGAAATCACCGAAAATTCACCGGTAGGTGATATTTCACGTGAAACGAGATGAAAATGAAAAAGAGACCGAAGTGAATATTTTTATAAATATTCTTAAATATTCACTTGATTTAATATAAAACCTTTTATGGTTTTAATTGTGAGATAAATAATTATATAAATTCCATAAAGGTTAAAAAATGATGGAAAACTATGATTTCGAGACTAGAGGTCTCTACACGTGTTTTTAAAAAGAAACATGGTTACGGGATTTATGAATTTAAAAAAAAAATATTTTATTACTGAACTGAAAGCTACCGTATACTATTTACTGATGGGTAGCTACTGCTTACTGTTACTGATTGAACCGTATCGAAATACTGTTTTACTGAATACTGAATATACTGTTTTACTAAACTGTACGATACGGTTACTGATTTGAAAAGAGAAATAAATGTTTATTCTAAAAGAATAACATAAGAATTATTTCTAAGATAAAAATAATCGCAAAAGTACTTATCCAATGATTGGATAGTTGCGAACCACTGTACTGTCACGTGTTTTACTGTACTGAAGAGAAGAGAAGTAAACCACTGTTTTTATTACTGAACTGCCACGTGTTTTAAAGTATACTGAAGTGAAAAGAAATAAGTGGTTTACTTTGTGGAAAAACAAAAATTATATCATTTTGAAAACAACGAAATTAGTACTCTCTACAGTTGCTTCTAGGTTTCAGAACAAGTCAAGTATTTCAAAATACCTGCCTTACTCTATCTGGATCCCTAGCCAACTGTAGTATCCTTCCTTCATGTGTGCCTAGAGCCAGCTAGGAAGATTTTAAAGAAAATGAAAAAAATTATTTTCAGCATATAGATAGCTGAATATCAAGTGTGACATATAACTCTCTTACTGAGCCGTGGTTTGCTCACTCCCCAATTTTAACATTTCAGGTTTTGATGATGGTGAGATCCAATATTTGTGGATTACGGCTGCACGTAATGGACAATGTGATAGACCGACTAAGATATATCAGGTATGATCATTTATTTTCTGTATTTAGACATGTCTACAGTACTATATATTTGTAATTAAGATAGGGGATGTGTATAATGTTAACAATATTTTATTAAATTGTTTAACATCAAGTGTAAAGTAAAGTATCACAGACAGCCCAATCGGATAAATTGTGTAAAATAAGGTGAAAAATGTGGTAACGGGGCGTTACACTTGTTATTAAGCTCAATTAAATTAAGTTTTCGACAAGAGAACAAGAGTGAGGATATTTAATTTAAATCGATTCAATGAAAATTCTATATTTGTCTATTTTAAATTTTGGGTTTCATTATAAATTCTTTGTGTATGGGCTTTAAGGCCCAAATCTTAATGGGCTAGCATTTAGTTATTTATTTATTTTCATTTTTAATTATTTATTTTGTTTTTATTTATTTTTCTTTCATTTGATTTGATTTGATTTGATTTGATTTTTATTTTGATTTTTTTATTATTATTATTATTTTATCTATCAGTGCATTTAATAAGGTTCTCTTCTCCATACCTGACACCTCCATTAGCCACTATCGCAAGTCACACCCAGGCACAACACTGTCCACTCAGCCATCTCTGCAGAGTGCATTTTCCACTAACTCCTCATTCCTAAGCAATCACCATTGAAGACTGAAATTTAAAGATAAAATCCTAAGGATAAAATATTTTTGCTAGATTAAAGGGTTGATCCTAATGACTTTAAAAAGAAAAAAATTTGTTCTAATAAGGGGGTTCGGCTTCTCTCCTCTCGCTCTCACCAGTCCCGACTCAGCCAAAATAGCCCCTCCCATTTCAGTCACGATCGGAGGCAACCAAAACCATACAAGCCCCAACCCTTACCCTTCAGCTCACTACGTACAGCCACCAACCACTACCCAAATCACCACCCTCCAACCACTACCCAAATCACCACCCTCCAACCAACCTCACCAAACCTCAACAACCCCTCGGCTACACTCGGACCCGAGGCACCATCACCAAGCCATCACCACCGAAACCACAACACCATCACCGAACCATCACACACCTCACAAAACCCATTACAACAAAAACCCAAAACCCGATCTCACCACCCTTTTTGGAATCAACTATCTCTCACTCATTTTTCATCAGCTCAGACCAATTCCTCTGAAAAAGAAAAATTTTTGGGGAAGCAGAGATCACTAATCAATTAGCAGCCAAGCAGAAAATTCAACAACCAAAAAAACTCAGCATTTTTCAAGCCACAAACACCCCTGCCTCAACCATTCTCCGCCCTCTTTCAAGCCCATTCACTGTCTCGTAATCCCTGCCAACGTGAACCACCATTACCTACCCATTCGGCCATAGCTCTTTTCTTCTTTCTTTAATAGACTCAATACCACCACCCACGGCTCCCACATTCAACCCTTCGGCCTCACCGAACCCCACTAACCTCTTGGCTTCATTCGAACTCAGTCACCATCTTAAGCCACCACCTTCACCACTGCTGCTCACCAGTTCAGCTCCTGCCAACATACTCAAGGCAGCAAACATAAACTAACAAAACACACACACACACACATATACTCATGACCACCACACAAACCACCAAGACCGAAACCTTTATCCCAAATCTGCCCGAACCACAACCTCCATCGACACTCTACCACTAATTACATAATAAACCTTGCCCATTTCCTCCTCGTAGCCACCAATAGAAAGGGCTCAGAACCCTGAAAACCCCTAACTCTAGACCCGAGAACTCCCAACTCAGTTCATTCAACCCGAAACCCTTACTAGGCCACTAGTCCCATGGAACCCAAACCTCAAAACAACCTTGAATATAAACACATACCCGCCTACAAAAACAAACAAAACATCATATCCAAGCCACAACAAAAATCAATAAAACAAATGAAGGTGTGTTGGATTTAGGGGATTCCAAAAAGGAGTTGAGTTTCAAAATTTGTTGAGGAATCCGCCAAGAAGGAGAGGAAGGCTGTACTGAAGTGTGGTGTTGGTTTGAGTGGCAAAAAGTGGCATTTCAAGTTTTGAATCACAACTTATCTTTGTAGATCTAGGGAATTTTAAAACATTTTATCTAAAACTAAGGCCGAAAACAAAAAGAGGAGGGGAAGATCTTTCCGAAAGTAAGTTCCATTTTGGTTTTGGATGCCGACGAGCGGTCGCAGAAGGTGGCCAGTAGTGGTCCGACGGGCTGTGGACGGTTGTGGAAATCGAAGAAAGGTAGAGAGCCTGAGAAGGCTCTACAATTTTTTGGAAAAAATAGAAGAAAGTGAGGAAAAAAAATTTTGGAGGCTTTTATAGTGGTGCAAAACGCACCATTTGGAGCAAGAGTAAGGGCAAGATCCATGGGTGAACCCAACCCGATTCGGGATCCGCGTGCTGCACCGACCCGGATCGGCAAAGATCTGACCGGCGAACCCCATTGGGCCAGATTTGGTGGGCTCCTGTTGATCTGGCCCAATTCTATTGAGCCCACCATGAGGAATACTCTTGGGCTATCTTGCTTAGGCCAACTTTAAAGAAATCTTGGGTTTTCAAACCTAAATCTCTTGGTTATATTCTAAACTTTATGATTTATTTATTTACCTAATTATTTGCATATTTAGGTTATTTATGAGTTATTCATGTTATTTGATAATTTGATATTTATGTTGTAAAAAAAGGGAATATGTAAGGATTTGTAGAATTTACAACAAATATTAGTTTTAAGTTTAATCAATATAATTTAATTTTAATCCTTAAAATATATATATAAAAGAAAAAATAAAAAATAATAATAATAATTGTGATAACCGTAAATTTTTCCATTTATTGGAAATTAGAAATATTGAAAATAAATATTAGTAAAATTAAATAAGGGGAAATAAATAAAATTTGCGAGAAACGGGATATTGGTGAAAATCCTGAGAAATGAGGAAGTGATGAATAAGGGAATTCGTGTGAAGGAAATTAAATGAAAATAAAAATAAAATCGTTGAAATTCCCGAAATTAAGGAAAGTGAGGAATTTAAAATTGGATAAATTGGAAATAAGGGAAGGATAAAACTATGGGAAATAATGAAGAGAAAAATTTAATTTAGAGAATGAAAATCCAAAATTTAATAAGAGAATAAGAAAATAAATGAAATATATTTATATAATTATATATTATATAAATGTATTTTTTTTACCAATACATATGTATTCAAAATATTATATAGTATATTTTAAAATACATTGTTATATATATAGAAAATATATATATATACTATTTCATAAATTCAAATAATACATATGTATATAAATATAATGTTTTATGTGTATATATAATTATGTAAATACATATAGAAGAAAAGTAAGTATGGTTTTATATTAAAGTTTATATGTATAAATATTTTATTATAGCATTTATATAATTTATATATATAAATGTTACTTAATTTTAAGTATATATATAAATATACACATATATACTAGACATGTATTTTGTAATGTACAATATATATTTTGTATATAATATATATTGTATAATATTAAGTATGAAATAATGTATGTATAACATATAATATATATTATATGTATAAAATATATGGTATAATATATAGTATATAGTATACAAAAAATAGAAAGAAGACAAACCAAAAAGGAAATGAAACAGAAAACAAAAGGGAGGGAAAAAATCGGGAAAGACCCGATCCTCCCCCAGCCAAGGGCCGACGGCGGCGGAGCTGCCACCGCCGGCGAGGGAGGAAGGAGAAAGAGACGCCACCGGCCAGAGAAAGGAAAGAAGCTGCCAGCGGCGTGAAACGAAAAACGGAATCAACGGAAAACGAAAGAAATCCGAGAAGAAAAGAAAATGGCGGACGGTGGTGCCGGTCGATCCAGGCACCGCCACTACCACCGAAGCTTCACCGGAGGAAGAGGAAGCCGATGGAGGCCACCGGAGGTGCAATGGACGGCGGAGGAACGCTGGCGAAGAGGAAGAAGAAACCGAGGCAAAACCGCCTCGATCCGCCTCGTGCCGCCAATCCAGGGCAAACGAAGGGCACCGGCAAGTTCGTCGTGCAGCCGGCCAGCTGAGGGACTCCCGAACAGCCGGAGAACCGGCCGCCGGCGAGGAACCGGCGAGGACAGGAGTTGGACCGGTCTGAACCGGTCTGACCGGGAAAGGAAGAAGAAAAAAGAAAAGAAAAAGAAAAGAAAAAGGAAAAAGAAAAAGAAAAAGAAAAGAAAGAAAGAAAAGAAAAAGAGGAAAAAGGAGAATTTCGGGAATTCGAAAAATTCCCGGAAATTCGACAACCCGGGATTTTTCAAAGTTCGGTAAGAAATCTTCCTGAGATTTAATTTTCAAAAAAAAATTAAATAAATTATGAAAAATTCTAAAAAAATTAGAATTTTAATTCCAGAAATTATTTTCAGCAATCGAGATAAGGAATCGGGAGAAATGGAGCGCGGGCGCGATCGATAAGCGGAAGTCGCCGACTCGGAAAAAGGTAAGGGATGCATGTACAGCACTGTAAGGATACTCAGTCTGCATATTTTAAATTGAAATATTTTATGCAAATATTTTATGAAAATTATTATGATGCAAGAATTGCTGAAAATAATTTGGGAAGAAGTACTGGCTGAAAGATTTAAAACTGTATTTTTTCGTGCAGGAGGTTAGTAAATCGGCAGCCGTTATGCTGCCGAAAATTTTAGAAAAAAACTTTATAAAATCATATTAAATGATTTTATTTCCGAATTTCGATAGTAAATCACGAAACATGAGGAAATTACTAAATTTCATAAAACATGAATATAATGAGATGGAATTTTAAAATATTCATGTATTCGAGAATGGTGACAATGAAATCACCGAAAATTCTCGAAATAAATAAATTACACGAAATACGAGAGGAAAGATGAAGTGAAATATAGTGAATATTTTTATAAATATTCACTAAAGGATTTTAAACCTTATGGTTTTAAATTATGGAATTTTATATTTATATAAATTCAATAAAGGTTTATTTTATGATGAAAATACGGTTTTGAGACTGGTTGGCATTCCTATCATGCTGATGCATGATATGTGACCTGTTTAGTCTCGGTCGATGCCTAAATCAGTGATCCACCGAGGACAATATAGGTTATGGTTATAGATTTGACCGGCGTATTTCCTTACCCTCCGAGGTTTATAGTATGATAAGACTGATGTCTATCTTAGACTCTATAAATGATAGGTGATATGTTAAAAAGGAAAGTATTTTACATAAGATGGAATATGCCAACCGGAAAAATGTGATACATGATGGGTGACATGTGAAAAGAACATGTTTTATATAATATGATAAGAGAATCAATTGAATTATAGCATTTTTACAAAATGCTCATTTAGGTACTGATTATAGTACCGTGAGATGATTCTCATAAGACATGAGATACAAACATGTAATATGTTTTCAAAAAGGAAGAAATGATAATTCTAATATTCTTTCTATGGTCTTAAATGGAATATGAGATCATAAGTACTACATGAGATCTGATAAGACAGTGGAAAGTACATATGGCGTAAAGGCCAAACCGAGCAAAGACTCGATGATTTTACCGTGTGAGCCACCTCTAGAATCCTTCGGGAACTAAGTGCTGCACGTGTTCTGATGTGTTAGTAAAGGCCAAACCGAGCAAAGACTCGATGATTTTACCGTGTGAGCCACCTCTAGAATCCTTCGGGAACTAAGTGCTGCACGTGTTCTGATGTGTTAGTAAAGGCCAAACCGAGCAAAGACTCGATGATTGTATTGTGGGAGCCACCTCTAGAATCCTTCGGGAACTAGGTGCTACACGAGTTCTGATGTGTTAGTAATCAGTCTAAGTTCTAATGGGGATGCGACAAATGTCGAAGGATGAAATAGATCTTGTGCACATGACATATGATGTGTGTGATATATCGGATTTTGTTTATATATGCCACTCAAACATGTGCTACTTGAATGTTCGTCTCGTTCACCCTTAATCATACTGATAAAAAGAATGATGCCTTGTGAACTTAAGAATGGAATAGATTTTAATAGCTTATTTTGCTTTTTAAAGGACGGTACTAATTAAGAGAGTACATTAAAACATGAAATGAATTTTAAAGAAATAAAATGATGCTTTAACTAATATTCTTTTCAAGGAATATAAGGATATTAATTATTCTATTTAAATGCTTTATTTCGTAGAAGCATTATTTTGAAAAGAATATGAAAAAGGTTATGAAAGATTGAAAAGGAAAAGGATTTATTAATTCAAAAAAAAATTCTCTCTACAGTTGCTTCTAGGTTCCGTAACAAGTATGGTATTCTAAAATACCTACCTTACTCCATTCGGATTCCTAGCCGACTGTAGTATCTTTCCTACATGCGAGCCTAGAGCCCATAGGAAAAACGAAAAAGATTTTCAGCATATAGGAAGCTGAGTATCAAGTGAGGCATATAATTCTCTTACTGAGCCGTGGTTTTGCTCACCCCTTAATTTTCAACATTTCAGGTTTTTGATGAATGTAAGTTCAGTGGATTGTGGATCCTGGCTGTACACGAAGGACAATATGTCATATCGACTGATTATTTGAGGTATGATCATTTATTTTCTGTATTTAGACACGTCAACAGTACTACTTATCTGATTTATTACGACAGGGGATGTGTTTAATATAAACAATATTATGTAAAATTGTTTAACAGTCAGTACAAGTGAAGTATCGCAGACAGCCCAACCGGTTAAGTTGTGTATAAGAAGATGAAAAATGTGGTCACGGGTCGTGACAATAATACTTTTGTAATTATTGTCATGTTGATAAAGTATGTATTTAAAATGTTAAATTTAAATAAATGTGGATTTCCGATGATGGGATGTTACGGAAGTCACGAGTAGTGATTCCTAACTGATCCCTAGGTGAGAAGAGTCTACTGAATATTATCAGCGTATTGGAGTATTTAGTGTGATTTTTCAATAATTTAAATTTTTGTTAAAAATGAAATGGATAAATTTTTTTAAAAATCAAACAAAGAAAATTAATAATGAAATTTAAGTTTGATTAAATATTTGCCCGATGATGGGATGTTATAAAATTCACAAGTAGTGATTTCCTAACTGATCCCTAGGTGAGAAGAATCCATTAAATATTACCAGCGTATTGGGGTATTTAGTACGATTTTTCAATAATTTAAATTTTTGTTAATAACTAAAATGAATAAGTTTTTTTTAAAAAAAACTAATAATAAAGTTTAAATTATTCCGATGATGGGATGTTATGAAATTCAAAAGTAGTGATTTCTTAACTGATCCCTAGGTGAGAGGAATCCATTAAACATTACCAGCGTATTAGGGTATTTAGTGTGATTTTTCAAAAATTTATTTATTTATTTTTTGTTAAAAACTAAAATAGATATTTATTTTCTTTAAATTTAATAATAAAATTTAATAATTAAATATTTATTCCGGTGATGGGATGTTATGAAATTCACAAGTAGTGATTTCCTAACTAATCCCTAGGTGAGAAGAGTCCACTAAATGTTACCAAAAGTATTGGAATATTTAGTGTGATTTTTCAATACATGAGTTTTATTTTTAAAATAAAAACAAATAAAAATAATAATAATAAATAAGCATGTTAAATAGAAAATAGAAATCCATGTGCATTATATATTATATGCTAGCATCATATGCATAAATGTTAATTTCAGAATAAATGAAATTCTTCCGATGATGAGATATCATAGAAATCACAAGTAGTGATTCTTCAAATATCTCTATGTGAGAAGAATTAACTACATGTTACCAGAGTATTGGGATGTTTAGCTAAATTTTTCAATATTGAGAGTTTCATTAAGAAAATCAAAATATATAAAGTTCCTTCTATAAATCCATATGCATCATACATCTTTTATTAATATCACATGCATCCATAATCAATCATAAAAATAATATGAGTCCCACCGAAGATGAAATTCTATAGAAGTCACAAGTAGTGATTCTTAAGAAATCTCTAAGTAAGGAAAATTATTTCAAATATTACCAAAAGTATTGGAATATTTGATTTAATTTTTCAAAAAAAGGGATTCATGCTTATTTTCAAAAATGAGATTTTTTTAAATATATATAATGAATTTTTATTCAATTATACAAATAATGTGAGTCCTACCGAGGATGAAATTCTATAAAAGTCACAAATAGTGATTCTTAGAAAATCTCTAGGTGAGAATATTATTTCAAATATTACCAAAAGTATTGGATTATTTGATTTAATTATTCAATACGAAAAAGTTCACATTCGCTTTTGAAAAATAAAATTTAACTTATTTAAAATAAAAAATGATTTTTACAAATAAAAAATGACTTTGAATAAAAAGAATAAAATTGGTTGCAATAAAAATAAAATTAATTTTGAATATTAAATTAAGACTATTTTATTAAAACAAAAAGGATAACACGTGATTAAGATGATACCATTTTTTAAACAAGCGATGTGGGGGTGCTAATCCTTCCCCACGCATAACCGTACTCCTGAACCCAACCTTGTTTTTGCAGACCTCAAAATAGTCTTTTTAATAAAACTAAATCAATTTTAAGGTTTTGTTAAAATGACAAATTTTTTAGGTGGCCAATCATATCTAACAAAATAAATTGGTGACGACTCCCTGTTTTTTTTTAAATATTTTCAAAATTGTCAAGCGGTCGAGTCCTCGAACAAAATCATTACGACATATACTATAATTTTATTCAACATTATAATTGAACAATTAGTTAACTAGTTATGTGGTTAGATTTAATTTAATTACTAATTATGTTGATATTTAAGAGACAGAACAAATGTAAAAAATTTTCTTAAAAATTTAAAATTTTATTAAAAATATAATATAATTATTAAAAAAGCTAATAAAACAAAATAAAAAAAAAGAAATTTATTGAACTAAGAGTGTCTAAATTCTAATGGCCCAATATTGATCCAAAAAAATACAATAACCCAATAAGTTATTGTTAAGAGTATAAAGCCATTTATATAAATGTTTAATTGTTTAGTATGATTTATTTATAATTTGTTAGTTATTTATTTGTATAGCTAATACTTTTGGATTTTCACTTTTAGTTTTACTACATATATATTTGGCTCACTTAAAAAATAAAGTTTTATATAATTATTAATATATAATTATATATTTTATAATAAATGTGAATATCATAGGAAATTAAAAAAATAAATAATAATTGTCAAGTAATAAAAACATTAAAATGTAAAAATTTATATTTATATAAATATTTATTAAATTTGAACTTTAATTTAGCTTTTCTATTATATTTTTATTTAACTATATAAAATTAAACTAATTATTACATTAAAAATTATAAAATATTTATAATTTATAAAATTTTAAAATAATTTGACTAAGCTCGCTAAGCCTGTCCAACTGAAACCGGACAGAACTTGAAGCCAAACCGAAACCGAAAATAACCGATCCCGAAAATACCTGAAACTAAAAGTACCAAAAATCGAAAAAATTCGAGGCCGAAAAAATCCAAACCGAAAAAACCCGAACCTAAATATAACCCAGATCGAACCTGCCCGAACCGGCCTGTTTACCACATCTAATTTCAATTTAGTTTCACAAATAATTTAATATTTTTCATTCTATATAAGATTTTCGTTATCATCAAAATACCAAATTACACTATCCTCAAATTTTCTTCATCATGGCCGAATGTCTTCCCTTGACACAAACACTAGTCATATTTCTAATTTAATTCCCTAATTAATCTTTATTCATTCTATACAATATTTCTACTATCATTAAGTATCAAATTATTCAACATCATCATCCACTTCATTATAGTCGAATGGCCTAATGTAACATTATCTTTGTCATTTTCCATTCCTTATTCAATTTCAATTCCATGAACCTTCTTTACTAATGTATACTTCTATTTTACACCATTTATGTATCAAGACCACCGTGAATTCTATAAGTTCTCCTTATGGCCGAACCATACATGTATCCTTACACTCAACAGTTTCCTAATCTATCACCATGACTATATCTATCTCACTACCTACTACCCTTTTCTATCCATTAACCATTAAAATCATCATAATATCATCATGTATCCTCCATAACCTAACACACAAACAGGTTCCTATCAAATTTTATTTCAAATTATAGCTACCAACATCATCTACTCATCTAATACAAACATACACACTATGCAGGATTGCATGGAATCATCATCTTTTTACTTACCTGTACGGTACCGAAACTATTACCAACAAAACAAGTTGCTTCTGTTTGGTTTTGGCTGGGAATTTGAGGTGGCTAGGGAGCTCTTAAGATAGGGAGTAAGATTGGTAAAGAGACCTAAGTTGATGAAGAGATGATGGTGTTTCCCTAAGCCAACCTGAATAACACTTGAAGGAAATGAGGAAAACGTTTGCTGCAGTAGGTAAGTCAATTCAGCAGTGGAGAATAAGCCAGAAATTTTTTGTTTAAATAGATTTTTAAAGATATTTTCAATTCCATTAGTAAAATGACAAATTTACCCCTCTAGAATCCAATTATTTGCAATTATACCATGGGATTATTTTATTATTTTTAATTTCATGATTTTTAAATTTTATTTTAATTCATTTTAATTTATTTAGGTCAATTTTGACCAACTTGACTACTCCCATGTTAAATGACCATAAATGTCACGACCCGAAGGCCATGACGTACACTTAACACTCAACTTGATTTACTATTTACCAA
Organism: Heritiera littoralis; assembly: GCA_031772115.1. Classification (NCBI taxonomy): domain Eukaryota; kingdom Viridiplantae; phylum Streptophyta; class Magnoliopsida; order Malvales; family Malvaceae; genus Heritiera; species Heritiera littoralis. The sequence goes on along the minus strand of JAPDPK010000087.1, from coordinate 2,635,255 downwards.
ATTTATGAACTAGATTTTTCTTTTCACTTTAAGGTTTGTATTCAGTGTCAGTGTCTTCTCTCAACAAATTCGCATTCTTCACTTGATTTGCATTCATCGTTTAATTTACCATTTCTTAAAACCATTTGACTTGCTTAATATTCTCATTTAATATTAAACTACTAAAAGAAAAACGTCGAAAACTCCCCTTTATATAAAATCGACTTTCCCCAGCTTATTAACTTGTAATAAAATCAACTATTTCCAGCCACATATTTCAATCCACAATTCTCAGTTCATTTCACTATATACTACACATACTTCCAAAACCATCAATTATATATATAAGGCAGTTTACAACTCATAATTATCACAATTCACTTCTCGGATCGTACTCGATAATCATATAAGTCTAATCTAGAACGATCTTAAGTTACATCCCAAAAATTCCATAAGCATGTACTGTGCATTTTAAAATGTCATACATGAATAACAAAATAATCGTTTTTATACATCAAGTGCAACAAAAACAACACTCGGAGGATTCAGACCGGTATCGCTACTCAAAATCGTCCCTGAGGCCTCACACCCATCTCCAAGTGGGAGCCTAGCTTGTGTGATCTGCGATGTTATTATTAAGGGGTGAGCATAACCACGGCTTAGTAAGTAGCTTAAGTAAATGCATGTTAGACTCATGTCGTTCTACATGCACGTGTAGAAAACAATGCCGAAGTAATAAGCTAGCTCGGTATTTAAGCATGATCATAAACCAAACACTTCTTTGTGCATTTCGATTATAGAACGCTTCCAATATGCACTTAATTAAAGCAAAACTTACTATGCAGTTCATTTAAATAAATTTGTTATGCGTTTGGTTGAACTCAGTATGCTATGTATTTCAAATAAATGATTAATAAGATTTGATAAGTCAATCAGTGATAACTTTGATAAACAATCAATAAACATTCAATAAATGACAATATGTATTGCAATCATTTCGATCATTATGGATTTCAAGAATCTATGAGTTATAAATCAAGAAAATCGATAACGATTAGGCATATTACCTTGGTTCACTAAAAGCAGTACTGGAAATGAAACAATAGTAAGTAGAGTTTAGGCAATGATCCTCAATCAATCAATCAATCGATATCCATCTTAGCTAGCGATGGAATGGTGTCGCAAGCAACACTAAATCTATGGCCATAGAACGATATCCAGTCTCGCTGATCAGTCAAGAGCTAGAACTTGCTTGCTGGTTTTCCAGACAAGTAACAATCTACCTAGAGCTCTAGGCTCGATAGGTACAATACGATAGTCTAGAGCACAAAGCTCGATAGACGACAATAAGGCCTAGAGCTAAGCTCGATAGGCTATACATGACCCGAAGGTCGTAGGACATGCCTGCACTCAAAAATAGTTTTCTCGTGTAGCACTTGGCTTCCACGAATTTCAAAACACTTTTTAAACAAGTTTTGAGTTTCAAATATGCAAGATTTCGATTATTTCAAAGGGTTCATCCAAATCGAAACTTTATAATTAAAAACATGATACAATTTATCAAAATATGGGTATTAAATAACTCATTTCAAATATGCAATATGTAAATGCACATAGGTATGAATTCGATAGTTTTTAACATGTATGTTCGGTCGGCCACAACCCACAAGGCAAGGAGAGTTTAAATGTAGCTCAAGCATAAACCAACTTTTATACTTCTTAACAGAAGAATAAAGTGAGGTATTTAACATATTCAAAATCATTCCACGAAATGACGCTAGCATACTTTACCTAACCCACTTACCTCAAAGCTTAAAATTTTCCTTCTCGTGCTTCCGAGTCCATACTCAAGTCCTTACACCGCTCTGATTCACTACACAAAATTTATCGACATTTTCAATAATTCTTCGTCATTATACTTAATCGTGTACCAAAACAAGAGTCTTAGAATCACAATTCATTTCAACTTACTACTAAGTCCAAAAATCGACGTCTTATCGTCATTCGAGGTATACCAATAAGTTCTAATCTTTATTCATATATATTCAAAATATATGTATGCATGTACACACATATATATATGCTTAGATATATGTACATTCCAATATATGTCTATATGCTCATCCTATTCTTTTTCCATGTAATTATTCGCTCTATATGTATACATGTATGTATATGGATATATATATATATGATATATATATCATACATGTATATATTATCGTATTGGCATACATGCCTATTAATCATTCATGATATAGATATATTTAACTAAATTCTTATAGCAAGGCTTCATTCCTCAAATTCTTATTCAACAACACATGGTTATTGGTAAGTATGCAATATATTCATATTGCATCAATGTGTAACCATTCAAATTAAAACCTATGTTGTTTTTCCTCTTGGAGCTTGTATAATAAATATATATATATATTTATACATGTGTGTATATAAATATTATATATATATATACATGCGAAATATATGATTGTATTATTTATTTATCTTTATCATGTCTACGGATTATATATATAACTATATATAATTCCATCTTATCCATGCTTATGTATCCACACTCAAATAGATATTATCCAACCATCTTGTATTGAATTATATGATTAAGATCATTAAATCTTTTCATTCCTCTCTTTCTGGTTCAACAAGCTCTCATTGTTTTAATTTCAACATAGCCAAAGTCATCCTTAAACCAACTTGAAACAGCCACCAAAAATAAGTTTTTAGACATATATGTTTCAACCTTCAAAGGCTAACGTTCCCAAGCTTTTGACTCTCAGTTTCCAGCCCTTCTATAGCCTTTCATTCCAATTATGAAAATCAACCCTTAATACCATGTTCTAGTTCCCCATGTACAGCCTAAAACCACGTCCAATTCCTTAGTTAATGCCCACAACTAAATCTCTTATTCGGCGCATACAAGCTTCAACCTCTTGATTTCGGTTCCTCCTCCTTTAAACACTATTAATGCTAAGCTCCATGCAAGCTTCCTATTTTAGTTGTAGTTCCAGTCAAATATAGCTTGAGCAGCAGCCAACACTAAAGAAAGAGTAGAGCCGTAAATCTAGTAAGCTCCCCCTTCCTTTCCTTCTTCTTTCCCGAGTCCTTGTTGTCTCGAGCTTCAGCTTAGTTGCTGCCAAGTTGATGCCGAACCCAACTGTTCTTCCTCCTCTAAGGTTTTGCTGTTAAAGGCTCCAGATAATAGCTCTGGAACTCCCCTGTTTTACTCGAGATCATCAACCCATACCACTCTTTCCAAGCTTTCGATTCAGCCATTGTTTCTTCAATCGGTTTCTTCCTTGTAATGCAACACTCCCATCGTTTGCTTCAGCTTCTTCTATTGATTTTGGTCCTCCTTCTCCTTCACTACGGTTCACTCTTTCTCTTCTGCAACAGTTTCTTTCCTTTCTCTCTTCTCTTCTATTTCTTCTCTCCGTTGGCTGTAGCTTTGTCCTCTTTAAATCTTTCTTTTATTTTGCTTTATTTTCTTTTACCCGACCTAGCCCTAGCCTTAGCCTTTGTCTTCTTCTCTTTGCAATCACACATCAATCAAATAAATGTATTTATTTATTTATAGTATATGTTTATTATTATATATATTATATATGTTTTTTTTAACCTACTCCCACTAATCGTGGGAGCAGGTAAGGGAGGTCGGGTGGCTTCCCTGAGAAGCCAGTCCCGATTCTCCTTGTTTTATTACTTTTTTTATTATTTATTTTTTATTGTTATTATTATTATTATTTTATCATTTATTATATATATATATTTCTTTTCATCACTACTTAAGTGTATATATATTTCATGCTTAACATATATATATATATATATATATGTACATATATATACATTTTCTTTGTAGAACCATGTACGTATATATATATTTTAACTTTTACCTTCATATATATATATATATATATATATATATTTAATACTTAATTTGTATTTATTTTTACGTATCCTTTATTTAATTTCTACTTAAATATATATATTTTTAACACTCATATGTATCACATTTTTTATTTAGTATACTTGTACACTTAATGTATATTATTTCAGTTCATTTTTTCTTTTGGATTCAATATCAATATCAATATCTATTTCTAATTTATTTATATAATTTCTAAGTTATATTAGCATTAATCACCTATTGCTAATACTACAAAAAAATAAAATATTCGTTTCCATCACTTGAAATAATTAGAAATACAATTTACATTCCTATACTTAGTTCATTTGATGTATCTTATTTATTTACAAAATGGGTACAGAATTCGTAGTCTTCACATTCTCCCCACCTTAGGAAATTTGGTCCTCCAAATTTTCCAAGTCCATCTAAAAAAGGTAAGGATACTTCTCCTTCATCAAACTCTCTGACTCCCACGTAGCTTCTTCTGAAGAGTGATGCTGCCAAAGTACTTTAACTAAAGGAATAGTCTTAGACCTCAATATCTTTTCTATCTAAAATCTGAATGGGTCTCTCAACATAGCTCAAATCCTCCTTAATCTCTAAAGGTTCATACTCAATGACATGGGAGGGGTCCGGATGATACTTCCTTAGCATAGACACATGGAAGACATTATTCACACCTAATAGCTCTGGTGGTAATGCTAGTCGGTATGCCACGTCACCAATTCTCTCTAGTATTTCAAACGGACCAATATATCAAGAGCTCAACTTCCCTTTCTTACCAAATCTCATTATGCCTTTAGATGGAGAGATCTTCAAAAACACTTTATCTCCAACCTGAAATTCTAAAGGCCTTCTCCGATTATCCACATAGCTCTTCTGTCTACTTTGGGCTGTCCTCAATCTATCACATATCACTCTCACGTCTTTGGAAGCTTTCTCTACTAATTCTGGAGTGAATATCTTTCTTTCACCTACCTCTTCCCAGCCAATAGGGATCTACACTTACGTCCATACAACGCCTTGTAAGGTGCCATCCCAATGCTAGTGCCAAATGATCATCCCATGAGCCTTGAAAATCCATGACACAAGCCCTCAACATGTCCTCAAGAGTCTGAATTATCCTCTCTGACTGCCCATCGGTTTGAGGATGGAAGGCTGTGCTAAAGCTCAGTTTAGTTCCCAAAGCATCCTGGAAATGTTCCCAGAAACGAGAAGTAAACCGAGAATCTCTATCCGAAACTATGCTCACTGGGACTCCATGTAACCTCACTATTTCTTTAACATACATATTTGCTAAGGCACTAAGTGAATCGGTAGCTTTCATAGCTAGGAAGTGAGCGAACTTTGTCAATCGATCAACTATCACCCAAATGGCATCATGATTCCTACGAATCCTCGGGAGTCCCATGATAAAATCCACAGTCACGTGCTTCCATTTCCGTGTAAGGATGGGTAAAGGCTTCAGTAAGCCCGTTGGCCTCTGGTGTTCAATCTTAACTTTTTGGCACACTAAACATTTGGACACAAAGGTCGCTATATCCTTCTTCATACCAGCCCACCAATACACCTTGTGTAAGTTTTGATACATCTTTGTATTGCCTGGATGCATTGTGTATTTGGAGCTGTGTGCCTCCTCCATAATCAATTTCTTCAAGATCTCACTATCCGAAATACAAATCCTGCACCTATATCTCAACAGTCCATCATCTCTGATCTCAAAATCTGAGTCCTGATCCGGTTGCATCTTACTAACAATCTCTACAAGTCGAGGGTCTTCTTTCTGAGCTTGTCTAATCTGATCAATAATACTAGACTCTATCCTCAAACTAGCCATCAAACATTCACCTTCTGGCTCTAGGTTCAGATTCAATTTCGAAAATTTCTCCATCAAATCCCACTCTTTGACCATCATGTAGCTGATCAAACCTATATTCTTCCTACTCAACGCATCAGCCACTCGATTTGCTTTACCCGGATGGTAGAGAATCTCACAGTCATAGTCCTTTAATAGCTCCATACATCGTCTCTGTCTCATGTTTAGCTCTTTCTGCGAGAATAAATACTTTAAACTCTTATGATCCGTGTAAATCTGAAACCGTTCACCATACAAATAATGGCGCCATGTCCTTAGCGCAAACACTACCACTGCCAACTCTAGGTCGTGTGTGGGATAGTTCTTATCATGGTCCTTCAATTGTCTCGAACCATAGGCCACCATTTTACTATTCTGCATCAACACACACCCTAGACCTTGTAGAGAGCCATCACTATATATTGCAAATCCCCCGAATCCACTCAAATTTGTCAGAATAGGAGCTATAGTCAATCGCTGCTTCAATTCTAGAAAGCTGCGCTCACATGTGTCGTTCCACTCAAACTTGACATTCTTGCATGTGAGTCGGGTTAGTGGAGCAGCCAACTTAGAAAATCCTTCTACAAATCTCCTATAGTATCCCGCAAGCCCTAGAAAGCTGCGAATTTTGGTTACTGTCTTAGGCCTCTCCCAATTAATTACAGCCTCTATCTTAGCTGGGTCAACCGACACACCATCCTTTGACACTACATGCCCCAGAAAACTAATTTACTCTAACCAAAATTCACACTTACTGAGCTTTGCATAGAGCTCTTTCTCTCGAAGAGTCTGAAGCATAATGTGGAGGTGGTGTTCATGCTCTTCTCGAGATCAAGAATATACTAGTATGTCATCGATGAAAGCAATGACGAACTTGTCCAAATAGGGCTTAAACACTTCATTCATTAGTCCCATGAACGCTGCAGGGGCATTTGTTAAACCAAACGGCATGACCAAGAACTCATAGTGGCCATAACGAGTCTTGAAGGCTGTCTTCGATACATCCCCCTCTCTAATTCTTAGCTGATGGTACCCAGACCTTAAATCAATATTGGAAAATATCTGAGCGTCCTTCAACTGATCCAATAAGTCATCAATCCTAGGCAGTGGGTACTTATTCTTTACTGTCACTTGATTCAACTGCCTATAGTCTATACACAGCCTCAAACTGCCATCTTTCTTCTTCACGAATAACACTGGAGCCCCCCAGGGAGACACACTTGGTCTTATAAAACCTTTATCTAGCAACTCTTGTAACTGCTTCTTTAGTTCTTCTAACTCAACCAAGGCCATTCGGTATGGAAGCTTTGATATTGGTTGAGTGCCTAAGAGTAGCTCTATAGCAAACTCTGTCTCCCTTTCCGAAAGTAGCCCCGGTAGCTCATCCTGAAACACATCAGAGAACTCCTTGACAATTGGAATGTCGGACAGTTCCGGATGGCTCCTTTCGGCATCCTCGACAAACCCAAGATAGCCTTCATAAACAATTAATCTTATATTAGTGAGACATCAACAACAATCAAAATCATTCTATTTATCATTTCCAAGGCATAATACAAACTTTACAGGTAAGGAGAGAGTTACAATCTTCCTATAGCAATCTACACTAGAATGATGGTTGGTTAACCAATCCATGCCTAGTATTACATCAAAGTCATACATATTCAATAATATCAAATCTACCGTTAAGTACTTATCTCCCACCTTCACTTTACACTGACGATAAACATATTCTGTTGTCTGAGATTCTTTGAAAAGAGTAGTAATATATAAGAGATAACCTAAAGGCTCTGACTCTATTTGCAATCTACTAGCAAATGCAGGTGAAATGAATGAATGAGTTGAGCCTGGGTCAATGAGTATGAATGCTTCTAAATCACAGATGGTGAGCTTACCCTTAATAACCGAACCAGAAGCATCGGCAACCTCCTGATCAAGTGCAAACACTCTACCTTGTACTACTGAACTCTTGCCCTTGTCTTGTGCTCTCCTTTGTTGTGGCATGGTCTGTCCCCCGACTTGAGTCTCTGTGGCCTTCATCTGGGGGCAATCCTTAATTCTATAGCCAGTCTTGCCACACTTAAAACAAGCTCCAGTAACCACATAACAAGGTCTATTGCCATGCTTGTTGCCACAAGTGACACATGGCTGAGATGTAGTAGTAGTAGTAGTAGGGATGATGGCCAAGGCTCTGTTAGGAGGAGTAGCAGTAGATGTAGGCCTAGTAGCCTATGGTTGAGGCGCAACAAACCTCTGCCTCTTATTTTGTCCCTGGGATCTACTCAGCTCAAACCTCCTTTTCTCATTTCTCCTATCTATGAATGGTTTAACTCTATGAGGCCTCCTTGTCCCATACTCAGCCTGAGTAATCTCCAATTCTTGCTTAATAGTCTGAGCTTTCCTCACCACTGCCTCATACTCAGTAAGCTCAAATGGAGTGACCTTACTTTGAATGTTAGGTCTCAATCCCGAAGCAAACTTCTTTGCCTTCTTCTCATCATTAGCGGCATAATCCGTGTCATACTTCACTAAGGTAGTAAATCGAGTCTCATACTCATCAACCCTCATCGATCCTTGAGTAAGTTCCATAAATTCCTTCTTTTTCTATCGCCTGGTAGCTTTGGAGATATAATGGTTCATGAAGGCCTCTAAAAATCTCTCCCACGTAATAACCGGATCCTTAGCCAATAAGAACGTTTCATAGGTCTTCCAACATTTCTGTGCATCACCCTCATCATATACTCTGCTAATGAAACCCTTTCAGTGGTACTACACCCCATATACTTGAAGAGAAACTCCATCTCCTCTATCCATTCCTCCGCCTTCGTTGGGTCCTTCTCCCCCTTAAACTGTGATGGATTCATTTTTTGGAATTGTCGAAGGAGTGTCATGTTTCTATCCACTGGGTTTCCAACCTCAAGTATGGCTGGTGGGGGCACAACTGTCTGAGATGCAGTCGGCAAAGGTGCGGTTTGTGGCACTACCGGAGGTGGCGAGGGTGGTGCTTGTTGCGGTGGTGGTAGAGGCGATGGCACAGAAGGTGTAGGAGATGGTGGTATAGGAGGTGTAGGAGGTGGTGGTGTGGCTTGCTGTGCATTAGTTTGGTTAGCCACCAATTGTTGCAATAAGGCCATCATGGTCTCATGACTTTGTTCTATCCTAGCAATCCTTGCCTCAATACTATCTAATGGTGGAGGTGTGGGATGTGAGGATGATGGAGGTGCTGTGGATGGGGTCGGACGTGTAATTGGAAACCTTCGAGCCAACCCCCTAGGTCTGCCTCTAATTCTCCTCATTGTATTTCGATTAACAGAAATACCTATACCAAGAGCAAATTAATCTTAGTATAAGTTAGTAACAGTGGTTACATGCAGACATTACACAATACATGGGATGTAACACTAATAACGACCTCTATGACATTGACACGTACTAGACAAATCGTGCTCTTATACCATTTAATCTGCCACGACCAAAAGGCCGTGACGTACAGTTAATACTCAACTTGATTTACTATTTACCAAATTTATGAACTAGATTTTTCTTTTCACTTTAAGGTTTGTATTCAGTGTCAGTGTCTTTTCTCAACTAAATTCGCATTCTTCACTTGATTTACATTCATCGTTTAATTTACCATTTCTTAAAACCATTTGACTTACTTAATATTCTCATTTAATATTAAACTAAAAAAAGAAAAACGTCGAAAACTCCCCCTTATATAAAATCGACTTTCCCCAACTTAGTAACCTGCAATAAAATCAACTATTTCCAACCATATAATTCAATCCACAATTCTCAGTTCATTTCACTATATACTACACATACTTCCAAAACCATCAATTATATATATAAGGCAGTTTACAACTCATAATTATCACAATTCACTTCTCGGATCGTACTCGATAATCATATAAGTCTATAATAATCTAGAACGATCCTAAATTACATCCTAAAAATTCCATAAGCATGTACTGTGCATTTAAAATGTCATACATGAATAACAAAATAATCGTTTTTATACCTCAAGTGCAATAAAAACAACACTCGGAGGATTCAGACCAGTATCGCTACTCAAAATCATCCCTGAGGCCTCACACCCAACTCCAAGTGGGAGCCTAGATTGTGTGATATATGATGTCATTATTAAGGGGTGAGCAAAACCACGGCTCAGTAAGTAGCTTAAGTAAATGCATGTTAGACTCATGTTGTTCTACATGCACGTGTAGAAAACAATGCCAAAGAAATAAGCTAGCTCAGTATTTAAGCATGATCATAAACCAAACACTTCTTTGTGCATTTCAATTATAGAACGCTTTCAACATGCACTTAATTAAAACAAAACTTACTATGCAGTTTATTTAAATAAATTTCTTATGCATTCGGTTGAACTCAGTATGCTATGTATTTCAAATAAACGATTAATAAGATTCGATAAGTCAATCGGTGATTACTTTGATAAACAATCAATAAACATTCGATAAACGATCAATATGTATTGCAATCATTTCGATCAATATGGATTTCAAGAATTTATGAGTTATAAATCAAGAAAATCGATAACGATTAGGCATATTGCCTCGGTTCACTAAAAGCAGTACTGGAAATGAAACAATAGTAAGTAGAGTTTAGGCAATGATCCTCAATCAATTAATCAATCGATATCCATCTTAGCTAGCGATGGAATGGTGTTGCAAGCAACACTAAATCTATGGCCATAGAACGATATCCAGTCTCGCTAATCAGTCAAGAGCTGGAACTTGCCTGCTGGTTTTCCAGACAAGTAACAATCTACCTAAAGCTCTAGGCTCAATAGGTACAATACGATAGTCTAGAGCACAAAGCTCGATAGACGGCAATAAGGCCTAGAGCTAAGCTCGATAGGCTATAAATGACCCGAAGGTCGTAGGACATGCCTGCACTCAAAAACAGTTCGAAAATAGTTTTCTCATGTAGCACTTGGCTTCCACGGATTTCAAAACACTTGTTAAACAAGTTTTGAGTTTCAAATATGCAAGATTTCGATTTATTTCGAAAGGTTCGTCCAAACCGAAACTTTATAATTAAAAACATGAGACAATTTATCAAAATATGGGTATTAAATAACTCATTTCAAATATGCAATATGTAAATGCACATAGGTATGAATTCGATAGTTTTTAACATGTATCTTCGGTCGACCACAACCCACAAGGCAAGGAGAGTTTAAATGTAGCTCAAGCATAAACCAACTTTTATAATTCTTAACAGAAGAATAAACAAAGGTATTTAACATATTCAAAATCATTCCACGAAATGATGCTAGCATACTTTACCTAACCCACTTACCTCGAAGCTTAAAGTTTTCCTTCTCGTGCTTCTGAGTCCGTACTCAAGTCCTTACACTGCTCCGATTCACTACACAAAATTTATCGACATTTTCAATAATTCTTCGTCATTATACTTAATCGTGTACCAAAACAAGAGTCTTAGAATCACAATTCATTTCAACTTACTACTAAGTCCAAAAATCGACTTCTTATTGTCATTCGAGGTATACCGATAAGTTCTAATCCTTATTCATATATATTCAAAATATATGTATGCATGTACACACATATATATGCTTAGATATATGTACATTCCAATATATGTCTATATGCTCATCCTATTCTTTTTCCATGTAATTATTTGCTCTATATGTATACATGTATGTATATGGATATATATATATCATACATGTATATATTATCGTATTGGCATACATGCATATTAATCATTCATGATATAGATATATTTAACTAAATTCTTATACCAAGGTTTCATTCCTCAAATTCTTATTCAACAACACATGGTTATTGGTAAGTATGCAATATATTCATATTGCATCAATGTGTAACCATTCAAATTAAAACCTATGTTATTTTTCCTCTTGGAGCTCGTATAATATATATATTATTTATACATGTGTGTATATAAATATATATATATATATACATGCGAAATATATGATTGTATTATTTATTTATTTATCTTTATCATGTCTACGAATTATATATATAACTATATATAATTCCTTCTTATCCATGCTTATGTATCCACATTCAAATAGATATTATCCAGCCATCTTGTATTGAATTATATGATTAAGATCATTAAATCTTTTCCTTCCTCTCTTTTCGGTTCAACAAGCTCTCATTGTTTTAATTTCAACATAGCCAAAGTCATCCTTAAACCAACTTGAAACAGCCACCAAAAATCAGTTTTTAGACATACCTGTTTCAACCTTCAAAGGCTAATGTTCCTAAGCTTTTGACTCTTAATTTTCAGCCCTGTATAGCCTTTCATTCCAATTATGAAAATCAACCCTTAATACCATGTTCTAGTTCCCCATGTACAGCCTAAAACCACGTCCAATTCCTTAGTTAATGCCCACAACTAAATATCCTATTCGGCACATACAAGCTTCAACCTCTTGCTTTCGGTTCCTCCTCCTTTAAACACTATTAATGCTAAGCTCCATGCAAGCTTCCTATTTTAGTTGTAGTTCCAGTCAAATATCGCTTGAGTAGCAGCCAACACTAAAGAAAGAGTAGAGGCGTAAATCTGGTAAGCTCCCCCCTTCCTTTCCTTCTTTTTTCCCGAGTCCTTGTTGTCTCGAGCTTCAGCTTAGTTGCTGCCAAGTTGATGCCGAACCCAACTGTTCTTCCTCCTCTAAGGTTTTGCTGTTAAAGGCTCCAGATAATAGCTCAAGAACTCCCCTTTTTTACTCGAGATCATTAACCCATACCACTTTTTCCAAGCTTTCGATTCAGCCATTGTTTCTTCAATCGGTTTCTTCCTTGTAATGCAACACTCCCATCGTTTGCTTCAGCTTCTTCTTCTGTTGATTTTGGTCCTCCTTTTCCTTCACTACGGTTCACTCTTTCTCTTCTGCAACAGTTTCTTTCCTTTCTCTCTTCTCTTCTATTTCTTCTCTCCATTGGCTGTAGCTTTGTCCTCTTTAAATCTTTCTTTTATTTTGCTTTATTTTCTTTTACCCGACCTAGCCCTAGCCTCTGTCTTCTTCTCTTTTCAATCACATATCAATCAAATAAATGTATTTATTTATTTATAGTTTATATGTTTATTATTATTATATATATTATATATATTTTTTTAACCTACTCCCACTAATCGTGGGAGCAAGTAAGGGAGGTCAGGTGGCTTCCCTGGGAAGCCAATCCCGATTCTCTCTTGTTTTATTATTTTTTTTATTATTTATTTTTTATTGTTATTATTATTATTATTTTATCATTTATTATATATATTTCTTTTCATCACTACTTAAGTGCATATATATTTCATGCTTAACATATATATATATATATATATGTACATATATATACATTTTCTTTGTAGAACCATGTACGTATATATATTTTTTAACTTTTACCTTCATATATATATATATATGTATGTATATATATTTAATACTTAATTTGTATTTACGTATCCTTTATTTAATTTCTACTTAAATATATATATATATATTTAACACTCATATTTATCACATTTTTTATTTAGTATACTTGTACCCTTAATGTATATTATTTCAGTTCATTTTCTCTATTGGATTCAATATCAATATCAATATCTATTTCTAATTTATTTATATAATTTCTAAGTTATATTAGCATTAATCACCTATTGCTAATACTACAAAAAAATAAAATATTCGTTTCCATCACTTGAAACAATTAGAAATACAATTTACATTCCTATACTTAGTTCATTTGATGTATTTTATTTATTTACAAAATGGGTACAGAATTCGTAGTCTTCACAATAAAGCCCTTGTATAATTTCATTTATGTCCTATCATTAATTTAATAATTATAAATTCATATTAATATTTTGTTTTTATTATTTCTTATTTATTTGGGTCAAATATGGTTAATTATTGACCTTCAAGGTGGTTTGACCAAGTATGGGTAGTGAAATTACCAAACTACTCCTTGTTAAAGGCTTTCGGTTTCATTCGCGTTGTTTTTAGCACTTTCGCGTAACTCAGTTCACGGGCTGGATCCACATGAAACTTCTTTACGTAAAGATTCTCTCATGAAAGTCTATGGGTCCAAAGTCAATTTGGTTTGACTGTTATTCAGAAAAGTTCTTCTGGAGTATGGACACAATCATCGTTTTTGAATTTGTTACATGTAAACTTAGGTATGCTTATATTAAGGAATTCCAAAAAATGCTTTTCTTGACCTTTATGTATTTCGGGCCCAATTTTAATATTTTGCCACTTCAGAGAGCATCCAAAATATAGATTGCCCTATGGGGCCCACTTGAAAATTTTTTCAATAATTCAATAACATAGAAGAATTAGTTTTCAAAATTTTACTTATTATTCCAATTCATCTCCTTCAATATGTATAGGGAGAATGGAGAAATTTGGGCTCTCACATCCTCCCTCCCTTTAAGGAATTTGGTCCTCCAAATTCAACACAGGTACTTCTGTGATTTAGTACCTTGAGACTTATCAATTTCAATACCTATCTTATTCACTTATACCTGTTGTTGCACAAAACAACAATGATGAAATGCCGACGTAAGTTGCTTATTCCTTCTTCACACGTGGCACTGAAAGTTCTGTAAAAAAGAGAAGTCAGAGAGACGTAGGGGGTGGTTCCTTGCATAAGCACTCTGATGCTTAAGTCAGCCAGAGTATTCTTGAGAGTATTTGTGAACAAGAAGTAGTAAGTAGAGAATAATAAAATAATACATGGGGCCTATTTATAGTGGAGTGAGTTACCGTTAATGTTGTAGTAATTACCAAAGGGTAATTTCATCTTTTTCTTAGGCCCTTGAAGAGTTTGTTCCCCGCACGTAACAAAGGCCTTCGTACATGTCGTTTATGATGGCAGGAGAGTACCTATCACGAAGCGAGAGGCCTTCTCCAGTAAGGTGAAGGCTTTCCTTGCAAGTTGCGGCAGGCTTTCTTCTAGTCGGCAACAGGCTACAACAAGATGCGGGAGGTCTCCTCCCTCAAGGTGGGAAGCCGTCTCCCTCTAGGCGGGAGGCTACTTCTGTGTGACGGGAGACTGTCTCCTGCGTGGCAGGAGGTAATCACTCGCGCCTGCTGCCATGTGGCCCAATGTCACAGTGCCACGTGGTGACCCTGGGTGGCTTTTTTTGGGCCCTTGGGTCCAGCCAGTTAGTTAAGGCTTGCCCATATCAAAGACTGGTGTTGCATGGCCTAGCTAAGTACAGGGTACTATGATCTAAGGTATATCCTAGCAAATTATGAATTTAGTTAAGTATGATCTAAAAAGGTTAACAACATAAGATAAATGGAAATAATAAAATAAAATAAATGAAATGAAATAAAAAAAGTGAATTAAGGAATACTTACAGTGAAATGTTAAAATAAAAATAATTGCAAAAGAAAAGAAAGAAAATGCAAATTAAAAAAATAAAGGGGTAAACTAGTAATTTCCTAAACCTATGGGGTAAAAACATAATTAATAAAATATGCATGAAAAATACTAATATGAAAATAAGAATGCATGAGCTAATTAAAACTAATAAAAATGAAAATAGATAAAAATAATGCATGAATTAACTAAAACTGTAAATGAAACCCTAACTGTAACTTGTGAAGACCTTGAAATTCCTAATCTCAGCAAGTACCCAACATGGAAATTTTAAATAATTTAAAGGTTGAGAAGTATTGTTGGAATTAAGATCCTTATGAAGTAATATATTATGTATGAACTACACAAGAATTTTTCCAATTTCAAATTTTGAGAATTAAGGAGAAATTGAAGTGAGGAGGATTGGACATACACCGTAAGCAAATAATAGTACATGGCGCGTACACACACACACACACACACACACACACACACACATATATATATATTAATTAAAGAACATATCTGTGTATATGTGTGTATATATAACAATTAAACTGAGAAAGTATACGATCCTATACATACACAGTGAACTAAAGACATGCAATGTACATGCATGCATCTGTACGTGTGTATATATGTCTATATCTATACTTAGTCATATATTCTTATAGGTATATTAATTTATTTTTATATAAAATAATTAAGAGAAAATAAAAATAAATTAATATACCTATAAGAATATATGACTAAGTATAGATATATATATGTGTGTGTGTGTGTGTGTGTGTGTGTGTGTGTGTGTGTGTATTTATACCCATATAAACATATAAGGTATAAGGATATATGTATATGTATACATATATGTATAATAAATATAAATAGAAAAAAAGAAATATATAAATATATTATACAAAATAATTCCTTACAAAACAAAATAATAATAAATAAAAAAATAAAAATAAATGAATAAATTATATAATATATGAAAGTGAAGGATTTGGTGGGAAAATATCTCACCAATTCCTCCACCATTAGTCATGTTTGCCTAAGGCAGACCAACTTTGCCTTATCCAATGAATTAAAAAAATAAATAAAAATAAAAAAGAAAGGAATTAAGGGAGGAAAAGAGAAAAGTAGAGGCATGTGAGGAGAGAGAAATGAATTTGTCGAGTGAGAGGAGCTACAGCAAAAGAATAGAAATTAGGAGAATGGAAGGTTGAAGCAGCAAGAAAACTGGGGGAAACATGGAAAGCTGAAGTAGCTTTTGGGAAGGAATTTTAGAAGCTTTCGGGTGCTGCTGAAACAGAAGGCTTCAAGGCAGATTCAAGGTACTTGAACAATGGCGTTTGGACCCTACGTAGTGGTGCATGAGGAGTTGAATCGGGTTGTATTTAGAATCTATTTGAGGAAGGTTTTGGAGGCTAAAATAGAGGAAGAAAAGGGTTGGAGCCGAGGTAGTTCATGATGGCTCAGAAGGCTATAACATGAGCGTTTGGTGCTGTAAATGGGAGTTGAAGCTAGTGGCGGAGCCAGAAAAATCATTTAGTGGGTGCTTTACACATATATATTAAATTATAAAAAGTAACAACAATAATAATAGTAATAATTAAAAAGTTAAAATTTTTGTATCTACTCATAAATGTGATAAAAGTTTTAATCTTCTTTGATACGATTTAATATTTTGAAAACTATGTAAATAATTTTGTTATCGATGTTTTGGAACATATTTTTTTCAAAGTATACAACTAATTTACCATTCAATCATTAATCTCTTATTTTGTTTTACAAACAAGTTTTCAATATATTCATTGTTAAAAATACATTATATGTTGTTATAATAATCGATAGAATCAATTGTTAGCGCATACAACAAATAAACTAACTAATACATTTTTCCTTTTCAATCTCTACCATTCTTACATTAAAATCGTAAATTCTTTTCAACTTTGAAAACTCTATACTAATATATATAAACTTAAACGTTATCTTCCAAATGCATTATTGAAAAAATTTGAATAAAATTAAATAAAATGTATAACTAAATTTACATAACATAAAATTTTTTTAGGGGTTAGTGGGGGCTTGAGCCCCCACTTGCCCTCATGGGGCTCCACCCTTGGTTGAAGCACGAGTGAAATAGGGGATAAAAGGTGGCTGTTACAGTGAAAAATCAAGGTTGTGCTGAGGGTGGTAAAGGCTGAAACATAAGGCTGGAAAATAAGGGGTTTTAAGGGTTGTGTAGGCTTGATTTTTAGGAGCTATAAACTTGATTTTAAGGGTTGATCAAAGGAGGTTTACAGGGCTGAAGCTGGGAGAAAAGAAGGCTGGATTTTGTGCTAAGACCGACTGAAACAAAGGAGCACTTGGAGCCTTATACCTCGCTGAAACAAAGGAGAAAAAATGAGACAAAAATGTGAAAGGCTGGGGCAGCATAAGTGAATTGAACAGTAGGCTAAGAAGGAAGGAAAATGAGTTGCTCCGGTTAGATATGAAAAAGGAAAGAAAGAAGGGATCTCACACCAGCACTTGCTGCTGTTGGTGGCTGGATAAATTTGCTTCTAACCAAGGATTAAAAGAGAAAAATTGAGGCATGAGAGGGGTTAAATAAGACTTAACATGTGCTGTGTTGAGTGGCATTTTTCTAGGCCGTTGAATGTGTGTTAAGTGGTTGGAAAGAAGGAGTTTGGTATTGGTTTTTGAAAGACTTTCCAAGGCCATCGTAAGGGTGCTATAGTGGTGGTTTAAGGGAGCTTGAAGGCTGCCTTGATGCCCAAAAACAAAAGGCTACAAAGAGGTAACTGATAGGTAAGGAAACAAGAAAGAAAGATGAAAATGATAGTATTTTATTTATTTAAGTCTTGGTATAAACATTTGTAATAAAATTATCATAGTTGGCCTTAAATTTCTGTTGTTATATGGGAATTAGTTAGACGATACTATGTCGATGTATGGTGTTGAATGTGTAGCATGACGAAAGGACAACAGACACAGTATAGCTAACCTCGGTACACACTCAAGCTAAGCTCGGTGAATCTTAGGGCGTAAACACTAAGCTCAATAGTTGTAAGATGTTTATATTATTTAGAGTTAGAATTATATTGCATAAGTATAGTTAGGATTGAGTGATGACGGTGATGATTAAAGGTTGAGAATTAGTGGTACATAAGGAATGATATGTTTATGGTGTAATGATAATTGATGAAATGATGGAACGTTATTGGTTTTATTATCAGATGACCTATAGAATAGGTTGTGATGAGTCCATTTATAATTAAACTAATTTTTCTTAAGTACAATCTTGTTGAAATTGAAAGTGTGGAATTGAGGAATTTAAAGTGTATTGTGTAACAATCTTGAGTTGGATATAGGTGTTACATTAATATGTTTTGAGATTAAGGATACTAGTAGGGCTTGGCATTATGATTAAACTTATACCAAATGATATTGTATTGACACAATACATGGGCATTGTGTTATACCTTTTTTAAACTCGTGTTTTAAATTGCATTGTCTGAAAGCAGTCCTTGTTTATGACTTGATATTTTAAAATGATGCATCCATGTAATATTTATATGAATACAATGTATTATTGATTAGTTTTGAAAAGAAGCTATATGATATACATGTATATATATATATATATTTGTATATAAATGATCTTAAAGAAAGGTATCATATACTTTACACAATTTTAAATAAGAAAAGCTAAGGGTTTAAATATTTTATAAGACTATAAGCACCTTAAGAGAGTTTAACTCAATAAAGCATAATGGAAGTTGCCTAATTGGAGATTACTAATTAGGCAAAGATGCTTGTCTAACAATAATCGTGGGTAGGGCTCAATCATACCTAATTAGTAAGGATGAGAGACAAAAGGTCTTTGGCCATAGATAGTACCTTAGTTGGTTTCCAGGGGACGATGACATGATTTTCACTGCCAGCTATAGTGACCTAAGTTTTTATTGATACAGTATTAGGGATTCAGCCTAGTCTTGAACTTGATACGATATTCTGTCTAGAGTATAATTTTATTTGATATGAACTCTAGACTTGACACATTTTACAGTATATGACAAATGTTTTGAGACTGTATGTGTTTTTGACATGTTATAAAAGTGAATATGTGATGCTTTAAGACATTACACATTTTTAAACATGCTTTAAAAGTGCAAGTAAAATGATTTGTGAATTGTATATGCTTTAGTGATGTCTAAAAGTAAAAATGAAATGATCTGAGATTTTACATGTTTTGAATATGCTTTTAAAAGTATATATAATGATTTTGATACTATATATGCTTCCTATATGATTATAAGTCAAACAAGATATGATTTGTATACATAGCTGTTTTATACTGTAAAGCTTGCATAAGTTTGCTTACTGAATCACGACATAATAATATGTTTTCTACATGAAAGATGTCATGACCTTATATTGTACATGAACTTAGGATTTATATGAATATTACCATAACTTTTATGTTACATGTGAACATATTGCTCAACATAAAGAGTGATATGAGTCGATATAGTACAAAGTATAATTTTTAGATAAAAAGTGAATTGATTTGATATTGCATTTGAACATAATTTTCATATAAGAAGTGATATGAGCATGGTTTAACACTATAGAAGTTAGATTTACACATGTTTCATAGTTGCATGATATTCTATGGTGTAAGGATAAGAGGGTTGGAAAATAATTGAATTGATACAATCAGAGATCTATGTGATAGACATGTGTCGAGATAGAGATGATGAGGTATTTTTAAGTACCCTTATGTTAGCTTTAAATTGCAATATATATTTTGAAATGACAAAAACTTAAGTAAGCTTTAATGTCTTAATTCACATTGTAAATTTGCTCATCACACATGATTTTCTCAATTCATTTTCAAGTGATCATATCAAACTTAAGACCATGATTTAATTACATACTCTTATTGGTCTTAATACTTTGTAATGTCTTGAATATTTTAGAAAATCACTTGATGAATGTTTGGACAATATTTTCATTTGAGAAAGTCAAGAAAAACTCCCTTAAAACTTATAAATGGTTTGGGTTGAATTAGGATCAAAGGTCATATCATTTCTAACCCAAAAGTGCAGGAAAAATGCCCTCTGGAAGAAAAGGATCGATCCCCACTGTAGCAGGATCGATCCCTTTTTGGCAGAAAGTCTTCCCAAGGTCCCTGAAGCCCAGAATCAAGATTCTGGACAAAAGGGATCGATCCCCACTGTAGCAGGATCGATCCCTTTGCACCAGAAAGCCCCCAACGGCTCTTTTCTGTGAGACACAACGGCTACTTTCTGTTTTGGCTCCAACCAACGTCCACAAACCATCCAAGGGACTATAAATAGAGGCTTAGAAGCTAAAGGAAGGGAGAGGAACAACCAAGCAACATCTTTCATCATTTTATTCATCTTCCTCAAGCCTCAACATCAATTCAAGAGATAAAGAGTCTTCATCTTCTATCACTCATCTATTTCTTGTATTGCTTAGCACAAACTTTGTATAGGCTTTTCATTGTGCTCAATTTCTGTAATCATTTGCCTACTTAGAGGTCTTCCTTGATTACACAACTTGTTATCCAATTCAATCCTTGTAAAAAGGGGAGGTTTCTCTTTAGCCTTAGAAAAAGAGGGAGGTTTCTCTTGAGCCTTAGAAAAAGAGGGAGAAGAGGTTTCTCTTGAGCCTAGAAAAAGAGAGAGGTTTCTCTTAAGCCTGTAAAAAGAGGGATTGTAAAGACAAATTCAAGTATAGTGAATTTGGGGAAAATCCTTGGGAGCGTCTCAAGGTAGAGGACGTAGGCAAGGTAGCCGAACCTCTATAAATCACTTGTGTAAATCTCTCTTTCCCTACTCTCTTTACTTGCAATTATATTGTGCTTATTGAATTGAATTTATATTGTATAATTGCCTAGCTTAGAGAACTTAGAAAACACTCAAATAGGCTAAAGAATTTAGAGAAACCGAAAAACGGGCATAAGGTTAGCTAAGAACCGATTCACCCCCCCTCTCGGTATAGCCTATAGAGCCAACAATTGGTATCAGAGCTTGGGCTCGAGATTGAATTAGATTAACCTCTATCGAGCAAAACAATCTTAAATGGCTCACTTGAATGTAGGCACACCCCTAGGAGAAGAGGGACACTCATTAGTTAGACCTCCACTATTCAATGGTGAGAATTACTCTTATTGGAAAACTAGGATGATGTTATTTGTGCAATCTAATGACTATGAAGTGTGGAGAGTAATAGTTAATGGTCCTAGAATCCCAATAAAGAAAGTAGATGGAAAAGATGTCCCTAAGAGTGAGGATGAGTGGGACACCAATGATATGAGATTGGCACAATTGAATGCCAAGGCCATGCACACTCTCTTTTGTGCATTAGGTCCCACTGAATATAATAGAGTGTCCCTATGTGAAAATGCTAAGCAAATATGGGACAAATTGGCCATCACACATGAAGGGACCAATCAAGTTAGGGAAACCAAAGTAGGAATGCTCACACATGATTATGAGCTATTTAGAATGAAAGAAAATGAGTCCATGAGTGAAATGTACACTAGGTTCAATAACATAATTAATGGACTTAAGGCATTAGGCAAAAGCTATTCCAATGTAGAAATGGTTAAGAAAATCTTGAATAGCTTGCCAAAATCTTGGGAGGCAAAGGTGACTGCTATAGAAGAATCTAAGGATCCTAACACCTTGTCTCTAGATGAACTTATGGGCTCCCTACTTACATATGAAATGAAATTAAAAAGAAATGAAGAGCCTTCAAAGAAAGTAGGGGTAGCACTTAAGTCTTCCACTCATGAGGTCATTGAAGATGATGGAAATGAGAGTGGAAATGAGGAAGAAAAGGAAATGGCAATGTTTGCCAAAAGATTCAATAGGTTCATGAGAATGAATGAGAGAGAACAAAATAGGAGACATCATAGGGGAGAGTCAAGTAGAAGAGAAAAAGACCCCTTAGTGTGTTATGAGTGCAATGAACCGGGTCATACTAAGTTAGATTGCCCCTTACTTAGGAAGGAAAAGGATAGGAAGCCTAGGAAGAAAGCATTTGTGGCTGCATGGAGTGATAGTGATAGCTCCGATGAGGAAAATGTAGATGAAGAGGTAGCTTACTCATGCTTTATGGCCATTAGTGATGATGAGGCTAGTTGTAGTTCTAGTGAAGATAATGACTATACCTTTAGTGAACTACAAAATGCCTTTAATGATTTAGCAAATGAATTTCAATGCATGAATTCCAAATATAAGAAAATCATTGCTAAATTAAAAATAGAAAATGAAGCCTTGATAAATGCTAAGCTAGAATTTGAAAAGAAATTAGAAGAGGCTAACTTAGAAATAAATGAGTTAAATAAAAAGAATACAAATTTGCATAACTCATTCTCTAGGTTCTATATGGGTCAACAAAAATTAGATCACATGCTTGAGACCCAAAGAGCTTTCTTTGATAAAGATGGGTTAGGTTATAATGCAAAACAAAAAGAAACTCATCTTAAGAACTTTTTAGTGAGCAAAAATACTATGCATGATACATCTCTCACATGCTCACTATGTAATAGGATAGGCCACTCCTCACAAGCATGCACATATAGAAAAACTACATTTAGAGGAAGAGTAGTGAAGAAAATATGGGTACCTAAGCATGCTGTAAATAATGATGAATTGTGCTTAAAATGGATCCCAAAAGGATCAAAAATTATTTGTACTAACTCTCATGGACCCAAGAAAATTTGGGTACCAAAGCATGCTTGAATGTGTTTATTGTAGGAGTGTTAGAGCATGGGAATACAATGGAACAATGGAGTTTGAATGCTCAACACATCCTCATGGAGTTTGCTTGTGCTAATGAGAAAAAGGAAGAGCTTGAGGATCCATCCTTGGCAAGGTCACAACAATTCTTCAAAGAATGGCACAAGGTGGACTCAACTATTCAAGGCAAAGCATTCTCTAGCAAAGGAGTTTTGTAAGCTTAATTCTTTCCTCCTTAAAATTTTTATTTGATTATTTGTGCATTGATGAAAAATGTGGTTGATAATCTTTGTGAGTTGAATGATTGATGAAAAGGCATGAAAAATGATTTTTGAGTGGTGCATTGGATTATTGGATGAAAAGCATGTCTAGCAATTTTGAAATGATTATTGGATTTCTGTAGTTTGAGCAAGTTTGATATGTTTAGATAATATATTTAGTTGCTCAAAAGTTGTCAAATATGTCATATATGCAAAATGCCTTGTCATGAGCCTTAATGAAGAACTTGTATTTTGACAATCATGGCATGTTGTTCACAAGATATATGTTTTAATGTTATATATGCTCAAAATCTATGTGAACAAGTTTGTTTTGACATATTTATGTAATTCAATGCATTGGTTTGGTCAAAATATGCATAACTCTCAAAATGACCTCCTTTGAGGCCAAAAATGCATTTTATTGTGAAAATGCTTCCAAAATTGCAAAATCTTTTGTTAAATGGTTTTTCATTCATGTTTTTCATTCATACAAGTCCAAAATCATGTTTTACAAATGTTTAAACCTTTACTTGGACTTAAAACACTCAAAAACGAAGTTTTGGTACCTCACAAGTCCAATTTTCTGTCAAAACAACTGCAGAATCTGCAGGAACATATGAGGGATCGATCCCCACTGTAGCAGGATCGATCCCCCCAGGCCAGAAAAGGCTCTCCTGCATGTTTTCAACCGAAATTGAGAAGAACTTTTCATTGTTTTGATACTTTCTCTCTTCTCAACTTAAAATTCATTGTTTTAACTTCTTTTTGATGATATTTAATGTATGAAAATTCATTTTTCATTGATATCATGCCTCAACTTCATCAATTAATATCATTTCCAACAAATGGTATCACTTTCAACAATCATTATCATTTTTCTTGAGCTCACAAGTGCAAAATCATTTTTCTTGTTGTAAACATTCATGATTTGCATAACTCTTGAAATAACCTTGAAATATACTTTCAATGAATGCTTAACCATAATTTTGAGAATTATTTCAAGAATTTATGGATATATTTGAGAATTTGATGAACTTGTACATAATAAATATGTCTCATTCTTTTTGTTCATCTTAGTCAAGCATGCTTATAGGATTATGTCTCTTAGCTTGACTTATCTATTCCACACTAGGTTTCATGATAATTTTACATCTAGTGGATTGATTCCAAATGTAAATTCAACAATTGGTAATAGTCATTGGCCTATAATTTGTGATGGTAAATGGATCCTAAAAGTTAAAATGCATAAAACTTTATCATCCTTGTACTTAAAGAACTAGGGTCTTAATGACAACACCAACACTCAAAGATAAATGCAAACTTGAACAAACTTGATATCCATGCATTTATTATTTGAATCTTTCCTTGCTCAAAATTGGTTAAGGACTTGAATTAGAAAATGAGTAGAGGATTATTATGCTTAAAACCATGGAAGAAATTATGTTTGCTTGAATATCTTGAATTTTGAATCTTCCATGTGGTATAAATTTGTGAATATGAATATGGATTAATACCTTATGATAGTGTGCTAATGTTTATTTGATCCATATGCATATTTGATGATGTGAGTTGTGTTCTTGCATATTTAAAATGATTATTTTCTTGACATGAACACACTACACATAGATATTGGATTCATGCAAAATGCCTAAGTCAACCATTAGTAACAATTGGTATTTAGATTGAAATAACAATTAGTACCATTGGCAACCATATTTTCAATAATTGGTAAGCCACATCTAAATTGCCAATTGGTATGAGCTTTAAATTGCCAATTCTTCTCATGCTCCTTAGATTGAAATGACAAATAGGGAAGAATTCTTATAAGACACTATTGCATGAAACCCTTTTGTGCTAGAATTTGTGATTAATTGATGTATGATTTAATTCTAGACACAATATTTCTTGAGAATGATTTATGAGCACATGCATATGATATGTTATATAATTTTAGCTCATAATCATGATGTATGGACATGCACCTTAGTTGGACCTTAGAGAACAATTGACATACTTAGGTGCTTGCTTAACTTCTTACCAATTGGAAACTTATTGCAAAATCACTTATCAACAATTGGTATCAAGGTTATTTATAAACAATTGGTATAGGATCATAAGTCATATTCATTGCATGAATAATTCATACTCTTTGAGAATATTGACTTATTTATTTGTGCTATAAGTCCCATATACTAACATGTTTCTTGTTGGATGGAGCATTTTTATTTGTTCTCACATAGTCATACTTTTAGGGGGAGCATATTTCTTATTTTTCCTTCTTTTTGCTATGACAAAAAGGGGGAGAGATACATAAAGGGAGAGATAGATATAGGGAGAGATATTAAGGGGGAGAGATAATGAGGGAAAATTCAAACCCCATGCTTATATTAAGGGGGAGCTTATAAAATCCTGCTTTATTTGAGGGGGAGTATTTTATCAAAGAATTTTCAAAGCAAATTTACATTAAGTTTTGTCATATCAAAAAGGGGGAGATTGTTAGCTTTAAATTGCAATATATATTTTGAAATGACAAAAACTTAAGTAAGCTTTAATGTCTTAATTCACATTGTAAATTTGCTCATCACACATGATTTTCTCAATTCATTTTCAAGTGATCATATCAAACTTAAGACCATGATTTAATTACATACTCTTATTGGTCTTAATACTTTGTAATGTCTTGAATATTTTAGAAAATCACTTGATGAATGTTTGGACAATATTTTCATTTGAGAAAGTCAAGAAAAACTCCCTTAAAACTTATAAATGGTTTGGGTTGAATTAGGATCAAAGGTCATATCATTTCTAACCCAAAAGTGCAGGAAAAATGCCCTCTGGAAGAAAAGGATCGATCCCCACTGTAGCAGGATCGATCCCTTTTTGGCAGAAAGTCTTCCCAAGGTCCCTGAAGCCCAGAATCAAGATTCTGGACAAAAGGGATCGATCCCCACTGTAGCAGGATCGATCCCTTTGCACCAGAAAGCCCCCAACGGCTCTTTTCTGTGAGACACAACGGCTACTTTCTGTTTTGGCTCCAACCAACGTCCACAAACCATCCAAGGGACTATAAATAGAGGCTTAGAAGCTAAAGGAAGGGAGAGGAACAACCAAGCAACATCTTTTATCATTTTATTCATCTTCCTCAAGCCTCAACATCAATTCAAGAGATAAAGAGTCTTCATCTTCTATCACTCATCTATTTCTT
The DNA here is from genome assembly GCA_031772115.1 of Heritiera littoralis. Taxonomy (NCBI): domain Eukaryota; kingdom Viridiplantae; phylum Streptophyta; class Magnoliopsida; order Malvales; family Malvaceae; genus Heritiera; species Heritiera littoralis. The sequence goes on along the minus strand of JAPDPK010000087.1, from coordinate 2,608,882 downwards.
GTATTGCTTAGCACAAACTTTGTATAGGCTTTTCATTGTGCTCAATTTCTGTAATCATTTGCCTACTTAGAGGTCTTCCTTGATTACACAACTTGTTATCCAATTCAATCCTTGTAAAAAGGGGAGGTTTCTCTTTAGCCTTAGAAAAAGAGGGAGGTTTCTCTTGAGCCTTAGAAAAAGAGGGAGAAGAGGTTTCTCTTGAGCCTAGAAAAAGAGAGAGGTTTCTCTTAAGCCTGTAAAAAGAGGGATTGTAAAGACAAATTCAAGTATAGTGAATTTGGGGAAAATCCTTGGGAGCGTCTCAAGGTAGAGGACGTAGGCAAGGTAGCCGAACCTCTATAAATCACTTGTGTAAATCTCTCTTTCCCTACTCTCTTTACTTGCAATTATATTGTGCTTATTGAATTGAATTTATATTGTATAATTGCCTAGCTTAGAGAACTTAGAAAACACTCAAATAGGCTAAAGAATTTAGAGAAACCGAAAAACGGGCATAAGGTTAGCTAAGAACCGATTCACCCCCCCTCTCGGTATAGCCTATAGAGCCAACACCTTACATCGATACCCTAAAACTCTTGCTCACCTAGAGTCTTTAGGATATGATTAAAAATGTTTTGATAAACGATTACAAAGGAAATATGATATGAGAATCTTTACTTAAAGGTTTCATGCATTTGCATTAGAACAATATAAGTTTAATTCTGCACTTATATAAATGACTTACTGAGCCCTTGCTCATTAAACGAAATTAATTTCCTCCACATATTAGACTCAGGTTAGGAGGGCACGTTTGGACAATTCTAGTGGTTGAGTAGGCTCGGATATTTTGGTATTGTAATATTGTCTTCTGCATATGCATTTACTTTCAAGCAATTTTTGTACAGTACTATAGGATGGGATGTAAACTAAGATAATGAATGGTTGATTTAATACTTTGATGCTACATGATATGTATATGATGCATGGTCGTAGATATTTAGCACTGTTGATGTGATGTTCGATTGATGTGTTTGATGTGGACTGTGAAAGTTATTGTTGTGATTGGAGTATATGAAAAGAATGTAATTACAGGTGGTATCCATTAGGGAAATCACTTATGTTAAAAGGGGATAGTTTTAATTTGTTTTCTAAGAAGGAAAAATGTTTTGGGTTAAAAATGATTACCACTGGCCATAGATTGTTAAGTAAATTCACTCATGGATAAAAATTTAAGTTATTAAGGCTAAAGTATAATGAAAACATAGTAAGCGTCACTTAGTGACTACATTGACACCAAACACAAGCTGTAAAACGAAAAGGAAAAATTTAGTTTGTAAATTTGTTAACTAGAATAAATTTAAGAGTCGAGTGCACAACACGTCCTTCGGATCGTGACATAACCGTAAGTACTAACCTTAAATGACACTAAATGAAACCCTAAACTAAATACTTAGACTAAATGAAGTCTAAACTAATTGGATGCATGATTAACTGCTAAATTTTAATCTAAGAAATGCATGAAAATAAAAGTATTTTTGGTGTTTTGAAAAAAATTGAATTAAAATGAACAATGTAACCTCTACTTAACTCTAACCCTAAATGCATAAACTAACCCTAACTTAATGAATTTAAACGCCAAAAACAGTTCCTAATCAACCCCTAATGTAACACCTAAAAACAGAAAATGCACATACATGAAATCCTAATCTAATGCAATGAATACCCTAAGTAAATGAAATAGAACTTAAATCAGACTTTACCTACTCAAAAACCTATATAAATACTACCCTAAGGCACCAAAAATGCACCTAAAACAGTACCTAAATGCATGGAATTAATGCAAGAATTAAACTTGGACAGCAAGCAAACTTAAAGCTAAATGAACCTAAAAATGCAACTAAATGATCACTAAAATTAATTTAACCTACACTTATATCACTATGTGTGTGAACCTAAAATGGATTAAACTTCATGAAACCATCCTTAGAAGACACCTAAAACAGAAACTAAAAAAATTGGACAGATCCTATGCTCAAGACGCCTAGACTAAGAAACCTAGTAAAAATGCAATGTAAAGTGACTACTAAAAATCCCCTGAAGCTTCCTAAAATTCCTAAGATGTGTCCTTAACACTAACATGCATTAAGACTACTGAATAAATCTAATTTAGTGACCAAACAACAGCTAAATATTAAAACAGTAACTCAAAAACTGATCAGAAAATTAAGATGCAATGCATGAACAAGTTATGAAATGGCTAACGAAACCAATCTAAATGACTTCCTAAAATTCCCTAATTAAAAATATGATCCCTAAAACACCTAATTGAACCTTAAAATGTATGAAAAATAGAACCTAAAAAGTACTAAAAGCGACGCCAAACAGAACAGTAAATTACAAAACAGAATTTTAATGTGGCTACACAGAATTATATGAAACGCCAATGTAACCTATCCTAATTGACTCCAAAAAATTTCCTAACTTTAATATGATGTAAATATGACATTAAGCTACCGGAATTGTACCTAAAAAGTGCAGGAAAAAACCTAGAAAATGCTACAAAAAACGTCATAAACAGGACAGTACAAAAGAAAAGACACGAAACACCAACTACTAGCCTTGAACATGTATCAAACACTTAGTAAACCTATAGACAACTTAAAAGACGGTAATAAAACACAAAAACATGTATTAATTGCATGAAATTAATACCAACCAATAGACAACTTAAAAGACAATAATAAAACACAGAAACAGAACCAACAAGATTCTGTTAGTAACGTTGTCAGAAGGCCCAATAGGCCCACTTCACAGAGCTTAATTACACATGGTCTACTTAATTACACACAAAGTAACCGTTGCTCGCCGTTACGTAACTGACCATTAATGAGTGTAAGCGCCCACTTAATACCCAACAGGCATAACCGCTCGTAACTCCCATTTAATTATATAATTGGGCTTAACTGATCATGACATCTGTTACATCCAGGATTGCCTATAAAAGGCACAAGAGACAATGTATGAAGGGAAATATTCATCTTCTCTAATCTTGAAATTCTCTTAAACACTTTTCTGACTTAAGCATTGGAGAAAGTCCCATTGGGAACAAACCCAGTGGCCCTTGTTTTGCAGGTTGATCCAAGGAGAAAAGAGTTGATCCATCATCAGCAAGCCCAGCAACCTTTTTGGCATCAACATTTTGGCACTGTCTGTGGGAACTTGAAGAAAAAGCTATGTCAAGCTCTCACACAATACCACAAACAGTATCCATGGAACAGCATAATCAATTGCTCGCCCAAAACAAAGCTTTAGAAGCAAAAAATAGCCCACTACGCCCAGATAGTGGAAACTTTGACAGCTCGTCACCATTCAAGCACAGATCGCATCGCCCAACTACATCTAATGTACAACCAACTGCTCCTATTGTTCGCCAACAAATGACCACTCTACATCAACAAGATCCACCTGAAGCACAACTCCCTATCAACAATCAATCAGATGCAGCTCACCCAATCGGTGCTATTCCCAACCAAAACCCAAACCCACTAGCAAAACCCCAAGTTACACAACGTAACCCACGTGGAAGGAAGGAAAGAGAAGAAGGAAGTGTCAGCTCCCCCATAATAGAGTTGGCAAAAAGAACCAAGACTGTCCATGAGAAGTCTAATCTCTCCTTATAAGAAAGATTAGTTTCTATTGACAAAGAACTTAAGGAGATGAAGAAAGGAAGACAAGAATTAGTCTATTGTGTACGGTGAACAAATAGTCCATTATCTCTAAAGATCCAAAGAGAGATTGTTCCTCGCCATTTTCGAGCACCAAAAGAGAAATATGATGGGACAGGCGACCCACAAGACTATATATCGTGTTATGAGTCAACTTTGGATCTGTACGGTACAAATGATGCTACCAAGTGCAAAATGTTTCCGACAACTCTGACAGGTACAGATAGGTCCTGTTTTTATTCTCTCACACCTAACTCTATCACTAGTTTTGAACAGCTTAGCAAATTATTCGTTGGGCATTTCCTCGCCAACAAGAAGCAAATGAGGACTTCTGCTAGTCTGATGTCAATCGTTCAAAAGCCCAAGGAGAGTTTGAGGGATTACATACGTAGATTCATTAATTTCTACGCTGATGTAAAGGACCCTGAAGACAATCTTGCTATCCAAGCATTTAGAGCAGATCTGATCAACGACCATGTTCACTATACCCTATATGATGAGGGACCATTAGCCTTGCATGAGGTACTCCAGAAAGCTCAGAGTCTTGTTGAAGCAGAAGAGATTAGGAAGACAAACATTGGGGGAATTGGCGATCAAAGAGTTGGTGATCATATGAACGCCAAGTCAAGCCAAGACCTGTTAAATCTATGATTCTCAGGATGGAGAAGTTCCACCAATTGAACGCCAACATCTTGGGCACTTGCTCGTCCCGGGCTTTAGCGCCAGTCGCCTGATCGCAGTGGCCTCAGTGCAAGTATTTTGGGCATTTAATCGCCCTAGGCCTTAACGCCAATATCTTGTGATCGCCTTGGCCCTTAGCGCCAATATCTTGAGCATTAGCTCACCTCGGTTGTAGCGCCAGTATCTTGTGATCGCCTCGGCCCACAACGCCAGTATTTTGAGCATTAGCTCGCCTCGACCGTAGCGCCAGAATCTTGGGCACTTGCTCACCCTGGGCCTTAGCGCCAGTAACTTGTGATCACCTCAGCCTTTAGCACTAGTATCTTGAGCATTAGCTCGCCTCGACCGTAGCGCCAGAATCTTGGGCACTAACTCGCCTTAGGCCTCAGTGCCAATATCTTGGGCACTTGCTCGCCTTAGGCCTTAGCGCCAGTATCTCGATCGCGTGATAGCCATAACCTCAAAAACAACATTTTTGGGCACTTGTTCGCCTTGGGACCTCAAAGCCAATCCTTACTCGCCATCTTTTTGCTCGCCATGGTCTAAGCGTAGTATTGGTCATTGCTCGCCCAGATCTCAACACCAATTACTAGCTCGCCCATGGTCCTGATCTCCCATGGCCTTGGCACAAGCCTCTCGAGACACGTGTTCAGTGTGGCCTTAACGCCAGTTTCCACTCGCTCTTGGCCCGAGCACCAGTCTTCAGAGACTTCCTCGCCCATGATTTTGGATTGTCGTCGCCTTGGGCGCTAGAATTTAAAAGTTCATATGCAGTCACGACCTTCACGTTACCTTTGATTAGACCCTTTGACAGAGAATACAAAATTCAAGAATATGAAAGGAGTGAAAAGTCTATGGCTAATACTGATCACTTTGTAATCGCCATTTGCCAAGGGGCATAATGTTAGTATCGTTGTCAGAAGGCCTAATAGGGCCACTTCACAAAGCTTAATTACACGTGGCCTACTTAATTACACACAAAGTAACCATCGCTCATCGTAACTACTGCTCGCCATTACGTAACTGACCATTAATAGCGTAATCGCCCACTTAATACCCAACGGGCATAACTGCCCATAACTCCCATTTAATTACATAATTGGGAGTAACCAATCATGACATCTGTTACATCCAGGATTGCCTATAAAAGGCACAAGAGACAAGGTACGAAGGGAGATATTCATCTTCTCTAGTCTTGATATTCTCTTAAACACTTTTTTTACTTAAGCATCGGAGAAAGTCCCATTGGGAACAAATCTAGTGGCTCTTGTTTTGCAGGTTGATCCAAGGAGGAAAGAGTTTATCCATCATCAACAAGCCCAGCAACCTTTTTGGCATCAATAGATTCCTAAAACCAACCAAAACTACTGCCTACAAGCATAAAAACCAAAAATACACAACTAACACCAAGTTCACGCCTAATTCCTACCTACCCTACTTTGAACATTTTTCTTATTTTTGTTTTTTAAGATCTGAAAAAAAATGAGTTTTAACACATTAAAATAGACTTTAAAAAAGTAGAAAAAAATTCTAAAACATTATTTAAAGGCCTTAAAACAGAAAATAAAAATTGCTAAAGAAACTTGTCGATCAAGCTCCCTCAGAAGAATGATAGAGGTAGTTTTTCAACCACTTAAGCTCCCACGATTATGGAACTCAATCATGTATACAAAGAAAAGAAAAAGGACTAGAAGATGATTAAAGTGCTAGAATTTAAAAAACACACACAAAGCTCAAAAGAAAAGTTGAAAGAAAGACGTAGAGATTGAAAGAAAACATCAACTAAACTTGTAAATTAACTGCAAATTGTAAAGAACTTAAAGAAATAAAAAATGGTGGCCGCTCTAAGCTTGTAAAAACATTAAAAAGTGCTCAAAAAATAATATAACTAAACTTATGCAGCCCACACTAGGTTAGGTCTCATAAAGTTGCTTATATAGTCACTTAATCTAGGGATACAAGAGTCATTTCCTATCCTAGATGAGTTGGCATTTTTGGCCACTTGTCTTCATGTCATTGGGTCTTCAATGAGTATATTTCAATACAATCTAGGTGCCCACATCAGCCATGGACACCTCACCTTTTGAGCACCTTCCTTTTTGTCTTCTAGTCTACATAAGCATGCAATGTGACAAGATCATGTGTTCCATGTGTTGGCCATGTGTCCTTTGGTCTTATCCTCCAAGAGTGAGTAAAATGAATTGTAGGGACAAGGAAGGAGAGAGAAAATGATGAGTCATGCTCCTTTTGTCTTTTAGTGATCCAGTCTTTTTTCTTGCCCATTTTCAATCTAATAAAATGATGAAAATTCATCTTAAATTTATTTATTTATTTACAAAACATGAGAAATTTAACAAAATTAGGATAATATTTAATAAAATAATGAGAGAATTAAATAATAATTAATCAATAAAGTATTAAAATAACCTTATTTTCATAAAGTTATCACTATGACATCTAAGAGCACCATACTATTCTTCTCCTTTCATACATGAAGCATTTTGGCTTGTCCTATGAGCCAAGTAAGACAAGTGTTGGTACCACACAGTCAATGGGACTGGGTTTGTTAGTTCCATGGCCATAGATTGTGTCCTTTTAGGACTCTGTACACCAATAACTATAGTGTTTTTATCTTGGATAAGTCTCTATGATTTGTATCTGATTTGCAGCAGTAGTTTGCTTTTAAACCTTTGATGGTTGCATGCTTGATTTGATTTTAGAAGCAATTTGATTGGTTAAACTTACATCTTTTGGAAATATGCACTCTTTTACTCTCGGCATATAAAAATATAGTTAAAACGGGTTATAAAAGGGTTACATGTGCGGCACATGCCACCTGCTGAGAATGGGGTTATTCTTGCTGTTGAATATACTACCTCTAACTGATTTGACTCGACTCAACTAGAGCAAAATTTGACTCATTCGAGTCCATTTTGTGTTTTAAAGCCAATTTTCATACTTTTTCCATCCTGTTTTGATCAAATTGAAATTTAAGAAACTCAAATAAACAATCGTTTTACAAAATACATATGAGAAAGAAACCCTCATCAAAACAACAGGACTCATGCTTAATTTGATTAAACAACTTTATTCAAAACCCATATTTAAACTATTTTAGATTTTTTTTTTCAAATCTGTCATTTAAAACCCAAAATTTATGAAATTAAAACATTTATTTTATATCTTTTATATATAACCAATATTATCAGTGATGAAATCAAATCAAAAGAAATAAAATATCAAGATTTTACCTTATTTTTGAATTTGGATTAAATTCTTTGCATAAACTTTGAATCCAATTTTTTATTTTGCATATTGAATTACCAAAAATTATTAGTGTGGTCTTAATCCTTGTTCAGTGTGAAACAAAAACCCCAAGATTTCGTATAGGAGTTTTCACTCTAAGGTTAAATTTTGATTAGCACAAAATTATGCCTAAAATTAATGTTTCTTATTCAAAACAAATTTTAAAATATTTTAAATCTTAATATCACATAAATATCACATAAATTTAACTTTGATACCAATGTTAACATTAATTTAAAATCAATATTTGATAATTAGACAACAAATTAGATCAAATTAAATGACATTTTTTTTTTAGGATGAGGGTACCCCGATAGCCCAATTTTAAGCAACATGTCAAAGTTTGTTAGATTGACTTGGTTAAGTCATTCATGACTCCATCAGTGCAACATTATTACTACAGCTAGAAGGGCAATGACATGCTTGTTTTATGCATATATAGTTAAAACGAAAGCAGAATTACCAAAATCATGATTAGACTAATCTTAGTTTTCTAATTCTTAGGGTGACTTTCAATGGTAGATGCCATATGTTGAAAAGTAAAAAAGGAACTTAACTGCATACTTTTTATTTTCTGGTTACACTTAACTGCATACTTTTTTTTTAGTTGCACTTAACTGCATACTTTACTAAAAGCCTAATGGCTATTTCAAAAGTTTATAAGAATTTAAGGTCTACACAACTACCATGCTATGCTAATTCAATAAAATGTGCAATAACCCATACCATACGTATGATCACTATTAATTAAACCCACCTACATGTTTCAACTAGGAATCATCAATTTGTTTTATTAAAATATAAAATTACCAACAAATAGCAATCCATCTTATTGGAAAATTCTAACACATTAATCAAACATATTTTATATTTTAATAAGTTTGAAAACAAAAAAAAAATAAAATAAAATTACTAAAAAACAACAAACAACTAACAATCCCAAACAATCCCTATGAGAGCTTCTTGAGCACAGCTTTAAGATGTGGTTGAAGATCGATAAGATTGGTAGCCATTTGAACAACATAAGATAATTCTCCATTAACCATCTCAAAAACTCGACTTATTTCCCTCACCTGCTCAACAAAAACAATGAACTACTGTTAATTCTCAATGCTTAATACTACCAATAAGCCTCAGCTGAATTCTTCTTTAAAACAAAAAGAATTTTGGGATATAGATGTGAGATTTCCTTATTGTTTTCATATCCCCATTTTCTCTACACTATTTCTTCTATTGTTCTCCTACTAAAGTTCCCCTACCTTTTCCCTATAATTACTCTAATCTCCCCACTTGCACTGCATAAATTTCGTCTCAAATATTCCACTAATTGTTCTTCTCCAACTACCACTGCCAACCCCCCTAACCCTTCATTCTCAAAATAATAACAATAGCAACAGTGATAACCATCATTGTGCTCCAAAAAACAAAAGTGAAAACCATAAAGACCAATCTAGATTGCCAACACACAAGCACCAAAGGCGAGACCAACTCCACGTATATCTCATTACCGGTGGTAGTTAGCTACCTACAGTTGATTCTCTCCCTAGTTGAAGTTCAATGCATCCCTGCACACTAAAATCAGATGTTTGCAATGCAGGCAATGCAACTATTCTACCAACTTGGTTTATGCCATAAAATGCCACCATCTTACATGCCAAGTCACTCTAACATGTCAATGCCACATCTAAATTTATTTAAGAGCTCTTGAACCCCTAATTTAAACATCTTAATTCCCTTTTGAGACCTATTTGGATTTTTTTTGGCCGTTAAAGATTAAATTTTTATCATTAGTTAATGAAATGCATATTTTGAGAATTTATCAAAGAAAACAAGCACAAAAAAGCATCAAAAGGTGATAACAAAGAGGAATGGTGTAATGGCATAAAGCAACATGATCTACCCAAAATTGAGAATGTTAGGAATATGAAAGATGAACCTCTAAATTTGGAGACTAAAGATTTTAGTGAAGCAATAACTAGTTAATATTCTATTGACTTTATTCTTCCAAATTAGGAAACCAAGCTCATATCTATCATAACAAATGAGGAACCTAGTAAAATCCATTGACTTCATTATTCTACAAGCTTTCAAGAATTTCATGGCACAAGAGACCTTTATGGTTTTGAAGGAAAATTCTTATCCTCCAACATCTCAAAAGTACAGGTTGATTTTCTTCAGTGAGAGAAAAATGACAAAGGATGAAAAGAACTTGCTCAAGAGATTAAACTATTTAGGATTTTAGTTTGTTACTTCTTAATATTTTGTTAGTCTAATTGTTATTCTTCTACATATTTGAGATATGCTTTTCATTATTTAGATTATCTTGTACTAAATTGTGCTTCACTTATTTTCCAAGAAATAAGGGCGCTTTGAATCCATATTATAGTATAAGGTGTAGCCTACAAGTACTTTTCCATATGCCAAGCTAGTCAACGCTCCACATCTTTCACATCCTTGCAGAGCTATTTTGATTAAAACCCAAAACCACTAAGGGAGTCCTTGAAATAGAGTTCTAAGAGAAGCATTGTCGTCAACCAAACATGCTTAATATGATTTCCCATCCCTATCTAATGTAAGTGACTATTTAAGACCCGTATAAGAGTTTAAGTTGATCAATACTATAAACTTGAGCTTAAGCTTTTGAGGGCCACGTGATTTAGGCCTAAAAATTTGTTGGGTTACCAATGCTTGGGCACAAGTTGCTACGATTAGTATCAAAGCATGTGCCAGCCTAATGTAAACTTCCATACTATGCTAGTGAGATATTAGTTCTAGAGTGGACCTGTAAAAACTATAAACTTTGTACCACATTAGTGACTAAATACAAGACATAGAATAAGTTTGGTACTGTGATGCATCTTGTAGTTAGCATTATTTCAAGTAATAAGAATGAAGTTGCAAGTTTAGCAAATTTAGTAATAGATGATTGATACTTTAAGGTAGTTTAGAATCTCTTATAATGAGTTCAAGATATATATATGTATAAGAACTAATAGATACATGTATTCCACAATATAGAAGTGTATTTGTTTTAAGCAAAAATAAAGACACAAGTATACTAAAAGGAATGTAGTATACTTTAATAATTAAAATAATCAAAAAAATAAAATAAACAAGGAATACATATAAATATATATACTTTAATATATATGTATACTTGTTGAGTGTTAAATATGCATATATATATAGAGATATATGTAAGTTTAAACAAAGGAGGAATATATATAACTATAACTATATATATATATATATATATATATATATATATATATATATATGTATATATATATGTATATATATACACATACTTACACTAAGAATATATTAGACATGAAATCATATATATATATATATATATATATATATATATATATATATGTGGATATGTGTGTATATATATACATTAACTATAATTAAGACTTTTAAATATGAATACCTATACTTAGTTTATGTAAAGAATATAAAAATAAATAAATAAATAAATAAGTAAATGCATATTTCATGTAATCAACAAGACAAATATATATATATATATATATTTATATTAGTTACATATATGAATATTAACTATGCAACCATGATTATAAAAATGCATATATTATAAACAATTAAAAATAATAAAAATAACAAGAATAGAAAATATGAAATAAAATAGAATTTAGAAAAAAAAAATAATACAAAATAATAGTTAGTGGAGTTTGATGGGACTCCATCCCATCAAACTCCACTAGCTATCTACGGGTAAGACAAAGGAAAACTAAAGCTTCTTGAAGAAGCTTGGAAAAAAAAAAAACCAAAGAGAAAGAAAAGAAAGTGGAACCCGACAGGAGCAAGGGATGGGAAATAGAGTAGTTTCGGTGAAGAGGAAAAAATAAGAGAAGGAAAGAAAGAGCAGCCGAGAAAGAAGGGAAAACGTGAACCAGAAAAGAAGGAAGGGAAAAGCTGTAGCAAAGAAGAAAAGAAAGGAAAGGCTGGGACCGAAGGAGAGAAGGAAGAGCTGCTGGAAATTTTGGGGTAAATGAAATATTCTTCTAACTTTACAATGTTTATTTATTAAGTATAAAAATGAAATTATAATAAATTGAATCAAATGGGCATTCTATGTATGAAGGATTGATTAAATTCCAACTTGATGTTCAAATCTGGAAATCTGTGTTCTGTTCTAGGTTGTAATGAAAAACGACCAGTTTAATTGTTCTATATGGAGAAAAATTCTGGAAAAATTATGATCAATAGCCCCTTAAGTTACAAGAAAGTCAGTTTTGGAATTTCTTGATTTGGATTTCTATAACGTGAGATATGTACAAATGAGTGCAGGATACTCTGTCCAGAAACGTGAATCATGGTTCTGATTTTGAAAAAATTGTAGAAAATAGTCTACAATGAATTAGGTTGCAAGCCTTACATTTCTAGAAAGGTAATTAAGTTAGGATTGTGATGGTTCTGGGTTTGCACCAATTGGATATGTGTATGATTAAATATGAAGTATTTTGTGCAAGTAGGTCAGTGTAACCCTGTGCCTGAAAACTGCTGGATCATAGTGCAACTTTGGAAAATTGCTGATGCTGATCTAAGAAGAATTAAATCCTGAACCTTACATTTCTAGATAGGGAAATGAGTTAGCTTTCATCTAGTTTTAGAATTTGTGGATTTGGAATTATGTAGCTTAAGCTATGTACATATGAACGCAGGATACTCACTGCAAGGTACAAACAACTTAGTGTCAACTTCAAAAATTTCTAGAAAATAATTCAGATAGAGTTTGATTTCAAACTTTACATTTTCAGAAAGGTAAATGAGTCAGGATTGATATGGTTTTGGCTTTGTACAAATTGCATATCCCTACAATTAGTAATCTAAATTTTAATGAACAGAGGTCAGGAAATTGTCTTACCTGATGTGCCAGATTTGGACCAAAGTTTGGAAAATTATTGGAAATGGCACAAGATGAATTAAGAAGTAAATCTTATACTTCCGAATAGGGAACTGAGTTAGAAGTAATGTAAAAATTTACGGTTGACGATTAAATTCTGAAATTTTTACAAAAAGGCTAACAAAGATGCTTAAAACATATATATATATATATATATATATATATATATGTATATAAGGACTTGTATCCATGAATACGTCATAATTGACAATAAGAAAGTAGCTTTAAATTAATAGTTACTCGAAATTTATAGCGTTTAAGGTCCTTATTTTTAATACGTGATTAAGCACGATGATGTAAACTTATCGAAATGTTAATGGATTATGTGTGGCGAAGCGGAACGGTGTAGAAGTTTGAGTACATACTTGGAAGCGCGAGGAGGATAATTACTAAGCCTCGAGGTAAGTGGGTTAAATAAATCTTACTAGTATCATCTCGTAAGAGATGAAAGAACCCTCATTAAATAATTAATTAAATTTATATATGATATTGGTTGGATATTACGGGTAAGACAAATAGAATAAGTATGGTAAGATTTTTAAATCGAACATAATGTGCCTGTGAAATGTGCTTATTTGAAAAGTGATTTTTGTTGTGAATGGTGTAATGTGTTATGTGTTATGGCTCTCTTATGATTACTGAACATGTTAACATATTGTTATGCTTTGAGTATGGACATGTGATTTGAGTACTAAATATACATATCGCTCTCGATGTTGAGTCAATGGACCCTAATCAGCACCTAGTTATATTTGTCGAAAGCTAGGAAAACTAAAGGCCCAACCGAGCAAAGACTCGAATTCCTAACCGTGGGAGCCACCTCTAGAGTCTTTCGGGAACTAAGTGCTACACGAGTTTCGATGTACTAAAGGCCCAACCGAGCAAAGACTCGAATTCCGAACCCGAGCAAAGACTCGAATTTCGAACCGTGAGAGCCACCTCTAGAGTCCTTCGAGAATTAAGTGCTACACGAGTTTCGATGTACTAAAGGCCCAACCGAGCAAAGACTCGAATTCCGAACCGTGGGAGCCACCTCTAGAGTCCTTCGGGAACTAAGTGCTACACGAGTTTCGATGTACTAAAGGCCCAACCGAGCAAAGACTCGAGTTCTGAACCGTGGGAGCCACCTCTAGAATCCTTCGGGAACTAAGTGCTACACGAGTTCCAACGAAATATAAAAGTCATAGGATATTGTGATGATAAGTAAGTGATTGTGATTCGTGAATGTGACGAATGTCGAAGGATGAAACAGATCTGAGGCATATGACATACAACGTGTGTGATTATTGGATTATGTTTGTACATGTCATTTGAATATATGCTACTTGAATGTTTGTTTCTTTCGATTATTGGATTATGTTATATATGCCATTTGAACATGTGCGATTTGAACGTTCGTTTCTTTCGATTATTGGATTATGTTATATATGCCATTTGAACATGTGCGACTTGAACGTTCGTTTCTTTCGATTATTGGGTTATGTTTATATATGCCACTTGAACGTGTGCTACTTGAATGTTCGTTTCTTTCGATTATTGGATTATGTTTATATATGCCACTTGAACGTGTGCTACTTGAATGTTCGTTTCTTTCGATTTTTGGATCATGTTTATATATGCCACTTGAACGTGTGCTACTTGAATGTTCGTTTTCTTCCACACGTAGTCATACTGATAAAAAGAATGATGCCTTGTGAAATTAAGAATGGAATGAAAGCATAAACAAGTTTATAACGTCTGTGCACTTACGGAATGAAAATAAACCTTAGTATAATCCATACATGCTAATTTACAATAACTTAAGCACGTATGATCGTGTTTTACGATTTGAGCCTAGTATGTATTTATTTATACTACTTACTGAGCCGTGGATTGCTCACCTCTTAAATTTAAACATCTACAGATCTTACGAGTTGACAGCCGGCTCAGGCTTCGTATAGGCTCCCGGGAACTGTACCTAGTAGTGGTACTCGTCTGCGTTCTCCGGGCCTCGCTTTTGCATTTTTGAGGTATACCACTTGTATATTAGTTTGATAGTTATATGTACTTTAATTTCACAGTACTAGGAAAGTATATGGGATGTAGCTTTGGATCGCACTAGATTATTATGTGAGTCTAGGTGATTATCGAGTTCGATCCGAGTTCAGATGTACATTTTGAATGATATATATAAAGTGATAGATGTGAACTTAGTAATGATTAAAATCTTGATATCTTTGAAATACTCGATTGTATGAACTGTGGAGAAACACCAGCTGGTTGTGTTATGTGATTTAAAATGTGTTTTAGTGCAGGAAATTATACTTGGGGAAATTGATAAAATACAAAGGGGAGGTTTTCGACCTGTTTCTTTTGGAAATAATAAAATAAGGCGAAAATCATAAGAAAAACCTCCTTGAGAAACGTGACATAGCGCGAGAAATAATAGGAGTAAGATAGGATTTGATTTAGATACTAAACTAACACCGAATACAAACCGTAAGTAGAAAAGAAAAATTTGGTTTGAAATTTTCATAAGAAATCTAGTAAGTGTTAAGCGGACGTCATTGGCCGTCGGGTTGTGACAGGACCTTGATTGTAACTATGTTGCGATTGCATTGTGTAGTCATGTAAGGATACTAAGGATTTGAGTAACTAGGACTGCGATATACAATAACACACCTAATATAACTGTTAAGACCCATACAAGGATTCAAATCAATCGCTATTGAAGACTATATGTTTTAGGTCCAAAAATTTGTTGGGCAAGTGGTCCTTGGACCTTTGTTGTTACAAATTACCCTCATGAGATAAGAAAATTCATTGAATAAATAACCAACTTGGTAAGACTAGCTTACTAATAATAAACTAAGGAGAAAAATATCAAAATAGTTCATAGAATGAGAATTACACATGGTACTTATTAGAGATAAGTTATAAAGATGAGTATTGATAAGATAAGGACTCCAAGACCTTATCACTTCATCGCTTTGCTGTTTGCATGCACCCACCATGGTCCTCACTCTCATGCATGTCCTTGCAACCACACAACTACCTTGCTCAGAGATAACATACTTCAAATGGTGTTAGATTCTAGTAGCTTTAGATTATAAAGTCCTAGAGACTTTACTATGTTGATCTGATATTTCCTTGCTCCTTTAGTTTTCCCTCTTATGTCTCTCTAATTTCTCGACTCTCTATATCCCATTCTATTCAGCATCAATTCTATTTTTTTAAGTTTTCACTTGTATCCAACATGTTCCAACTTTTTCTAAATATGTTCTTTTATATGCTCACTGACGTTTTGAAAAGAAATGCTAACTATTCCTCAATATCTTAAAAATATTTCCACATAAATGACTTCTAGTTGTTAAAATTGCACTTATCATATATCTTACTATTGTAACTAGAAACTCAAACAACAAAAAATATTAGTAAGAAAAATGGTAAACAAAAGGAGAAATTAAATTTATTTTACTGACAATACAAAGAGTTGGACTGAGACACCGAATATCTCACTTTCTTTAAGACAATTTATACCTTTGCAAGATGGTATCAATCGATGAAGCAAGTTCTTAAAATGTGTCACTTCAAGGATACAACAGCCCAAATAATTCTTTGTAGTACACTATAATTTTGTACTCGTGGCAAAGTAAAGGCTCAAGAACAAAAAACACTTTTCACGATCCAAGAATATGAGTACTTTTGGTATATCAAAAATAGTGAAGGAATGAGTTGTCTCTTGTTTAAAGTTTAGTTTCTTATTTATAGGCTTTAACAATTTGTAACCTCTTCTGATAAATAATTGTTAGCTTTAAATTAAGCTAAATTGACATATATATTTTGAAATGACAAAAACTTAAGCAAGCTTTAATGTTTTAATTCACATTGTAAATTTGCCTTATCACACATGATTTTCTCAATACATTTTAAGTGATCATATCAAACATTAAGACCATGACTTATTGATACATTTTTATTGGTCTTAATACTTTATAAAATGTATTGAATATATTTTAAGAAAATTACTTGACAAATTTTTTGGACTCAAATTCATGTTTTCAAAGTCATGTTATATTTAAAAATACTCAAAATTAGTTTTAGAATGTTTTTAATGCCTAAAAACCTAGAAAAGGCAAATGAATATTGTAAGGGATGGATCTCCTGTCTGAAGGGATGGATCGCCTGATGAAAGGGATCGATCCCCTAAGGAAAGGGATTGATCCCTTTATGGTAGAAAGGTCCCTCAGCCCAGAATAAGCATTCTGGAATGAAGGGATAGATCCCCTATGGAAAGGGATCGATCCCTTTACCCGAAAATAGCCTGTAACGATTAGTTTTTGTGAGACAACGGTTATATTCGAGTTTTGGCTCCAACCAACGTCTAGAACACATCCAAGGGACTATAAATAAAGGCTTAGAAGCTAAAGGAAGGAAGAGGAACCACTCAGCAACTCCAAAACTCATATTCTTCAAATCCTCAAGCCTCAACAACAAATCAAGAGCTACAAAGTCTTCATCTTCCATCATTCACATATCTCTTGTATTGCTTAACACAAATATTATATAGGCTTTTCTTTATGCCTAATTTCTGTAATCATTTACCTACTTAGAGGTCTTCTTTGATTACATCTCTTGTAAACCAAATCATTCCTTGTATAAGGGGAGGTTTCTCTTTAGCCTAAGAAAAAGAAGGAGATTTCTCCTAAGCCTAGAAAAAGATGGAGGTTTCTCTTGAGCCTGCAAAAAGAGAGAGTGTAACATAAATTCAAGAATAGTGAATTTGGAGAAAATCCTTGAGAGCGTCTCAAGGTAGAGGACGTAGGCAAGTTGCCGAACCTCTATAAATCGCTTGCGTATATTTCTCTTTCCCTACTCTCTTTATTTACTTGCAATTATAATTGTGCTTATTGTATTGAATTTGAATTGCATGATTGAATAGCCTAGAGAACTTAGAAAATATTTATATAGGCTAGAGAATTTAGAAGAATCGAAAAATGACCTTAAGGTTAGTTAAAAACCGATTCACCCCCTCTCGGTATAGCCTATAGAGCCAACAATTGGTATCAGAACTTGGGCTCGAGATTGATTTAAACTAACTTCTATCGAGCAAAACGATCATAAATTGTCACTTGAATGTAGACACACCCCTAGGAGAAGAGAGACAATCATTAGTTAGACCTTCACTCTTCAATGGAGAGAATTACTCTTATTGGAAAAGAAGAATGATGTTTTTTGTCCAATCAAATGATTATGAAGTGTGGAAAATTATAGTGAATGGTCCTAGAACTCCTATAAAGAAAGTAGATGGAAAAAATGTCCCTAAGAATGAGGATGAGTGGGACACAAATGACATGAGAGTGGCACAATTGAATGCCAAGGCTACGCACACTCTCTTTTGTGCATTAGGTCTCAATGAATATAATAGAGTGTCTCTGTGTGAAAATACTAAGCAAATATGGAAAAAATTGGCCATCACACATGAAGGGACCAATCAAGTGAAAGAAACCAAAGTAGGTATGCTCACACATAATTATGAGCTTTTTATAATGAAAGAAAATGAGTCCATGAGTAAAATGTACACTAGGTTCAATAACATAATTAATGGACTTAAGGCATTAGGCAAGAGCTATTCCAATCTAGAAATGGTTAAGAAAATCTTGAATAACTTGCCAAAATCTTGGAAGACAAAGGTGACGGTTATAGAAGAATCTAATGATCCTAACACCTTGTCTCTAGATGAACTTATGGGCTCCGTACTTACATATGAAATGAAATTAAAAAGAAATAAAGAGCCTTCAAAGAAAGTAGGGGTAGCACTTAAGTCTTCCACTCATGAGGTCATTGAAGATGATAGTGATGAGAGTGAAAATGAGGAAGAAAAGGAAATGGCAATGTTTGCCAAAAGATTTAATAGGTTCATGAGAATGAAAGAGAGTGAGAATGATAAGAGACATCAAAGAAGATGGGTAATGAAAGGAGAGTCAAGTAGGAGAGAAAAAGACCCGTTAGTGTGTTATGAGTGCAATGAACCGAGTCATACCAAGTTAGATTGCCCCTTACTTAGGAAGGAAAAGGATAGGAAACCTAAGAAGAAAGCATTCGTGGCTGCATGGAGCGATAGTAATAGCTCCGATGAGGAAAATGTAGATGAAGAGGTAGCCTACTCGTGCTTTATGACCATTAGTGATGATGAGGCTACTGATAGCTCTAGTGAAATGATGATTTTACATTTGATGAGTTACAAAATGCCTTTAATGATTTAGCAAATGAATTTCAATGCATGAACTCTAAATATAAGAAAATCATTGCTAAATTAAAAATAGAAAATGAAGCCTTCACAAACGCTAAGCTAGAATTTGAAAAGAAATTAGAAGAGGCTAACTTAGAGATAAATGAGTTGAATGAAAAGAATACAAATTTGCATAACTCATTTACTAGGTTTTATATGGGTCAACAAAAGCTAGATCATATGTTAGAGACCCAAAGAGCTTTTTTTGACAAAGATGGGTTATGCTATAATGAAAATCAAAAATAAACTCATCTTAAGAATTTTTTAGTGAGCAAAAATACTATGCATGATTTATCTTACATGCTCACTATGCAATAGGATGTCATTCTTCACAAGCATGCACAAATAGAAAAACCACATTTAGAGGAAGAGTGGTTAGAAAAATGTGGGTGCCAAAGCATGAAATAAATAATGATGATTTGAGTTTGAAATGGATCCCAAAAGGATCAAAAATTATTTGCACTAACTCTCAAGGACCCAAGAAAATTTGGATACCAAAACATGCTTAAATTGTTTGTTGTAAGAGTGTTAGAGCATGAGAATACAAAGAAACAATAGAGATTAAATGCTCTACACACCCCCATGAAGATTGCTTATGCCAATGAG
Source organism: Heritiera littoralis (assembly GCA_031772115.1). NCBI lineage: Eukaryota > Viridiplantae > Streptophyta > Magnoliopsida > Malvales > Malvaceae > Heritiera > Heritiera littoralis. Next base: position 2,589,381 of record JAPDPK010000087.1, on the reverse strand, counting down.
AAAGAGAAAGAGCTTAAGAATCCATCCTTGACAAGGTCACAATAATTCTTCAAAGAATGGCACAAGGTGGATCCAACTATTCATGGCAAAGCACTCTCAAGCAAAGGAGTTTTGTAAGCTTAATTTTTTTATTCCTTAAAGTTTTTATTAAATTATTTGTGCTTAGATGAGAAATTTGGTTGATAATCTTTAATGCATTGTAATTGAGCAAAAGACATGATAAATGATTGTTGAGTGTTTGATGAACAATTCTTGATGAATGAATGAAAGACATGATTTATGATTTTAAAATAATTATTGGATTTCTGCATTTTGAGCAAGTTTTCTATATGTTGAAAATGTATTTACTTGTCTCAAATTACCAAATATGTCATTTATGCAAAATGCCATGTCATGAGCATTAATGAAAAAGTTGTATGTTGAAAATCATGGCATGTTATTCACAAGAAGTATGCTTTAATGATATATGTGCTTAAAACCTATGTGAACAAGTTTGTTTTGACATATTTATGTAATTCAATGCATTGGTTTTGCCAAAACATGCATAACTCTCAAAATGATCTCCTCTGAGGCCAAAAATGCATTTATTGGTGAAAATCCTTCCAAAATTGTAAAATCTTTTGTTAAATGGTTTTTCATTCATGTTTTTCATTCATACAAGTCCAAAATCATGTTTTACAAATGTTTAAACCTTTACTTGGACTTAAAATACTCAAAAATTAAGTTTTGGCACCTCAAAGGTGAATTTTCTGTCAAAAACTGCAGAAATCATATGAGGGATCGATCTCCCTCTTATAGGGATCGATCCCCCCAAGGCAGAATGCCTTCCCTGCACTATTTCAACCGAAAATTGAGAAGAACTTTTCATTGTCTTGATACCTTCTTTCTTCTCAACTTAAAATTCATTGTTTTAACTTCTTCTTGATGATCTTTAAAATATGAAAATTCATTTTTCATTGATATCATGCTTCAACTCCATCAATTTGTATTATTTCCAACAAATGGTATCACTTTCAATAATCAATATCATTTTTCATTGATCTCACAAGTGCAAAACCAATTTTCTCATTAAAGATAGTCATGAATTACATAAATTTTGAAATAATCCTGAAATATATTTTCAATGAATGCTTAAACATAATTTTGAGATTTATTCCAATGATTTGTGTATATACTTGAGAATTTGATGAATTTGTGCATAATGACTATTGATCATATTTTTTTGTTCATCTTAGTCAAGCATGCTTATAGGATTATCTCTTAGCTTGACTTATCTATTCCACACTAGGTTTCATGATAATTATATATCTAGTGGATTGATTTCAAATATAAATTCAACAATTGGTAATGGTCATTGGCCTATAATTTGTGATGGTAAATGGATCCTAAATGTTTAAATGCATGAAACTTTATCATCCTTGTACTTAAAGAACTAGGACTTTAATGACAATACCAACATTCAAGGATAAATGCAAACTTGAACAAACTTGATATCCATGCATTTATTATTTGAATCTTTCTTTGCTCTTAATTGGTTAAGGACTTGAATTAAAAAACGAGCGTAGGATTTTTGTGCTTAAAACCATGAAAGAAAATGTGTTTACTTGAATACTTTTATTTTTTAAATCTTCCATATGGTCTAACTTTGTGAATATGAATATGGATTAATACTTTATGATAGTATGCTAATGATTAATTAATCCATATGCATATTTGATGGTATGTGATTGTTTTCTTGCATATTTAGAATAATTATTTTCTTGACATGAACACACTACACATAAATATTGGATTCATGCAAAATATCTAAGTCAACCATTAGTAACAATTGGCATTTAGATTGAAATAACAATTGGTATCATTGGTAACTATATTTTCAACAATTGGTAAGCCAAGACTAAATTGACAATTGGTATGAGCTTTAAATTGACAATTCTTCTCATGCTCCTTAGATTGAAATGACAAATAGGGAAGAATTCATATAAACCACTTTTGCATAAAACACTTTTGTGCTAGAATTTGTAATTAATTGATGTATGATTTAATTCTATGCACAATATTTCTTGAAAATGATTTATGAGCTCTTGCATATGATATGTCATCTAATTTTAGCTCATAATCATGATGTATTGTCATGCACCTTAGTTGGACCTTAAAGATCAATTGATATACTTAGGTGCTTGCTTAATTTCTTACCAATTGGAAACTTCTTACGAAATTATTTATAAACAATTGGTATAAGATCATAAGTCATTCTTTGCATGAATATTCCATACTCTTTGTGGATATTGACTTATTTATTTGTGCTATGAGTCCCATGTACTACCATATTTCTTGTTGGATAGAGCATATTTATTTGTTCTCACATAGCCATATTTTTAGGGAGAGCATACTTTTTATTTTTTTTTTCTTTTTACTATGACAAAAAGAGAGAGAGATATTAAGATATTAAGGGGAGAGATAATGGGGGAGAAAAAGTTTGAAAATCTTTTTTGAAAAATTCTCTTCAAACCATGCTTACATTAAGGGGGAGCTTTATAAAATCCTGCTTTATTTGAGGGGGAGTATTTTATTAAAGAATTTTCAAAGTAAATTTACATTAAGTTTTATCATATCAAAAAGGGGGAGATTGTTAACTTTAAATTGACATATATATTTTGAAATGACAAAAACTTAAGCAAGCTTTAATGTTTTAATTCACATTGTAAATTTGTCTTATCACACATGATTTTCTCTATACATTTTAAGTGATCATATAAAACATTAAGGCCATGACTTATTGATACATTCTTATTGGTCTTAATACTTTATAAAATGTATTGAATATATTTTAAGAAAATTACTTAATAAATTTTTTGGAATCAAATTCATGTTTTCAAAGTCATGTTATATTTAAAAATACTCAAAATTGGTTTTAGAATGTTTTTAATGCCTAAAGACATAGAAAAGGCAAATGAATATTGTAAGTGATGGATCCCCTGTCTGAAGGGATGGATCCCCTGAGGAAAGGGATCGATCCCTTTATGGCAGAAAGGTCCCTCAGCCCAGAATAAGCATTCTGGAATGAAGGGATCGATCCCCTATGAAAAGGGATAGATCCCTTCACCCGAAAATAGCCTGTAACGGCTAGTTTTTGTGAGATAACGATCATATTCGAGTTTTGGCTCCAACCAACATCTAGAACACATCCAAAGGACTATAAATAGAGGCTTAGAAGCTAAAGGAAGGAAGAGGAACTACTCAGCAACTCCAAAACTCATTCCTCAAATCCTCAAGCCTCAACAACAAATCAAGAGCTACAAAGCCTTCATCTTCCATCATTCACATATCTCTTGTATTGCTTAGCACAAATATTGTATAGGTTTTTCTTTGTGCCTAATTTCTGTAATCATTTAACTACTTAGAGGTCTTCTTTGATTACATCTCTTGTAAACCAAATCATTCTTTGTAAAAGGGGAGGTTTCTCTTTAGCCTAAGAAAAAGAGAGATTTCTCTTTAGCCTAAGAAAAAGAGGGAGGTTTCTCTTAAGCCTAGAAAAAGAGAGGTTTCTCTTGAGCCTGCAAAAAGATAGTGTAACACAAATTCAAGAATAGTGAATTTGGAGAAAATCCTTGGGAATGTCTCGAGGTAAAGGACGTAGGCAAGTTGCCGAACCTCTATAAATCGCTTGCGTACATTTCTCTTTCCCTACTCTCTTTATTTACTTGCAATTATAATTGTGCTTATTGTATTGAATTTGAATTGCATGATTGAATAGCCTAGAGAACTTAAAAAATATTTATATAGGCTAGAGAATTTAGAAGAATTGAAAAACGAGCTTAAGATTGTTGTTGAGAACCGATTCACCCCCCTCCCAGTATAGCCTATAGAGCCAACAATAATGATGAATTTGTGAGAAAATTATTTTTAATAAAAAAAGTAACCAACTAGTGTTAGAAACAAAACATCAAAGTAACACACACACACACACACACACACACACACATCATCATCATCATGATCTAGAGCATTTATCCCAATATTAGGATAGAATATATGAACCAATATATGAACTCACGCTAAGTCAACCACATTAATTCTCCATCTCCACTCATTCCTATTTAAGGTAATGTGTTTCTCCAATTTTTATGCTGTTATATCTTTTCAAATAACTTACTTTCAGGTCTTTTTCAATCTTCTCCTAGCCTTACCCATCATCATCATCTTAACAGTGGAGTAGACGACATAAACCAATATATGAACTCACGCTAAGTCATCCACATTAATTCTCCACCTCCACTCATTCCTATCTAAGGTAATGTGTTTCTCTAATTTTTATGCTGTTATATCTTTTCAAATAACTTACGTTCAAGTCTTTTTTGATATACCAATAGTGGGGTAGACTATATGAACCAATATATGAACTCACACAAAATCATCCACATTAATTCTCCACCTCCACTCATTCCTATCTAAGGTAATGTGCTTCTCCAATTTTTATGCTGTTATATCTTTTCAAATTACTTACTTTCAAGTCTTTTTCGATCTTTCCGTAGCCTTACCTTTTTTTATCATTCATAACCTCCACTCTCCTAACCCAAGTGTCCAAGGTTACATTGCATATGTCTAAACCAGCATAAACAACTTTCACTCTTTGTCTTCAATAGGTTCCACATCAACCTTCTTACGAATATATATTAATTATCTTTTTTCCTTTCATGTATATTCATACATCCACCATAGCATTCGCAATACTGCTACACTCATCTTTTAAGAATCCAGTTTCTTAGTCGACCAACATTCACTACCATAAAGTAATGTTGTTCTAACAATTGTCTTGTAAAACTTGCTTTTCAACCATATAGGAATTTTTTTATCACATAAAATACCTATAAAGCTTCTCCACTTGCACCAACCAGCTTGGATTGGATCTAATGGGACACGTAACTATCAATATCTCCATCCATCTATACGATCAATCCAAAATATTGAGAATGACCCTGCTTAGAAATCACCTCCATATCTAGTATCGCTATGCTTTAATCTTCATCTTTATTTGATCGAAATATACATTTCATGTATTCAGCATTCATTCTGCTTAGTCTAAACACTGTTGATTCTAACATCTATCTTCACAGTTTCAACTTTGTGTTGACCACTACTTTAGTCTCAGCACTTAACACGATATCATTTACAAATAATATAAACCAAGGTACCTTATTCTTCAAGGATTTTATTAGTTCATCCATTACTATAGTGAACAAAAATGAACTCAACGCCGACCCTTAATGTAATCTCACTGTGATAGGAAATTTGATTGTATGCCCATGACATGTCTTCATATGTATCTTAACATTTCCATACATGTTCTTAATTAGTTCTATATATTTTACAACACTTTATCTTATGATTTCTCTAGGTCTATAAATGTCATATAAAGATCTTTACTTTATACTCGAAAAAGCTTCAAAAGTTGTCTAAACAAGTATATTGTGTCCATAGTTAATTATCCAAAAATAAAACTAAATTAATTCTATGATACTTTTACAGTCTTCATTAATCTCCATTTTATCACTCTCATATAATTTCATCGTGTGATTTATCAATTTTATGTCTCAACAATTAGAGCAATTCTGAATATCTTATTTGTTCTTAAAGAAAGGTACCAAGACTATGTCAATTCCTCAGGTATATTGTGAGTGTGCCAAATCTTGTTAAAAATATTTGCCAACCATCTAACTCTTATCTCTCCAAGGCATTTCTAAACCTGAATGGGAATGTTATTAGGCAAATCAACTTTTCCTGTCTTTATCCTCTTTAGTGCCTCCATTACCCTTACTCTTTGATTCTACACATAAAACACTAATTCAAATCCTTGAGAGATGTCAAGATAAGAAAATGACAACTCAATACATAAGGCTCCCACATTGTGGGGTTTAGGGAGGGTTGTGTAAAATTTGGCTTTGTCAGTCATTGAATATTTTGTTGAAATAATCACGAAATTTCTTTAATGTTCTTGTCCTTAACAAGAATTCATTGGTACTCATCCTTAATTTATTTCACAACTCCTAGATCATGACTCCTCTTACTTTTATTGGCGCCACTCTATGTATCTCTTTCTCTCCAACCTTGGAGTCCAACTTATCATAAATCTCCTACACAACCTTCGCTTTAGTTTATGTGCTTCTTTCCTAACTAACCTATATTTTACAAAGCTCTTCTTGATTTTAAAGTCTTGTAAAAATCTTGCTTAATCTTCATAGCTTCCTTAATTGCAACAGTCTACCATTGCATCATTTTTAGTTGGTGTTTTTTTGTTTAATACTCCTAGTATCTCCATGTTTACCTCTCAAATGCATTTTGCCATCTTGTTCCACAATACATTTGGGTTTTCCTTTATTACCCAATCCTCTTTCTGGATTCAACTATCTCAATATACTACATGACAATCTTCTTTTAGCTTCCACCATCGAATCCTTACGACTATTTTCTATAGGTTTCTTCGATGTAGTTTAATCCTCATATTTAAGACTAAAAGTCTATTGCGTGGTAACACTCACTTGGGATAACCTTGGAATCCAGATAGCTGCATCTATTCCTCCTAATTAAAAAGAAATTTTGCGTTTGGTCCACCTTTAAAGGCTAGAAGATGGGATTCTATCTTCCTAAACAGTGTGTTTTCTAGGGTTAAGTCGTAAGATAAAGCAAAACGTAGGATAATCTCTCTTCCCTTGTTTCTTGCATTTTAACCAAAACACATGTGAACACACTTCAAACCCTTTCCACTAGCACCTGCATGGCCATTAAGATTACCACCAATAACAAAAGTACTCTCTTAAAGGTACTTCTTGTACTACCTTATATAAATCTTTCCAAAACTATGGTTTACTAGCCTCATCAAATCCTACTTGTAGTGCATCCACGTTAAAAACATTCAAAAGCTTTACTCCTTAAACTATCTTAACCAAAATAATCCTATCCTCTTATCTCCTAACCTATTAACATCCTCTAGATACCCTTTTTCTATAATAATACACCATTGCGATCTCTTTCTTTATGTACAAAGCTTATACCTCGAAGGTGTTATCTTCCTAGCTTTCTACCTAGCCCGTTTAGTCTTGCAGAGACACAAGATACTAACCTTCCACTTACTCATAACCTTGCAAATCTAAGTTAACTTACCGTTAAACATACCTATATTTCAAGATTCTATCCTAGGCTTATGGTGATGTACTAATTTCTTTACCCACCTCCATTCATTGTGGTGTGGCCTTACCTATTTGACACCACATCCAGACGTAGGTGGGGTACATTGCTTCCGGGCAATGATTTACAACCCTTACGTACTTTTCACTATAGCTGGGCTCCAATGTGGAGGCCGCTGTGCAGGGAAAGCCCCAACAAATTTCTTTAAATTGTTTATTTCATTGAGTTTGACAAGTTTTACAATAGGTTGACCTAACTTACCACCAACCCTCCTTGACTCTGGCTTGAAACCAACTGCATTGTTGTAAGATATAATAACGTACAAGAAATTGTAAGATGACGTTAAACATTATTATAATAATGTTAAATATTTTATTTCTTTTTTTTTATAAAAACATTGTAACAATTCCCACTATTTTAATAATAAAATAATATAATAAAAGTTTTAACTAAATTTTTATTATTTTATTAAATTGGACAAATATAAATAATTATGTAAAGTAAATGTGCACAATTGCATTGAACCTTGAATTAGTGTAGTAGCAAATCTTGCTCCAACTTTGATTGCATAAAGAACACAAGAAATTGCATTTACACATAAAATTTGAGTGTTTACGTCCTTCTATTAAGGCAACATATTATGATCATGTGCTTGACTTAAGTGAGTAATCTAGAAACTTTTCCAACCAAGCTTCAGAGGAAGAAACTAACTCCAGTATTCACATAGGTGAAATCTATTAAGGGTATTCCTATAACTCATACATCCCACTCAACATGAGATATACATTTCATTAAAATTTACAAAAAAAAAATCCTCAAATCATTACAAGATAAATATACATACAATGTAGGGATGGACAAATGAACTTAAATTCTCTTAATGTGTATTGTTTACCAAACGACCTCTCTATAATTTGTTTTTTCTATTGAACCTAATTCTCACACTCTTTTGATTATTAGGTTGGGTTTCCTCAGATGAGATTCCAAATTCTTTGGGCAAAAATTTCATCCCTCTCGATATACTCCAAATGTTTTTCTAGCAAAGCTTTTGTTAAAGGTCAGCAAGATTATTATTTGATCTTATCTAATTCAAATTTATAATACCATTACTCAAATAGGATCTCACTATAGAGTGTTTTTTTTAATAAATTTGGATTTATCGTTGTAATAACGTTTATGCAATGTACTAAGATATGTGGTATAGTCTTTTTAGAAATTTCATATAATAAATCTCTTAACCAATTAGTTTCTTCACTAGCTAAAGCAGAGGCAATTAGCTTAGCCTCCCTCGTGGATTTTGCACCTATTTGCTATTTCTTAGATAGCTCTACCAATATAAAGCAAGAAAGTTCTATATTGGGCTTACTAGAAAATTTTCTTAAAACACCTACTGCATTTGCTATATCAAGCATAGAACAATCACAAGTATAATGCAAGCTACCAATTATTCTTGCTTATTTTCTTGATTAACAATATATTCATCTTCAACAATAGGAAATAAACATATATGAGATAAAACTGTCGTCACATGCTTGCAATCACCATAATTACATTTCTTCAATATTTTATCTATGTATTGTGAATCATCATCATCAGAACCTTTATCTTAGTATTGAAGTAGCCTACATAAACCATTGTATAAACTCACACTAAGTCGTCATTATTTATAGTATTTTAAATCTATGTAACATGAATGATCAAGTAAAATGCAATCATTATTTCTAGTAATTTTCATACCAAGTATAATATTAGCTTCATCAAAATCTTTCATTTCAAAATATTTCTTAAGCAAACCTTCAGCAAAATTAATTGTACCCACATTGCTTCCAAAAATTAAAAGTTCATCCACATATAAACATATAATCACGTTAAAATTATTGAAAGATTTAAAATAAATACTTTTGTCCCATTCATACCCCAATATTGGGATAAAGGCTCTGAAGATAATGATGATGATGTCACATTCACTAGATTTGAAACCATTATCTTTCATGCACATAGCAAATTTTTCATGCCATTGATTAGGAACTTGTTTAAGACCATATAAATATTTTAATTAACTTTCATTCCTTATTTTCTTGACTAGGCATCCCAAAACCCTCAGAATTTTCCATGTATATTTCTTCTTCTAAGTATCCATTTACAAAAGTCATTTATTATTTTTGTTACTAATATTTTCTGCTATTTTAATCTCGAATTACAGCACTTGCAACTCATTTAACTCTCTTCCAAATACAAAATTTTCTTTTCATGCTATTTTGAATTCCTAGCAACTTAGTTTTCTCACTAATGTCACCATTTTTCTTCTTCAAACCAATGCAAACCATATCAAATAAAAACTGGCGATCCTACTTAGTTTTCTCTATGTCTATGAAATGGTTAAATTTCTAGCCATCCTTCTCACACTTATAAATAGCCATAAAACTCATCCTCCAAGTGATGCCACTAGCATGAACTATATATATGACCTCCAAAGTGATGTTCCTTTTGATTGTCAAAATATGTATTTACAAATTGAGATCATTAAAGAGATTCAACTATGAAGCTCAGAACCCAAGGCGAAAGAAATCAAGTATCAAGCTATGCTAATGATTTCATGGAAATAAAATCAAGGAAGGTGGTTAATCATAATGGTACACAACTTGAAATGAAGTGAATCATTCACATAATTTAGTAGCATAACAATTATGGATATAAGGGAAACTCCAAGTCTAACATGGCAATTTCAGAAAAATTAAATGCATGCAATGTGCAGCAAACATGTCAAGTAACTCAAAAAGAGAAGTAAATTTTTTTTAATAACTTCACTAAGATTAACTTCAAGTAGATGTAGATCATAAGCTAGAAGCAAAGAAAATTACCAAAAAGTGGTAAAACTAATAAATCCAAGAGGAAAGGATAAAGTGGCTTCTTGCATCAAAGATAAGTATATAGAATAAATGGATAAGAAATCACGTACAACATAGTGGAGACTCATGCGTTATCTAGAGGCAGTTGAAAAAAATCATCTACCTCAAATTTGGTTAAGAAAAATGCAGACCTTACCTTCAGATTCCAATATATTCCATCATATAAAAAGAAGATATAAGGGAACAACCACCAATAAACTTTTATAGTAATTGCTTCTTTAAGTAATTATATTTTAGTACATTAACTAACTTTGTGTTACGCTAGTTTTTTATGATTATGGCTTTTTTCTATTTGCAAGTGCATAACAGTTCTTGAGTTAGGTGAACCTTCAACAGAAAAGTAACTCCAACCCTATAACTTTAATAGTCGAATACATGGAATATTTGACATTGGTAATATATATCTATGTGTGTGTGCGCGCACGCGTGTAAAGAAAAAGGGAGAGGATGGGTATCCTATGCTACACAATAAATTTTCCAAATGCCTATTGGTACCATTTCAGAATTCATCTAATACGAGTATGATATTATAAGAGCACGTATAAATGCATTTAAAGCTATGAAGGATTAACGACCACAAGGGAATATCCCTGTTGTCAATAATTCCTTAATCTCAATCACCAGAAAAGACTGTCAAGAAGAAGTGAGCTAAAGGATTAGGAAAACAAAGTTTATCATCCCTGGAAATGAAAGACCTTGGGCTGAAATCTACTTGATTTCATCACCCTGCATTATTCCCCTCTGAAATATGTCCAAAGGGCAGTGACTGTGATGCCAAAGGACGAGAATTTGATTCAAGATTTAAAGGTTTCAGCTACTAGAAATGGCATGCAATATCCCAACATACTGAACATAGAAATCCAAGCCAAGAATTTCTATATGAAATTGACAAAAAAAAAAACTCAAGGAAGAAAGGGAATACAGATACAGATACACAAGGGAAAAAGAAATCATGACTGGAGTAAAGCGTGTAGCTAGCAATAGACAAGGAGAGGATGGAGGAGTGTTCCATTCAACTAACAGGAAAGGGAAAAGAAAATTGGGTTACAAAAATACCTTGGAAGCATTGGCCACAACTTGGCTTTGCAGCTTGATCACTTTGTCGTCTGCGCTGTATGTCCCTTTCTGAAATGGATAAAACAAACATATTACATTAAGGAAAAGAAGATAAGTGAATGTTAACGTTAAAAATAAAAAAGAAAAAGAAAAGAAAGAGAATACGAGAACTTCAGCGAGGCCAGTGCTCTGAGCAATGACAACTTCAATGGTGCCATCAGGTTTAGGACGCCAATAGCCGCTCTCAGCGTGCATGGGCTCACCAGAATTGAGTTTCCAGGTCTTCTGGGAGTAGGCTATGACGGGCTTTCCAGAGTGAGAGAAGTGAAGCTCTTCGCCATAGAGGAACGAGTTGATGGTGGGGTATCCGCCTTCGCCTTCACCTCTCCATCTGCCCAACAAGTAAGAAAGTGGCGCAATTGCTGGGTGAATTGAGCAATTCTCCTTCTCCTTCTCCTTCTCCATGCCTTTCAAACTCTTTCACGGCCTTTCCCTGATGCTTTGCAGCTACTGCTCTGTTTTATCCGTCTCTCTTCTTTTGTCTCTCTCCTTCAAACACGCACCACGCGTATTTAGAGCCGGCAATTGAGTTGAGAATATGGATTGACTTGTTGATTTGTTTCTCAAGTTCCAAATTCTGAATTCGGTCGAGCTTTACATAAAATTATTTAAGTTCAGTTTCTATCATTATTTGAAACTAGTTACCACATGTGCAATACATGGTTTAATTTTATTTAAATATGTATATATAAATAAAAATTTTCATTATTCACACATTTTGTTTTTTTTTTTAATTATGCCTAATGTATTAAGAATTAAATTTATTTTTTAAATGGATTAGATACTATTTAATATTTTAATTATTTTTAATTTAGATAATTTTTTAATTATTCTAAAGTTTTTAAGATAAAACTTAGATTATTTTAATAGTTTTAAATATATTTATATAATATATTTAATTGTTTTATTTTATAAATGTCTTTCAATTTGTAAATCTATGTCTTTCATTGTTGCTCAAGTTCTAGGTTTAAGTCTTAAATTATGTGTGATTTTAATTTAATTTCATGTTAAATTTGCTTAATTTTATGTCGATTATTTTATAATCTCAATTCATATTTGTTTAATTTGGAAGCATAACTCTTTTAAAATCTCGATCCAAATTTCAACTTAATTAGCAAATTGATTTGGGCTATAGAATTGAGGCTCCCTAATTTTTCTTTCTGTTGTTACCTGTTTACAACAAATATTTGATGACGTACGAATCTCGATCTGTGTCTTAACCTGTCTCCAAGAACTCTGCAAGAAAGAAAATGATAAGAGGGAGCAGGGGCCTTCCCCTGCGCGCGCGCGGGCTTTCTCCTGCGTGCGCACTCCAATGCTTAAGTCAGACAGGATCTAAGCAAGGTTTCAATAAGCCAATAGAGATTAGGATTTAAAAATGATACCTATGACCTATTTATAGGTGTAATATAGCGAGTAATTACGGTTAAGACCCATAGCTTAAATGATAACCTAGTGGATCTTTCATGGCCCTTCTTAGTCCTCTTTCTTCTTGGGCTTAGACTACCATTAGGCCCAATGTTCTTCAGCATGAGTTATATCAAGGCCCAATGACCTTTAGTAAGACCCTTATCAATTGCCCCCCACTCTTTCACAGGGTATACCCTGTGGAAGAATATATAAAGCTTTTTTTGTCTAGGCATAGCCTACTTTGTGTACTTTTTACTTCAGGCTTTTTCTTCTTGTGCGTGACTTACCTCGCGCATTTTCGCTTCAAGCCCATGTGTTGCCCATCCCGCGCATTTTTCACTTCAAGCCCATGTGTTGCCCATCTCAAGCATTTTTCGCTTAAGGACTTATTGTTTTTATTCACGGCTTACCTCGCACATTTTTTGCTTCAAGCCCATGTGTTGCCCATATCGCGCATTTTTCACTTAGAGACTTTTTGAATTTGCCCGTCTCGCACTTTTTTCGCTTAGGGACTTTTTAGTTTGCCTGTCTCATACATTTTTCACTTAAGGACTTATTGTTTTTACCCGTCTCGCACATTTTTCGCTTAAGGACATTTTCTGTTTGCCCGTCTCTCCCATTTTTCGCTTAAGGACTTTTTAGTTTGCCCGTCTCTGGTATTTTTCACTTAGGGACTTTTTGGTTTGCCCATCTCTCGCATTTTTCACTTAGGGACATTTTGAATTTGCCCTTCTCACACCTTTTTGTGCTTAGGGACTTCTTAGTTTGCCAGTCTCGAGCATTTTTCGCTTAGAGACTTTTTAATTTGCTCGTCTCGCTCATTTTTCGCTTAGGGACTTTTTGAATTTGCCCATCTCGCACTTTTTTCTGCTTAGGGACTTTTTAGTCTGCCCATCTCACACACTTTTCACTTAGGGACTTTTTAGTTTGCCTGTCTCGTGCGTTTTTCGCTTAGGGACTTTTTGAATATGCCCATCTCGCACCTTTTTGTGCTTAGGGACTTCTTTGTTTTCATTCCATAAGTCATCTTGAGACACCTTGAGGCTTCCTACTGTCATCTAATACTCAAAGGCACCTTTAGACACTCTGTTGCACACTTGCCGTGCATCTGCCGCATGCCTACCATCGCACCTTGCTGCACGCTAAGGCATTCTGCCGCAAGTTGAGGCACTCTGCTGCATGCCTGCCATGCACCTACCAAATGCCTGCCGCAAGCCTACCACGTGCCTGCTGTAGGCCTACTGGTTGTTGTGCTCTGCCACACGCCTGAGGCATTTTAACCCTGTCGCATGCCTACTGTGTGCTTGCCGCGCGCCTACCGCCCATTGCACCCTATTATGTGCCTATTGTGCATCGCTCCCTACCACACGCCTACTGTGTACTTGCTGTGTCCCTATTGGTAGTTGCACCCTACCACACGCCTACTGTGTACCGCACATTACACCCTGTCACATAGCTATTGGTAGTTGCACCCTACTACACGCCTACCGCACATTACACCTTATCGCACAGCTATTGGTCATTGCACCCTACCGCGTGCCTACCTCGGGTTGCACCCTGTCACATCCGGATTTTCTTAATCTCTTATGGAAGCTTAAATTCAGGCTAAATTTTTTTTTTATCCCTTTACTTCACTATCAATTTGTAGGTGACTATGTAGGCCACTTTTCAATTATATATATTCATGCATATATACCGACATACATAATGTCAACTCAAAAGTATAATGGCATAATATTCAAACAATAACATAACCTAGCTTACATCCCATACTTGACTCCTAAGTGTACATATATACAATCAACAGAATTCCAACACACTGTGCCATCATCCACATATGTCTATACAATCTGCTGGAGCCATATACCTTAACTGTGTAGGGAAGATCACTCTCAAAAGCTTCCCAAGCCAAAATGAATAGTAGCGATAATCGATCACTCTGAAATGGAGGGGAAAGAAGAGGGGAGTGAGTCGCAACTCAGTAAGTAACAACAATAAGCAACTAAATAATACCAAGCATCCCTCAATTATGAAAGCTCATTTAAATCACTTTCAATTATATCAAATCAATTATGCTGCATTAAAACTTAAATACGATATGGAAACTCGATAACAAATTGCAGTCAAATAAAGAGTTCCATCAATAGACTAAAAGTCTCAATATCAATCATACATAAAGTATGCTGTGCGATCAATAAAAACCAATCATAGTACCAAGAGAGTCCACATAGTATCAATCGATGTTACTTAGAGCTAACACTTAACAATCTACGGTAGCGAATCGTAGCGATCATCCCATAAGGGACGTGCCTATGCATAGACCCCCAGCATCATTGCGCACATGACACTGGGACCTGCCCAACGTAATATACGGGACAAGCCGATCGTTTCCGAGACTTATACTCGAGAAACAGTGCTCCAAGTCAATCAAATGTGTCTATAAAGTTCTCAAGGCACGGTGCCCAAAGGTCTCAATACCTCGGGTCTAAAACTGAAATCCATTAGTCTTTAAATAAAGTTCATTCTTATCAAATCGGCCTTCCAAGATTTCGTATCACAATCATAGTGTATAAATATGTAGCTAACAATCATAGGCTCGCTAAGCCTTTTAAAGCACTTTAAATTTTAAAACAAAATCAGAAAACCATATCAAACCAAAAGCTTAGCTCAATTTGAAAACTAAAATGGGTTATCACATTAGAGCAATAATACATAAAACCAAATCAAGATTTGGCGAGCCTACAGCATGCTTGTAAAACATTTTCAAAAAGCTAAACCGATCAATCAAGGATAGGCCCAATATGCAGCATGCATTTTATTTCAATTGCCAAATTCCAAGAATTTATAGCACTAAACAATTTGAATGCAAGTAGTCGCTTAGGGTTACTTACAGTACTTTCTTAGCTTCTGAATCAGTTCTCCCTCGCCTAACAAGTCTTGGAGTATTGATTGATTTCGGGTCAAACTCAGTCCTTAGGACAACCCTCTACATAACACATAGTAGATTGAATCAATCTCTATACATCCATCGATCTTAGTATATCCAATCATAAGCTAACATTAAGCATTGTATAATTCAACAAGAAACAATACTTGGCTGTGTTTCCAGAGTTATTCAAACGTTACTAGCACCGTTTATTGCCTTTTCGTTCATTTGAACTACTTATGACCCATTTGGTCCATTTTTGCTCTTTAAGGTTTTGGACCTTATGGTATTGTGCTAGCTTTAAGTATAATTTCCAGAACCTAACTATCAAACTGTAATTTTTATATTACTTCTTGTTCATATCCCTATTTAGACATATAAGGCTCATTTCCTAATTCTTTTTGTGCCATTTCCTATCAATTTTTAGACCTTGGTCCAAATCTGGCATAGTAGGCAGGAAATTTCCTGACCTGTGTTCAGTAAAATGCTTACTGCCGACTATAGGGATATGAGATCTGTACAAACGCAATACCATGTCAATCATGACTCATTTATCTTTCTGAACATGTAAAGTTTGCAGTCATATTTGATCTGGGCAATTTTCTATGATTATTTGAAGTTTACATTAAAAATCTGTCCCCAGCAGTGAGTATCCTGCATGCATTCATACATATCTTAAGCCATGAAGTTCCAAATATGGAAATTCCAAAACTAGATGAAAGTTAACTCATTTCCATATTTAGATATGTAAGATTCATAATTTAACTCCTCCTATATCAATACCAGAAATTTTCCAAAGTTTCAGTATGTACAGTAGTCTCCTGACACAATAAACACTGCCCAATATGCACAAACTGTCTCATATCTAGTTATAAGAGTATCCAAATGATGCAAACCCGAAACCATCATCTTCCTAACTTAATTAACTTTCTAGACATGTAAGGTTTGCAACCAAATTCAATTTAGGCCATTTGCTATGATTTTTCAAAGTTTCAGTATGTACAGTAGTCTCCTGACACAGTAAACACTAACCAATATGCACAAACTGTCTCATATCTGGTTATAGGAGTATCCAAATGATGCAAACCCGGAACCATCATGTTCCTAACTTAATTACCTTTCTATACATGTAATATTTGCAACCTAATTCAATTTAGGCCATTTGCTATGATTTTTCAAAATCAGGACTGTGATTCACTTTTCTGGACAAAACACCCTGCAGTCATTTGTGCATAACTCAAGCTACAAAAATCCAATTCAAGGAATTCCAAAACCAACTTTCTTCTAACTTAAAGGGCCATAAGTCGTAATTTTTCCAGAATTTTCCTGCGTGTAGAACTATTAAACTGCTCATTTTCATCTCCACTCAGACAGAACAGCAAATTTCCAGATTGACATCAAGTCAGAATTTTTTGTTTATCTTTATCTAACAATAGCCATCTACATTTAGCTCATCACAATATCATATTCATGCATAATAATTAACCATTATAGGGTTAGAAACTTACCCCCTTAATTTGATCCACAAACAGAAACTGTTGACACCATCTCAGTCCATTCCTCATAGCTTGTTTGCTGTCACACCTAGAGACATCAATGCTAAACCAGTAAACATATTGCATTCTATTTCCATAGATTAATTCCAGCAAAACACATATTGACTCACCCTAATTCCTTACCTCTGATATCTTGCCCTGAAATCTCAATTAAATCTACTGTAGTTTGGGTTTCAACTCCTCACTTCTTCAATGACCAATGGTAGCTCACTCTCATTCCTTCTCCATTCACTTCCCTTGCCCTAAGCTTGTTGAACCAAGACTCTCATTGCTTCCATGGCTCACGACACTTTGGCCAGCTTCTAGCATGAAACTTCCTTCATCAATTTCGTTGTTGCCTCTCTAACCATGAAATCCCTAGATCAGTTTCTACCCTTGGGTGAAATGGAAAAGTGTTTGGAGAGGATTCTTAGCTCTTGGCTGGGAATGAGGAGAAAGGGAGAGGGGTTCTTGTTTCTAGGGTTGTCGACAGTTGCATGGAGAAAATGGCTCTTCTTGGTTTTAGTTTGGGGAGGAAAACAGAAGGGAAAAACGTGGCTTTTATTTCTCAGCCTTCAATTTATGTTTTCCAGCCCTTTTTTCCCTTATAAGATCAACCATTGATTTGTTTTACCAGCCTTTGACTTGTAACCTCAGCCCTTGATTATTTGCCAGCCCCCTTTAGCTTGTATTTCCAGCCTATTTCTCTTGTATTTCCAGTCTATTTATGTTGTATTTCTAGCCCTCATTTCATCACCTTTTAATAACCCAATTTAACATTAATGGATTAGTAGATGAATAACTATTGTTTCAAGCAAATAATAATGTCTCTTTAACTAGTCTTTTTCTTTGAGACATAATTTGGACTATGTTTATATATATCTCCCACTTCCTATTGTCTTTATAAATTTAATTTCCAAAATTCTTCATCCACCATTTAAATAATTCATGTATCATCTATTAGCATTTTACCCCAACTAATAGATTATTAATTTTTCCTTCATGATCCTCATCTTCAAACCTCCAACCATAATTTCCATAATCTTAATTTTCCATAATTTCTCATAAGTTCAATTTAATGATTCTTTGTCCTTATAGCTTCAAGTTAAATTCTCAATATACAAATTTGTCTCCAAATTACATTGTTTAGTCCACTAAAATAAATAATTTGCAATTGTTACACACCCTGCCTCATGCATGCCGCACGCCTATCGATCTTTGCACCCTATCGCATGCCTGACGTGCATTACACCCTATCGCATGCCTACCTCTTGCCTGCCGCACGCCTATCAGTCATTGCACCGGTGTTGCACCCTACCGCATGCCTACCTCATGCCTGCCACATGCCTATCGGTCGTTGCACCCTACCGCGTGCCTGACGTGCATTACACCCTGCCGCACGCCGACCACATGCCTACCACACGCCTATCGGTCGTTGCACCCTATCACATGCTTACTACGCATTGCACTCTGTCGCATGCCTACAGCATGCCTGTCTGTCGTTACACCCTATCGCATGCCTATTGCGCATTGCACCCTGCCGCATACCTATCAGTCGTTGCACCCTGCCCCACGTCGACCACATGCCTGTCGCAGCTATCGCTTGCTGAGGCACCCTGCCGCAGGCCTTATACCGTTAGATACCACCCTGAGGCACCCTACCGCTGGCTGTTACCCCACCATAGGCCTCCTACCTCGGTTTGCCACCTAATCTGCCATAGACTTCCACATTCTACCACAAGCCTCCATACCATGTCGCAGATCGTGTTCTCGCTATCTTTTATAGTTGGCTTTTTGTTTGTTTCCCATAAACGACGTAAATTTTTGTTACCTGTTTACAACAAATATTTTTGATGACGTATGAATCTCGATCTGCATCTTAACCTATCTCCAAGAACTCTATAAGAAAGAAAATGATCAGAAGGCGCAGGGGCTTTCCCCTGCGCGCGCACTCCGATGCTTAAGTAAGACAGGATCTAAGCAGGGTTTCAATAAGCCAATAGAGATTAGGGTTTAAAAATGATACCTGTGACCTATTTATAGAAGTAATATAGCGAGTAATTATGGTTAAGACCTTTAGCTTAAATGATAACCTAGTAGATCTTTCATGGCCCTTCTTAGTCCTCTTTCCTATTGGGCTTAGACTACCATTAGGTCCAATGTTCTTCAACATGACTTATATCAAGGCCCAATGACCTTTAGTAAGACCCTCATCACTAGAGGTGGCAAAAATTGGCCCGAGCCCGAAAACCCGCCCGAATCCGCCCGAGACCGAACCGGGACCAGCCCGAATTGACCAAAAAAGTCAAAGGCCCGTAATCGAAAAAGCCTGTAACCGAAAAAGCCCGGAACCGAAAAAACTCGAAACCGAAAAAGCTCGAAACCGAAAAAGCTCGAACCCGACACAACCCGAACTCGACATAACCCGAGCCCGATACGATCCGAAACCGAGACCGACCCAAACCGAAAACCGAAAAAACCGAATTTATAACCCGAGAAAACCCGAATTATAATTATATAATTATTATTTAAAAATAAATAAATAATTGATACACTTTTTTAATTAAAAAGTTTAAAATTTTGAAAACAATTATTATTTATTATACAATTTTATCAATTATATATTACCAGCATAATAAATATGGAATCTTTTTAATTAAATTAAATTAATTTAAAACACCATAATATATGATATAATATATGATATCAAATAATCTTTAATATTATCCTTACTGCATTTATAATAATAAATATATTATTAATTTGACATTTGATTTTATTATAAAAATCATTTTAACATTTTATTATTTTTATTTATAATAAAATTTTAATTTTAATACAACAATAAATCAAATATATAAAATTATATAATTTCAATATTTGTTTGAAACTTTGAATTTGATATTTTGTGCAACACATTAAAAATATTTTTAATAAAATTAAATTTAAACTATATTTTCTTAAAGTTTCAAGTATAGAAAGATATTAAATTTAGATTAAAAAAAACCTAATCTTTAAATTAAAATTCAAAGTTTTTAAAATTAGAAAAAGTTAAGTAATTAAATTAAACAATACTAGTACAATTTTTTTATACTTGGGTATCATTAAAAGAGAAAATTATAGTGGTAGTTTTATTTTTAGCCTTAAAACAAAAGATATTAAAAAATCAAGCTAGTGATAATTAATTATTTATTATATTATAATAATCTTATACATGAATAAACTAATTTGGTATCTTATAATAATGATTTGTATATTATATTATAATAATCTTTTAAGAATAAATTATGTAATCTCTTAGTGTGTAAGTATTATTTTGATAGAATTAAGTATTTACTAAAAATAATTCATTTATTATCTATTAAATGTAAAATTAAAGTGTGGATAAAAATAATAATTTTAATAGTAAATTAAAGTGTAATTTAATAATATATTAAAGTTGTATTACTATGTAAGTGGTAATTTTAATCAAATTTATTTTTTATACTTTGTTAATATTATTATTAATTATATTTAAATAACTAGCATTATATTAATTAATTTAGTAAAATCTATTATTTAACATTTTAATTAGATATTCAATCAATTGGTGTATATCTAATATTATTATGTTAATCTAATATTATTATGTTAATGTGAATATGAAAAAAAATTAGTACTCAACTTGTAATAGTTTTTTTGATAGGAAATAAAATACATAATATAGTTAATAAATAACGCCTTATCATAATGATTTGTATGTTATTATAACTTTAAAAATAATATCTTATCATGTGATATATAATCAACTATACAAGCTCTTAATTATATAAAATAGATTATTAATATGTTTATCTTATCATAATGATTTGTATGTTACATTATAATAATCTCTTACCATGTAATATAGAATAAATTAAACAATCTCTCATAGCATATTATAGTTTTAATTTCAGACATTTTTCATTCCAATTTCTTATCATGCTTTTAGAATATACTCTTGTGTTTAATTTCAAACATTTAATCTCTTATGATGTATTCATGTAATTTAGTTTAACTTGATCAATTAATAATCAGAATATTGGATGATTAAATAGATATTGACCTTCTCAACTACTTTTTTAGTCAAAAAAGTGTTTTTTTAATTTATTATAATGAGTTACAAATAAAATAATAAACATAATATACTATATATATATATATATATATATATATATATATATATATATTAAGATTTACATTACAATAAAATGTCATATATGTTAAATTATCAATATCTTAAGAATTGTATCTTAACATATTATGAAATTTCTATTAATTTAATTTTAGTACTTTATGTCTAAAATTTTAAAATCTTATTATCTTAAGAATAAATTATTATTATTATTCAGTAAACTATTTTTTTGGCCAACAATGTTTCATTAAATTTTAAATTGCAAGTTGTGTTAAAATAAAAATAAAATTTACAACAAATATAACAAATTCTCAATCTAGCTCACGTGGTTAAACATATAACAATAAATATAAGAGGTCATGGTTCAAATCTTTGTACAAGCATATAATTTTGATTACTTTCATATAATTGATGAACAAGTTCAGGTACCATATACTACTTGATCAAAAGTTAATCGAGTATAGTGTACCATAAGGGTACTACCCGAATCCGATACGGGTAATAAGAACACTATCCGAACTCATAATTATTCGTTTATAGAGTCGAGTAGTGTCCGGTACCTGATTATATATTACCCATTTACATCATTATATCAAATGGTTTTTTTTTTTGTACATTATATCGAATGTTATTATTTATAATATAATGTCAATTGATATATATAACTTGTTTAATTTAACGTTTTAAATTTTTAATGAGATATTTGATTAATTAATGTGTTTGAGTATGATTATATTTAATAAAAATAATGTTATATTATGATTTATGTATAAACTAAAAACAAAATAAATATAAAATTGAGATAATTAATTGACCAATTATTCATAATATTAATTATTTTTTTAATGTATACTATAATTTTATTCAATATTATAATTGAAGAATTAGTTAACTAGTTATACGGTTAAATTTAATTTAATAACTAATTATGTTGGCATTTAAAAGACAAAATAAATGTAAAAAAGATTCTTAAAAATTTAAAATTTTATTAAAAATATAATATAATTATTAAAAAAGCTAATTAAACAAAGTAAAAAAAAAAAGAAATTTATTGAACTAAGGGTATCTAAATTCCAATGACCCAATATTGACCTAAAAAAAAAACAATGACTCAATAAGTTATTGTTAAGAATATAAAGCTATTTATATAAATGTTTAATTGTTTAGTGTGATTTATTTATAATTTGTTAGTTATTTATTTGTATAGCTAATACTTTTGGATTTTCACTTTCTTTTAGTTTTACTATATATATTTGGCTCATTTAAAAAATAAATTTTTATATAATTATTAATATATAATTATATATTTTATAACAAATGTAAATATCACAGGAAATTTAAAAAAATAAATAATAATTATCAAGTAATAAAAACATTAAAATGTAAAAATTTATATTTATATAAATTTAGTCAAAACAACAAAAGAAATTAAAAATAATGAATAATAATATTTTATTTATGAGAGTTTCGTGTGAAATGAGATCTGTTTGATTGTTATTTTTCAATTCCCTCCAAACAAGCTTTTCCCATGTTACAAAAAAATTTCAAATTCTTTGGGAATATACCTTTTCCCTCCCTTGAGAATCACATGAAAAAACTTCCAAAGCAAACTTTGAAATATCTTTATCTCAATATACTGTCATGCAATGTAGATATGATAATTAAAAAAAATGAATGTGACATTGGATCAAATTTTGATAAAAATTAGAAAAAAAATTGTGTTTGGTATATCAATATAAATTTTAATACAATAATTTTTATATTTTATATGATACAAATATATTTGATGCAATACGAATACAAAATATATATATATATACGAATTATTAAGTCTAATATAATGTAATGTCTATTATAATCGAAATTCAAAGATAATTTTTTTATTATAAGAAAAATATTAAATAACTGAAGATAGGGGTAGAGGTGATTATTGGGTCGAGGTTGAACCGGTCTGGTTCAACAAAATATTTTTTTTTTTTAAAAAAGCAGCCTGCCACTGCGCATGCAGTGGCAGGCATGTAGGCAGTAGCCTTTGTAGGCTACTGCCTATGTTGATGGGCAACAGCCTGAACGTTGCCCATCAACTTTGTAAGGGAGGGAACGTTTCCCTCCCTTTTTTTTTTTAAATTTATTTTTAAAAATTTTTAAAATTGTTTTAAATTTTCATTTTTCCTCTATAAATATTATTTTATTTTATTTTATTTTTTTAAAATTTTTTTCATATTTTGTCTTAAATCTAATCGCTTATCCACTCTTATTCTTTTAATACTCACTTATACTTTCTCAATAATCACTCAAACTCTCTCAAATTCACTTAAATTCTCTTATTTCAAATTTATAATATTATCATTTTATTCTCTAAATTTCATTTTTTTATCATAATAATTTTATTATAATATCATATTCATAATATAATTTTATTTTATTATAACAATAGTTTTATTACATAATTTTATAGTAATTTATTTTTACATTATTGTTACATTAATTAAATAAATTATAATAACTTTATAATAAATTGTTGTTAAATTAAACTATTAACATTATTTATTATAAAAATAAATTTGTTAGATTAAATTATAAAAATATATTAATATATATTATTTTTATTAAAATAAATTAATATAAATTTAAAAAAATAAAAAATTTAAATTAAAAAAGGACCGAACCGGTCCATGAACCGGGCCGGTTCGCAAGTAAAAATAATGCGAACCGGCCCGGCTTGGACCAGTCCACTACCGGTTCGGACCGGTTTAAGTTGTTAGTCAGCCGGAACCGGTGAGAACTGGCCCGGTCCGGCCCATTAACAGCTCTAGATAGGGGTGTTGGATTCAAACTCAAGACTTATAATATGCGACAACTTATCTTTAACCACTAGGCCAAGAGGTTGTTGGCAATTCAAAGATGATTTTTAGTAGTTGGAGTTTGTGGACAAAAAAATTAATTAGTACAGAAATACAGATGCTTCCAAGGCAAAAGTTTACAATAGCAAGAGTGCTTTCATTTCTTGCAAATGCAATGCAAGATTTAAAACTTTTTCAATGTCTTTTACGTCTTCGAGTATTTTACTTGTAATTCTTTTTACGATAATTAATCAATTATAATTAAAAATTATGTACTGGTCCATCATTTACAAGTGCGAACTTTATGTATTATTTTGATAGATCTCACATGACTTTAAATTTTGATTAATTAATTATAATGTAATAATTATAGATGATATGTTCTCTTTTATTATTGTAGATAACTATATTCTTCATTAGTCCATTCCCAATGTTTTCAAAATCATCCCAACCAAATTTCTCAATATATATATATATATATTATACAATTCTCATTTATTAAATTTTAACTTTAATTTAGCATTTTTATTATATTTTTATTTAACTATATAAAATTAAATTAATTATTACATTCAAAATTATAAAATATTTATAATTTATAAAATTTTAAAATAATTTGACTAAGCCCGCTAAGCCCGCCCGATTAAAACCGGACCGAAACTGAAACCGGACCGAAACCGAGAAAACCCGCAACCGAAAAAATCCGAAACCGAGAAAACCCGCAACCGAGAAAACCCGAGATCGAAAAAACCCGCAACCGAGAAAACCTGAAACCGAAAAAACCCGCAACCGAAAAAACCCGTAACCGAGAAAACCCGTAACCGAAAAAGACAGTAACCGAAAAACCCGGACCGAAACCCGCCCGAACCCGCCCGTTTGCCACCTCTACTCATCACTTTCAAATAGTTAGGTTCCCAAAATGTAAACAATAATTTTCTGGCAACATAATAGTTGCAAATTCTTAGCCTCTTGCATGGAATTTAACAGTATATAAACCAACTTTCAACCTCAATTTTGCATGATTTCAAAGCCAATCAAGCTTCCAATAATTTCATAAAATTAAACTTGATAAATCATGCAATTCATCATATCCATACAACTCACACACTTCTCTCTTACCTATCTAGCGATACCGAGCTTTTCGGTAGCACCAACCGAAATCCGTAATTCCTGGCTGCAAAATAATTTTATTAAAAATTATCAATACTTTTCCTCTTAATTTTAAGCCACTAACTTTCATAAAATGCAACCATTAATAATCAAAGATATGCATAACCAGTATAATTTACATTGGTGCTAAAACCAAACTTTGTCGTTTTAGCTTCTTTTTCAGTTTCGATTTCACCGATCTTTTTCTTCCAATTTCTATATTCATTTTCTACCATTAAACCATAAAATTCAGCATATTTTCATGCCCAAAAATGTCATGGCCGAAACCCCCATTTGGCCATTTTCTTGACTTTTAACTTTTTTCCATAATTTATTGTTTCCAACTTGTGAGTTCTTGTCCACGCGAGCATCTCCTATTATTTTCCTGCATGAACCATAAAGAAATCCTACCTTCTTATGCCAACCGAAACCCCTCTTCAATAGTTAATTTTTGATTCTCAACCATTTCATGAATTCAAGCTTTCTATTCATCTTATTCTTGTTCCTTTAATCATTTCTCACCATTTTTATATAATTTCCAGCATGTTTTCCATCTTATTATCACTTACACCGAAACCCCATTTTGTCCCATCTTCATGTTCTAATGAGGTTTAACTAAAAACAATGCTAGAACCATGTTTATCATGTTGTGGAACACAGAAATCTATCATTGAATATTAAGGAAATCATAAGAATATAGAAAGCTCACCTTGACCGAATCAAACAACTCCAAACAGAGCTTTTTTGTTTCACGTCAGCCCTTCCTTTTTTGGTTCTTAGATAGTCTTAAGATGGAGGAAAGGTTTAATAAGAAGGGTTAGAGGATTAGCTAGCAAGAAGATGAGAATTTTTGCTAAAAATCCTTGGAAGAAACAGGAACAAAACAGAGCAAATTTGCAGCCAAAACAGTGAGGTCGATGTGCAGCAGAGTAAGTCAGCAAAACTGAAGCAAATGGCAAAGTTCAGTTCTATTTAGTCTTCTTTTCCTCATAGTAACCAGTAAAATTTTGCCACATAACTAACTCTTACATTTCTTTCATCATTTCTCTCTTTTAATTGTGTTTACAAGTGCAGTAAAACGACAGCAAGGATGTGAGGCGGTGAAGACAATTTTTGCTGCACGTTTTGACTTGTTTTCCTTCTTTTTTTAAGGCTCCAACCAATAGAAATTAACCATATTTTCAAATACAAAAATTTCCCTCCATTTAAATATCATTTGTTTACATTTTATACCATAAAAATTGCAATTCAATTCCATTTAGATGGATCCAGCCGAGTAGCAATATAGCAGCAAGAGAAGTGGTGTAAAGACCAATTTGCTGCACGGTTTGACTCATTTCCCCCTCTCCTTTATATACTTCAACCAATCACAATTAATCACATGTCCAATTAATCAATTCCCTTCTCTTAAAAATAATTTTTTTATGCCATTGAAATTGCATTCAATTCCAAATTTTCATATTTACTTCTTTGTTTATTTCTATACTTTAAATTCATCATTTAATATTTATTTTACCTTTTATACACCATATTATAAATCATAAACTCAATAAATCCAAAAATCCAAAGTGGAAAACTACATTCAATATTTATTTAATTTCACTAAATAATTTATTTCCACTATCAAGGATTTACAAAATATGGTGTACAGTACTATAAGATCGGGTCTCACATAAATACAGCAGTGTGAAATGTAATTGACATGACATGAATAAGAATTCTTCAGATCCCTCTTCTCACCTACTTTCTTGTTCTCTTTTTCTCATCTCTTCCTCTGCAACTTGGAATTCTCGATAGATTCTACTTTAGAGTCTATCAATTAGGCTCTAGGTTCTTTTAATTATAAACGTATAATTTAATTTAAATCCTTAATTCCACTCCCATTAGGTCTTTTTAGATTATGTTAAATTGAATTAAACCTCAAGCCCCATAAACTTTTCCGGCAAACCAAATTTCGTCGATAAATCTTGCAATTGCTCACTTTTGAGCCTTACTTCCAATAATTAACTGTATCGATCTACAAGGAGTCTAAGGTCATGCCATATATGACCAGAAAGTTCTCTGAATTAGCTTTCCAACAAAATTTGAATCACCTAAATCGAAGTTCTTTATCAAAAGTTATGCCCGTTTCATTACCGGTTGCTCACAGTCAGAATTTCCTGACTGTGACGTGAATCTAAAAATTCATTGCTGTTGATCCACATTGAATTAGATAGCAAGCCTTATATCTTCAGAAAGCTTATCGAGCTAGCTTTTCATAAAAATTTGAATTGCCTTAATCAGAGTTTCATACTAAGAGATATGCTCGATTCTTTATAGAGGTGTCGACTGATAGGTTTTACTGCACAAGGTTCAATTTCAGAATTTTTCTGGTATTAATCTATAGGAAATTAAATTACATGCTTTTTACGGCTAAAATATCTTTAAGTCAGCTTTCATAAGAATTTTACGGTTTATCATTTCGATACTCCGATCAAGAGATATGATCAAAACAAGGCAAATTAGTCATGAGCCAAAGGCTGAAATTTTTGGTTTATTGTCAAATTCTCGAGTTAGGCCGAAATCATAAACACATGAAAC
The DNA here is from genome assembly GCA_031772115.1 of Heritiera littoralis. Lineage (NCBI taxonomy): Eukaryota > Viridiplantae > Streptophyta > Magnoliopsida > Malvales > Malvaceae > Heritiera > Heritiera littoralis. The sequence continues at coordinate 2,561,575 of JAPDPK010000087.1, read as the reverse complement.
AAATTGTCTTACATGAAACCATTTATGATGAATTTAAGTTACTTACACGATTTCTGGATAAGTGTGTGGTCTCGTGGGACCCACCAACTTGTCCATACGAAAGCTTGCGTTCCTATGCCAAAATCCTAGAGTATCACAATTTGGCCTCTAAACGCCTCTAAGGCTCATTTAACACTATTTAACATTTAGAAGAATTTGTGGTTGTTACATGCTCATATCTTGTTCTTAGGCCTTTGGGGGTTCAATTTCATTGGTTTTGGTCATTTTAACTACGGGTCCCTTTTGATTTGCATCAGTATCCTTTCCCTGTGGTGTTTAAGGGAGTGTAAGCTGAAGGAAACCGAAACAAACACGCAGCGGAAATAAAACATTCGGCCTCCACCAGAATCGATTCGGAGGGTTGCCTGATTAGGGTTTCGAGATTTTACCTAACGTTTTCTCTGTTTTTCTGTCTTTGGTCGAATCACAAGCAGCAACTTTTCGTTCATGCCTCTATGGTATCCACACGAACGGATCTCACGACTCTTGAACGTCTCACGATCAGATGCCTTAAGGAGCGTTTTTATTCTTTTAACCTAACTGCTAGCTTCGATTAAAAAGAATGTTTTGTTTTCTGTTTTTAAAAAGTGCGGCTATGTTTTAGAAAAACATCCTTTTTATAGGCAGTAAATTTTACCCTAAAATTTACTGCCAAACAGAACTCTAATCCTACTTAGAATAGGATTAGTTATATCCCTAATCCAATTCAGAATAGGATTAGTTATATCCTTAATCCAATTCAGAATAGGATTAATTAAACTCCTCATTGATCCGTTCTAAGTGTGCGACCCAATAGGTTCTCAAAACAATGGTAATGACAAAATTGTCACAGGCAATGAGCGGTATCTAGCAACACATCATTGCTACCCATGTAACGAGAATGTCAATGACTCGACATAACCTTACTCGTGATAGATGTTACTGTGTAGTCTAATCCTTTTATCCTTTGATGTCTTGATTAAACACAAGTCATGGAAGTGTCACACTTGTATAGTCTAATCAGCGTTTCTTGATTCCTGAGTAGACTAATTAAACAAATAAAATCAATATCTCATATTGACTTATTTGAGCACGGCCATGCATTTTAGTCTCACTCTATCAAAGGGCCCAAGACATCACTCTTGTTATAGAAGAGGGATAAATCCTATCTTGATCACTCAACATCCCTCTACATAGATCAAGGCATACCCAATTACTACCTTTATAGTCCATCCTGTTACGAATGACATCTAGCAGCATTAAAGTATGCAATTCTCTATGTTGGGATCTCTGATGATCTCAAGTCAAAGGATCACATACACCATCATCATTATGAGAATCGCTTATGACACTCATATAACAATTCATGTAGCGTTCTCATGGAGGGTCGATCCAGTACATAGTTCTCTAACATGTACCTATGTGATGACTTGATATCCCATATCCATGACAATGGTCATCAGTCAACCACATACTAGTCTTATCGTATCATTGTTATCCTTGTTCACAATAATACTTGACTAGGGATATTTTAAGAATAGTGTGTTATTACTATTCTAAGGACATTATCATATAAGATTATATTACGCAGTTATAAGACAAATATAATAATGAACTATGATAAATAAAATGTCATGATACATAAAAAAAATGCCAAAGTCAATCATCTAATGAATGGTTCTAAGGGCATAATCCAACAATCTCCCACTTGCACTAAGACCATTCACTCATGTATCTAATACCTAGTGACCTAGTGTGACGATCATGTCTCTGCTGCGTCAAAGGCTTCGTCAGTGGGTCGGCGATGTTATCGTCAGTTGGTACTTTGCATATCCTCACATCTCCTCTCTCGATGATATCTCGAATGAGATGGAAGCGCCGTAGTATATGTTTGGATCGTTGGTGAGATCTAGGTTCCTTAGCTTGTGCGATGGCTCCATTGTTGTCACAATAGAGCTCAATCGGATCTACAATGCTAGGAACAACTTCAAGCTCAGTAATGAACTTCCTGATCCAAACAGCCTCCTTAGCAGCTTCAGAGGCAGCTATATACTCAGCCTCTGTTGTAGAATCGGCCACTGTCGCCTGCTTTGAACTCTTCTAGCTCACAGCACCACCATTAAGGCAAAACACATAACCAGACTGCGATCTATAGTCATCTTTATCAGTTTGGAAGCTAGCATCAGTGTAACCTGTTACAATGAGCTCTTCCTCACCTCCATATATCAAGAATGTATCCTTAGTCTTTCTCAAGTACTTAAGAATATTCTTGACAGTGATCCAGTGACGTTCACCAGGATCAACTTGATATCTACTCGTCATGCTCAAAGCATACGAGACATCGGGACGTGTGCATAACATGGCATACATAATGGATCCAATAGCAGATGCATATGGAACTTTACTCATACGTTCTCTCTCTTCTTGTGTTGTAGGACACTGTTCTTTTGAGAGAGTAATGCCATGTGTCATAGGCAAGAATCCTTTCTTGGAATCCTGCATGCTAAACCTCTTTAGCACTTTATCTATGTATGCACTTTGACTAAGGCCAATTAATTTCCTTGATCTATCTCTATAGATCCTTATACCCAGTACATAGGTAGCTTCGCCCAAGTCCTTCATTGAAAAGCAATTCCCTAACCAAGTCTTTACAGACTGAAGGGTAGGGATGTCATTCCCAATGAGTAGTATGTCATCTACATACAACACCAGGAAGACAATAGTGCTCCCACTGACCTTCTTGTAGACACAAGGTTCATCTTCGTTCTTGATGAAACCAAACTCTTTGATTGCATCATCAAAACGAAGATTCCAACTTCGAGAAGCTTGCTTTAGTCCATAAATAGAACGTTGCAGCTTACAAACCTTTCCGGCATTTTTTGGATCAACAAAACCCTCAGGTTGTGTCATGTACACATCCTCGAGTAGCTTTCCATTAAGAAAAGCAGTCTTGACGTCCATTTGCCAGATTTCATAATCATGGTATGCAGCTATCGCAAGCAAGATCCTAATGGATTTGATCATCGCGACTGGTGAAAAAGTTTCATCATAGTCAATACCATGAATTTGTTTAAAACCTTTAGCAACCAATCGCCCTTTATAGGTATGAACATTTCCTTCCATGTCAGTTTTCTTCTTAAAAACCCATTTACACCCTATAGGTTTTACCCTTTCGGGTAAGTCAACTAAGGTCCAAACTTGGTTGGCATACATGGATTCCATCTCAGATCTCATGGCTTCAAGCCATTTCTCAGAGTCTGGCCCTATAATAGCCTCTTGATAGGTAGTAGGCTCATCTTGGTCCATGAGCAATACATCACCGTTCTGAGTCATTAGAAATCCATATTTCTGTGGCTCACGATGTGTTCTAACTGATCTACGCAAGGCTTGTGTCTCTTGAGCAGGCGGTTGCTCCACAACAGCTTGTGGTTCTGGTTCCAAAACAACTTGTGGTGCTTGCTCAGGCTCCATCTCAACATCGGGTGCGCTATCTTGTAGCTCTTGAATTTCTTCAAGTTCTACTTTTCTCCCACTAGTTCTTCTAGAAATGAATTCTCTTTCTAGAAAGACACCTGTTCGAGCTACAAACACTTTGCGCTCAGTGGGATTGTAAAAATAATATCCTTTAGTTAGTTTAGGATATCCCACAAAATAGCACTTATCAGATTTAGGTGCAAGTTTGTTAGAGACTTGACATCTTACATAAGCCTCACAACCCCAAATCTTCATAAAAGACATACTGGGACGTTTACCAATCCATATCTCATATGGTGTCTTTGGAACCGATTTAGATGGAACACGGTTCAGTGTAAAAGCAGCTGTTTCTAATGCATGTCCCCAAAAGGATTCTGGAAGATCTGTATGACTCATCATTGATCGAACCATATCTAATAAAGTTCGGTTTCTCCTTTCAGATACACCATTCCATTGTGTGTACCTGAGGATGAGTTGTGAGACAATCCCACACTCTTTAAGATAGTCATAAAATTCTTGGCTTAAGTATTCACCACCTCGATCTGATCGAAGTGCCTTAATGCTCTTGCCAAGTTGGTTTTGTACTTCATTCTTGAATTCTTTGAACTTTTCAAAAGATTCTGACTTGTGTCTCATAAGATACACATAGCCATATCTACTGAAATCATCAGTAAATGTAATAAAGTACATAAACCCACCTCTGGCCTGTGTGTTTAAAGGTCCACATACATCTGTATGTACTAAGCCCAATAAATCACTTGCCCTTTCACTATGTCCTTTGAAAGGGGCTTTTGTCATCTTACCCATCAAACAAGATTCACATGTCTCATACGATTCAAAATCAAATGAGTCCAAAAGTCCATCTTTATGGAGTTTGGAAATGCGCTTCTCATTTATGTGTCCCAAGCGACAATGCCAGAGATATGTTGGATTTTGATCATTAGATTTAATCCTTTTAGCATTTATGTTATAAATGGGCATATCAAGATTTAGAATGTAAAGACCATTAATTAGTTGTGCACTACCATAAAAAATATCATTTAAATAAATGGAGCAACAGTTGTCCTTTATTATAAATGAAAAACCCTTCTTGTCCAAACAAGAAATAGAAATAATGTTTTTAGTGATGGAAGGCACATAATAACAATCATCTAATTCTAAAACAAGCCCTGTGGGCAATGTCAAAATAAGTTCCTACAGCTAATGCAGCAACCCTTGCTCCATTTCCCACTCGCAGGTCGACCTCGCCCTTAGTCAACGATCTACTCCTTTTGAGTTCCTGCACATTTACACAAATGTGAGAACCACATCCAATATCTAATACCCATGATGAAGAAGTAGATAGATTAACTTCTATAACATAAATACCTGAAGTGGAAGTCTCACTTCCTTTCTTCTTCTTTAGCTCTTCCAAGTATTTGTTGCAATTCCTCTTCCAATGTCCGGTCTCACCGCAATGGAAGCATTTCCCTTCTTTGGCAACCCCACCTTTAGGCTTCAGTGCAGTATCATTGGGCTTGAACTTGCCATTGGTTTTATTACCCTTTTTCTTGCCCTTTGCATTAGCCCTGCCCTTAGCTTTCTTAACTATTAAGACATCTTTGGGCTTGGCCTTTTTCATGTTGGATTCAGCTGTTTTCAACATGCTAAGTAACTGTGGCAGAGTCTTGTCAATTTCATTCATGTTGTAATTAACAACAAACTGACTGTAGCTGTCTGGCAACGATTGTAGAATCACATCAGTGACCAACTCTTGGCCCAAAGGAAATCCCAATCTTTCAAGGTTTTCAGTGTACCCAATCATCTTGAGCACATGAGTACCAACGGGAGTCCCCTCTGCCATCCTACACTGAAACAATGCCTTAGAGACATTGTACCTTTCTTGCCTAGCTTCCTCTTCATAGAGTTGCTTGAGATGCTCGATCATATCGAACGCATCCATTTCCTCATGTTGCTTTTGAAGCTCAGGATTCATGGAGGCAAGCATAAGGCAACTAACATCCAATGCATCATCTTGATGCTTCTTATAAGCATCTCTTTCTGCCCTTGGAGCATTAGAGGGTGGTTCCTCAGGTAAGGGAATTTCAAGGACATACAACTTCTTTTCATGCTTGAGGACTATCCTCAGGTTCCTGTACCAATCCAGGAAGTTTGTCCCATTCAACTTGTCCTTCTCAAGGACAGATCGCAGTGAAAGTGTGTTATTTGTGTTTGATGCCATGGTAATCTACAACAAAAATATGCAAAATATAAGTATCATGAATGCATTCATTTAATTAAATATTTATTAAATGATGCTCCCACTATTTTTATCGAATCAACAACCCTCACTATTAATTCGGAAAAATTATCACATAATTTCTCTAGTGGGCCAAGATCCATATTTCACCTTATCTAGAGTTAGCTTTGGCTAATCGCCCAAGATTTGGCTATTTAGGTAGGCAACACTTACCAATTACATCTCATGTAACTCTTGGATAGTTGGGTGAACAACACTTGTTCTAATTCATCTCATGAATGGAAGCCCAACTTTATGCCTCTAAATTCCCAATCATATTGAGGAAATTTAGTTAAGTCAACCCAATTTATAGCCTTTGGATATCACTATTATCCCATCGCGTCTTACTAAGATAGATATGATATTTTGCTTTGGCAAACATAACAAAATCGATTCTAGCCTTGACGAGTGCTATTCATTGGTAGGCATCTATTATTGACTTAATTTAATTTGAGGGATTTTCTTAGTTTATTGAATAAGATCTCACCAATTTTACTTTTCTAAAATTATCATATGATTTTCATATCATAAACGTACAAAATAAACCATGCATCTCATGCAATTAAGCAATAAAATAAACGTGACATAGTTATAGCCCAAACTAAATGGATTTCCCAAGCCAATGAGAAACCCTAAGGGTTAACCTAAGGGTAATAGCATTTTCTCCAAGTGCCTCTTCGGTCATCCTTTGCATGGTTGTCAGCTCCAATTACATAGTTTAAGAGAAACCTCGAGTTACATTCGAGGGGAGTAAGATGAGAAAAGAATGTACAACAAGAATTTCAAGAACAAGGCACGACACGCAGGTCGTATTTATTAAAATTTACAACCACCAAAATACAATCATATTGGGCTAGGGCTATAACTATGCACCATGCTCAAACAACAACCACCGTGTGTATACAAACAAGTGTAATGCAATTTCAAATTTTAGTTTTATTAACGAGGCACATTTGAAAAGAATTATAACCCTGACTGCGGGGTTCCCAGGGGCGGCGCCCCCGAAAAAAAAAAGGTCAACAGTATTGACATTGCCAACGCCCTTATCCGGAAGTGTCCTAATCTTATCAGGATGTTCCAGCCAGTATCTCATACTGACTATAATTTTAGTCGCATTAGAACTCTTATCTAAAAGTGTTTCAATCTTTATACACTTTCGACATCATTCTGTTTCTTCCATAACGTTTATGCAGAACATAAACCGCCATTAATAATTCGCATCACAGATTATCCATAACGTTTATGCAGAACAGAAACGCCATTAATAATTCGCATCACAGATTATATCTCACATATAAGTTGAATCGAAATTGATATATATCATATATATAATTTCAACAATTCGATTTGTAGCCTCTGAATATATCATATACATTCTAATCCGTATTAATCTCATTGAAACGATTGCATGTAATCATAAACAGAAAGTAACCAGAGATCATGCTTTTATCAAAACAAATCAGGGACTCCGAATCTGGCTCTGATACCAGTGAAGGAAACCGAAACAAACATGCAGCGGAAATAAAACATTCGGCCTCCACCAGAATCGATTCGGAGGGTTGCCTGATTAGGGTTTCGAGATTTTACCTAACGTTTTCTCTATTTTTCTGTCTTTGGTCGAATCACAAGCAGCAACTTTTCGTTCCTGCCTCTATGGTATCCACACGAACGGATCTCACGACTCTTGAACGTCTCACGATCAGATGCCTTAAGGAGCGTTTTTATTCTTTTAACCTAACTGCTAGCTTCGATTAAAAAGAATGTTTTTGATGAGTGTCGTCAGTCACCAAAAATAAAATTTTCTAACTCTACTATGTAGATAGCGGAGCAAGGGTCGAACCCACAGAGACTGAATTATTTAAGTTAATTATTAAATTAAAAATCTAATCTTAAGTTTTACGGAAAGAAGAAATTTTGGGGTTTTGGAGTTTTGTAAGCTATGCCTAAAAGAGAGAAAGCAAGGATTATTAAATATCAAAAACAAATATGAAAAAGCTTCAGTTACAAGGTAATTAATTATTCTTGGATTTAGATGTTGATCATTGATTACAAAATATTATTGTCAATTAAATAGTCAACCGTAGCATAACAACAAGCTCTGTTACACCATCTTCCCTTACTGAGTCGCTAGTTAAAACAAGCTCTTTAACTAATCTCTAACTACTTAACCTACCTAGAACAAGCTCTCTAGATATAAGTTGTAGCAGCATTAACAACTAGAAAGATATGGGTTGACATTAGATAACAAACACATAAGCTCGGTTTATTTAATCTAAACCTCAATTCTCCTCCATCCCTAGTGATTAACTCCATAAGCAATTACGGACTTATGTTTTTAATCTGGCAGTAGATTATTCAATTAAATTAAATAGTGGGCCCTACCATCTAATCAAGCAAATAATCATGCAAATGTGCTCAGAGAATCTTAGATACTTAATCAACAATTATATTATAAGCTCAAAATCTCACAACATTCTTTTTCCCAAGAACAATGAATTTACCTCATAACTGAATAAGAAAACTACTCACTAGACATATTCAAGATCATAAAATTCAAGTTATATATTATAAAGATTACAAATATCATGCAAGAAACAATCAAAGAAGCAATCTTTAATAATATAAAATCAGAATTACTAATCAAGATTATAAACTAGTAAGCAAGAACACACAAACAATATTAATTTAAATAAAGAAAACAAAATCAGAATTAAAAATAATAAAGAAATCAGCAACTAATTAAAAATAAAGAAAAAAATAAAATTTTATTAAAAACCCTAAAGAAAATCCTACAAGACTAAAAGAGGGAAGAGGGATAAGAAGGATGTGAGGGATAAGAGAGATGCTGTTTATGAGAGCATTGTGCTCTTTATATAGGCCTAAGGAAGAGTTTAAAAGACTTTCCTAAGCAATGTGGGATTCAGATAAGAGTTTACTTGGGAAACAAGTAATTTGACTAGTCAAACTCTTACCTTTATCTCATCATCTTTTTACAATTACTTTCTAAGTAAAATTCCTAAGGCCTATTTTTATTAATTAATTACAGATCTAAGACATGATAAAATTAAGAAATTATCTTGTCTCAACAAAATCTTGTCTTGAACTTGCTTAGTTGGAATTTCTTCTCAATCTCGTTTTTCTGCCCAGAATTTCGTACTGATTTTGTCCAGACGTTTGACCAACCAAACGAACTCCAATTTTTGCGATCTTGTGCATTCTGGAAACCTTGGGAAGTCCTCTACAACTTCCATGAAGGCCACTTCTTGAGATCAGGTCGTTAAATTGGTCAAAAACGTCAATCTTTCAAGCTGGACAGAAAATACTGCACTTTGCTCTTTTTAGCTTCTTTTTATTCCAACTTTGATATTTGATACCTAAAACATAAAATAAACATTAGTAAGCTCTTTTAGGCATAAAACATCAATAAAGAAAATATATTAGCACATATATAATTTGCAAAGTATCATCTTATCAAATTCCCCCACACTTAGCTTTTGCTAGTCCTCTAGCAAACCTTAGCTAAACTAATTCCTAAAGAACTAAATCCTAAAATCCTAACTCACTTTCGTAGGAATCACGATTGCATTTAGCATATGCAATAAGCCTTTAAACCCCTAGGTCACCCCTAGTGGACGAGTTGTGTCTCGTGAGGGCTTTCAGAAGATATACCCACAAAATCTTTTACTTAAGACTCAATCCTAAAAATTCAAAATAAGACTCAATTTTAAAAATTATGACTCCATCTCCAAAACAAGATTAAGATCATGGACATATTTTCAAATCTTTCAATTCTTAACTCGTAACTTCAACAAGAGTTAAATAATCAAGTCAATCATTTCTAATCATTACTTCTCATATTCATGCATACTTCTAAATAAATTCATGCAAAATTTACAATCAACACAACTGAAACATATAATATCAACTTTGCAATTATCCACTTTACATTACTACAAACAAAGTCAATAGATCAAGAACCTTTTTTTTTTCTTTTGAGGTTTCAACAATGGTTTCCCTAAGTACTTACTTGCCTTTTTACGCGAATGTTAATATTGGTGATACCAACACCCGGTTACTCAACAAGTTAGCCCTCTTTTAGAGTGCTTTGCATACTCATATTTCAAGTCACTTCAAAGAATTTAATCAACAAGATCAAGCAACTCAAAACATTGGAGTAGAATTTAAAGCTTTCAACCTCTATTTTTTTTTCTTCTTTTTTTTCTCTTTTATGTTTATTTTTATTTTTTTTCTTTTGTTCTTGTCTATTTATCCTTTGCTTATACCAACTTCAATGAACTAATCACATTATCAATATCATATGATCAATCATATTTAATCATGAACTCACATAAATTCTTTAGAAAGTACTCACTTCAACAATAATAACAATCAAAATACTCTCAACTTTCTTATAAAACTTTGTTTTAGTTTAGAATCAATCCTTAAAAGAAAGAAAACATATCATGATCTTCAAAACTCTTAAAAATTTGACCTCTTTTTTTTTTAATTTCCACTTCCTAAAAAAAAAACTCTATAGACTCATAAACCAATATTCCCCCCCACACTTAAATCTTACTTTGTCCTCAAAGTAAGTCTAGCATGCAAAGAAGAACAATAAAAACTCAAAAATTAAATGGTAATACAAGTAAAGGAAAGAAATACTCCCTCATTTTACATCCTTGGGTTGCCTCCCAAGTAGCGCTTTTGTTTAATGTCGTTAGCTCGACTGCTCCACTTTCCATCATCCAATCCCAAATGCAAACCTTTTCTTTGATTTCTGTTGGTTCTGACTTATGATTACTTCTCCAAAGATGTTGAACTCCACTATGTTATCATCAAATTCAATGGTGAGTGTTTCCTTATCCACATCTATTTTGGCTTTGGATGTCTTCAAGAATGGTCTCCCTAGCAGCATTGGTGTTGGAAAAGGAGAATTATCATCCTCCATATCTAGAACATAGAAGTCTGCTGGGAAGACTAATTTATCAACCTGCACAAGAACATCCTCTAATATCCCTTCAGGATAGGCATTAGTTCTATCAGCCAATTGTATAATAACACCAGTCTCTTTCAAAGGTCCAAGATTTAAAGATTTATAAATTGACAAAGGCATGACATTTATAGAAGCTCCTAAATCTATCATGGACTTATCAATCATGGTGTTACCTATCTTACATGAAATACTAAACATGCCAGGATCTCCACACTTTGGGGGAAGTTTTCTTTGAATGATGGCAGACACATTCTCCCCCACAACTACTTTTTCATCACCTTTTAATTTCTTCTTGTTAGTGCACAATTCTTTTAAAAATTTTGCGTACCTGGGTACTTGCTTGATAGCATCAAGAAGAGGAATGTTCACCTCCACTTTCCTAAAGGTCTCCAAGATCTCTTTGTCTTGCTCTTCTTTCTTGTTGTTGGCTAACCTGCTAGGAAAAGGAGGAGGGTAAGTTCCAGTATTAAAGGGGACTCTTTTATCACTTACCTTAGACTTTGAAGCATTGTTGTCAACTTCTCCTTTTGCTTCCATGTTAGTGTCAACATGCTCTTCTTTCTTTGGTTTTGCCAACCTACTAGGAAAAGGAGGAGGGTAAGTACCAACATTAAAAGGGACACGTTTTTCACTTACCTTGTCAAAATCTCTATAAAGAGGAGGGAGCTTGACTACATTTTTATGTGGTGGAGCCTTAAAGTTGACCTCTTCATATGCATTCTCTTTGGGTCCAATTTCCTTCTCACTCCTCAAAAAGATGGCACTCACATTCTCCCTTGGATTCACCATAGGTTGAGAAGGCGACTTGTTGGGTTCCCTAGCTTCAAGTCTGCTTAGTGAAGTAGCCATTTGGCTCATTTGGTGCTCAAGGTGTGCAATTCTTTGATTGTTCTCTTGTTGATTTTGTAAAGTAGAGGCAGCAAGATTCTTTACAATTTCTTCAAGAGACATGCTTCCACTTTGGTGTTGTGTTTGGTGTGGTGGCCTCTCTTGGTATGTAGGTTTGGGGACTTGGAAATTATTTGGCCTATTGTGTGGTGGGACATATGGTGTAGACCTATTTCCATATTGCAAATTTGGGTGGTCCCTCCAACCAGAGTTGTAAGAATTGGAGTAAGGGTCATACTTACCTTGGGAAGGTCCTAGGAATCCTCCTACAACATTAGCTTGCTCCATGGAATCTTCTTGTAAAGTTGGACACATATCAGTAGGGTGTCCGATGTTGGAGCAAACTCCACAAGCCTTGGCTTGTTGCATGTTACCTACAGCCAATTGTTGCACAAGGGATGTTAGATTAGCAATTTGTTTTTCCAAAGAAGAAGTACTTACCTCATGTGCTTGCTTAAGTGGTAGTGGTGGATCTCTCCTTGTGTTAAATTGTTGAGAATTGGCAGCCATGTTTGCTATCAAGTTTTGAGCTTCTTGAGGAGTCTTATCCACCAAAGCTCCTCCACTGGCAGCATCTATCATGCTTCTATCATGGGGTAATAGTCCCTCATAGAAATATTGGATCAATAGTTGCTCATGAATTTGGTGATGTGGGCAACTAGCACATAATCGTTTAAATCTTTCCCAATATTCATAGAGTGACTCACCATTAAATTACCTAATTCCACAAATTTCTTTGCGGATGTTGGCTGCCCTAGAAGCAGGAAAATATCTTTCCAAGAAGAGTCTCTTCATATCATCCCAAGTGTTGATGGTCCCAGAAGGTAAGTAGTAAAGCCAATCCTTGGCTGCATCTGCCAAAGAGAATGGAAAGGCCCTTAGCTTGATTTGCTCTTCACTAACCCCAGCAGGCTTCATGGTGGAGCAAACAACATGGAACTCCTTTAGATGTTTGTGTGGATCTTCACCTGCAAGACCATGAAAAGTTGGTAAAAGATGTATCAAACCAGATTTTAATTCAAAAGCAACATCTAAAGTAGGATAGGTTATGCAAAGGGGTTGTTGGTTCATAGTGGGTGCTGCCAACTCCTTCAAGGTTCTGTTAGCGTTTTGAGCCATGGTGTCCTCTTCTGAATCACTAGAGAATTCAAAAGTGGGATTGAACGTGGGCTCGGGGGAAGGTGGATCTTCGGAAGTGGATGGTGGTGGTTGGGGCGTTTGTAGCACCGCACTTTGGGTTGCCTGAATGTAATCTCTAATCTTTCGAAGTTTGTAACTAGAGTGCTCGTCAGACATGCAAACCCTGCAAGGAAGAAAGAAAAGAAAATAATTAGATCTTTAAATTATAATAAACAACTTAAATAAATAACAGTCCCCGGCAACGGCGCCAAAATTTGATGAGTGTCGTCAGTCACCAAAAATAAAATTTCCTAACTCTACTATGTAGATAGCGGAGCAAGGGTCGAACCCACAGAGACTGAATTATTTAAGTTAATTATTAAATTAAAAATCTAATCTTAAGTTTTACGGAAAGAAGAAATTTTGGGGTTTTGGAGTTTTGTAAGCTATGCCTAAAAGAGAGAAAGCAAGGATTATTAAATATCAAAAACAAATATGAAAAAGCTTCAGTTACAAGGTAATTAATTATTCTTGGATTTAGATGTTGATCATTGATTACAAAATATTATTGTCAATTAAATAGTCAACCGTAGCATAACAACAAGCTCTGTTACACCATCTTCCCTTACTGAGTCGCTAGTTAAAACAAGCTCTTTAACTAATCTCTAACTACTTAACCTACCTAGAACAAGCTCTCTAGATATAAGTTGTAGCAGCATTAACAACTAGAAAGATATGGGTTGACATTAGATAACAAACACATAAGCTCGGTTTATTTAATCTAAACCTCAATTCTCCTCCATCCCTAGTGATTAACTCCATAAGCAATTACGGACTTATGTTTTTAATCTGGCAGTAGATTATTCAATTAAATTAAATAGTGGGCCCTACCATCTAATCAAGCAAATAATCATGCAAATGTGCTCAGAGAATCTTAGATACTTAATCAACAATTATATTATAAGCTCAAAATCTCACAACATTCTTTTTCCCAAGAACAATGAATTTACCTCATAACTGAATAAGAAAACTACTCACTAGACATATTCAAGATCATAAAATTCAAGTTATATATTATAAAGATTACAAATATCATGCAAGAAACAATCAAAGAAGCAATCTTTAATAATATAAAATCAGAATTACTAATCAAGATTATAAACTAGTAAGCAAGAACACACAAACAATATTAATTTAAATAAAGAAAACAAAATCAGAATTAAAAATAATAAAGAAATCAGCAACTAATTAAAAATAAAGAAAAAAAATAAAATTTTATTAAAAACCCTAAAGAAAATCCTACAAGACTAAAAGAGGGAAGAGGGATAAGAAGGATGTGAGGGATAAGAGAGATGCTGTTTATGAGAGCCTTGTGCTCTTTATATAGGCCTAAGGAAGAGTTTAAAAGACTTTCCTAAGCAATGTGGGATTCAGATAAGAGTTTACTTGGGAAACAAGTAATTTGACTAGTCAAACTCTTACCTTTATCTCATCATCTTTTTACAATTACTTTCTAAGTAAAATTCCTAAGGCCTATTTTTATTAATTAATTACAGATCTAAGACATGATAAAATTAAGAAATTATCTTGTCTCAACAAAATCTTGTCTTGAACTTGCTTAGTTGGAATTTCTTCTCAATCTCGTTTTTCTGCCCAGAATTTCGTACTGATTTTGTCCAGACGTTTGACCAACCAAACGAACTCCAATTTTTGCGATCTTGTGCATTCTGGAAACCTTGGGAAGTCCTCTACAACTTCCATGAAGGCCACTTCTTGAGATCAGGTCGTTAAATTGGTCAAAAACGTCAATCTTTCAAGCTGGACAGAAAATACTGCACTTTGCTCTTTTTAGCTTCTTTTTATTCCAACTTTGATATTTGATACCTAAAACATAAAATAAACATTAGTAAGCTCTTTTAGGCATAAAACATCAATAAAGAAAATATATTAGCACATATATAATTTGCAAAGTATCATCTTATCAGTTTTGTTTTCTGTTTTTAAAAAGTGCGGCTATGTTTTAGAAAAACATCCTTTTTATAGGCAGTAAATTTTACCCTAAAATTTACTGCCAAACAGAACTCTAATCCTACTTAGAATAGGATTAGTTATATCCCTAATCCAATTCAGAATAGGATTAGTTATATCCTTAATCCAATTCAGAATAGGATTAATTAAACTCCTCATTGATCCGTTCTAAGTGTGCGACCCAATAGGTTCTCAAAACAATGGTAATGACAAAATTGTCACAGGCAATGAGCGGTATCTAGCAACACATCATTGCTACCCATGTAACGAGAATGTCAATGACTCGACATAACCTTACTCGTGATAGATGTTACTTTGTAGTCTAATCCTTTTATCCTTTGATGTCTTGATTAGACACAAGTCATGGAATGTGTCACACTTGTATAGTCTAATCAGCGTTTCTTGATTCCTGAGTAGACTAATTAAACAAATAAAATCAATATCTCATATTGACTTATTTGAGCACGGCCATGCATTTTAGTCTCACTCTATCAAAGGGCCCAAGACATCACTCTTGTTATAGAAGAGGGATAAATCCTATCTTGATCACTCAACATCCCTCTACATAGATCAAGGCATACCCAATTACTACCTTTATAGTCCATCCTGTTACGAATGATATCTAGCAGCATTAAAGTATGCAATTCTCTATGTTGGGATCTCTGATGATCTCAAGTCAAAGGATCACATACACCATCATCACTATGAGAATCGCTTATGACACTCATATAACAATCCATGTAGCGTTCTCATGGAGGGTCGATCCAGTACATAGTTCTCTAACATGTACCTATGTGATGACTTGATATCCCATATCCATGACAATGGTCATCAGTCAACCACATACTAGTCTTATCGTATCATTGTTATCCTTGTTCACAATAATACTTGACTAGGGATATTTTAAGAATAGTGTGTTATTACTATTCTAAGGACATTATCATATAAGATTATATTACGCAGTTATAAGACAAATATAATAATGAACTATGATAAATAAAATGTCATGATACATAAAAAAATGCCAAAGTCAATCATCTAATGAATGGTTCTAAGGGCATAATCCGACATAAGCATCGTAGGCCTTCCTTGCTAGGTTTCTTCTGGTTGGGTACTCGCTAACTTTGTTGAATTTCTTGCCTCTTTGGTCTTTCTCAACCTCTCTGCCCCTTTTTCTGTAGCTTCAACGCTCTTCCTTCTCTTTCTCCTTGCTTAGTCGAGTTGTCATGGTCTCCTCGACATTGATATACTTTTTAGCCCTACATAAGAGCTTAGATAAAGTTTTAAGGGGGGTCTAAGGAGAGGGAGAACTTGAAATAGAATTCTTCATTCGTGAGGCCATTCATCAGGCTGGCCATCGCTATAGATTGCTCTAAGTCTTTTACTTGCAGAGCTTCAATATTAAACCTCGTGGCATACTCTCTCAAGGATTCTTCAGGTTTTTGCATGATCGTCATTAAACTAAGAGTGGTTTTCTTAGCTCGGCAACTATTAATGAAATGAGTCAAGAAAGAGTGTTCGAGCTCTTTGAATAAGCATATCAATTGAGGCATTAATCCAAAATACCATGCCCAGGCTGCCCTTCTTAAAGTGGCTAGAATGCTTGACACATTAGAGGGTCATCTACTCCCTGTATAGATGTATTAGCACGAAATAGTTCTCAATGATCGAAGGGATCGAAGGTACCATCGTACACCTCAATTACAGGCATCCTGAAACCTAGCGGTGGCTAAGGTCGATTGATCTCGTTCGAGAATAATGAGGTTTCTAGTAACCTTAGTTTGTCTATGTGAATCTTTGCCTTGTCTTGCATTTGTTTCTTCATGGCTTCCATCCTAGCCTCCAACTGATCATGGGTTAGTACTCAGTCATAAGGCCATAAAAGAGGCATTTCACAGGTTTTTGGTGGGGTGGTTTTGTTAAGTCTTGGACTTGGCTTTTTCCATAACCTCTGGTGCGGAGGAAGAGCTAGCATTCACCTCCTCTTCTGGTGGTAAGGATAGGGAGGGGGAGGTTGGTCAGTATCACTTCTTGATGGTGGTATTTAAGCTGGGGAAGGGAGTAAGGATATGTGCTTGGACAAGTTTAGTAAGGTTCCTTAACTGTTGGGAAAGTTGTTCAAATTGTTCCACTGTAGGTGATGGTCGTCAGTTGGCTTGATCATCATGGGTGGTATTTGGGCTAATCAAAGTGGCCGATTCCTCTTCCTCTATTGTTCTTCTCTTGGTGCCATCCTTAACATCAACGGGAGGAGAAGAGGCCCTTACTGGCATGCCAAAATGTTGGTGTCAAGGATAACTTTTAAGGACTCACTTGGACAAATGTACTATGGAGGGTTTTTTTGATGGGAAAAGCGCTTAAGCCATTCTTCAGTCAAGTGAGGTCGTATTTATAGCCGAAAGGGGATCTCGATCCGACATGACGGAATCATGTTGAGTTGCCGAAGTGGTCAAGACATGGCCGAATGGAAGTGACCCGAGTTTGTTGACTTGTCATACAGGTCAACATGGTGATTCAAGTCATCTTTCCTACCAAAACCATTCTTCCTATGCTGAGTCCTAACGTTAATCTTTGGTCCCAAGATAATCGATGACAAAGATGGATTCGTAGGTACTAACCTGAGTATGCCGAACCGAGGTCATGTGGAGGTGTGACTGTCATGGTCACACCTCTAGCTGATATGTCTCTTATTGATCCTAATGTCAATCCGAGGTGAAAGACTAAAGTGCCCCTAAACTAAAATGTCCCTTATTTGGTGTGTAATATTTATATCAATAAATATAATAAATTTTGTAATAATTAATACATATTTATAAGAATTTCCAATTGGCAATCTAATTAAACAGTCAACATTTATGCAAAAGCATTTAAGTCTAATCATAAATAAATGTAGTAAAATTTGAATAATTTATATTGTACCAAAAAAATTGAATAGTTTATGTTAAATTTTGCAAATAAATGCTATAAAACTTGTAATGATCAATACATATTTTCAATTAGCAATAAGAATTCTTAATTATCAGTCTAATTAAAATAGTCAACATTTACACAAAAGAATATGTTGTTGCACAAAATAACAATGAGTGATTGCTGACGTTGATGTTTATCCTTTTCTCTCCATGTGTCTCCAAAAAGCCTCTGTAAAATAGGAAAAGTCAGAGGAACGCAGGGGGTGATTTCCTGCGTAGGCACTCCGATGCTTAAGTCAGCAGAAAGTTCTTGAGTATTAGGAAACGTAAAAGCCAGAAGTCAAAAATTAAAGAATAAAGTAATACTTGTGGCTTATTTATAGGCAAATAAATTACCATTACTGCAGAGTAATTACGTGGAGGGCAATTTCATCTTTTTAAAAGAGTTTGTGTTCTAGCACGACTCTAACAAGACCAATATGTGGCGATAGGATCCTCTCGCTAGGCGGGAGACCATAAATGGGAACTATGCTTATGCAGCGACAGGTCATCAGGCGACAGGATCCTCTCGCTTGCGGGAGACCACAGAATGGGAACTATGCTTATGCAGCGGCAGGTCATCAGGCAACAGGAACCTTTTGCTTGCTGGAGAGTGCTTGGCGACCTCCTACTTGTAGGAGAGTTATTGGCGACCTCCCATAGGATCCTCTCGCATGCGGGAGAATGCCTTGGCGACCTCCCGCTTGAGGGAGAGTTCTTGGCGACCTCCCGCTTGAGGGAGGGTTCTTGGTGATCTCCCGCTTGTAGGAGAGTGTTTGGTGATCTCCCGCCCAAATGCGAGTGCATGGTCCGCTCTCCCACACGAGAGAGTGCTCTCTATTTTATTTAATAATATCATTTAATAGTAAAATTATTATTTTTCATTTGCCATTTGTGTAACCCATATCAATTGCTCCACAATTCTTTGTAAAAGAACTCAGTCTTTTGCAAAGAATTTTTCAGCGGTTACACATTTATCTTGCACGTTTTGAATTTTTTGCTTCAAATTCAAATTCTCGTGCTACATGTGCGCAACTTACATCTCGAGTTTTTTATACCAAGCCTGTGCATTTTTTTGTCTTTTTTGTTTCGCTACTCATTTTTTACTTCAAGCCCAAGCACTTGAGTCTTCGTGCATGACTTCTTTTGTGCATTTTTCACTTCAAGTCCATGCATAGCCTACATTCTGCATTTTTCGCTTCAGGCTTTTTTTCTTTGAGTGTGTGCCTTACCTCATGCATTTTTCGCTTTAAGCCTATGTGTTTCCCATCTTGCACATTTTTCGCTTAGGGACTTTTATTTCATTCACGGCTTACCTCGTGCATTTTTCTCTTCAAGCAATGTGTTGCCCATCTCGCGCATTTTTCACTTCAAGCCCATATGTTGCCCGTCTCGCGCATTTTCGCTTAGGGACTTTTTGTCTTCATGCATGACTTACATCGCATACTTTTTGCTTCAAGTGCATGTGTTGCCCATCTCGCGCATTTTTCGCTTAGGGACTTTCATTTCATTCATGGCTTACCTCACGCATTTTCACTTCAAGCCCATGTGTTGCCCGTCTTGCACATTTTTCGCTTAGGGACTTTTTGTCTTCATGCATGACTTACATCGCGCACTTTTTGCTTCAAGTCCATGCATAGCCTACTTCGCGCACTTTTCGCTTTAGTCCTTTTTCTTCGAGTGCGTGGCTTACCTCAGGCATTTTTCGCTTCAAGCCCTTGCACTTTTTGTCTTCATGCATGACTTATATCGTGCACTTTTTCGCTTCAAGTCCATGCATAGTGTCATAAGCCAACCTTGTATAGGGCCATGGCTGGGTAGAAGTGCCTAGGAAAACAGAATCCTTGTATCAGGAAAATAGAATCCAGGGGAATTAGGAAAAGTGTCCCCGTTTCAAACACTTTAACGGTTACTGGTAGAATAGCTGTAAAATCTCTTTAGCTCTTTAGGGGGGTGACCAGTCGGCGGAATGTTGGGCTGGCTCACTGGTTAAGGTATGTGCAAGCACACCCATCTAGGGTTGCCCTCCTTGGCCCCGACGATGGTGTGGAAGAACTTACTCCTTTTGTAATCTCTTGTAAACTCATTATCATTAATAAAACAAATTTTTCTTATATGAGCACGTGTGGTTATGAGATATGAATTCTTTATGCCCCACGATATCGTGGCGTGCCCTTTGGTGACTGATTGCTTGATTGTTAATGTTCAGATCCTGTCGATATCTTGGCTGACTTGTGTGGATGAGACCATTCAAGTGCCGCGCGGCCAATCGCTTTAGTGAGAAAAAGCCTTGTCCGTGACACGTGGTATCCGAGCTTGGTTAATTGCACTAGCAAACGAAAGGAAAATGGTGACGACTCGAGGAGGGTCAGATGAGAGAATGAGAATTGAGGAGCTGAGGCTGCGGTGGCCGCTTTGAAAGCTCACATGGTCACTAACGACCGATTGGGGGAAATTGAGGCAGCCCAGCGGGAGCTGTCCGAGTCGGTAGCTAACTTGGGGGAAGAGACTCGAGATGCATTGAGAATCATTCAGAAAGGGTTCGAGGAACTCAAGGCTCAATTTAGTGTGCTTCAACTAGCTGTAGGTAGGGCTGGTGCTAGCACGATGGATAGGGGGAAAAGAGCTAAGGTGCCGGAACCACGCCGGTATGAGGGAGCAAGGGATGCAAAAGAACTTGAGAATTTCTTGTTTGACATCGAGCAATATTTTCGAGCGGTGCGCACAGAGTCGGAGGAAGAAAAGGTGGCAATGGCCTCGATGTATCTCGCTGGAGATGCCAAGTTATGGTGGCGTTCAAAGTTTGTAGGTGATGAGTGCCCCATCAAAACATGGAGCGATCTAAAGCAAGAGCTGAAAAACCAATTCTTCCCCGAAAATGTTGAATACTTAGCTCGGAGAAGGCTACGAGAACTGGTGCAAACAGGAACGGTGCGAGAGTTTGTTAGGAGCTTTTCTACCCTGATGTTGGATATTAGAGACATGTCCGAAAAGGACAAGATGTTCTATTTCCTTGAGGGACTTAAGCCTTGGGCTAGAACAGAACTCCAAAGGCCGAAGGTACAAGATGTAGCCACAGCAATGGCTGCCGCCGAGCGCCTCAACGATTACTATGACAGCTCAAGCAAGCGTAAGAACCCTCCATCAGTAAGCAATAACTCCAATTATGGAAACGGAGGAAAGGCGGCCAAGGTGGATAGACCCTCAAGTGGGGGAGTGGACAGGAGACCACCGGGTAAAGATGCCCCTCCATATAAGACAAACAACGCTCCGACACTCAAGCCTAGACAACCACTAGCTTGCTTCTTATGCCAGGGACCGCATTGAGTGGCCGAGTGTCCCCATAGAGGTGCCCTCAATGCACTAAGGACTTCTACCCAAGAAGCTCCCCAATTGCCGCCAGTGGCTGAAGAAACTATGGAAGAACCCGCGAGAATGGGTTCTATCCGATTCCTTAACGCCCTTCATTCGCAACTGAGCCAAATGAAGAAAGAGCCTGAGAGAGGCTTGATGTATGTGGAGGTAATGCTCAATGGGAAACTTACAAGGGCAATGGTCGACACGGGGGCAACCGATACCTTTATCACACCCGAAGAGGCCAAGAGGTGTGGTCTAAAGGTTAGTAAGGATTGTGGGCAGATGAAAGCGGTGAATTCTCCAACCTTTGCCATCTGTGGAAGTTCTAAGAACGTGATGACCAAACTTGGACCATGGGAAGGAGGCATCAACTTCACCGTTTCCCCCATGGACGATTTTGATGTTGTCTTGGGACTAGATTTCATGATGCTGGCTCAGGCGATCCCGATTCCAACTGCCAGTTGTCTATTGTTCTTGGGGGAACGCCCATGTGTAGTACCGGCCACGATCCTCCCTAGGAGTGGTAAGATAATTTCAGCTCTGCAGTTTAAGAAAGGAGTAAAAAGAGGGGAGCCCTCCTA
Source organism: Heritiera littoralis (assembly GCA_031772115.1). Lineage (NCBI taxonomy): Eukaryota > Viridiplantae > Streptophyta > Magnoliopsida > Malvales > Malvaceae > Heritiera > Heritiera littoralis. Next base: position 2,539,891 of record JAPDPK010000087.1, on the reverse strand, counting down.
CGTGGCCATGCCGATTTACAAAGAGGGGCCCGAGTCAGAGTTTGTGCCAAAGGGGATAAGACAGATGCTAGAAGAGTTTAAGGAGGTAATGCCCGACCAACTACCAAAGGTCCTACCACCACGGAGATCGGTAGATCATGAAATTGAACTCCTCCCTGGAGTAAAGCCTCCTGCAAAAGGACCTTATCGTATGGCTCCCCCAGAGTTGGCCGAATTGAGAAAGTAGTTGGATGAGCTATTACAAGCCGACTTCATCAGACCTTCCAAAGCACCGTTTGGGGCACCAGTGTTGTTTCAAAAGAAGCACGATGGGAGCTTACGATTATGTGTGGATTATAGAGCTTTGAACAAGGTGACTGTGAGGAACAAAAATCCAATTCCCCTAATAGCGGACCTCTTTGATCAGTTAAGTCAGGCCAAGTACTTCTCTAAACTTGACTTAAGGTCCGGGTATCATCAAGTCAGAATTGCTGAAGGAGACGAGCCAAAGACTACCTGTGTAACTCGGTATGGTGCATTTGAATTCTTAGTCATGCCTTTTGGACTAACCAATTCTCCTGCCACTTTTTCTACTTTGATGAACCAGGTATTTCATGACTACCTTGACAAGTTTGTGGTCATCTATTTGGACGACATCTTGGTCTTTAGCTCTACCTTAGAAGAGCATCAAGATCATCTTAGACTAGTCTTCACAAGACGTCGAGACCACCAGTTGTTTGTCAAAAGGGAAAAGTGCTGTTTTGGCCAGACCCGAGTCCATTTCCTAGGCCATGTTATGGAACAGGGACAGATTCGGATGGATATGGAGAAAGTCAAGGCGATTAAGGAGTGGCATGCCCCGAAAAATGTTAAAGAGCTTCGCTCATTTCTTGGACTGGCCAACTATTATCGGAGATTTGTGGAAGGATACTCCCGTAGGGTAACAGCACTCACGGAATTATTGAAGAAAGATAAGAAGTGGGATTGGTCAGGGGAATGTCACAAGGCATTTGAAGATCTGAAGCAAACCTTAATTGAAGACCCGGTATTGGTCCTCCCAGACCTTGGGAAGCCTTTTGAAGTGCAAACCGATGCTTCAGATTTTGCCGTTGGGGTAGTGCTCTTGCAAGAAAGACACCCGATTGCCTAAGAAAGCCGTAAGTTAAATGAGGCCGAAAGAAGATACACAGCTCAAGAGAAGGAACTTTTAGTAGTAATCCATTGTTTGAGGGTTTGGCGGCATTATTTACTTGGGTCCAAATTCGTTGTCAAGATAGACAACACGGCAGTGAGTCATTTCCTCACTCAACCAAAGCTCACAGCTAAACAGGCACGATGGCAAGAATTTCTCACGGAGTTTGATTTCCATTTTGAATACAAAGCAGGGAGTGCCAATCAGGTAGCCGGTGCATTGAGTCGACGGGCGGAATTAGCAGCGCTTAGGAGAATTGCCCCGATGTCGGCTACTAAAGTGACCACAAATATTCGTAAACAGATCGAAGAAAATTTGAATAAAGATCCCAAGCCAAGTCCTTAATGAAGATGGTAGAAGAAGGGAAGTCAAAGTATTTTTGGTGTGAGAATGGGGCTCTGTTAACAAGAGGTCCAAGACTATTTGTCCCAAGAGCAGGAAACCTGAGACAGATGTTAATGCGGGAATGTCATGACACCCCTTGGGCAGGACATCCGGGTTGGCAACGCACTTTTGCTTTATTAAAACAATGCTATTATTGGCCGCATATGAGACAAGATGTGATGGATTACACTAAGACATGCCTCATCTGCCAGCAAGACAAAGTTGAAAGAAGGAAGCAAGTGGGCTTACTCGAACCATTGCCAGTGCCCACAAGACCTTGGGAAAGCATCTCTCTAGACTTCATAGCTGGGCTCCCTAAAGTTGGCGACCTTGGGTCCATTCTTGTAGTCGTTGATCGGTTTTCAAAATATGCCACATTCATCCCATCTCCTAAGTACTGTACAGCGGAAGACACGGCTCGTCTAATCTTCAAGCATGTGGTCAAGTATTGGGGTATTCCAAAGAGCATCATTAGTGATAGAGATCCCAGATTCACAGGGTCATTTTGGCGAGAACTCTTCACTCTCTTGGGATCCCAACTTAACATCTCCTCAAGTTATCATCCTCAAACAGATGGACAGACAGAACGCTTTAATGGGTTGTTTGAAGAGTACTTGAGACATTTTGTACAAGCTAATCAGAAGAACTGGCCTCTGCTATTAGATGTGGCTCAACTGTGTTTTAATTCGAGAAAGAGCTCCACCACGAACAAGAGTCCCTTTGAAGTAGTTAATGGACAGCAACCGAGACTTCCCCACACTTCTCTTGAGCCGTACAAAGGAAAAAACCCTCGAGCTTTCAACTTCACCAAAGAGTGGAGACAAAACACCGAGATTGCTAGAGCTTACTTGGAGAAAGCATCAAAACGCATGAAGAAATGGGCGGACAAGGGCCAGAGAGCTCAACAATTCGATGTGGGTGATTTGGTATTGGTCAGACTGGTGCCTGAACAACTTAGATTCCTACGGAAGCGAGACCGCCGATTTGTGCGCAAGTATGAGGGTCCTGTGAGAATCCTTGGTAAGGTGGGATAGGCCTCTTACAAAATTGATCCCCCAAAGTGGATGAAAGTGCACCCTGTTTTTCATGTGAGCAATCTGAAGCCGTACCATGCAGACTCAACAAATGCAAGCCGAAGTAGAACAACCAGGGCCGCCATCAGCATGAAGCCTCCTTCAAAACGCCGAGTAGAGGAAATCTTGGCTGATAGACGATCCGTAGTGTTAAGAAGACCGGTCCAAGAATACCTTGTAAAGTGGGAAGGACTAGGGCCAAAAGAAGTCAGTTGCGAGAGAGAGCATGACCTTAAAGCCTTTAAGCAGAAGATCGAAGAGTTCCAAGCAACCAAGTCAACGAGGACGTCGACAGATTAAGTGGGGGAGGATGTCATGAGCCAACCTTGTATAGGGCCATGGCTGGGTAGAAGTGCCTAGGAAAATAGAATCCTTGTATCAGGAAAATAGAATCCAGGGGAATTACGAAAAGTGTCCCCATTTCAAACACTTTAACGGTTACTGGTAAAATAGCTGTAAAATCTCTTTAGCTCTTTAGGGGGGTGACCAGTCGGCGGAATGTTGGGCTGGCTCACTGGTTAAGGTATGTGCAAGCACACCCATCTAGGGCTGCCCTCCTTGGCCCCGACAATGGTGTGGAAGAACTTACTCCTTTTGTAATCTCTTGTAAACTCATTATCATTAATAAAACAAATTTTTCTTATATGAGCACGTGTGGTTATGAGATATGAATTCTTTATGCCCCGCGATATCGCGGCGTGCCCTTTAGTGACTGATTGCTTGATTGTTAATGTTCAGATCCTTTCGATATCTTGGCTGACTTGTGTGGACGAGACCATTCAAGTGCCGCGCGGCCAATCGCTTTAGTGAGAAAAAGCCTTGTCCGTGACACATAGCCTGCTTCGCCCACTTTTCGCTTTAGGCCATTTTCTTCGAGTGCGTGGCTTATCTCGCGTATTTTTCGCTTCAAGCCCTCGCACTTTTTGCCTTCATGCATGACTTACATCGCGCACTTTTTGCTTCAAGTACATGCCTAGCCTACATCGCACACTTTTCGCTTCAGGCCTTTTTTTTTTCGAGTGCATGGCTTACCTCACGCATTTTTCGCTTCAAGCCCTTGCACTTTTTGTCTTCATGCATGACTTATATTGCGCATCATTCGTTTCAAGTACATGCGTAGCCTACATCGTGCACTTTTCGCTTCAGGCCTAATATGGTTTTTGTATTCCTGTTGCAAGATATGCAATCATGATGAGAAAATCAGGAATTATTACTTTATTGCATACTACCAATAATCAACGACAATATGGAATATAAAGGCAAAATGTTCAAAATAACATGTTTGATATTAATTGAAACTTTAAAATACTAAGGCCTCAAATCTTCGATATCCATCTTCATATTTGGGGGTCAATCATGGTATGGGTTTCTCTAATCACCCCTTGCTTCATCATTCCTCCTTCTATCTGCTCCCCTCTCTCTTTTGTTATTGTCATATTGCCTATTATGCGATAAATTATTTCTCCAATTGCGTGGAGAATAGTGGGCTCCCTTATTCCTCCTAAGGTATCTGTTTATTTTTCCTTCTCGAGCCAGTTTCTCAAGTTGATTCATTAGCTCCCTACATTTCTCAGTCAAGTGCCCATTCGTAGAGTAGAAATAACAATAAGAATCTAATTCTCCTTCCATACTTCCTTTTGCTATATTAGGAAATTGTAGTAGTCCTGTCTCTTTTATAACTGCAAGAATTGAGGCTCTAGGCTCATTAAGTTGAGTGTAACTATCATATTTCAATTTTGGAGCCTTGTGGGACTTATCTCTGCTTTTGTCAACAGATTCTCTTTCCCGTTTCCTTCCTTCTTCGAGATCGTTAGTCTGTACCATTTTTAACACTTCCTCTTAAGTGATATATTTGTTAGCTCTGGTGAATAACTCCAAGAGTATTGTTTGCTGTTCTAGAGAGAGTGACTCTTGTAGCTTTTCAGACCTAGCCCCTTGCAATATTGCTGCTACTGCGACACTGACCTGCAAGTCCCTAACTTCCAAAGTTGCATCTTAGAACCGATCCATATAACTTTTTAGTGATTCCTTGCTTCATTTTTAAGTGTAAGCAGATAAGTAGGTTCTTTCTTCCTCTGGCTGTTAACTATGAAGGCTTTCAAAAATTTGCTTCACAATTGGTCGAAGGAAGTGATTGATGCCTCAGGTAGACCATTGAACCATTTCATAGCATGTCCAGTTAGGGTGAGTGAGAAAGCTCTACACATGATCTCATCTTCCCACCCGTGGAGTAGCATCAATGATTCATAATTTTGGATATGATCATAGGGGTCTGTCTTTCCCGAGTATACAGCCATTTGCGGCATTTTAAACTTCCATGGTAAGGGTTTTTCCATAATAGCCACAAAAAACAGTACCCGCCTTTTCTGACTTTCTTCTACAAATACTAGCTTCTTTTCTTCCAGCACTTGTTCTATTATCTTTTTCATGTCAATTGTGGATGTAGGATAATTTTTCCCCTTTTCTTTACTCTGAGATGCATCTTTTCGCATCATTCTTGTGTTCCAAGTAGGGTCAGTCTCTGAGTCAATCCACCAAGTACTTCCTCCGTCAAGGGTTGGCTGTGTTCGTCTAGGCCCTAACTTTCGAACTTCTCTCACACCTTGCACTGTTTCGGGTCCAATTTGCCAAGCTGGAAGGTTGGACATACTCCGCTGCATCTCACAGGAGCCTGCCACAGCCTGATCACTCGCATCAGCTTGCCCACCTGTCGCAGCATGCTCGCCTACCGTAGCTTGCTCGCCCACATCAGCTCGCCCACCTGTCGCAGCCAACACACCTCTTGCAACCTGAACACCTCTGGCTGCCTGCACGCCTGTCGCAACGTGCTTGCCTACAACAGCTCGCCCACCTCTCGTAGTCAACACACCTCTCGTAGCATGCTTGCCTATCGCAGCATGAACGCCTTTGGCTGCCTGCACGCCTATCACAACGTACTCGCCTACCCCAACTCTCAAGCCTGTCATGGCCTGCTCGCCTGTCACAGCCCGCAAGCCTGTCGTCGTTTACTCGCATGTCGCCTATCGCTTGAGGCGATACCCTTTCACTCGTCTCTCTTACGAGGTTCCGTACGGCTTGTGGTAGATTCAATTGCGAGAGGACTCCTTTGAACAGATCCACCATGACCCTCAACGCCTGGGTCGTTTCCTCGCTCTGTCGCCTTAGAGCTTCGAATTCCTCCATGGACACTGTCGTTCTCTCCTCTTCCCTGTTCACCTGTGTTCTTTGGCGAATCGGTTGTTCAAGAGAACTCACGGACTTCTCATCATTTCCATCTCTCATAGTAGTAGATCATGTTCTCACCATCTCCAAAGTTTTTGATTGGCTTTTATTTCGTTTCCCACAGACGGCGCCAATTGTTGTTGCACAAAACAACAATGAGTGATTGCTGACATTGATGTTTGTCCTTTTCTCTCCACATGTCTCCAAAAAGCCTCTGTAAAACAGGAAAAGTCGGAGGAATGCAGGGGTTGGTTTCGTGCATGGGGACTCCAAAGCTTAAGTCAGCAGAAAGTTCTTGAGTATTGGGAAACGTAAAAGCCAGAAGTCAAAAACTAGAGAATAAAGAAATACCTGTGGCCTATTTATATGCGAATAAATTACCATTACTACAGAGTAATTACGTAGAGGGCAATTTCGTTTTTTTAAAAGAGTCTGTGTTCTAACATGACTCTAACAAGACCAATCTGTGGCGACAGGATCCTCTCGCTAGGCGGGAGACCACAAATGGGAACTATGCTTATGCAACGGCAGGTCATCAGGCGACAGGATCGTCTCGCTTGCGAGAGAGTGCTTGGCGACCTCCCGCTTGTGGGAAAGTTATTGGCAACCTCCCATAGGATCCTCTCGCATGCAGGAGAATGATTTGGCGACCTCCCGCTTGAGGGAGAGTTCTTGGCAATCTCCCACTTGTGGGAGACTGCTTGGCGATCTCCCGCCCAAATGAGAGTGCATGGTGCGCTCTCCCACACGGGAGAGTGCTCTCTATTTTGTTTAATAATATCATTTAATAGTAAAATTATTATTTTTCATTTGCCATTTGTATAACTCATATCAAAATCAATGCAGTAAATTTTGAATAGTTTATATTAAATTTTGCAACTAATGGATTCGTGTATAATATTTATATAAATAAATGCAGTGAAATTTGTAATAATTAATACATATTTTGAAGAATATTTAATTGACAGTCTAATTATGAAATCCATATATTTTGCCACTAATGGAGGTGCAGATTTTATAACAATAAAATGGTTTAAGATATATTTGGTAATTATTGTATAGCTTACGTGTCAAAAATGTAACTTATTCACATAGGAATCCACATAAAAAATCTTTGATATGTAAGCATATACCTTGAAATATAAAATAATATATATAAATATATGTATGATGTGGGTTGACTTTTGACCATTGACTGAATACAATCAAATCCTATGATGGTTAAGTTTGACCTTGAATTTATCCGAAAATCGAAATCTCTAGAAATTGCTAAAAACGAGGCAAATAAACCGAATGGCTTTCGTTTGAAGCCAAATTATTTCAAAATTTTTCCTAAGTTCCAAACACCTTATTAAACATTGGGAAATTGATTTTTCAAGATTAGAAGTCAATACAAATAAATAATTAAATTTATTGTATTGTTCAGTAAATTATTTTAACACGGTACCACGTAGAAACTACTTGTGTTCAACTCGGTATATTGAATAGATAACTATAGAAAATAAAATAAGATATTTATGAATAAAATATTAATACTTTATGAAAAGTTAATAAGGCCATGTTTGGATCTCGAACAATTAATGGGTTAATGTATACAACAAATTTAAGATCAAACAAACACTACTTAGGAAAAATGGAAGTTAGTAAGGGCAAAATTAGGAATTTCATTACCCAATGTAGACACCATATTTTGTCCGGATTTAGTGAGTTATTGGGCATATTGAAGTTGTTAAGTTATTGGACTTGTTAGATTTTTTTTAAATCTAATGGATTGATTAAGGTTATTTAATTTTAGAGCCTGGATTAAGTTTATGATCCAAATTAGTTCAAAACCCAATTATTTAAGTTCATATTTTTGTTTTAATTTATTATTTAATTTATTTTAATATTATTTAAATAAAAAACAAAAAAGATAATGAAAATCCAAAAAAATAAAATAAATTTCAAAATAAGATAGTTAGACTTAGATATTTTTTAAATGATAAAGATAAAGAAAAATCAAAAAAATCAAGTTCAAGACTACATTGTTCCAATTTAATTTTAAAATTTGAAATCTCATCACAATCTCATTCGGGCTTATAAAACACAACAAGTATAGATAGCAGATGGTAGGTGAGGATCGATTCTATGAAGCTAGAATAAGAATACGTCAATTCCCCGAGAAATTAAAAGTAGAATGCAGAAAAATTGGGAGGCAGCATCTACGATAGAAGAGTGGATTTGGCAATTCTAAATAAGACACAAAATAATAGGAATAAAAAATACAATGATAATACGGGTTAAAATTAAGTAAATTTTATATATAAATATAGTTGATATAACAAAGTCTACCTACATTGGGCCAGGCCCAAACGTCGGAGATCACCACGTGGCAAGGGATCACTGGGCCACATGGCCTTCGGCGACAGAAGGCAAAGCTGCGGCATTACACCTGTCTCTTGGTGACAGACACTCAGTCTATCGCATTAAGTCATAATGCGACACGTGGCGCACTTAGGCTCCCGCTAGCGACAGACCCCTGACGCCACAACGCGCCACGCGGCATGGTCTCTCGCTAGCGACAGGCTCCAATTTCTCCCTGATTTCGAGGAATTTGTGTTATATCCGGACACAAACTCTTAGCAAAATGACGTACTTATCCTCAAGTAATTAACTTAGAATATTCTCCTATAAATAGGCCCCAGGTACAATCTTACTCTCTAATTTTTTACTACTGCTTTTACGCTTCCCAATACTGAAGAACTTTTTGCTGACTTAAGCATCGGAGTGTCTATGCAGGGAACCACCCCTGCATCTCTCTGACTTTTCTTGTTTTACAAAAGCTTCTTGGAGACACGTGGAGACTAAGTACGAACATCGACGTCAGCATACCTTTATTGTTGTTTTGTGCAACAACAATTGGCGCCGTATGTGGGAACTGTATAAAAAGCCAATCAAGATTTTCTAAGATGGTGAGAACAAGATCGACGAATGTGAGGACTGGCAGTGAGGAAAACTCTGTGAGCTCCCCTGAACAACAGATTCACCAGAGGAACCAGGTGAACAGGGAGGAAGAAAGAATTACTGTGTCGGCGGCAGAATTCGAAGCTCTGAGGCGACAGAGTGAAGAAACTTCCCAGGCGCTGAGAGCCATGGTGGATCTGTTCCAAGGAGTTCTCCCGACATTGGATCTACCGCCTGTCGTGCAGAACTTGGTAGGAGGAACAAATTGAGGGGTCCCGCCGCAAGTGTTTGGGCGACAGGAGGACGTGACAGCGACAGACCCCTCTCGGGGCAAGAGGCTCCCCTTGTGGAAGAGAATGACATTCAACAGGGTGTGACAGGACAGGGGAACATGAGGCCTGTCGCAAGTACCCAGCGAGAGACTGAGGAAGCAGCAGGCTTAGACCTTGCGACAAGGGTCAGGTGACAGGCTCCATATGTAGGGCGACAGATGTCTGGGTGACAAGACGTTGACCGGGAGACAGGGTCTACTGCCCACCACCATGACTTGTCAAATTTTGCTGATACTAACTTAGACCATGGTGTTGGAGGTGCTGGAAAGAACGGTGTTAAAGATCAAAGCACTTGAGGAGTCGGGTCAGAGTTTGACCCCACTTGGTGCATGCAAATGGTACGAACAAACGCACCTCAAGCAAAGGGCAAGGAAATAGCTGAAGACCTACCTGACTCGTCTCATGCTAGAAATCATCTCGCTCCCCCCGTGGACATGAAGAAGATGATAGAACAGGTACTGGAAGAGAAGAAGTTAGTGTCTACAGAAGAGAGCCAGAGAAGAAGAGTACCGTTCTGCACGACCATCATGCAAAAACCTCTGCCCCCAAAGTTCAAAATGTCGCAGATGGCCGCATACACCAGAAAGATGGACCCCTATGACCATATGCAAAACTATGAGGCCCTAATGTTGCTACATGGATGGGAAGACGAGATAATGTGCAGGGCCTTTTCCTTAACTCTGTCCGGACATGCGATGAAATGGTTTAATAACCTGCCTGAAGGGTCCATTGTCTCTTTTGACCAACTGCGAAGCGAGTTTCTCAAGGCGTTTGAAGTTAATAGTCAGAGAAGAAAGTAACCGACCTATTTGCTCACAATTAAGCAAGGAGCTAAGGAGTCATTGAAGAGTTATGTGGATCGGTTCAGAGATGCTACTTTAGAGGTGCGAGATCTACAAGTCAGTATAACCGTGGCAGCCATGTTACAAGTGACAAGGTATGAGAAATTGCAAGAATCCCTGTCGCTAGACCAGCCAACTACCATCTCAGACCTGCTTTCCCGCGCACATAAATATGTAACCTAAGAGGAAGTAATGAAAATGGTGGCGATAGGAGAATCCAAGGACGGAAGGAAGTGAGGAAGAGAGGTCACTGAAGCATCTTTTAGCCAACCGAGAAAGTTTGAGAAAGCTCTCACACTAAAATACACTTCCTATACCCCACTCACTGAATCTTGGGCTTCATTGTTGACAGCTATTGAAGGATCAGGGCTTATACAGACTCCAAAGAAGGCGTCAGGGGCTTTGGGCCGTGATTTAAGGTCGTATTGCGATTACTACTCAGTGCATGGGCACACGACCGAAAAGTGTAGGGAGTTGATGAATCAGCTAGAAAAGCTAGCACGAGAGGGAAAAATAAACCGTTTCGTGTGGAGAAGTGATAGAAACAACTATCCTATGAGGAGTAGAGGAAACCATTTTAGAGACAGAAGAGGTGAAAACAGGGGACCTGTAGACGAAATGAAGGTGACAGGAGAGATAATGATAGAAGGACAGAAGGAAGGAATCGAGGGGAAGATAATGAACCCACAGGGCCAACTATTAATGTAATGTCCGAAGGTGAGTCATTAGCTGGTACCTCTTCCTCCTACCGGAAATCTTACGCCCGCCAGGCCTACCAAATCAACTCGGTGATGGGGGAAAAGCAGGATTAGGAACCCATTACTTTTACACCAGCCAATAGAAGGGATGTAGTGGTTCCTCATGATGACCCGATGGTAATTACAGCGGTGGTAGTAAAGCACCCAATGAGTCGGATCTTGATCGACAGTGGGAGTTCGGTGAACTTAATCTATTGGAACTGCTTCAAGAGGATGAATATCACGGAGGACAGGTTGAAACCAGTACCTACACCCTTATACGGTTTCTCTGGAGAGAAGGTAAAGGTAGCAGGTGCCATTCAGCTACCTGTTACATTATGGCAGAGCCCAAAAGATGTCATCCGACAAGCATTGTTTATAGTGCTAAGATCATCTTCCGTGGCTTACAATATGATCTTTGAGTGGCCATTGTTAAATGACATGAGAGCGGTGGTGCATCCCTGCTATTTGTTAATGAAGTTTCCGACTCCCCACAGTGTTAGACAAGTGAGGGGCGATCAAAGGAAAGCCAGGACGTATAATGTCGCATCCACCACATGTAAGGGGATTCAGAGGAAGGAAACCCTTACAATTGAAGAACCACCTAAGCCAAAACCTGATGAGGAGATGGAGGCAATCCAGTTAGATGAAGAAGATGAAGAAAGAATAGTGTATATGGGGAGCCAGTTGCCTGAAGAAGTGAAAGGAGAAATAATCCGATGCTTAAAAGAGAATCGTGATGTGTTCACATGGACCCCAATCGATATGCTCGAAATTGACCCTGAAGTTGTTTGTCATCGATTGAACGTAGTCTCAGGAGCAAGGCCGATAAAACAAAAGAAAAGGAATTTTGCTCCAGAGAGGCAACAGGCAATAAACGAAGAAATTTCGAAGTTGTTACAAGCGAAATTCATTAGAGAAGTTAACTATACAGAGTGGTTGGCTACCGTTGTGATGGTGAATAAAGCTAACGGGAAATGGAGAATGTGTGTGGATTTCAAGGATATGAACAAAGCTTGCCCTAAGGATTCGTATCCACTACCTCAAATTGACAAGTTGGTGGATGAAACTTGTGGGTACGAATTGCTTAGTTTCTTGGATGCCTTTTCGGGTACCACCAAATCATGATGCATCCGGATGATGAGGAGAAAACTTCATTCATTACCAATAGCGGGACATATTGCTATCGAGTAATGCCATTTGGTTTGAAGAACGCAGGGGCAACCTACCAGCGCATGGTAAACAGGGTGTTCCAAGACTTGTTGGGCAACACCATGGAAACTTATGTCGATTATATGATCATCAAAAGCCGACAGGAAGAATCACATGCTGAGAAAATGAAAAAAGGTATTCAATGTATTGCGACAGTATAAGATGAAGTTGAATCCCAATAAATGCTCATTCGGGGTGAGGTTTGGAAAGTTTCTGGGATTCATGATTACTAATCGAGGGATAAAGGCTAATCCCAAGAAAGTTCAAGCTATTTTGGACATGAGGCCACCCAATACTATAAGAGAAGTTCAAAGGCTGACAGGGAGGATAGCAGCCTTGAGTCGTTTCTTGTCCAAATCAGCTGAAAAAAGTCTACCATTTTTTAAGGAGATAAAGGCAGGAAAGAACTTCAAGTGGATGGAAGAGTGCAACGACGCCTATGAAATATTGAAAGACTACCTGAAAGAGTTGCCTCTATTATCTCAGCCACAGCCCGGAGACCACCTCCTCATGTACCTCGGCGTAGGAGAGAAAGCTGTAAGTGCAGTCCTACTAAGGAAAGAAGGGGACAGGGATTGCCCGATCTATTATGTAAGCAAAGTCTTGCTAGATGCCGAGACAAGGTACCCCTTAGTTGAAAGGATAGCTTTATCCCTGGTGATGGCAACTCGGAAGTAGTGACCTTACTTCCAAGCTCACTCAGTGACTATATTAACAGATCAGCCTCTGAGGCAAATTCTAAAAAAACCAAAACACTCCGGGCGTCTAATTAAATGGGCTATTGAATTGAGTAAATATGACATACACTTCCAGCCTCGCCAAGCAATAAAAGGGCAGGTGTTGACAAAAATTTCATTGTTGAATGCACTGGCCGAGAAGTCCTAGAAGAAACAGAGTTAGTCTGGTGGAAATTATTCGTGGATGGAGCTCGTAACATGGATGGTAGTGGAGCTGGAATAGTGCTAACTTCGCCTGAAGGGGAAACCTATGAGTATTCCCTACGTTTCGATTTTCCAAGTTCGAATAATACAGCCGAGTATGAGGCCTTGATAGCTGGGATGAAACATGCTGAGAAACTAGGAGTCAGCAACTTAATGGTCCATAGCGATTCACAATTGGTGGTAAACCAGTTCTCAGGTGACTATGAAGCACGAGAACTCGCTTTAGTCCCTTATCTGTAGAAGGTGCAATTATTGGCACAGTCGTTTAAGCACTTCCAATTGACTCAGATAAATCGGCTAGAGAACGACCATGCAAATGCTCTTTCAAAGCTGGCTTCTTCGAGAGGAGTCAAAGGGGGTATGGTCAAAGTGGAATCCCTCGCTAAGCCAAGTATCGAAGAAGAAGATGTCTGCCATATCGAGATTGGAGATGATTGGAGAGTCCTGATCAAAAACTCTATATTGGAGAACACACTTCCAACTAACAGAGACAAAGCTCGAAGGCTGAGATTGAAAAGTGCCAGGTTTACCGTGGTAAATGTAGAACTCTATAAGCGGGGATTCACAACGCCCTTGTTGAAGTGTCTAGGGCCCCAATAGGCTGAGTACACCTTAGCTGAAGTTCATGAGGGAATATGAGGTGAACACTTGGGGGCTCGTGCTTTGGCCTTGAAAATATTGCGTGTGGGGTTTTATTGGCCTACACTGAAGAAAGATGCCACAGACAAAGTGAGAAGATGCGAAAAGTGTCAGAAATTCGCTCCTATAACTACCGCGCCTATTCGGCCCTTCAGAACACTCTCCAACCAACTCTATTTGCACAGTGGGGACTAGATATCCTGGGACCTTTTCCCCTAGGCTCAGGACAAAGGAAGTACTTACTTGTGGCCACAGATTACTTCACGAATTGAATAGAGGCCGAGCCTTTGGCTACAATTTCCAAGAAGAAGGTGGAAGCGATGGTGTGGAAGGACATAATTTGCCGATTTAGGATCCCCCGTGTGATAAATGCAGACCATGGGAAGCAGTTCGACTGTGATGCTTTCCGAGATTTCTGTAAAGGCCTGAATATTCTCCTAAGAATATCTCCTGTGTCTTACCCACAGGCCAATGGGCAGGCAGAGGTGAGTAATCGAACTATACTACATGGGTTGAAGACCAGACTGAATAAGGCAAAGGGAGTGTGGGTAGATGAGCTCCCGAGTGTCCTATGTGCCTACAGAACGACAAGCAAAGTGTCGACAGGTGAAACACCGTTCAATTTGGTGTATGGCACCGAAGCCCTCATCCCAGTAGAAGGTGGAGCTGAGTCACCTAGATTGGTCCCTTACGTTGAGGAACTTAATTCTCAGGGACTAAGGGAGAATCTGGACCTGATAGATGAGCTGAGAGACAAGGTAAAAATGAGACTGGCTGCTTACCAACAGAGGGTAGCCACTTATTACAAAGCACAGGTGAAGAACAGAGAATTGCAATAAGGAGACCTGGTATTGAGAAAGTCGGCAATTACAAACGCCCATAAAGAGGATGGAAAGCTCTGCGCTAATTGGGAAGGACCATACAGAATCAAAAAGATGGTCGGACCTAGCACATGCACCTTGGAAACCTTGCAAGGAAAGAAGATCTCAAAGACTTGGAATGCCAACCATCTTAAGCTGTACTGGTAATAAGCATTGTACTTTTTTTCTGTTATTATTCTTGTCTTTACTTTTCAATCTATTGCTCTGTTACTTTACAGATATTATTGTTTTGCAATTATTTGATTCATGAATAAAGGCCAGCGCATCATTTTCTATATTCTCTAACGCAATGTGTGAGACAGATTATGTGCTACAGGAATTGAAATGCGGCAACAGCTGGCAAACAAAAAAAGTCCCTAAGCGAAAAATGCGCGAGACGGGCAAACAAAAAAATCCCTAAGCGAAAAATGCATGAGACTGGCAAACAAAAAATGTCCCTAAGAGAAAAATGCGCGAGACGGGCAAACAAAAAAAGGCCCTAAGCGAAAAATGCGCGAGACGGGCAAACAAAAAAGTCCTTAAGCAAAAAATGTGTGAGATAGGCAAACAAAAAAGTCCCTAAGCGAAAAATGAGCGAGACGGGCACATATAAAAGTCCCTAAGCACAAAAGGTGTGAGACGGGCAAAAACCAGTCCTTAACCGCGAAAAGTGCGCAAAAAAGGCAAAACCGCGAAATCGTCAAGCAATGAGCAAATGGGCAAGTGCGATATCCAAGTAACACAAAAGGTACAAACTATATAGCATGTTACGAGGTACGTTGAAATTTTCAGATTAATATGTTGTAATAAGTTGACAAATTATGGTTAACACCTTGACATTTTAGTCGTTATTCAAAAAAAAGTCCTTAAGCGAAAAAAGCGAGCGATAGGCACAATGCTCGAGAAAAGTTCATCTTTGCACAGGAATAAAAACGTTGTTTCAAAGTAGAACTTGGGGAGCAACATGGTGTAAAGGTAAAGGTACGCTTTCGCCGCAAAAAATAGAATTACTTGATCTTTCTAATATCGCTTCAGAACTTTGTGATGTAACAATTATACAAGGTATTCTACTGAATTCACATAAGCAAAAAAAAGAGCTACAAAATGAAACGGTATTTTTCATTAAAAATGAAATCGGTACATTGAGTTAACAAACAAAACAAAAAATATTAAATTCTAATCTACGGCAATGACCGAGTTAGCCGGCTGAGAAGGCGCTACATCAGCACTAGCGTCTTGAGAAGCTTGAGGCTCAGGAACTGGAGGAGTCGAAGAATCAAGATCCTGGGGAGCCGAAGAAGCCATCCCGAAAGAAGGAACATCACCTGAAGGCCCAACCACAGCCGCAGAGTCTGGCACGGGATCAACGGCTGCAGAATCAGAAATTTGAAACTCATCGTCGTCTAACCCCAGTAGTGCCTCGATAGACTCAGGCTGATCGCCTGCCTCGATAGACTCAGAAACGTCATGCACTGCTGGAGGCTCAGATCGATCAAATACCTCAAAAGACTCAGGCTGACGTTGTGGCTGTCGAGGAGGCCACGGACCCTCAAGATTGTCCAGTTCATCCGCGGCTCCCTCCGCTAAATAGGCCTCCGGACTTTGTGAGTCGGGCTCATACTTGGTCCAAGAAAGAGCTTCGTAGTACTTGGCCTCCTCAGTAAAGAGCAATTCAGGGAAAGCCTCACTAGGTCGATGCTTCTCCAACCAAGCACGAGCCAAGTAGAAACCGTACTTAATGAATCCCGTCGCGAACTCTATTTTCTTGTCAAAACAATGCTGGGACAAACGATATTCACGAACGGCCATGATTCGAGCTTCTTTTTGACGATCCAATACATTGTGCAGCTCCTCAATGGCCTCATCGCATTGCCTCTCCATAGCTCCCCGATCATTGACGGCCTTGTTGTAAGCTTTTTGGTACCCCTGAAGGGAAGCCACCTTCGCTTGCTCTTCTTGGAGCCTCTGCTCGAGATCGGCATTCCTTTTTGTCAACTCCTCCACCTTTTTGACGTAAGGGCGAAGCTGGACAACCTCGTTTAAAAGCTCCATTCTTTGCTTTCGAAGCTCGCGAATGTCTTTGTCAGCTTGCTCCCTGAAAGCCCTATGTCGAGTATTGACAGCTGCAATTTGTTGAGCTGACTGACAAGACAAAAAACAGAAGTAACTCAAAAAACTTGACGGAAGAGGTTAAAAAGGAGGAATTTAATTACCAAACAAAATTCTCACCTTCATAGCGAGATAATCAGAAGTATCCTCCGCTTCTAGGACGTTTGTGAAAAGTCCCGCCTCGTCACGAGGAATGATGGTGCCCCAAGCCAGTCAAGACGCTATCCCGGCATCCTCGATGCTATCATTCTCGTTCACTCCGGGATAGGTCTGGAAATCTTCTCCACCAACGACGACCCTGCTATCGACTGTATAGCGCCTCAAAGTAGGATCGGCCACCTTAGGCAAGATTGGTCTTGTAGGCATTGAAGCTTCAATAATCAACCTCTTCCTGTATTTGCGCCTAGGCTGGCGAGCAGTTGACCTACCCTCAACGACACGAGAGCCAACTTCTTGAAGGTTTGAATCACTCCTTTGAGACTCGAAGCTCTTGCGATCGGCCGAACCACGATCATGGACAAGAGGCCTCTTCCATTCCTCTTGTGTAGGACGGCTGGATTCACCAGTGGCCGGAGGAGGAGTAGGAGCACGAGCCGGTCCAGATGAGGGGGCTCTAGCTTGCGATTGAGAAGGAGGAGCTGCTCGAGCAGCAGCACTGGCATCCCTCCTACGTAGTAAATCTCGAAAATTCATGCATGCAAAATATGAAAAGAAAGAATTAGCCGACCAAGTAAAACACCACGCACATGCATACAAGAAGTAAAAAAGGATTGAAAACCTAGAAAACCACCAAAGTCCTCTAGACTATCCAAGTTTGAATCCAACGGAAAATCGACGAAAGGACTCCTAAAGGCGTCAGCTTGAGCCCACTCAAGGTTCTCCTCTATTTGACCACTAGTACCCGCAACCTCAGGGGTCTCGTCCTCCGAATCTGAAGAGTATTCATCTACAAGGCAGCCTACGGGGGTGGATGCTTCGGCTACTAGTACCGGGGATAGCTTACTAGGACCAGCATCAGATACACGTGGAGTTGTAGGGAGGTTAGATGGAGTAGCAGAAGCCCTAAGAACGGCCCTGCTTACCCCCCAACCGGTTGCGGCAATATTCTCCGGGGTTAAAAGGGAAAATAAATTACTCTCCCCAGTAGAACAGATTCGCCGAATAGGCTCACCAAATTGGTCTCTTAAAATTTTTGTTTTGAACCTTTTCGAGCACTGTGAGTGGTCAGAGATATCACGATTCCATCTAGAGCGAATTCGCAGGTCACTTGGAATCTCAACAGCGACCCACTCGCTCTCAAAGCCACGCAGCTTATTGGGAAGATCCGAGAAGATTTTATTGTTAGGAAACTCATCGACCTTTAACCGTTGAAGGGAGAACGTTATTAACCCTTTCAACCCACGAACTTTGAAAAAGGCGCTTAAGAGAGGAACTGTTGGAACAATACCCAAGTTACGACACACAATGGAAAACACTACCAGCTGAGCCCACGCATGGGGATGGAGTTGACATGGGACGATGTCCTTATATCTAAGAAATGCTTCGCCAAACTCCAAAAGAGGGAAGCGAAAACCGAAAGATAAAGAAGCCTTATGGACTGCTACACTATTTCTAACCAAGTCGGGTGTAACCTCCCTTTGAACTGGGAGTCTATAGCGATAACCCGAGAGAAGAGGGAAATGAGTCTTGATATCCTCTAAGTCAGCATTTGTCAAAGAACACACGAGACCACCCGTTCTAAGTGTTTTACTCGGGCGTCGCGAAGACATGGCAAAGAAGTAAGGAGAAACCTACCAGGTGACAGACCCGATAGGCGACAGACCTGTTGGGGCGACAGACCTGTTGGGCGACAGACCAATTAGGCGATAGATCTACTGGGGTAAGACACTAGCAGGAGACCTAAAAACTCTACGTGGAAGTCTAAGCACCTGCGAGAGACCTAAAACAAGTTGCGAGAGGTGATAAATAAGGTGACAGGTGGATACTTACTGTCACTGAGGAAAGCGAGAGACTCCTGGTGTGAAAGCGAAAGATTCTTTTGGCGACAGACTCCTTTGGCGAGAGAGCTGAAAATTGGGCAACAGACGGCTGTTCAGAGGTTTTTCGTGCACTCTCTCGTCGGGTCCTAGCAGTTTATATAACCGCGACAGGGAATCCCAAACGTCGCGCCTGATCACATCTCTCGCAGAATAGAGCTTTTTCACCTACAAAAATACCAGAAGAAATCACAAAAAAAACAAAGAGGACTATTCACGATGGGTTAAGGCCCAAATCCAACAAGAGAGTGGAGAGCAATTGATATAACAAAGTCTACCTACATTGGGCCAGGCCCAAACGTTGAAGATCACCACGTGGCAAGGGATCACTGGGCCACGTGGCAAGGGATCACTAGGCCACGTGGCCTTCGGCGATAGAAGGCAAAGCTGCGGCATTACACCTGTCACTTGGCGACAGACACTCAGTCTATCGCATTAAGTCATAATGCGACACGTGGCGCACTTAGGCTCCCGCTAGCGATAGACCCCTGACGCCACAACGCGCCATGCGACATGGTCTCTCGCTGGCGACAGGCTCCAATTTCTCCCTGATTTCAAGGAATTTGTGTTATATCCGGACACAAACTCTTAGCAAAATGACGTACTTATCCTCAAGTAATTAACCTAGAATATTCGCTTATAAATAGGCCCCAGGTACAATCTTAGTCTCTAATTTTTGACTACTGGCTTTTACGCTTCCCAATACTGAAGAACTTTCTGCTGACTTAAGCATCGGAGTGTCTACACAGGGAACCACCCCTGCGTCTCTCTGACTTTTCTTGTTTTACAGAAGCTTCTTGGAGATACGTGGAGACTAAGTACGAACATCGACGTCAGCATACCTTTATTGTTGTTTTGTGCAACAACAATAGTTTAAATTAAAAATAAGATTTTATATTTTTCGTGTCGTGTTTTACATAATACAAAAACTATTTTACATTATACAAAACCGAATTATAAATACAAATTGACGCAGCTTCACCTGTTCCAGGAAAGTGAAGCAAGCTTCATCTTTGCAACGGTATTCAAAGCACGAACCAGACCAGTGGCGATACTCCCAGCAGCGGCGGAAGATTGGAACACAGAGACAAAACAATTACTAAGTGAGCTGAGAGAACAAGTAGAATATAATTAGAGAAAGCTATAAAGGAATACAACAATTTTTTTTTTTAGAAATTAGAGAGTAGCATATATTTCTGGGTTGTCTTCAGTTTCTTCTCTCTTTCTGGAAGCTTAAAAAAGTTTGACTACAACCACGGCAACAAGCAATCGAGCAAAGTAATGTCGACGAAACAGTTGTGGCCATCAAGTTTCAGACATTTCTTCCTGCCTTGGAGAAGATGAGGCTCTCAAGCAGGGGCAGAGCCCCTTAGGGCCCCCACTTGTCCAAATAATAATTTAAGTATAAATTTATATAAATAATATTTTATATTTTTATAAAATTTTATTGGTTTTTTTTTTTATGAATTAATTTTATTATAAGAATGTTTGAAATTGAGAAAAAAACAAAATGTATTCATTAATTTATTTGTTATTGACATTAGTATTGTTTCTATCGATTGTCATTATCAATGTAAATAATACGTTTTTCACAATGAATACATTGAACGGTTATTTGTGTAACTGAATAATTGAATAATAGATTAATTGTGTACCTTAAAAAATATGTGTTCCAAAATATTAATAACAAAACTATTGTGCATTGTTTTTAAAATATAAAATTATGTTAAAGACAATTGAAAACCTTTTAATAATTATGATTAAATACATTAAACGAAGCTCTTACTGAACAAATTTTCTAGCTTTGACCCTGCTCGCAAGTATTTTTGAATGGGTTAGTCCTGGATTCGAGTTGAAGGAGTTGGAGTGGTTGTTTGAATAACATTAATAAGAACGACAATAGTTACTGACTCTTTAGAAGAAAGAAAGGACGTGAGTTGTAGCTGGCTATGGAAAAGGCAATTTATCCTGGAGCTTCATTTTGGGAAAGAATAAAAAAGTGAGATTTTGAAGATCTGTTGACATTGGAAACAATAAAGGAAAGGTATTTTTTATTTTATTTTAATTCGATGTTGTTTTAGATTATGGTTTTTATAAGTTTCAGATCATGGTTTAAAAATGGGTAATGACTAAGTTTGGCTACATATAGTGATTTGATAGACGTTCCTTTATTTTTTTTATATTATTAATTATATAATTATTATTTTTAGTTAGGTTTGTTCACAAAAATATAGGCTAGAAACTTAAGTTAAAATAAAAAATAAAATGCATTAATAAATAAAAATTCTCCTATAAAAAATTTCATAAATTAGTTAAAGGTCAATGAAACTTTTTTACATAAATTGAAAATAAGTAAAAGTTAGTTCGATGATCGAATCTTTGAGGCGATTACAAACGAGTAACACTTAAAGAATTTCTAGGTGAGAGAATCCTTCTAACTTTACCAAAAATAATGGAAGATTTAAAAGACATTTTCAAAAAATGAAGGTTGACACTTTATTCTCTAAATAAAAACAAATAAAAACAATAGTCGTGTTATAAAATAAAAAAGATAACAAAAATAAAAATAATGAATAATGAATATAAATAATATTAATATGGCAAAGCCCACATCCACTAGGTTGATGCCCAAAAGCCGACAGAGGTCGCCACGTGGCATAAAATCATTGGGCCACATGGCATCAAGTGAGAGACATCATAAGGCTCGTGGCAGCATGTGTAGGAGACTCCTTCCGCCAGCAGAAGTGAACTTGTCGTGTGCGACAGGTCTCGGATGACCACCCACGTTGTGGCATGCTGCTACGTTTGTGGCCTCCAGCCAAGCGACAGACTTTTGTCGCCTCAGATTGATGATGTTAGTGTCATATTGGGAACAAACTCTTCTAAAAGGATGAAATTGCCCTCCATGTAATTACTCTGCAGTAATGGTAATTGCCTATAAATAGGCTACAGGTCTTATTTTACTCTCTAATTTTTGACTTCTGGCTTTTATGTTCCCTATAATTAAGAATCTTTGGTTGACTTAAGCATCAGAGTGCCTACGCAAGGAACCACCCCCTGCTTTCCTCTGACTTTTCCTGTTTTACAGAAGCTTTTTGAAGACATGTGGAAAGAAAAGATAGACATTTATGTCAACAATCACTCATTATTGTTTTGTGCAACAACAATTGGTGCCGTCTGTGAGAAACAAAATAAAAGCCAATCAAAACTTTGAAGATGGTGAGAACAAGATCGACTACTGTCAACGATGGAAGCGATAAGAACTCCGTAAGTTCTCCTGATCAACCGATCCGCCATAGGACATAGGTGAACAGAGAAGAAGAGAGAGCGACGGTGTCTGTGGAGAAATTCGAAGCTC
This sequence comes from Heritiera littoralis, assembly GCA_031772115.1. Classification (NCBI taxonomy): domain Eukaryota; kingdom Viridiplantae; phylum Streptophyta; class Magnoliopsida; order Malvales; family Malvaceae; genus Heritiera; species Heritiera littoralis. Next base: position 2,518,032 of record JAPDPK010000087.1, on the reverse strand, counting down.
TGAGGCGACAGAGCTAGGAAACAACCTAGGCGCTGAGAGCCATGATGGATCTATTTAAGGGAGTCCTCCCGCAATTGAGTCTGCCATAGGTTGTACAGAATCTGGTAGGAGAGACTAGCCAAGGGGTACTACTGCAGGCGGTAGGGTATTCAGCAGGATGTGGCAGGACTAGGAAATAAGAGGCCTATTGCGGGTTTTAAGTGGGAGGCTGAGGATGTGGTAGAGTTGGGACTTGCGGCAGGGCTTAAGCGACAGGGGCCTAATGCTGTGCGACAGGGCTCTGGGTCACAGGGTGCTGAGGTTGTGGCAAGGTATTCTGCCTTAAGCCAGAATCTGTCAAATTTTGCCGAGACTGACCTGGAACATGGTGTTGGAGGTGCTGGCAAGATCGGTGTTGATGACGAAAGCACATGGAGGGCACGGTCAAAGTTTGACCCTTCTTGGAACACACAGATGACAGGAGATGGTGCACTTTGAAGTAAAGGAAACGAAATAGTTGTTGAAGACAAGCCTGATTTGTCCAATGCTGAAAAGGATAGAAACCAACTCACTCTCCTTGTGGACATGAAAAAGATGATAGAACAAGTGCTGAAAAGAGAAGAAGCTGGTGTCGACAGAGGAAAGCCACAAGAGAATAGTACCCTTTAGCGCGGCCATCATGCAAAAGCAACTGCCCCGAAGTTTAAGATGCCGCAGATGACCACGTACACAGGGAAGATGTACCCCTACGATCATATGCAAAACTATAAGGCCTTGATGTTACTACATGGATGGGAGGATGAGATAATGTGCAAGGCCTTTTTGCTTACTCTAACGAGGCATGAGACGAAGTGGTTCAACAAAGTTATGTAGATCGGTTTAGGGATGCTACTTTGGAAGTACGTGATTTGCAAGTGGGAGTAGCTGTGGCAGCCATGTTATAGGGGACCAGGTTTGAGAAGTTGCAAGAGTCCCTGTCATTAGACCAATCGACTACAATCTCAGACTTATTCTCTCGAGCAAATAAGTATATCACTCAGGAGGAAGTGATGAAAATGGTATCCAATGGGGAACATAAGGAAGGAAGGAAACGAGGGAGAGAAACCTCCAGAGGGTCCTCTAGCCAATCAAGCAAACTCGAGAAGGCCCCTACGTTGAAATACACAACTTACACCCCGCTCACTGAATCTCGGGCTTCGGTGCTAGCAGCTATTGAGGGGTTAGGTCTTATACAACTTCCGAAGAAGACCTCTGAGAATCTATGTCGCAACTTGGATTCATACTGGAATTATCATTCGGTGCATGGTCATTCTACAGAGAAGTGTAAGGAGTTGATGAATTAACTAGAGAAACTAGCGCGGGAAGGTAAGATAGACCGATTTGTGTGGAGGAGTAACAGAAACAACTATCCTGCACAGAACAGGGAGAATTACCCTAAGGATAGAAGAGATGAGAATAGGAGGAATGTGAGGAGAAATGAAGATATCAGGAGAAATGATAGTAGAAGGGTGGATAGGAGAAATCAAGAGGAAGATAATGAGCCCACGGGGCCAACGATCAACGTTATTTCTGGAGGAGAATCATTGGATGGTACTTCCTCCTCGTCTAGAAAGTCCTACACTTGGCAAGCCTACCAAGTCAACTCGATGATAGAAGAGAGGCAAGATGAGGAGCCCATCACTTTCACACCAACCGACAGGGGAGATGTTACGATTCCTCATGATGATTTGATGGTGATCTCGGCAGTTGTGGCAAAGCATACAGTCAGTCGGATCCTAATTGATAATGGGAGTTCGGTGAACCTAATCTTCTGGAATTGCTTTTAGAAGATGAACATCTTGGAGGATAGGTTGAAGTTGGTGCCTACACCCTTGTATGGTTTCTCTGGCAAAAAGGTAAAGGTAGTAGGGGCAATTCAACTACCTGTCACGTTGGGGGAAAGCCCAAGGAGCGTTGTCTGTCAAGTAATGTTCATGGTAGTAAAGTTAATGTCAGTGGCTTACAATATGATCTTCGGGCGAACATTATAGAACAACATGAGGGCAGTGGTACATCCTTGCTATTTGTTGATGAAGTTCCCGACTCCCCATGGTGTGGGCCAAGTGAAGGGAGACCAAAGGAGGGCTAGGACGTGTTATATTGTGACCACCACGTGTAAGGGAATCCAGAGGAAAGAAACCCTCACGATAGAAGAACTGCCTAAGTTGAAGCTTGACGAAAAGATTGAGGCAGTTCGATTAGATGAAGAAGATGAAGAAAATGTGGTGTATGGGGGAAGTCAGCTGCCTGAAAAAACAAAGGAGGAGATAGTTCGATGCTTGAAAGAAAATGCTGATGTTTTCGCATGGACCCCCGCTAACATGCCTGGAATCGACTTTAGAATTGCTTGTCACCGGTTGAATGTCATCCTAAGAGCAAAATCGATCAAGCAAAAGAAGAAGAATTTTGCTCTGGAAAGGCAACAGGTTATAGATGAGGAAATCACGAAATTGTTACAAGCGGGGTTTATCAGAGAAGTTAATTACCCCAAGTGGTTGGCTAATGTGGTGATGGTGAAGAAGGCCAATGAAAAATGGAGAAGTGTGTGAACTTTACTGACTTGAACAAGGCTTGCCCTAAGGGTTCGTATCCGTTACCCCGAATTGATAAATTGATAGACGAGACTTATGGATACGAACTATTTAGTTTTCTGGACGCTTTTTTGGGGTATCACCAAATTATGATGCACCCAGATGATGAGGAGAAAACTTCTTTAATTACCAATAGCGGAACATATTGCTAGTGAGTAATGCCTTTCGAGCTGAAAAATGCAGGGGCTACATATCAACGGATGGTAAACAAGGTGTTTAAGGAGTTGTTAGGTAACACCATGGAAGCGTATGTGGATGATATGATCATCAAGAGCTGTAAGGAGGAATCACATGCTGAGAAAATGACAGAGGTGTTCAAGGTGTTACGGCAATATAAGATGAAGTTGAACCCCAACAAATGCTCGTTTAGAGTGAGGTCAGGAAAGTTCTTGGGGTTCTTGATCACTAATCGAGGAATTGAAGCCAATCCCGAAAAAGTTCAAGCCATCTTAGACATAAAGCCGCCCAACACTGTCAAAGAAGTTCAAAGGCTAATTGGGAGGAAAGCAGCCTTGAACCGCTTCTTGTCCAAATCAGCAGAAAGGAGTCTACCATTCTTTAAGGCGATAAAGGCGAGGAAGAATTTCCAATGGACTAAAGAGTGTCACGATGCTTTTGAGAAATTGAAAGATTACCTTAAAGAGTTGCCACTGTTGTCTCGGCTTCAACCTGAAGACAGACTCTTTACGTATCCCGGTGTAGGCAAGAGGCGGTGAACGCAGTCCTATTGATGAAGGATGGAGACAGGGACTACCTGATCTACTATATCAGCAAAGTCTTGTTAGATACCGAGATGAGATATCCCCAAGTGGAAAAGGTAGCCTTATCGCTAGTGATGGCAACTCGAAAGCTAAGGCTATACTTTCATGCTCACTTAGTGACTGTCCTAACTAACTAGCTTTTAAGGCAAATATTTCAAAAGCCAGAACACTCGGGGCGGTTGACTAAATGGGCGGTCGAGCTTAGTGAATATGACATACACTTCCAGCCTCGTTAGGTAATAAAAGGACAAGTGTTGGCAGATTTTATCGTAGAATGCACCGGCTGAGAGGTCCAAGAAGAGCCAGAATTAGTTTGGTGGAAATTATTTGTGGATGAAGATCGTAGCGTGGATGGCATTAGAGCCGAAATTATGTTGATTTTGCCTGAAAGGGAAACCTATGAGTATTACCTGCGCTTTGACTTTCCAAGCTCGAATAATGTGACTGAGTATGAAGCCTTGATAGCCGAAATGAAGCTAGTCGAGAAATTGGAAGTTAGCAATTTGATGGCTCGTACTGACTCACAGTTGGTGGTGAATCAGTTCCACGGCGAATATGAGGCAAGGGAGCCGGTTTTGGTACCTTATTTGCAGAAAGTTCGGCTATTGGCACAATCATTTAAGAACTTCCGGTTAACACAGATAAACCGGTATGAAAATAGTCACGTAGATGCCCTTTCAAAGCTAGCATCCTCTATGGGAATGAAAGGTGGAGTGTATAGCCAAGCCAAGCCTTGAAGAAGAGGAAGTCTGCGATGTTAAGATTGGGAGTGATTGGAGAAACCCAATCAGAGATTACATTTTGGAGGGAAAACTCCCCGATGATAGAGGTAGAGCCTAGAGACTAAAATTGCAAAGTGCCAGATTTACAATAGTAAATGGGGAGCTCTATAAGCGTGGATTTACCACGCCATTGTTAAAATGCTTGGGACCTGAGCAAGCCGAATATACTTTAGCAGAAGTCCATGAAGGTGTATGTGAACATTTGGGAGCTTGAGCACTAGCCTCAAAAATACTTCGAGCAGGGTTTTATTGGCCAACATTGAAGAGAGATGCCATTGAGAAAGTTCGAAGATGTGAAAAATGTCAGAAATTCACTCCCAGAGCGTCGGCATCGGTCTCATCCCTCTAAAGTACCTTTCAACCAACACCATTTGCACAATGGGAGCTAAATATCTTAGGACCTTTTCCCTTGGGCACAGGCCAAAGAAAATTCCTCCTAGTAACCACTAACTACTTCACTAAATGGATAAAGGCAGAAACTCTGGCAACAATCTCTAAAAAGAAAGTAAAGGCGCTGGTATGGAAAGATATTATTTACCAATTTGGAATCCCTTAGGTTTTGAATGCCGATCATGGAAAACAGTTCGATTGCAAGACGTTTTGAGAGTTTTGTAAAGGCCTGAGTATCCAGCTAAAGATCTCATCTGTATCCTACCCACAAGCCAATGGGCAGGTCGAGGTGAGCAATCGAACTATATTGCATGAATTGAAGATCGGATTGGACAAGGCAAAGGGAGCATAGGTGGATGAGCTCCCAAGTGTCCTATGGGCTTATAAGACAACGAGTCGGGTGTCAATAGGAGAAACGCCATTTAACTTGGTGTATGGAACTGAGGCCCTCATCTCGATTGAAATTAGAGCATGATCGCCTAGATTAATCCTTTATGTTCAAGAAATCAACTCTCAGGGGCTTAGAAAAAATCTTGATCTGATAGATGAACTAAGAGACACAATGAAAATGAAGTTAGCCGCCTATGAACAGCAGATAGCTGCTTACTACAATGCTCAAGTTAAGAGCAGGGAATTATGAGAAGGGACCTAGTGCTGAAAAAGTCAGCCATTACAAATGCTCACAGGGAAGATGGTAAGTTACGAGCTAATTAGGAAAGACCTTACAAAATCAGGAGAATGATTAGACCAAGCACGTGCACTTTGGAGACTTTGCAAGGAAAAAAAATCTCGAAGACTTGGAATGTTAATCATCTTAAGTTGTACTGGCAATGAGAACACTATATTCTTTATTTAATTGTTCTTATTTTTCTGTAATTATTTTATGCTTTCCTTCGCAAATATCATATGATATTTTTATCTGATTTATGAATAAAGGCCAGTCATTCATATTCTATACTTTCTGATTCAACAACTTAGTTGAATACATGTGTTATAGGAATAAGAGTAATAGAGGCAAAAGCTGGCCAAACAAAAAGTCCATAAGCAAAAAATGCACGAGACAGGCACACAAAAAGTCCCTAAGCACAAAAGGGTGTGAGACAAGTAAACAAAAAGTCCCTAAGCGAAAAATGCTCAAGATGGGCACACAAAAAGTCCCTAAGCACAAAAAGGTGCGAGATGGGCAAATAAAAAGTCCCTACGCACAAAAAGGTGCGAGACGGGGCAGAGAATAAGTCCCTAAGCGAAAAATACGCGAGACGGGCAAACAGAATACACAAGTCCTTAAGCGGAGAATGCACGAGATAGGCACAATGCTCGAGTAAAAGTTCTTCTTTGAGCAGGAAGTAACGCTATCTCAAAGAAAAACTTGGGGAACAATGCAGTATGACATGACAAAAGGTATGCTGAAAAGTATGTTATGTTATTTTATCAATAAAATGTCTTTGTGTTGTAACATTTTAGCATACTGTGTACATTGTGGATATAAAATGCTAAAATTCCAATGAATATGATGATATGTCATAAAAAAAGCCGCATTGTAATAACATAACATGCGTGTAAACAGTTTGTATTCTATCACAAGCATACAAAGAAAAGAAAGAAGTTGCAAAAGAAATGATAATTTTCATTAAAAGACTGTACATTGTTGTTTTGAATTACAATCAAAATGAAAAAAGAAAAAAACATCCTAATCAGTCTATTGTGAGGACTGAGTCAACTGGAAGAGAAGGCGCTATGTCAACATTAGGATCCTGGAGAGCTGGACCTGCGTTTGGATCTTCTGGATGAGCAGCTTCGGAAGAGGGAGCGTCACTCGAAGGCCCCATAATCTCAATAGTCGCGGAGTCTAACATGGGTTTGACAGTAGTAGAGTCGGAGAGTTGAAGATCTTCGCTATCTAAACCTTGCAAGGCCTCAATGGACTTGGGTTATCGCGTGGCTCAATGGGCTCGGAGTGATTACATGGTTTCCGAATGGGCCAGGGACCTTCGAGGTTTTCCAAGTGATCCACAGCCCCTTCCTCCAAATAATCTTTAGGATTCATCAAGTCAGGCTCGTATTCAGTCCAGGGAAGAGCGTTATAGAACTCGGCCTCTTCGGTAAATAGAAGCTCCGAGAAGGTCTCATTAGGCCTTCGCTTTTTGAGCCAAACGCAAGCAAGGTAGAACCTATACTTAAAAAAGCCCGCTGAATAAATTTGCTTCTTCTCGAAGCAATCCTGGGAAAGACGGTATTCTCGGATAGCTTCGGCTTGGGCCATCTTTTGTCGATCCAGCAAGCTATGCACTTCGTCTATGGCCTCGTCCCATTGTAGCCTCATGGCTTCCAAATCGTTCGTCGCTTTATCATAAGCCACCCGGTACCCCTAAAAAGAATCGGCCTTTGCTCGTTCATCCTTTAGCTTCAGCTCAAGGTCCATATTTTGTCGTCTCAGAGCCTTGTTGTCCCTCTTCAACTCGTCCACCCTAGTGGAGAGTGGGCGGAGTTGATTGACCTTGTTCTGAAGTGCCATGTGCTTTTCCCGAAGCTCGTGCGACTCTTTCTCAGCTCGCTCTCTGAGAGTTCGGTGCTGCGTATTGACAGCCACCACTTGTTGAGCAACCTGGCAAAACAAAAAGAAAATGATTAAAAACCCGAACTGAAAAAGATAAAACGTATGTACTCGAAAAGAAGGTTGAAGCTCTTACTTCATTACAAGGTAATCAGAGGTGTCCTCGCCCGTGGAAATATTCTTGAAATCTCTTTCTCATCACGCTTGAGGATGGTGCTCCAAGCCAAGTGGGAAGCCACCCCGGCCTCCTCGATGCTGTCATTGTCATTGACGCCGAGGTAGGTTTGAGAGTCGTCCCCGTCGACAACCTTCCCTCCATCTACTCGGTAGCTTCTAAGCGTAGGAGCAGCCATCTTAGGTAGAATTGGCCTTGCAGGCATTGTGTCACGGACAAGGCTTTTTCTCACTAAAGCAATTGGCTGCGCGGCACTTGAATGGTTTCGTCCACACAAGTTAGCCAAGATATCACAACTATCTGAATAATCAACAATTGAGCAACAAGTTAGATATGGGGCACGCCACGATATAGCGGGGCATAAAAAACTCTCACATCAAAACCACAGGTGTTCCCGTAGAAAAAAGTTGTTTTATTTATAATAGAGAGTTTATAAAAGATTACAAAAGGAGTTGGTTCGTCCACACCATCATCAGGGCCAAGGAGGGCAGCCCTAGATGGGTGTGCTTGCACATACCTTAAACAGTGAGGCAGCCCAACATTTCACCGACTGCTTACCCCTCCTAAAGAGCTAAAGAGATTTTATAGCTATGCTACCAGTAACCATAAAAATGTTTGAAACGGGGACACTTTTTCTAATTCCATGGATTCTATTTTCCTAAGTCCATGGATTCTGTTTTCCCCGATGCCTCTCTACCCGATCATGGCCTTATACAAGGTTGGCTCATGACATTCTCCCTCACTTAATCTGTCGACGTCCTCGTTGACTTGGTTGCTTGGAACTCTTCTATCTTCTGCTTGAAAGCTCTCAGGTCATATTCTCTTTCCCAGTTGACTTCTTCCGGTCCTAGGACCTCCCATTTTACCAGGTATTCCTGATATGATCTCCTTGACACTGTGGTTATTCTATCAGCTAAGATTTCTTCGACTCTCCGTTCTGAGGGTGGCTTCATACTGATGGCAGCCCTGGTTGCTTTACTTCAACTCGCATCTGTCTGGTCTGCATGATACGGTTTTAAGTTGCTTACATGGAACACCGAATGTACCTTCATCCATTTTGGGGGGTCGATTTTATAAGAGGCTTGTCCCACCCTCTCAAGAATCTTCACCGGACCTTTATACTTGCGCACCAACCTACGATCTCTCTTCCTTAAGAATCTAAGCTGCTCAGGCACTAACCTGACCAATACCAAATCTCCAATCTGAAATAGTTGAGGCCTTCGTCCTCTATCCGCCCATTTCTTCATACGCTTTGACGCTTTTTCTAGATAAGCTCGGGCAATCTCTGAGTTCTACTTCCACTCTTTTGTAAAATTAAAGGCTCGAGGATTCCTCCCTTTATATGGCTCAATAGAGGTGTGGGGTAATCGTGGTTGTTGCCCCATGACTACTTCAAAAGGACTTTTGTTGGTGGAAGAGCTTTTCCTGGAATTAAAGCATAATTGGGCCACATCCAACAGCGGAGGCCAATTCTTTTGGTTGGCTTGCACAAAGTGCCTCAGATACTCCTCTAGTAATCCATTGAAGTGTTCCATTTGTCCATCTGTTTGGGGGTGGTAGCTGGATGAGATGTTAAGTTTGGATCCCAATATATTGAAGAGTTCTCTCCAAAAGGCCCAAGTGAATCTCAGATCCCTGTCACTAACAACAATTTCTGGAATACCCCAATACTTCACCACATGCTTGAAGATTAATCGAGCCGTGTCTTTTGCTGTGCAAAATTTCTGAGTTGGAATGAACGTGGCATATTTTGAAAAGCGATCAATGACCACTAAAATCGACCCAAGATCTCTCACCCTGGTGAGGCCCGCTATAAAATCGAGGGAGACACTTTCCCATGGTCTAGTTGGTACCGACAACGGTTCAAGTAAGCCCGCCTGTTTCTTCCTTTCAACTTTGTCCTGTTGATAAATGAGGCACGTTTTGGTGTAGTTCATCACATCTTATCTCATATGCGGCCAATAGTATCCCTTTTTTAGTAAAGCAAGGGTTCTTTGCCAACTCGGATGGTCGGCCCATGGGATATCATGACATTCTCGTATCAACATTTGCCGCAAGTTCCCTGCTCTCGGCACGAATAAACGAGGCCCTTTTGTCAATAAGGCTCCATTCTCCACCCAAAAGTACTTTATAGACTTCACTTGGGGGTCCTTCTCCAAATTGGCTTCAATTAGTTTGCGGATGTCTGTGGTCACCTTGGTAGCTGACATCGAGATGATTCTTCTAAGAGTGGCCAACTCTGCTCGTCGGCTCAATGCATCTGCAACCTGATTCGAACTTCCCGTTTGTATTCAAAACAAAAATCAAACTTTGCTAAGAACTCTTGCCACCTTGCTTATTTTGCGTTGAGTTTTGGTTGCGTTAGGAAGTGGCTCACTGCTGTATTATCCGTCTTGGCAACAAACTTTGACCCAAGCAAATAATGACGCCATGCCCTCAGACAATGAATGACTGCTAATAATTCTTTCTCTTGAGCCGTATATCTTTTTTCTGCCTCATTCAACTTACGACTCTTAAAAGCAACCGGGTGTCCTTCCTACAGAAGTACTCCCCCTATGGCAAAATCTGATGCATCTGTTTGCACTTCAAAAGGCTTTCCAAGGTCAGGAAGGATCAATATAGGGTCTTTCATCAAGGCCTGCTTTAGATCTTCAAAAGCTTCCTGACAGCCACTTGTCCATTCCCACTTTTTATCCTTCTTCAATAGCTCTGTAAGGGTCGTTATTCTTCGAGTACCCTTCCACAAATCTTCGATAATAATTGGCCAGTCCCAAAAACGAGCGGAGTTCTCTAACATTCTTTGGAGTAGGCCATTCCTTAATGGCTTTGACTTTTTCTATATCCATTCGAATCTGTCCTTGTTCCACGACATGGCCTAAGAACTGAACCCGAGTTTGAGCGAAGCAACATTTCTCCCTTTTCACGTACAGTTGATTTTGTCGAAGCCTTTCGAAGACAAGCCTCAAGTGATTTTAGTGTTCCTCTAGAGAAGGGCTAAAAACCATGATGTCGTCAAGATATATTACCACAAATTTGTCAAGATAATCATGAAATACCTAGTTCATCAAAGTACAAAAAGTGGCAGGGGCATTGGTTAGTCCAAAAGGCATAACTAAGAACTCAAATGCGCCATACCATGTCACACAAGTGGTTTTCGACTCGTCACCTTCAGCAATTCTGACTTGATGGTACCCTGACCTAAGTTCAAGTTTAAAGAAATACTTTGCTTGGCTCAACTGATCAAAAAGGTTTGTTATCAGAGGGGTTAGGTATTTGTTTCTCACTGTAACCTTATTCAAGGCTCTGTAGTCTACACACAATCACAAACTCCCATCATGTTTCTTCTGAAATAGTACTGGAGCTCCAAATGGTGCTTTAGATGGCCTAATAAACCCAGCTTGCAACAGTTCATCTAGTTGCTTCCTCAATTCAGCCAACTCTAGGGGAGCCATGCAATAGGGTCCCTTTGCGGGTGGCTTGACTCCCGATATAAGCTCCATTTCATGATCCACTAACCTTCGAGGCTGTAGGACTTTGGGCAATTGATTTGGCATCACATCCTTAAATTCTTCTAGGACCTTTCTTATCCCCTCGGGAGCCGACTCTGGCACTATTCCCTGTTTATAAACTGGCACGACCACATATGAAGGTTCTCCACTCTTGATCCCCTTCTTGAACTGTAAGGCTGAAATAATCTTCCCACTTCTATGGAGGATTGTGGCTGGTACTACACATGGGCGCTCCCCCAAGAATAGCAGGCAACTGGCAGTTGGAATTGGAATCACCTGAGCCAATCTCATGAAGTCTATTCCCAAGACAACATCAAAATCGTCCATGGGGGAAACGGTGAAATTGATGCCTCCTTCCCATGGCCCAAGTTTTGTCATCACGTTCTTAGAGCTCCCACAAATGGCAAAGGCAGGTGAGTTCATAGCTTTCATTTGCCCACAGTCCCTGCTAACCATTAAGCCACACCTATTGGCTTCCTCGGGTGTGATGAAGGTGTCGGTTGCCCCCGTGTCGACCATGGCCTTTGTTGCCTTTCCATTTAGGATCACCTTCATGTACATCAGGCCCCTTCCGACTCTTTCTTCATTTGACTTAATTGAGCATTGAGAGCATTGAGAAGCCTGATAAAGCCCATCCTCGCTGGCTCTTCGACAACTTCTTCAACAATCTGTTGCTCTTGGGGCGTTACTTGGGCAGAAGTCCTTAATGCATTAAGGGCACCTCTATGCGGACATTCAGCGACTCGGTGTGGTCATTGGCATAAGAAACAGGCCAACGGTTCCTTAGGCTTGAATGTTGGGATATTGTTTGTCCTGGGCAGAGGTGTATTCTTATCGGATGGCCTCCTGTCTTTTCCCCCACTTGCCGACTTATCCATTCTGGCCACCTTTCCCCCATTCCCATAATTAGAGTTACTGCCAACTCATGGAGGGTTCTTACGTTTGCTTGAGCTATCATTGCAATCGTTGAGGAGCGGCAGCCATAGTTGTGGCTACATCTTATACCTTCTGCCTTTGGAGTTCCGTCTTAGCCCAAGGCTTAAGTCCCTCAAGGAAATAGAACATTTTGTCTTTTTCAAACATGTCCCTAATATCCAACATCAGGGTAGAGAAGCTCCTGACAAACTTATGCACTGTTCTTGTTTGTACCAGTTCTCGTAGTCTTCTTCGAGCCAAATACTCCACATTTTCAGGGAAGAATTGGTTCTTCAACTCTTGCTTTAGATTACTCCATGTTTTGATGGGGCACTCATTGCCAACAAACTTTGAACGCCACCATAACTTAGCATCTCCAGCAAGATACATCGAGGCCATTGCAACCTTTTACTCCTCCGATTCTGTGTGCACTGCCCGAAAGTATTGCTCGATGTCAAACAAGAAATTCTCAAGCTCTTTCGCATCTCTTGCCCCTTCATAACGGCATGGTTTCGGCACCTTAGCTCTTTTCCCCTATCTATTGAGCTAGAGCCGGCCCTGCCCACCGCTAGTTGAAGCACACTGAGTTGGGCCTTGAGTTCCTCGAACTCTTTTTGAATGACTCTTAATGCATCTCTAGTCTCCTTGCCCAAGTTGGCTAGAGAATCAGATAGCTCTCGCTGGGCTGCTTCAATCTCATCCAATCGGTCATTAGTTGCCATGTGAGCTTTCAAGGCGGCCACTGAGACCTCGAGCTCCTCAATTCTCATTCTCTCGTCTGACCCTCCTCGAGTCGTCACCATTTTCCCTTCGTTTGCTAGTGCAATTAACCAAGCTCGGATACCACGTGTCACGGACAAGGCTTTTTCTCACTAAAGCAATTGGCCGCGAGGCACTTGAATGGTCTCATCCACACAAGTCAGCCAACATATCACAACTATCTGAACAGTCAACAATCGAGCAATAAGTTAGATATGGGGCACGCCACGATATAGCGGGGCATAAAGAATTCTCACATCAAAACCACAGGTGTTCCCGTAGAAAAAAGTTGTTTTATTAATAATAGAGAGTTTACAAAAGATTACAAAAGGAGTTGGTTCGTCCACACCATCATCGGGGCCAAGGAGGGCAGCCCTAGATGGGTGCGCTTGCACATACCTTAAACAATGAGGCAGCCCAACATTCCACTGATTGCTCACCCCTCCTAAAGAGCTAAAGAGATTTTATAGCTATGCTACCAGTAACCATAAAAATGTTTGAAACGGGGACACTTTTCCTAATTCCATGGATTCTATTTTCCTAAGTCCATGGATTCTGTTTTCCCCGATGCCTCTCTACCGGGTCATGGCCCTATAAAAGGTTGGCTCATGACATCCTACCCAGTCATGGCCCTATACAAGGTTGGCTCATGACACATTGCGTGTTCGACAAACAGCCTCTTTCGATACTTGCGACGAGGCTTGCGAGGAGCTTGCCTATCTCCAGCAACATTAGACCACCTTCTTGGGGAGCGGACTCACTTCTTTTTGACCCTGAGCTCTCGTGATCCTCTAAGCTATGGTCCCAAATATGGTGCCTCTTCCGTTTACCCGTTCAGCCTCTTGCGTGGGGCGATTAGGCTTGCCAGTGGTCGGAGGAGGAGTAAGAGCGCAAGGGTGCTCCAGAACTGAAGCCTCGACCTGAAGTTGTTTATGGGGGGAGAGAACTTCAAGAGGAACTCTAGAGGAAGATACAGTGGCTTTCCTCCAACGCATGGCGTTTAAGAAGCTCATATCTGCATAACACAAGAAGAAAGAGTTAGCAAACCAGGTCGAAAGACGATAAACACATGTGTGAGGGTAAAAAGAATTATAGTTAAAAACCTAAAATGTCACCAAAATCGTCTAAGTTAGTCAAATTTTCATCCGACGGAAAAGTCGTAAATGGGACTCCCAAAGGCATCGTCTTGGTTCCACTCAAGATCTTCCTCGGATGAATCACTGGCACAAGCGGTCTCAAGTGTTTCATCCTCCGAGTTAGAAGAAGACACATCTACTAAACGACCTACAGGGTTAGTTGGTTCGGCTGCTGGAACCACGGACGGATGACTAGAACTGGGACTAGGTATGTACGAAGCTAAGGGAAGGTTTGACGGAATAGTGAAAGTTCCGAGGACAACTCTGCCTACTCCCAAACATCCGTTGTAATATTCTCAAGGGTTAAAAAAGAAAACAAATCTCGCTCCCCGGTATAACATATAAGTTGTTTGAACTCGCCTGGGTGGTCCTTCAATGTAGCTAAACTAAACTTTTTTTAGCACCTTGAGTGGTCGTTGGTATCACGATTCCATCTAGTACGGATTCTCAAATCCCTTGGAATTTCAACGACGACCCACTCGCTCTCAAATTTGTACAACTTATTAGACTCGCTCTTGAATTTGAACAACTTATTGGGAAGGTCCGAAAAAATTTTATTATGAAATCCATTGACCTTTAACCTTTGGAGAGAGAATGTAACTAACCCAGTCAACCCACGGACTCTAAAAAATGCACTCAAAAGGGGAATGGTAGGAACAATGCCTAAATTATGGCATACTACAGAGAATCCTACTAGTTGAGCCCATCCATGAGGATAGAGTTGACACGGAACTATAGCCTTATACCTAAGGAAAGCTAGACCAAACTTGGGAAGTGGAAAACGAAAACCGAAGAATATGGACGCTTTATGTATAGCTATGCCGCTAGTAACCAAATCAGGCGAAGGTTCCCTACTGATTGAAAGTCTATATTGGTAGCCAAGAGGAAGTGGGAAGCGAGTGTTGATTTCTTCTAAGTCTGCGTTTGACAACTTGCACTCAACATTGCCCTTCTTTAGTGTTTTAACCGCGCGTTGAGAAGACATGACTAAAGACCAATGAATTAAGGGAGACAGGTGACAGAGGCGGGAGACCTAAACTCTGCAGGAGACCTAAGACCCTTACAGGAGATAGAAAATGTTGCAATAGGTACAATAATTAGCGGGAGATTTACTGTGAAAGCGAGAGACTAAAGGCTCGTGAGAGGTTAAGAATTGCGGTAGACTAATGTTTGCGGGAGAGTTAGTACGCGCGGTAAAGTTCTGGTACAGAGGATTCCTTGTGCGATTCAGCTCGATTGTGCTGCTTATATAGCTGCGGCAGGGAATACGAAGGGTTGCGCTCTTGGAACACCTCTCGCAAAATTGTGTTTTTTAACCTGAAAAAAATACCAAAAATAACAAAAATTCAAGAAAAGACCAAAATATCGCATACTCAAGTATATATATACTCTTTTTATTGGAAAAAATCCAAAAAGAGAGTGGCGAACAATTGATATGGCAAAGCCCACATCCACTGGGCTGAGGCCCAAAAGAGGATAGAGGCCGCCACGTGGCATAAAATCATTGGGCCACATGGCATCAAGCGAGAGACATCATAAGGCTCGTGGCATCATGTGCCGGAGACTCTTCCCACCAGCGGAAGGGAATGTGTCGCGTGCGACAGGTCTCGGATGACCACCCGCGTTATGGCTTGCAGCCGAATGAGTGTGGCCTACGTTTGTGGCCTCCCGTTGAGCAACAGACCTCTGTCGCCTCAGATTGATGATGTTAGTGCTGTACTGGGAACAAACTCTTCTAAAAGGATGAAATTGCCCTCCACGTAATTACTTTGCAGTGATGGTATTTTACTCCCCTATAAATAGGCTACAGGTATTATTTTACTCTCTAATTTTTGACTTCTGGCTTTTACGTTCCCTATACTTAAGAATCTTTGGCTGACTTAAGCATCGGGTGCCTACGCAGGGAACTACCCCCTGCGTTCCTCTTACTTTTCCTGTTTTACAGAAGCTTTTTGGAGACACGTGGAAAAAAAAGACAGACATTTACGTCAAATCACTCATTGTTGTTTTGTGCAACAACAAATATAAATAATTTCAGTGATGGAATCTTCTAGGTGATCGTGAATGAGTAAAGCTTGAGGAATTCCTAGGTAAGAGGGTTCTTTGAAGTTTATCTAGAATGATAGAAAATTTATGAGATATCTAGAATACTAAATATTAAAATCCTAATTAAAACAATGACTGATAGTATAAGAAATAATAGAAAAAATATAATGGATAGAAAGATAAAAGTAATGAAAAGATTAAATAAAATAATAAATTAGGAATAATAAAATTTTAATAAATACTTCCGATGACGAAGCCTCTGTAGTAGTGTCAAATGGTACCCCTTGAATACTCTTGAGGTAGAAGAGTTTTTTTAAGAGTTCATTTAGAATAATGGGGAATTCTTAAAAGAATTTTCAATCTTTAAGCAATAAAAAATAAATATTAAAAAATCAGTAAATTAAGACTAAGTCAATAACATAAGATTAAAGTGGTACCAATTTTTGGGTGTTGTAGGAGTGCTCTAACCTTCTCTACATGTAGATGAACTCTCAAACCCAAAACCCAAAATGTAAACTAGTCCTTAGAGTCATTTAAGTAGCCAATCACACCTAGGTTAAAAAAGATTGGTGGCAACTCCATTTGTTTGATGTTTAGCAACTTAGCCTTAAGAAATGTTATGACACCCAACCTATTATTTTGTTAGTATCACTAATTAAACATGTGATTGTCTTCTAAATTATGTGGAGCGGTTGGGCAACACATAACCAAAAACACACAAAAACCACCATGGAAGCTAGTTTTGACGAGAAAGAAAGAAAGAAAGAAAGAAAGAAAGAAAGGAGATGAGAGAAATGACCAAGCAAAAAACCTCGGATGACCAAGCAAACAACCTCGGATGACTAAGACCCTTTGAGACCGTTTCCAGTACTCTTTTTCCTCTACAACATATCAAAAATTCATCCCAAACCGAAGTCCTTTGAAGGGTGAAAAGCTGGCTAGAAGTTTCCTTGTTTAAGGGTAACTTAAAGAAAGAAATATCGGTTTGAATCCAAATTGATATATATGTTGTTTTTGATCTTTCTAAGCCTATGTCTAGTGTCAAAATGATGTAAAAATGACCCTAAGATGCTGTTTGAGGTTCGACCAAAATGGGTTTATAGGGTAAGTTGATTTGATTCATGCCAATTTGATGTATGTTACTATATGGAAAATGAAAAACATGATTTTAAAGTCGGATTTTGAAATATAAATTGTATAAGGATGCTTTGTATTCAACCTTGATGAGAACTTAGGGTTAGCTTGCATGAAATGCCACCAATTTAATGTATAACAGTGTTTTAGTGCTAAAAATGCAATTGTAAGGTCATAAGCAAAAAAAGATGTGTTTAGGTATAAGTTGCAGTTTTTTATCTGAGTAGAAAGTGTACCAGAAATGTTGGTGTATCATAAATTAAGATTGTATTTAAGTGTTTTAAATATTCCGTGAAGGAAGTACTGACATTGAACTATATTTGGATTGATTCTACAGCTTTGTATTGATTTGAAGGATTTTGGAAAATAGGCAAATATATGCTTGGTGATTGATTTTTTGTGCTATTGGATTGAATCGCATTGTGATTGTTGTGGTAAAGGACTTATATAAAAGGGATATAGGATGGTATCATGATCATACCATCTATGTTTGTTTTATCAAGAAGATTTTATTTTATAGATGATATGTTTTTATACGTAATATAACTATAGTTTTGAGTTATAACGATTTTAACTTAGTGAATCGATTATGGATTGATTTATTGAATTGATTGGACTTAAAGTATTGGATAGTTTGTAGTTTGAGAACTGAACTACTTGTGGATTTGTGGATTTGAAATTGTTTTAGATTGTTGAGATTTATTCAAATTGTTCGCAGGAGATTTTGATTTCCGAAATGTTATGCCACCGAATTTTAGATAAAATGCCCTATGTAAAAGTTGTTGTTTTCCGACATAAACGAAAATTTTAGAAAGAACGGTTAAAATGATATATTTAAAAAGATTTTGAGTATAGTGTTTGAAGTATGATTTTATTGAGCCGATTTAAGAGATTTTGAAACTCAAATAATTTAAAGGGTTAAATGTTTTTGTATGAAAAGAAACATTTTGGGACTCGTTTTAATGATTTTTAAAAGGTTAATGATTGGACATTATAGATCGTATTGAAAGTTTTAATTTGCAACTATGGAAATGATATAGAATTGAAAAGGAAAAGAATTTCATATTGGCATGCATTCAATCATGCATAATTGCATTGTTTACATGCATAACCATTGTTTCTAAAAAGTTTTCATAAGTTATGCATTATGATTTTAAAGTGTATCATTTTGATATCTAAACGTTAAGCGAAATGAAGATTTTGGATGTTTGGATTTCGATCGAAATGAAATGATTTAGTTTATCATATTTAATGTTTTGAAATGATAGATGATAGCCACATATTTTATTGACTGCACTATGAAAATAAGGTGTATATTGTAATGATTTAAATTGTTTTGGTTTGATCGTATACTAAAGTGGTATTGACTTTATATCGAATGACATGTTTTTAAATAATAGGTTGTCATAAATGCTTTGAAATGGAATGCTTAGGTTCCTTTGATAATAGTATTTTCAAAAAGTATTGTTATTATACTAGTTTGAAAAGTATAATTATATTTTATTGAAAACTGAGGAATCAAGCCAAATGATTTTGAGACATTGGACTCTCCCGTAGTTTGCTATTGGCAATTATGCCGTATTGACCTATTGTTTGCTGGTAGACCTTGAGCAAGTCTGCAACCACCTTTGTATCTCCTTCTTCGTGGTATTGTGTGATGTATTATTGTCGTTCAATGTTTGACATTGATCCCGTCATCAACGATCCTAGTTGTCACTAGGATCAGTGCACACTTGTACCCTTTTGACTATAACCATATGTCTTTAATGTTTACTGCCTGCTTAACACTATTGAAACTGCATGATCACTAGTGGGTTATAGTCATGTCTCCTTATTGAACTATTTTAAACAGAACATTACTGATTGAAATGAATGGTTTATTAAATTGCATTAATTGATTTTACTGATGTGATTGAACCGGGGTTGGCTCCATTATAGTGTTTTAAAGAACCAACAATTGTTTTAAAGCTCCAGGTCTTGATGGTTTCAAAGTAGGCTCTTATAGATTCAATTTGGAGGTGATTAAGGATGCCTTAGTTTGGTTCATGTGTGATGTATTTAGAAATAGGTGTTTTTCTCCCAAATTAAGTAAGGTGTTGGTTATCTTAGTACCTAAAGTTGACCACCCACAATATGTTTCTCAGTTTTGCACAATTAGTTTGTGAATGTTTTTGTTAAATTGGTCTTAAAAATTATTGTTAATAGGTTGAGATTCCTCCAAGACATGGTGGCCTTACCCAAAGTAGTTTCATCTCGAGGAAAAATGTGTCAAATAACATAGTGAATTAGAAGCAGTTCATTCATTGAGCAAAAGGAAAGCAAGGTATTGAGACTTAATAATTAAAATTGACTTGGAAAAGGTGAATGATCATATAAGTTGGAGCTTTGTAGAATGGGTGTTATATGATTTGAATTTGCTCGATTCTTTGATTTGATTAATTATGTTCTATATCTCTTCGATGGAGATGAACATTTTATGGAATGGCAAAATTATAAAGAACTTTAAACCTACTAAGGGACATAGACAAGGAGATCCATTATCTTTGTATTTGTGAGAACCCCATTTTCCCAATAACCAATATAAGTTATTCATTTTAGAAATCGAAAAGTGAGAGTTAATCGTTAAGATTTCAATATAGTGGTTATCACTACAAGAAATATGGCTTTTAGTGGAGAAAAATTTGGTCACTAAAAGCATAAAATTTCATCACTAATCTTTTTTAGTGACAAATTTTCAATTCGTCACCTGTCGTCACAAAAAACAGCGTCACTATTTCTTTAGTGACAATTTTTAGTATTTCGTCACAATAACATATTTCTTTTGTGACAAATTTTTTGTCATTAAAAATATTGGTATTTGTGACAAAAATATCGTCACATTAGCTCACAACTATTGTGACAAATGTTTCGACACTAAAAAAATGTTAAAATAGTGACAAAGAAAGTCATCACTGTTAATTACTTTTCTTGTGACGACAATATCGTCTCTAAAAGTATTTACAATAGTTACAAAAATTATTGTCACTAGTGCTATTTTTAATAGTTTCGATTATTTCGTCACTAGTATTCACCAAAATAGTGACTCATAAATTGTGTCACAAATATTAAAAGAATTTCTTACAATAACTATCGTCACTAATAAATTAGTTATTGTCACAATTAAAATTTATCAATTTATACATAAAAAATCATTAGTGACTATATAATGACATTGTCACAATTAGTTGACAGTTTTAGTTACAAAATATAGTCACTAAAAAACAATTTCAAAATTGAATAAGATAATAGTGACACAAAAAATGGTCACTTCATTTATTTTTTTGAATAAATAATAATAATAATAATAATAATAATAATAATAATAATAATAATAATTTAAAAGTAAATAACAGACGAAAATATATAATATGTTCTTAATTCCTAAAATCTGAAAGTTTTCCAAAGTAACATCCAAAATACAATTATCAATGTGCTAATACATTTTCATCAAAATATAAATAATTACTTCAAAGAAAAAAATTGTCCAAGACTAAATATAAAATTGTCCAAGTGGAAATTCAAGCTAGCAATCCATAAATGGTCTTAATAAAAGTTCACCCTTCATTATTTTCCTACAAAACAAACAAAAATATAAAGTCAATAAATAATATAAACATATTATATCTTGTTATTATAATACTAGAACTGACATTAATTATTTATCTAGGACACTTACATTAGTGCTTGTTGAATTTGATGAAGATCCATTAGACAACAAATTTGAAATTAGCCCTTCACCTACTAAACGATCAAATATATCCTTCACTTTTTTCAATTCCAGGTTCTGTTTTTCAATAGCCTTCCCTTGAGCCACAAGTTCTTCACGTTGAGCTTCCATATCCTTTTGCAGTTGTGTGTTGGTCTCCTCTTGTTTTTTTGTGATTTCAGTAAGCCTTTCAACCTCTTCCTCTGCATGTTTCCTTGCAGCCTCAGCTTCTGCAATAATGCGACTTTTTTCTTGAGAGCTAGATGTGATCCCTCCAACACCTACTCCACGTAAGTAATTTGACTTTGTTCCCAAAACAAGAGAAAAATGCTCCACTAGTGGTATGGGTGCAGATGAGATCTTCTCTTGATTTTTCTCACCCTCTTCTTGAAGCTTGTTCTACATAGTTAAAATAATAATTAATTTTTTAAAAGTAAATGAATATCAAATGAAAAACAAAATTTTAAACAATTTCTATACCATTATTTCTTCTCCATCTGGGACAGACCAAGTTCCATTCGATCTCATTCGTGTTGCCTTCCAAACTTTCACAGCATCTGGTCATTCTTCAGAATCTTTATCTTTCTGAAATAAAAAAAATAAATAACCAAAGGATAAAGCATATAATTAAAAAGTCATTTTAAAAAAATAGAATTAACTTTTTTAATAATATATTAAAATTGAATTTACCATCTCATATGCCTTTTGAACAATTGACTTTGTGCCAACAATGGAACCTATTTGCTGTTTTCCCCTATTGACTGTGTTTTGGTCACTTTGAACCTATATTATTGTAAAAAAAAAAGTTTATATTTTTATGTAACATAACTAACAAAAATAATTAAGTTTATTGAATAAGAAAATTACCTTAAATTCATTTGTGGACCATTTATTGGCAATTAACCATTGCCAATCATCCGAGTCCACATCATTTGGACAATTTTTGCTCTTGAGATAGCTCTGGTGCAAATGATATTGGCGATTCTTGTATTGTGCTTGCACTTGTTTCATCACATAAGGATGTACATCATCTGTAAATTTGAACTTGTCCTAAAATGAAATAAAAATATTAGAATAATATGATATTGAAAATAAGATCACAAAAACTAACCATTTATTTATCATATTAAATTTTATATTCATGAAAACACTTAAATATATATATATATGTAATTATACTTTTAAGAAGATCCACATTATTTTGATATCATTTGGAGGAATTTTTTTCCAGCTAGTGACTCGAAGAGGTGCATATTGCCGAATGCAATTTGTTACTTCTGCCTTGAAAAGACTAGCATGCTTGCCACATACCTTATGGTACGGAGGAGGAAAGTGGATATCAAGCGTTTTACCTTTGGCCTTCTTTTTGGCGAGCTTTGTATTTTTAGTTGGTCCCCGTCCTCTTTTTTTAGAAGTTACATTACCTATTAAAAAAAATACAATTAAAAAAAATAACATCATATGCATTAATTTTTCACTCACCTAATTAAAAGCACTACTAAATATATTTTTCGAAATGACATCACCTGTAGAAGCAATAACTTGTCCACTTGTATTTATCTCCTCATTTGAATTTTCAAGTAAAGCATTCAATTGTTGATTAGGCACATTGACAGATTGAGACTCATCTTGAATATGAGGTGGATTTTGCTGCATATCTCTTGAATTTACTGGAAACTTGCGTCGTAAAATATTTACCATTTTATACCTGAAACTATTTAAAATATCAATTAAAATGCCAAATCATATTCAAAATTAAATAATGCTAAATGATATAAAAAATCATAAAAATTGAATTTATTTTTTAAAGCTTAAAAATTTAAAAAAGCATAAAAAATAAAAAATAAAGCAATTCAATACAAATCATATACCATTGACAATACAATATATATCACATATACCACACAATGGAAATTCAATATAAATAATTCCATAGTTTAATAATTTAAATTTTTTCACCTCGGTTTGGTCTCCTGGCCACTAAAATCTTTACCATTTAATGCTTTTACCATCACTTTTTGACACTTGAGAAAAAACAAAGCATGTGTGTTAAATGGGCTCAACGAAAATGCCTAACAAAAACGAAAATGCCCGTGAACAACCCATTTTACCTGTTCGGTTATAAACCCGAAACACCTCCCATCGTTGACCCCTTTACCTTCTCAACGCTGTGTGTTTTCACTAAACCAAAACAGTCTGATAAACCCAAAATGCCTCTCATCATTGACCCATTTACCTGTGTTTTTTCAGTAAACCAAAAATACCCAGGTGTTGTACCTAAATCGGTAAACATTTTCATGGAAAAAAAAACATTTTCTTTGTTTCTCATAAGACAGAAGGCCAAATTTCCCCATAGAATGAAAATGCCTCAATCTCAATCTGAAAACACTTTACCTTCTCGATGTACTGCTAAACCCAGGCATTAATCCTAGCAAAAATTCGAAGAACAACAAGAAACGACTCAATCTAAACCCAGAAGCCAACAATCTACGATGCCCTGTATTGTAAGCTTGAGGATTCTCACCTTGTAGGTAATTTTTTTTAATTAAGCATGAAATAAATATGTAATTGAAAAATATTTTACTTCAATCGTGTGAGGTTTTGCAATGTAAAATGTCAAAATACAAGTAAATCATATATTAGGATTTCATAACAAATTATCTAGTATTCGTACTGAACCAAAATTTTAACAAAAAAAATTACCTCTGTAAAGTTGAAGAGCGGTGCTTCTTGATACTTTGAGAACATAATAGAATATTAGGTTAGGTTGATATGTTTTATTTTGATTTTCTTTTTTTTCCTTTTATTTGTAGAGTTTATCTAAAAATTTGGTTTCCGCCTATTGAATTATTGGTGGTCAATTTACCGCCTAAAATAATTTTTATTATAGGGATTTTTTTAGTTAGTTTCCCTAGCATAAGCAAATACCTGATGTATAATATGTTTTTTATATAATTAGTTCGTATATTTCCTCATCTCTAACGGAATGTATGATTTACCAATTGCATCCAACCTATTGTGACCCAATTTTTTTAGTATTTTCTTTTACTTGTTACAAATTTTAGTATCTTTTTCATGAAATAATTTGTTCTTTTCATATAAATTCCAATTTACTACTTAAAAATTGCCTTGAATTAATATTAGAAAACAAAATTGTATTTTAATATATAAATCTAAATGTAAATTTAAAAAAATTACAATAGGCCTACGTTATGGACACAAAATAAAAACAATAATTCAAGCAACCTACACCCTAATTGACCTCTTCCTAACCCATGAGCCCCATACATTTTTTAATTTAGTAAAAACCTAAAGTTTTAGTTAGGCAAGTTCACTTAGAGTAAACCTATTGCCTGATTGTGGTGGCAAGACTTTAGTGTTTCTGTTATTTGTGATGTTTTATTTTTTCATTGGCTTTGCCTTGCCTTTGCTTGGTTTATATTTTTTGCTTTCAATGCCTTTATGTTGGGAAGGGACTTTATTCTTGTTTCTGTACTCATTAATCTCTATAGCATTAAACACTCACACACCAAAAACTTGTGTTTTGCATTCCTTGGTTACCATCTTCATTCTTCTGTAATAGTGTGGACGCCAGCCAATTCCACTTCTCCCTATGCAGATTTTCCTTTCCTTTTTCGTTGAAAGCTTTGTTTTTTCATTTGGTTGCTTTGAAATCTAGAATTACTAGGGAACGGCCAATGAGCTAACAATGGTGCTTCCTCATATTTCATGAGTCCACCATTCTACGTGTGACCTATGATTTGCTCTCAAGCAGACCGTATTTTTTATCCATTTCCCCTTAATCAAACAATCAGATTGTTAGTTATTTAAACATTTGAGTTTATGCAAACCAGTGTCAGTGTGTCATTACAACATGTAAAAAAGCTTACCTTTTTTGTATAGACAAATTGAAAAGCTTATCTTTGGTCAACCTTATGTTAATTTGGGATTCAAAATGCTCATAAATTTCACTGATATTAAGTCTTTGTTGTCAAATTATAGGAGTTTGTCATCCACGGATTTGTTAGATGTCTGTTTAGTGGTGAATTTAAAATACCTAGAGGTATTTGTGAATTTGAAATTCATGTCTTTATACCTTTCAAATATATAATCACATTGAATCTTAACTAATTTGTGCATGGTGTGTGCATTTCGTTCTTACAATTTTATAGCAAGTGAAATCCAAATTCACACTTGAGAAACATAGCACATTTAATTTACCTTTTTATTTTAGTAAAATAAACAAGAGCATCTATTAGGCCATTTAAATATTTTAAAAAAAAAACCTAAATGAAGGTATGAATCATTTCAAAGCTACCTCATTTTGGTCCTGCATTTATTGTGCAGGAGCAGGATTGAATATTATATAAATGTATAGATTACTTAAAAATGAATCAAGTTCAATTTTGTTGTTGATTTTATCAAGCATTTCAGTTGAAGTGGCATGTTCTGAACTATATTTGTGCTTATATATGTCTAACCAAAAGCTGTACATTCCTGTCCATCATCTTATGGATAGAAAGCATGAGACTTAGGGTAAGTGGTGCTTTTCATGTGCGTGTTTTATGATTTTAGATATGTGGTTCAATTTTAAATTTTTCATACAATTTTTTGGTCAGGAATATATCTTATATTGCCTGTTAATTATATGGGTTTAACCTGTGGCATTTAGGAATGCTATTTCTCTCTTATTTCAGCCTTTAAAGCAGGTTGGGAGTAATTTCTGAGCAGCAGGTGTAGTAAAGATGCATTGTTTGTGTGTGTCCTTTTAAGGTTGAAATAAGAGAGAAATAACATTCCTAAATGCTTCATTTTGGTGGATAATGGTAGTTTTGTTTTCTTGACAAAAATTTTTCTATATTTGACATGTTTTTTGGTTGTCTAAGTGTTCCTTTCTGGATGAAAGTGTTTCATTTGAGTTTGGTATTTTTGTTTTTTGACAAAAAATTTTCCAGATTTGAACTAGAGGAATTTTGGAGACAGCTCTTGGTTAGACAAAGTCAAGAAAACAAGAACCCAAAGAGGTAGAGAATGGGAGCTACGATTTAAAGGAGTGTGGCTGCTGGAAATTGATAAGTGGGGGTAAGATTCTGACTTTATAATCCCTTATTGTTGAATATGAATATGAAACTATAATGATTTGAGTTGAATTGCTATGAGGTTGGCTTGGCATGATTGGATTTTGGTTTGCTGTTGAAATCTGGAATTGATGTTCTGTTTCTGGGTTGTAATTAAAACATTCAGTTTAAATGCTATACAATGAAATAAATTCTAGAAAAATTATGGTAAATAGCCTTATGAGCTAGGAGAAAGTCAGTTTTGGAATTTCTTGATTTGGAGTTCTATAGCTTGAGATATGTACAAATGAATACAGGGTGTTCTGCCAGAAAACGTGAATCCCAGATCAGAGTTTGAAAAATTGTAGAAAATAGGCCCGATTGAGTTAGGTTACAAGCCTTATATATCCAGAAAGGTAATTGAGTTAGGATTATTAACATTTTGAGTTTGCACCAATTGGATATTCCTATAATTAGATATGAGATAATTTGTGCAAATTGGTCAGTGTTATACTGTGTCAGAATACTGCTGAACATATTGAAACTTTGGAAACTTTTTGGTGTTGATCTAGGAAGAGTTAAATTATAAACCTTACACTTATAGATAGGGAAATGAGTTAGTTTTCATCTAGTTTTGAAATTTCCAGATTTGGAATTTTGTGACTTAAGATATATACAAACGAATGCAGGACACTCACTACTGGGGATAGATTGCCTAGTGTCAACTTCAAAATTTCATAGGAAATAGCTCAGATCTAGTATGATTGCAAAACCATACATTTCTGAAAAGGTAAATGAGACAAGATTAATATGGTTTTGAGTTTACATAAATTGGATATCCCTGTATTGAGATATGAGACAGTTTGTGCTTAAAGGTCAAATGACCATACTGTTTGATTGTGCTTGTACATAGGGTAATTTTACGAAATTGCTGGATGTAACTTGGAAATGATAAAATTATGAAATCTACATTTCTGAATAGGGAATTGAATTAGGTTTCACATGGCTTTGGATTCATAATTTTTGGATACTCCCATGACTACTAATGTAAATTTTAATGCACAAAGGTCAGAATTTTATGTGAGTAGTAGGGTCAAACAGTAACTTCTATTTCTCGACAATAAATAAATGAGCTAATATGATTAACACAAATTCAAGGAACTAATATATCGTATAATTCTTATATGTAGCTAATCGTCAAGCTACGTAGCAATTCGTGCGGAATTTGAAAACGTGGGCCCAATAGCGCGATTGATGTATATAAGGGTAAGTGGAAGTATAAGTGGAAATTGCATGATTTGAAATATTTTATAAGTTCCTATTTTGATCATGCTATGATATCTTGATTTTTACGCAAATTGTGCTTGATTGGTTTACGTCATGATTTATTTAAAAAGTACATGACGAACTGTAAAATGTTACCCCAGTGTTTATTTGAGATGCTAGCATGCTTGTAAAATTTTGATTTATAAACTAATGATGCATTGTCTTTAAAGGAAATAAAGTTTATTTAGCATGCTTTTCCCATACTTAGCCGAATGTGAAGTTTTTATATAAATCTTTATATGAATTTAACGGCTAAGAGAGGGGTAACAGGGTTTTGAGATAAACATTATGTTTCCAACACACTATGATATTCAATCATGGTCCGAGTAGTGTTGGGATTGGATCCCTTCACGGTGATTTTGTGAGAATAGCACTTTTAAATTACTAGAGCAAGTATTGATTTGTATTTGGTTTGGTCCTGCCGCAAGAGGATCGGTATATATTGTCAGGTACTGTCTGATCAACGGCCTGGCGAACTTGTGTGCACATAAGTAGGTTCCTAGAGAGGGACAGTTCCTAGAAAGGAACGAATAGGTTCACTGATAGCGCTGCAGTGATCCGGTGATGATGATATGAGCTCTAGGCATGAGATAAATTGGTGCAACCTCACACTTTTACGTATATGCCTAACTTGTTTCCTGAAACTATATTTTAGTATGCTTTTGAAATTTATGATTTATACGATTTATAAGTGCATATACGGCTATGTTATTTTTGATGATTGCATAGCAGACTTTAAATGTTATGATTGTGGACCATGATTAACTGATTGCATGTCTAATGATTTACAATACCATTTATAACATATGACTTCTAAAGAACTGCATAGTGTTCTTTATTGTGATTTTTGACATGCAAGGTTTTATAAAAGCATCATTAACTTAGTTTTGATTTTTGCTACTTATATTTTCCCTTACTGAGCCTCCCAAGCTCACCCCCCTTCCTTTCCTCACAGATTAGCTCGTGATAGTCCTGGTGGACTATAGTTGGGTCGATACTCCGAGACGCATTAGTAGCTAGCTTGAGGTATCGATAGTGGCATTATATTTTGTTTGTACATATATGTATATATACACAGAGATTATGCAGTTATGCATAATGTAGTAGTTGTATATAGGTCGAGCATGTGGGATGTATGATGATGTTATAGTTTTATCTACTACGATATGCCTTTTGGTGAATATATTGTGGTTGGAGTTGCATATTTGTTGTGTTTATCGTGCAGGAGGATTAGGTTAATAATAAGCCGTTATACTGTCGGATT
The DNA here is from genome assembly GCA_031772115.1 of Heritiera littoralis. Taxonomy (NCBI): domain Eukaryota; kingdom Viridiplantae; phylum Streptophyta; class Magnoliopsida; order Malvales; family Malvaceae; genus Heritiera; species Heritiera littoralis. The sequence goes on along the minus strand of JAPDPK010000087.1, from coordinate 2,489,870 downwards.
TTTTTGAAATCTAAGACTTGACGAATCCAAATTATAATTATTTATTAAAGCAAGCTTGAGTTGATGCCTATACTATACACACTCAAACGGTATAGCCAATGAAAAAAAAAATTGGTCCTAATTTCTACTTCCGAAAAAAAGCGATGTATTGGGATGTGACATTTAGGTTCTTTTTTTGTTCCTAATTAATGTATCTCACTGAATTAGGTTCATGATTTAGTATTTTATATATGTACATATATTTGTTTACTAATGCTGATGCATTTCTATGTCTTTTTTTTAATGTTTTTTTTTTACTTTAATGGTTTTCCTGATGGAAAATTTTTTTGGCTTTGCTCTCACATCATTGGCTTCTTTAATTGTTTAGGTATGGCTAACAAAAGTTGGATGGATATTTCTGATAGACGACTGCCTCAATATGAGAAAGGAGTTAATGAATTTCTTGAATTTGCGTTTGAAAATATTGACGAAGGAAGAGCAGTTCGTTGTCCATGTAAAAGGTGCAACAACAACTTATTCAGGACACGAGAATCTATTTATGAACATTTGATCATACATGGGATAAACAAAGATTATAAGCATTGGTTTCATCATGGAGAGCGTTTGTACAATTTTGATGAAGAAAGCGATAATGAGATTGTTGATGAGAGTGAGGAAAATGATGATGATGGAATGCATGATATGGTGTATGATTTTGGACGTGCTACTACAAATTTTGCTCAACAGTTTGACGTTGAAATGGGTGATGACGAGCCTAGAAGAAATAGTCCTAATGTTTCTGTCGAAGAAGTTAATGAATCTATCAAAGTTAGTTCTACTGCTCCGAATAAAGAAGCTGCTATGTTCTATAGATTATTAAGAGAAGTAGAACAACAACTATATCCTGGTTGTGAGGATTTTTCTAAGCTTTCATTTGTTGTTCAAGTATTGAATTTGAAGTGTCTCTATGGTATTAGTGCAAAAGCCATTGATGCTCTATTTAAAATCCTGACAAGAGCATTTCCTAAAGGTAATAAAGTTCCTCATTCATTCTCTGAAAGTAAGAAAATTGTTCAAGACTTGGGGCTTAAATATGTGAAGATAGATGCTTGTGTAAATGATTGTATTCTTTTTAGAAAGAAATACGAGAATGCTCAATCTTTTCCAACTTGTGGTGAATCTAGATGGAAGAAAGATGGAAAAGATGGGAACATGAACAATGAGAATGGTAGAAGGAAATTGATTGCGCAAAAAATTTTACGATATTTCCCATTAGCTCCACGTTTGCAAAGGTTGTACATGTCATCAAAGATTGCTAAAGAAATGAGGTATCATAAGGAAAAACCTTGCAATGATGGATCTATGGGACATCCAGCAGATTCTCCGGCTTGGATAAGCTTTGACTCATTGCATCCTTCTTTTGCAGCAGATCCACGTAATGTTAGACTTGGCCTAGCAAGTGATGGTTTCAACCCATTTGGGAATATGAGCACTTCTTATAGTTTATGGCCAGTTGTATTGATTCTTTATAATTTGCCACCATGGATGTGCATGAAGGATCCTTATTTCATGATGTCACTTCTCATTCCTGGTCCTAAAGCTCCTGGAAATGATATTGATGTGTTTTTAGAACCGTTGGTAGATGAGTTGAAACAGTTATGGGAGAAAGGTGTAGAGACTTATGATGCATTGTCACAGAGTAATTTTCAGTTACATGCAGCTGTTTTATGAACCATAAATGATTTTCCTGCTTATGCTAATTTATCAGGATGGAGCACCAAAGGTAAATTAGCCTGTCCTATTTGCAATATGGACACATTATCTCATAGGCTTACAAATGGACGTAAAACATGTTATCTATCTCATCGTCGTTTCTTACCGCTCAATCATCCATGGAGAAACAATGCTAAGTCCTTTGACGGTACAAAAGAAAAAAGATGTGTACCAAAACAATTATCAGGGTATGATGTGGTTGAACAATATAAGCAATTTTCTCAGGTGAATTTCTTTAACTTTTTAATTGTTCGTTTTTTACGTATTATTATATTCTTAGCTATTTATTTTTTTAACATTTTTTGTACATATTTTTTTCTAAAACAGGTGACATTTGGTAAAACTCCAAGAAAAAGAAAGCATGAAGAGGTTCTATTGCTTGGTAATTGGAAGAAAAAGAGTATTTTTTTTGAATTGCCATATTGGAAAACACTCAAATTACGACATAATCTAGATGTCATGCACATTGAGAAAAACGTTTGTGACAACGTGCTTGGGACTTTACTAAACATTGAGGGCAAAACAAAAGATAATATCAATGCTCGTTTTGATTTAGAGTGCATGGGTATACGGCCTGAGCTTCATGCTACCCTCACAAGTGATGGCAGGTATGTGTTTCGCCCTGCATGTTATACAATGTCAACAGAAGAAAAACGAGCATTTTTGCAGTTCTTAATTGATCTAAAAGTTCCAGATGGTTATTCTTCCAATATTTCTCGTTGTGTGAATTTCAAGGAGCTAAAGGTTTTTGGAATGAAATGCCATGATTGTCATGTATTTTTGCATCGATATCTTCCTTTGGCTTTACGTGGTTTGTTATGTAAAGAGGTATCTGAAGTGTTAATTGAGTTGAGTGCTTATCTAAGAGAGTTATGTGTCAAAACCATACAGGTTGAGAACTTAGAGAGACTAGAACAATCAATTCCATTAACTTTGTGTAAGTTAGAAAAGATATTTCCTCCTTCATTTTTTGACATAATGGTACATTTAACAATTCATTTAGCAAGTGAGGCAAAAGTTGCTGGGCCAGTACAATATCGATGGATGTATCCTGTTGAGCGATTTTTACGTAAGCTAAAATCTTATGTTAGAAATAAGGCACGTCCAGAAGGATCAATTGCTGAAGCATATACAGTGCAAGAATGCATGCATTTTTGTTCAAGGTATTTATGTCAAATTGAGACTGGATTGAATCGAGTTGGAAGAAATGATGAGGGAAATGATAGCCATTCTTATACAGGATTATATGTTTTTTCTCAAGTTGGGAGGCCATTGCTTGGAAAAAAATATGACGAGTTGAGTTTGACTGAATGGGTTCAAGCCAAAATGTATGTTTTAGAAAATTGTGAAGAAATAAGAGAATTTGTTGAGTAAGTGATCCAACTTTTATAGTTAAATTTTATGTGATTTGTTTATGGTTTATATTTTTATTCTAAATATTTATTTGTATTTATTTCTTATAAAATGTGAAGGATGCATAAGGAACAACTCAAAAGGGAGAATGCTAGAAATGTGGAGAAAAGGCATGCAAAAGAATTTCATGAGTGGTTTAAGAAATATGTAAGTATTAGATATGTTTTTCAATATTATTTTATCTTTAATGTTAAATTTATTGATATTTAATTATTACCGTTTATCACAGGTCACTCAATTACATGAGGAAGGAAGTGAATTGGTCAATGATCAATTACTAAATCTAGCTCTTGGGCCTGATAAACGAGTTTTACGCTACACTAGCTTTCTTATCAATGGTTGGAGGTTTAATACAAAGGAGAGAGACATGCAGTTGAAATCACAAAATAGTGGTATTTTAGTGACAGGGGATGAGAATACAGGTAACTTAGATTATTTTGGTATGTTGACAGATATCATACAATTAAACTATCATGGAGAAAATAGTGTGATTTTGTTTAAGTGTGATTGGTGGGATGTGTATCATAAAGGAGGGTTTAAAGAAGACAAGTTTGGGTTTTCTATGGTCAATGTGACTCGTAGATTGAAAACTGATGAACCATATGTTTTAGCTTCTCAAGCTAAACAAGTTTATTATGTAAAAGATATTAAAGATACCAATTGGCAAGTTGTGGTAAAGACAAAACCTCGTGATTTATACGATTTGCCTATTGAAGAGGTAGGAGAAGAGCCATGCTAGGAAAATGAGGAATTAGGTTTTAGATTCCATGACCCTAATGTGAATGATGAGGATGATGATGATGATGTTGTACCTTTAGATAGACCTAATGAATTAGTCAGTACAAATGTTGAAAGAAGTCCATTAAATCTTGATATGTTGGCTGTTGGGGATGATGATGAGTCTGATTATGATAACTTTATTTCTATTGATGATGATGATGAGATAAATTCAATAAATGAAGAGGAGATAGAAGATGATGATGATTTAGAATAGATTATTTAGAATTAGATTTTTGAAGGTTAGCTTGACACTTTTGTTTATTGTTATGGTACAAGATTTTTGTTTATTATAAATTTTATTTATTTTTATATTTTTTAAAATTATGTCAAAGGTACTTATGCTTTGTAAATGTTTCAGCTTTTTGCTTGCTTACTCATCCATGTTTAATTTAGAATTCATTTGAAATACATGTGAGATATGAATTTCAACTACTTTTACATAAAGGTTATGAAATCGTCAATCATAGAGAAACAGTTTGAACTCTTTGTAACAATTAAAATTTTGAAGGCACATAAGGATATTGAACTTTTACATGAGTAGAAAGTATTGTTTAAATAAGAAAAGTATGAATATACTAAATTTTAGGAGCGTTTGAGATGTTTATTGTGTCAATGTGTTTATGTGATGCTATTAGTTTGCAGTTAAGGCATCTCATTATCAATCTTATAAGAAATTGTCTCAGTATTTTTCCATTCAATAGCGGGTTTACTATGTTTCTTAAAAGTGTAATTGGTTTCAATAAGGAGATATCTACATTTGGGAATTAGATTAATTTGCTTTTTCTTCTTAAGTAATATCCATTAATGGATATTATTGTTGATGAATTTTCAATATTAGTAGTATGAATTATTTTTGTTAAAAAATTATTCACAATTGTTATCCAATAAAAAAAACAAAATTATTGATATACAAATTATTATTGTAATAAAAAATAATTTATTAAATTGGTTAATGTAAATGGTGAATAAGTAGTTTAAGTAATTAATTTTTACAATAGTTACGATTTTGAATTGTCACAATTGTAAATTTATTATTGTGACGATATGTAGTCGACATTAATTTGTTATGTTTAATTGTGACCAAATTTTCGCAAAAAAAAATAAATTATTTAGTGACTAATAAATTTGTCGTCACAATAACGATAAAAAATAGTGACCACTTTATATTTCGTCACTAGTATATAAATTCCCGCCAAAAATCAATTAGCACCAATTTGTGTATTTTATTAGTGACGAGTCTTTAATGATAAATCTTAAATCGTCATAATTACTATTATAACAGTGACGATTTAATTGTGAAAATATTGAAATCGTCACAATTACTACTGTAATAGTGACCAAAAAACAATACGTCACAATTACTTAAAACAATAGTGTCACACCAAAATTTTGTCACTATAAACCTAATATTTGTGACAAAATTACTCATGGTAACAATAAAATTGTCACTAAAAACATTAATTGTTGTAGTGTATGCTAGAGAAAATTGGATACGAGGCCCACAAGAATTACTAAGACCTAGAATGACCTGAAGAATATGTTATTGATACTTGGGGATTGATTTACTCATGGTATGAAACTTGTCTTGATTGGAGTTTAATTTGAAGTATCGAAAAGGGCTATCGTAAATGTTATGCTTTGTAAGGATTGGGAAAAATCGCAATACGGGCCCCTTTGGATGTCTACAATCCCGATTGGGTTGAAACTCTAGAGTACTCATATTTGGAGCAAAATAATAAGATGGTAAGAATTTGCATCTCAAAATTCCTCAGTTTGTGTATGTTTTGGGAAATGTGGAACAAATTCCAAAATGACAGTTGTGACCATAGGCCGAAAAAACATTTATGAATAATGGTCAACCTAGTTTGACTTTTGATCCATAGATTGTCATAGATGAACCATCGTGTGAAGATGTCTCACATAGTTCCAATATGTAGACTGAATCACACGAAAAAGCTAGAAACTACGTGAATGAACAATTAGGGTTATTTTGGTAATTTCATCCTTTTGACCAGTGTCACAGCCCGTGACCCTATTTTTCACCTTTTTCTATACATCTTATTTGGTTGGGCTATCTACGATACTTTACTTTTATTTTACATATAAACAATTTCATATAAAATTATAATATGAATTACATCCCCTATTTTAATTCATAAGGAAGTAGTATTGTAGATAAGTCTAAATACAAAAAATAAATGATCATTCATTATTAAATAAATCAAGCTGTCGCATCGTCCCCAAATGCGCAGCCGAAATCCTTTAGGTGTCAGACTCTCAATCTTCGAAAACCTAAAATATTAAAATTAAGGGGTGAGCAAACCACGGCTCAGTAAGAGAATTATATGCCTCACTTGATACTCAGTTATCTATATGCTGAAAAACTTTTTCATTTTTTCCTATAGGGGCTCTAGGCACACATGTAGGAAGGATACTACAGTCGGCTAGGGATCCAGATGGAGTAAGGCAGATTTTTTGAAATACCTGTCTTGTCCCAGAACCTAGAGGCAATTGTAAAGAGTAATTTTCTTTTTGTTTGGAATCTAAATCCTTTTTCTCTTTTATTCCATATCGTTTTCGTATTCTTTTCAAAATAATGCTTTTATAAAATAAAGCATTTAAATAAAATAACTAATATTCATATATTCTTTGAAAAGAATATTGGTCAAATCATCATCATTCTCATTTAAAACTCGCTTCATGTTTTACTGTACAATCGTAATTAGTACAATACTTTAAATAGCAAAATAAGTTATTTACATCTTTTTCGTATAACATATAAATCATTTAAATCTAATATTCAATTAAAAAATTTAAATAAGAATACTAGATTTATTTTCCTCCTCTTTCCTTTTTGAAAACGTATTACATATTCGTGTCAGATGTCATATAAAAACCATTTCGTAGTACTTAAAGATAGTACTGAAATGAGCATTTTATAAAAATGCTATAAATCATTTCATTTCTTCTCATATCATATAAAACATATTCATTTTACATATCACATATCGCAAAAAAACATTTTCATTTCACATATCATAAATCATATATGGAGACAGTGGCAACCACCGAATCCTATCATGCAATAATACCCGAAGGTATAAAATAATCATGTCAGATCTATGACCATAGTCTATAATTGTCCTCGACGGATCACTGATCAGGTGTCGGCCGGGACTACATATCACATATCACATGTTACATATCATATATCACATATCACATATCACGTATCACATGTCGGCATGATAGAGGTGCCAACTAGTCTCAAAACCATGTTTTTCTCATAAAATAACCTTTATGGAATATATAAAATATATAATTTCATAAGTTAAAACCACAAAGGTTAAAAATCATTTAGTGAATATTTCAGAAATATTTATAAAAATACTCATAAAAATATTCACTGTATTTCTTTTTATTTTTCGTCTCATATTTCGTGTAATTTACCTTTCACGATAATTTTCGGTGATTTCATTATCACCATCTCGAAAACATGAATATTTTAAATTTAAATCTCATTATATTCATATTTTATGAAAAATAATGATTTTCTCGTTTTTCGTGATCGAATATCGATTTTCGTGAAATAAAATCATTTAATATGATTTTATGAAATTTTCTAAAACTTTTCGGCAACATAATGGCTGTCGATTGATTAGCCTCCTGCACGAAAAATACAGTTTATAAATCCAGCCAGTACATCATCACAAATTTCCAACTGATAAGTCACCACAATATTTTCATAAAATATTTCGTGATGAAAAGCAATGCAAACTGAATATCCTTACAGTGCTGCACATGCATCCCTTACCTTTTCCGGGTCGGCGACTTCCTCGTTATCGATCGCACCCGTATTTACTCTCCCGATTCCATTGTCTCGGTCATCGATGGTGATTTTCTGGAAATAAAATTCTATAATTTAGAATTTTTTCATAATTAATTAAAATTCACTCGAAATTAATTTCCGAAATTTCTTACCGAATTTTCGTAAAATTTCGAATTTTCAAATTCCCGGGAATTTCTGAATTCCAGAAAATTTCCTTTTCTCTCTTTCTTTCTTCCTTTTTCCTCTTTCTTTTTCTTTTTTCTTCTTCTTTTTCTTCTCTTTTCTTTCTTCTTTTTCTTTTCTTTTTCCTTTTCCTTTTTTCCTGGTTTGAACCGGTTCAGACCAGTCCAGCCTCCTTCACCGCTGGTTCTCCTCCAAAGGCCGATTCTCCAGCGGTTCGGCGTCTCCACAGCAGGCGGACATCATGGCGAAGCTATGGCTGGTCTCCGTTCACCCCAGATCGGCGGCACGGTGGCGGATCTAGCAGCGTGGGTCTCAACTCTTCTCCTCCTCTGTTCTCCCTCCTCCGCCGTCGTTCTCCTCGCCGGTGGCCTCCTTATTCTTCCCCTTACCTCCGTCGAGGTTGGGGTTGGGGTTGGGGTGGCGGTGCCTAGATCGACCGGCACCGCCATTTTCCTCTTTCTTTTTCCTCTCTTTTTCCGCTTCTGTTTCGCTCGTTTCTTCTCTTCTTTCTGTCACTGGCCTCTTCCCTTCACTTCGCCTGCATCATCTCATCCTTTCCTCTCTCTTCTCATCGCCGGTGGTGGCAGCTCTGCTGCCAACGGTCTTTGGCTGGGAAGGGATTCGGTTCTGTCCCGATTCCTTCCTATTTCTTTTTTGTTTCCTCTTTTTTTTCTATATATTATATTTATAAACTGTATTATAAATATAATATTATTATTTTAAGTATATAGTATTTTACTATATAAATATATATATTATATAATGATATATATTGTATATTAACAAAATATATATATATATAATATATACTTTAAATTAAATTACAATATACATTTTATATTTATATATATTTATATTTTTAATCATATATATATATCTACACAAAAATTTAAAATACAATTTGTATTTCATTTGTATACATATTCATGTATGTGTATATACTTATATATACATAAATATATATAAAATAATATTATACATATGTACCTATTTGAAGACATTTAATAGTATATATTAATACATAATAATAATAATATATACTATATTTGTTATATGTACATATGTATTCTTATACAATTATATTTATATATATTTTCATATATATATTTCCTTTCCTTGTTTAATTTGGATTTCTCAATGTCCAAATTAAATTCCTCAAATTTATCCTTTCATCGATTTTCTTATTTAATTTGGATTTCAATTTATCCAAATTAATTTCCTCGACTTCATCACTTCATCAATTTCAGAATTTCCAATAATATTTCGTCTTGTAAATAATTTATTTATTTACTTTAATTAATCATTTGCATTGAAATTTAAATTTTCGAATAATTAATATCAAAATTCGAAAATTCGCAGTTATCACATTCTCCCCACCTTAAGAAATTCGGTCCTCCGAATTTTTTTTTAAGTTAAAAGGTGGTACCGTTTCGTATACTCATTGTTCTTAACCTCTTGATCATCTTTTAATTAATACTGCCAGTATACCATCAACATCAGAATCACTTTTAAGACCATTTCATATCATCTTTCATCATATACTTATACTCCCTTAAATTTCTTATCAATTGGGAGTTATCCATTTCCATTCCTTTCCATCTCACATATGATTCATACTGTTCATCATCCATCTTTCTTATTTGGTGCCAAGTCGATATAGTTTGGTAACTGTCATTTAAACAAGTTAATCAATTGTATGTAATTGTCCAGTAGCTTTCACATCTCACGCATCCGCTCCCTCAACATATCATCGAGCGTTTCCGTACTACGCTCACATATTTACATCATGTACGGAGTGGTGATGTCTTTAAATTTGGAATCTCAGAGCCTTTTGCTATTTCCCATGAACATATAGCTACTTAGAGATTCCAATCACATATAGGGCTCACTGGAACTTCACATACATTCTCATCAGTTATAATCATATTTCGACCGTGGCACTAAAGAATCTACAAGTTTGATAATGGAGAAGTGATTTCATTAGACAATTAGTCTCTAATCACTTCCATATTATCATATCTCTTCTAGATTCTTCATTATTATCCCCAATACTCTTTACATATTTATTTCATCAAATGCTGCAGTTCATTTGCAGACTTTACTATTTACCATCTTTTACCATAATTGAATCAGGAGACAATTATTTTCTCTCCATATCGTCTTTTCATGTAGCATTCTTATTACCTCTTTTATTCTTGTGGTATATTCATTATCACTTTGATTTTTGGATATACCTGAAATTATACTCTTTTGATAATTTAGATTTCATAATGGCATAATCAAATTATAATTTAATCTTTTCATTATTTAAATTCATCATTGAATCTATAATTATCAATTTAATCACCTCATTATCCATATAAATCCACTATTTCCATCATTTCGAGGTGGTATATATATATCATTTTTCCCTTTATATGACTGGCAGTAAAATGTAAATCATTTCCTTACTCTTTTGAGTATGATTACTTTTCCTCTATCGAGTTTTGGCTCGATCTTCCATCTAGCCATAGTCATGTGATAACCACGAAAATCACTTTTAGTTTTAAATTCGAGAACTACTTCATATTTGTGTTCCCTCTTCATCATGTACTTGTCATCTTATTACCTATTCATCTTTTCCTTCATCATCATTTTGGTAACTTTTCCTCAGTGGTAAAATATTCCACTATTAAACTTTTTTAACCTTTCGAGTATCATCTTACACTTATTCATCCACCGACTTTAACTTCTTTACTTATTAGTCATGTCTATAGAGCAGCTAACCCAATAACTCTTCCATAGACTGGCAATAGTATTTAGCTAGATCCAGTACATTTCATATCTCAATCATTATCTCTTCATCATAGACAAATCCACATTGTTCTGTCATTTGAGATCGTATCTCCTAGAAAGAGATACTGTCTAGCCAAATCTCCTATTTGCCATACTTAACATATAGTTCACTATCTTTGAGAGTTTGTAGGGTCATATAACTATGCTGCTCATTTTCCATTGATGTTTTAATTATATCAATATCTCATCAGTTTATCCATATACGGATGCCTCATTCGTTAGGCTTATATACCTCACAAGTATTTCATTAATCCTGTAAACCTTAATAGGAACTCATAAGAAATTTATCGAGTTCTAATCATTATCATCTTATGACCATCAGTCTTCATCTTTTCATCTGATGACGCCTTGTACAGAGATTGATCTTATGAACTCCTTACACATCTTTGATTAAATCAATTTAAAGCATCAATTCCATATAGATGATTATTTGTTCTTAATAAGAACACTATTGCATAATAGGAATTTAATTCACCATTTAATTCATCCTTAATTCATATCATCCATATTTCCATCCTTTACATCAATACATGTGAATTTCATTATCCACAAAATTTTCCAGAGTTATTTCTTAAGCTTTTCGGATTCTTCTATGTTCTCCTATATAAGCTTAAAAATAAATTTCATATTAACGATCGAGTCAATGTTAGCCCGATTTCTCCATATCTATATTACTCTGAAAATTTATCGGGAATCTCATCCGATACTTTCTTTAATCACACATCTCTTATTATTTTGGACATTTCATCTCTGTGTCCTTCCATTCCACTGTATAACCTCAAGGCAAAGACATTTAATATTCAAATCATTCTAACATATACACCACCTTGATTCATTTATTTACTCATACTTCACAGCATTATTAATTTTAACTAGTATGCTGTATCCAGTGTAACTATTTAATTAACACTTTTCATAGCTAACCGATTTATTATTACTGTAATTTACTTTTACAATCATTTTCCTTTAATGAACTCAAGTTAGTTGTCATCTTCCTCGTCTCTTATCTTCACTTACTGTTCTTATGCATATTCTCCTATTTCATATACTCCATATAGTACATCATTCCATAAAACATATTTCAAATTATTCCGGTTCTATAAATATCCATTTGATACTTCAGAAACTGTATGAATGTATAGAACCAGAATTAACCGTACTGCTATGGATTTCATCCTCTATACTGATCTCTTTCTCATTCATCTTCAGTAATCATTTCACTTTTCATTATATCTAACGATCATGTAATAAACATCCCGTTAATACACTTTTAACTCTGACCCTTAAGAATCAATAACTGAGTCGCTCATCCTGGGACTTCCCTATAACCATTCGGGTCATATCAGCAATATAAATATAGGTGGGAGTTTATAATCTGGACCATTATACACATGTTACGTTCCTTTATGCCATTAATAACTCCATTACTATCAATGGATTTAATATCATCCTAGTTTTATTACTATTCGGGACCTAGTCCAACATAGGGGCGTTTTTATCATTTCAACATTTATTTCTTTCTCCTCAGTATACATTTAACCAAAGATCTTATTTTCTATGTGCTGATAGTATCCTCTCTCATGCTAATATCAGCAATTTAAGATCTTGTTCGATTTCGACAAAGAAATCCACTAGGATCCATAATTAGGTTAATTTGTATGTAATGTAGCTTTACATCATTAATTTCTCTATCAAATCAATCAATTCCAACTTCTTCTAGTGTATTTTGACTCCAGGTAAAATTTTGGAGGTAGGGGTATTTTGGTCATTTTTGGCTAAAAATTTTCTCTCTCTTCAAAATACCTTCAATCGGTGATCTTAAGGTCTACTTAATGATGATATTTCATTCCCCTCCTTTATATCATCACTTTCAGGTCTCAGTTCGATCCGGACAAAAGAGTACTGGTGGGGCCCTACCGAGTCCTTCATTGTTCCTTTCCGAACCGACCTTCATTTATATTATAAGATCACCATTTCAGGTAACATTCCTAAGCCGTTTTCCTTTTTTAGCATTCCTTATTTCATAATTCTCACCCTATTCTAAACACGTAATTCAATTTGCAATCATTTATTTTCTCTATATATTTTGACTACACAATACTACAGGGGATGTTAACCTCTTTCGACACATTTTTTTCAAAAGTATCAACAGACATCAGGCCAGCTTTGCTCTGATACCATTAAATCTGTCACAGCCCGTGACCCTATTTTTCACTTTTTTCTATACATCTTATTAGGTTGGGCTGTCTGTAATACTTTACTTTTCTTTTACATATAAACAATTTCATATAAAATTATAATATGAATTACATCCCCTATTTTAATTCATAAGAAAGTAGTATTGTAGATAAGTCTAAATACAGAAAATAAATGATCATACCTTATTAAATAAATCAAGCTATCGCATCGTCCCCAAATGAGCAGCCGAAATCCTTTAGGTGTCAGACTCTCAATCTTTGAAAACCTAAAATGTTAAAATTAAGGGGTGAGCAAACGACGGCTCGTAAGGGAATAATATGCCTCACTTGATACTCAGTTATCTATATGCTGAAAAATTTTTTCATTTTTCCTATAGGGGCTCTAGGCACACATGTAGGAAGGATACTACAGTCGGCTAGGGATTCGGATGGAGTAAGGCAGGTATTTTGAAATACATGTCTTGTCCCAAAACCTAAAAGTAACTGTAGAGAGTAATTTTCTTTTCGTTTGGAATTTAAATCCTTTTTCTCTTTTATTCCATATCGTTTTCGTATTCTTTTCAAAATAATGCTTTTATAAAATAAAGCATTTAAATAAAATAACTAATATTCATATATTCTTTGAAAAGAATATTGGTCAAATCATCATCATTCTCATTTAAAACTCGTTTCATGTTTTACTGTACAATCGTAATTAGTACAGTACTTTAAATAGAAAAATAAGTTATTTAAATCTTTTTCGTATAACATGTAAATCGTTTAAATCTAATATTCAATTAAAAAATTTAAATAAGAATATTAGATTTATTTTCCTCCTCTTTCCTTTTTGAAAACGTATTACATATTCGTGTCACATGTCATATAAAAACCATTTCGTAGTACTTAAAGATAGTACTGAAATGAGCATTTTATAAAAATGTTATAAATCATTTCATTTCTTCTCACATCATATAAAACATATTCATTTTACATATCACATATCGTAAAGAAACATTTTCATTTCACATATCATAAATCATATATGGAGACAGTGGCAACCACCGAATCCTATCATACAATAATACCCGAAGGTATAAAATAATCATGTCAGATCTATGGCCATAGTCTATAATTTTCCTCGACGGATCACTAATCAGATGTCGGCCGGGACTACATATCACATGTTACATATCACGTATCACATGTCGACATGATAGAAGGGCCAACTAGTCTCAAAATCATGTTTTTCTCATAAAATAACCTTTATGGAATATATAAAATATATAATTTCATAATTTAAAACCATAAAGGTTAAAAATCATTTAGTGAATATTTCAGAAATATTTATAACAATACTCATAAAAATATTCACTGTATTTCTTTTCATTTTTTGTCTCATATTTCTTGTAATTTACCTTTCACGACAATTTTCGGTGATTTCATTATCACCATTCTCGAAAACATGAATATTTTAAATTTAAATCTCATTATATTCATGTTTTATGAAAAATAATGATTTTCTCGTTTTTCGTGATCGAATATCAATTTTTGTGAAATAAAATCATTTAATATGATTTTATGAAATTTTCTAAAAATTTTCGGCAATATAACGGCTGCCGATTGACTAGCCTCCTGCACGAAAAATACAATTTATAAATCCAGCCAGTACATCATCACAAATTTCCAACTGATAAATCACCACAATATTTTCATAAAATATTTTGTGAAGAAAAGCAATGCAGACTGAATGTCTTTACAGTGCTGCACATGCATCCCTTACCTTTTTCGGGTCGGCGACTTCCTCGTTATCGATCGCGCCCGTATTCACCTCTCCCGATTCCATCATCTCGGTCATCGATGGTGATTTTCTGGAAATAAAATTCTATAATTTAGAATTTTGTCATAATTAATTAAAATTCACTCGAAATTAATTTTCGAAATTTCTTACCGAATTTTCGTAAAATTTCAAATTTTCGAATTCCTGAAAATTTCCTTTTCTCTCTTTCTTTCTTCCTTTTTCTTCTTCTTTTTCTTCTCTTTTCTTTTTTCTTTTTCTTTTCTTTTTCTTTTTCCTTTTTTCCTAGTCTGAACCGGTTCAGACAGGTTCAGACCAGTCCAACCTCCTTCATCGTCGGTTCTCCTCGGTGGCTGGTTCTCCGACGGTTCGGCGTCTCCACAGCTGGTGGACATCACGGCGAAGCTATGGCTGGTCTCCGTTCAACCTAGATCAACGGCACGGCGGCGGATCTGGCGGCATGGGTTTCGACTCTACTCCTCTTCTGTTCTCCCTCCTTCGTCGTTCTCCTCGCCGATGGCCTCCTTATTCTTCCCCTTACCTCTGTCGAGGTTGGGGTTGGGGTGGCGGTGCCTGGATCGGCCTGCACCGCCGTTTTCCTCTTTCTTTTTCCTCTCTTTTTTTGTTTCTGTTTCGCTCGTTTCTTCTCTTCTTTCTGTCACCGGCCTCCTCCCTTCACTTCGCCGGCATCATCTCCTCCCTTCCTCTCTCTTCTCATCGCCAGTGGCGGCAGCTCTACTGCCGGCGGTCTCTAGTTGGGAAGGGATCGGGTTCTGTCTCGATTCCTTCCTATTTCTTTTCTGTTTCCTTTTTTTCTATATATTATATTTATAAACTGTATTATAAATATAATATTATTATTTTAAGTATATTATATAATGATATATATATTGTATATTAACAAAATATATATAATATATACTTTAAATTAAATTACAACATACATTTTATATGTATATATATATTTATATTTTTAATCATATATATATATCTACACAAAAATTTAAAATACCAATTTGTATTTCATTTGTATACATATTCATGTATGTGTATATACTTATATATACATAAATATATATAAAATAATATTATACATATGTACCTATTTGAAGACATTTAATAGTATATATTAATACATAATAATAATAATAATAATAATAATAATATATACTATATTTGTTATATGTATATATGTATTCTTATACAATTTTATATATATATATATATATATATATATATATATATTTACATATATATATTTCCTTTCCTTGTTTAATTTGGATTTCTCAATATCCAAATTAAATTCCTCAAATTTATCATTTCATCGATTTTCTTATTTAATTTGGATTTCAATTTATCCAAATTAATTTCCTTGACTTCATCACTTCATCACTTCATCAATTTCAAAATTTCCAATAATATTCCGTCTTGTAAATAATTTATTTATTTACTTTAATTTATCCTTCGCATTAAAATTTAAATTTTCGAATAATTAATATCAAAATTCAAAAATTCGTGGTTATCACAACCTGTCAAACCCTATTAAAAGTCAAAGTTTTGATTAAATTATGTTAAATAAATATCATTGGCACAGAAATAAAATATTTTGAAAATTAAATTAAAAATTTAAATGAATATTAAAATAGTTGGGACATAAAGAAAATTTTTAAATTTGTGAAGGGCAAAATGGTAATTTGCCATTAAAGATATTTATTTTATATATAAAAGATATATTAAGTCATATTGTCATATTTCCAAAAGTGTTGGCCAGCTATGGTTAGGAGGAGAGAGAAAGTCTAAGCTTTTACATGGTTTTGAGAGAAAAAGTGAAGAAAACACCTATCTATAAGCCCCAAATCGAAAAACACCCTAAATGAAAATTGTTTAGCTCGATAAGCTCTACAGCATATTGTGATATGATGTGTTAGCAAGCTCAAAGTTTCGGCCAAGAGAAGGTACGAGAGAGAAATTTCAACTTTTGTTCAATTTGACATATGTGATAGTTTTGAGACTGTAGAGCATGAATATAAAGTTAGATCTAAAAATTGTGTTTGAATTGATCTCTGTAGCTTTGAAACGAATTGGGCATTTAGGCTTGCTCATTAAAGATTCATGTTAAAGGGTCTATTGTTTCACAATCACGATTGTTTGGTAAAGAATATGTATAAAGGAACGTAGGGATATCATGTTTACATTGAGTTATAGTTGAATTTTGGTATATTTAACTATGTTTAATTGTATAAGAGGTTTTCAAAATGAGTTTTTAACTTCTAGATAGTATTTTGTCTAGGAGCAGTCGACTGCCCAAGAGAGCAGTTGACTACCCAGACATAGGATTTTGGTGTTTTCATAGTAACCGACTTAGACTAGTTGACTACCCCATTTACAGTCGATTGCCCCTAGTTAAAATTGATCGAAACCAACTAATTGCCTTAAAGACCAATCGACTGCCCCTTACCTAAAAACTTACTGTTTAAAAGCAATCGACCATTATGAAGACCGATTGATTGCTTTTTATCCAAAAGCTTTCAATATAAAAATCAATTGACTGCCCAAAGTAACCAATCGACTGCCCATCGTATAGTTAACTTTAAATATTGAAAATTTTAATTTGGAAAAATTAAAGAAATGCATGTCAGCCGACTGCCCCAAAAGAGCTATCAACTGCCTTAAGTCAGAATTGTTTTGGTTTCAGAAAGTGTTAGGTAAAGTAATGATTTAAATAAGTTAACGTATTTTAAAGGTTTTAATGTCTATTAATCGTTTTAGAATCATTGGATTTTGGTAGTGAATTATGATTTTAGAATGAAAAATTGGATTGAAATGATCAATATTGATTTAAAGGTATACATTTTGAATGTGTTGAATTATATTACATGATTAAAAGTTTATGAAAAGTACTGAAAGATTTTAAAGTACAACGTTTGAAAATAAAGTTTATCAAAATGATAGAATAGATTTTAGAGTTTGAAGGACTGAAATGGTTAACTGTTATCAAACGAAAAGAATCGCTTTTGGATTGGTTAATGATTGCGAAGGGTTAATGATTTGATGTTATTGATTGCACTGAAAGTACTAGAATTGAGACTATAGAATCGAAAATGAAAGGGATTGTATAGGCATGAGTTTAGTCATGCATAATTGTATTGTTCACATGCATAATCATTGTTTTGATGTTTTTCAATCGTTATGCATGATGATTTTAAAATGCATTGTTAATGTTTAATGGTTTTGAAGCTTGAATGGAATGAAATGTTTTAGCTTTATAGGCATGAAATGTTTGAAACAATGACCCAAATGTTGAATCTAAAGTATTTTGAAAATAATATTTGTTTGATGAAAGATGGGTTATCATAAATGTTTTAACATGGTATGCTACAGTTTGAGAGTTATATTATAGGAGCCACCTCTAGAGTCCTGAAAGACCTATGTGCTACACGAGTTCCTTTGAGACCGTAAAAGTCACCTCTAGGATCCCAAGGAAGCTAAGTGCTACATAGTATACCTCACCGTTAGAATCCATGGCAATGTAAAATGAAACTTGGTTTCGTAAAAATTTATAATTCGAATATGTTATTGTATAATGTTTGAAAACATGAAGTATTGTTTCATTATTTTCGTGGGAATCAAGTAAATGTTTTGAGATTGTTAGCTCCCATAGTTGCCTTCAAGTAATCATGCTAATGTAATGTTTGTTGTTGACCCTGAGCAAGTTTTCAGTAGTCCATAAGATGTCACTGGCTCCGTGACACTAGATGGATATCCTTATGACTATGGCTATATGTCTTAATGTTATTAACATTCGTGAGCCTAATATTGCATGATTCTATTGGGATGTTAACTATCCCTATCGAATGTTTTATTGAAATGAATTCAAATGAAATGAAATGAAATGTTTTTTTATAGAATCTTATCTATTGAAATGAAATGCTTTACTGCAAAGAAATGTATTTATGTATGGTTTAATTGTTTGAAGACAAGATTTTCCGAATTGTTATTGATATAACTTTATCATTTATTACTGCATAATGATTTAATGACTGTCTCCAATGAATGGTTTTATATGATATGATTATAGATTTGAATGTACATTGTCTAATGAATGATATCGTTGTGATTCTTATTGATTGGAATTGAAACTGTTTATCGAATTTTATCGTTTTGATGGTTATTGATTTGAAATTCAGAATTATGGATTTGAAATGAAATGTTTATCATTTGCATTGTCATGATTTTTGAAAGTATTGTATTGAAATTCCATTGTTTCGAAAATGCATCAATTTAATTTCTGTAAGTTCACTTAGGACACCTATAGCCAGACCTAGGGACTAGGACAAATGAGGTGCTGTAAAGCATCCTTCTATACTCAACCTAGTATCCCTAACTAGTTATAGCAATCCTTCATTCTGAGTCCCATGTTATGGTTATCGATAGTATATGTAAATATAGAAATATAGTTAGGATACATGCATGTTAGTTGCATAGTATCTATTCCTTCCGAGTTTAGGTCTAATGTTATTGATGGTAAACTATCATCGTAGAAATATGTGTAGGATACTTGCATATAGTTAGCATGGTATTTCTTACTGGGCTTAAAGCTCACCCCCTCTTCCACTTCACATATAATTTACAATAGTAGTTGTCCTTGTAAAGGGAGGACTCTGATAGAATTCTTTCGAGACTTTTGCATTGTACTTTTGAACTATATTTGCATGATTACATTATGTATTTAGACTGTATTATATAGTACTTTAGTGTGTAAAGGGATGTAAACTAAAGGAGTTTAAATGCCAATAATAGTCATTGATTTCAAGAAGTTTCTCTAAACCAATTTAAAATAAACCAATTTCTCTAGCTCGTGGAGGTACTGAGGTGTCCTATATTTCTTCGCAAATGATCTCATTTTATTAAGTAAGACTTCCTTACAGCAGAGTCATTATAAGATGTGGAAAAGTTTTGTTGTGTTTCTGGGCAGAAGGTTAATTTTACTAAGTCTAAATTCTTCATTTCCCATAATGTACTTGTAGATGTAGTGTCCACTATGTAAGCCTTGACTAGTATGAGCCATTCCTCTAATTTTGGTAAGTATTTAGGTGTTCCAATCTCTGTAAACCATCCAAGAAGAGGAGACTTTCAATGTTTGATTGATAAAATAAAAACAAGGCTGGCTAATTAGAAAGCTAATCAGCTTTCTTTGGTAGGTGATAATAATATATTTGTTATATTATTTTATTATTTATTACCACATTTATTGCTATATTCTTGTATAAAATTAATTGTTAAGTGTATCTTTTGAATTAATTTAGAGAAAGTGATTTGGGAATTAATTTTGGAAATTATGGCATAAAATCAAACAATAAATTTTGTAATTGGAATAAATTTTTGAAATATACATTGTTTGACTTTTTAAAGTTGTAATTAAATTTTGATTTGTTTTAAAGACTTTTGGACCATAGGATTAAAATAGAATAAAGGGCTGAGATTTATTTATTGATTAAAAAGAAGCCTTAGAAATTTTTAAGGAAAGGAAACAAATTATAAAAGAGGAGAGTAAGGAGCTTTGCGACAATTGGGATTTAACAGCCATAATGTCACGGATAAGGCTTTTTTCTCACTAAAGCGATTGGCCGCGTGGCACTTGAATGGTCTCGTCCACACAAGTCAGCCAAGATATCACAACTATCTGAACAATCAACAATCAAGCAACAAGTTATTATAGGGCACGCCACGATATAGCGGGGCATAAAGAATTCACACATCATAGCCACAAATGTTCCCGTAGAAAAAAATTGTTTCATTAATAGTAGAGAGTTTACAAAAGATTACAAAAAGAGTTAGCTCTTCCACACCATCGTCAGGGCCAAGGAGGGCAGCCCTAGATGGGTGTGCTTGCGCATACCTTAAACAGTGAGGCAGCCCAACATTCTGCCTACTGCTCACCCCTCATAAAGAGCTAAAGAGCTAAAGAGCTTTTATAGCTATGCTAATAGTAACCATGAATATGTTTGAAACGGGGAAACTTTTCTAAATTCTCCTAGATTCTATTTTCCTAATACATGGATTCTATTTTTCCCAAGGCACTTCTACCTGGTCATGGCCCTATACATGGTTGGCTCATGACATCCTCCCCCACTTAATCTGTCGACGTCCTCATTGACTTGGTTGCTTGGAACTCCTCGATCTTCTGCTTGAAGGCTTTAAGGTCGTGCTCTCTCTCCCAACTGACTTCTTCTGGTCCTAATCCTTCCCACTTCACAAGGTATTCATGGATCGGTCTTCTTGACACTACAGATTGTCTATCAGCCAAGATTTCTTCTACTTGGCGTTCTGAAGGGGGCTTTATTTTGATGGTGGCCCTAGTTGTTCTACTTTGGCTTGCATCTGTTGGGTCTGCATGATATGGCTTCAAGTTGCTCACATGAAAACTGGGTACACTTTCATCCACTTTGGGGGATCAATTTTGTAGGAGGCCTGTCCCACCCCGCCAAGAATTTTCACTGGACCTTCATACTTGCGCACCAATCTGTGGTCTCGCTTCCGTAGAAATTTATGCTGTTCAGGCACTAGTCTGACCAATACCAAATCACCCACATTAAACTGTTGTGCTCTTCAACCATTGTCCGTCCATTTCTTCATGCGCTTTGATGCTTTCTCCAAGTAAGCTCGAGCAATCTCGGTGTTTTGTCTCCACTCTTTGGTGAAGTTGAAGGCTCGAGGGTTTTTCCCTTTATATGGCTCAAGAGGAGTGTGGGGCAATCTTGGTTGCTGTCCCGTAACTACTTCAAAGGGACTTTTGTTCGTGGCAGAGCTCTTTCTAGAATTAAAACACAATTGGGCCACATCTAATAGTAGAAGCCAATTCTTCTTATTCGCTTGCACAAAATGTCTCAAGGACTCTTCCAACAACCCATTAAAGCGTTCTGTTTGTCCATCTGTTTGAGGATGATAACTTGAGGAGATGTTAAGTTGAGATCCCAAGATAGTGAAGAGTTCTCACCAAAATGACCCTGTGAATCTGGGATCTCTATCACTAATGATGCTCTCTGGAATACCCCAGTACTTGACCACATGCTTGAAGATTAGATGAGCTGCGTCTTCTGCTGTACAGTACTTCTGGGCTGGGATGAATGTGGCATATTTTGAAAATTTGTCAAGGACTACAAGGATGGACCCAAGATCGCCAACTTTAGGGAGCCTAGCTATGAAATCTAGAGAGATGCTTTCCCAAGGTCTTGTTGGCACTAGCAATGGTTCGAGTAAGCCCGCTTGCTTCTTTCTTTCCACTTTGTCTTGCTGGCAGATAAGGCATGTCTTGGTGTAGTCCATCACATGCTATCTCATATGCGGCCAATAATATCCTTGCTTTAATAGAGCAAGGGTGCATTGTCGACCCGGATGGCCTGCCCAAGGGGTATCATGACATTCCCGCATTAGCATCTGTCTCAGGTTTCCTATTCTTGGGACAAATAATCTCGGACCTCTTGTTAACAAGGCCCCATTCTCACACCAGAAATACTTCGACTTCCCTTTTTCTACCATCTTCATTAAGGATTTAGCTTGGGGATCTTTATTCAGATTTTCTTCAATTAGCTTACTAATCTCTATGGTCACTTTGGTAGCTGACATTGCGGCAATTCTTCTAAGTGCTGCTAATTCCGCCCGTCGACTTAGTGCATCGGCTACCTGATTGGTACTCCCCACTTTGTATTCAAAATGAAAATCAAATTCCGCGAGAAATTCTTGCCACCTTGCCTGTTTAGCTGTGAGTTTTGGTTGAGTGAGGAAATGGCTAACGACCATGTTGTCTGTCTTGATGACAAATTTTGATCCAAGTAAATAATGCCGCCAGGCCCTCAAACAATGGATTACGGCTAAGAGTTCCTTCTCTTGTGCTGTGTATCTTCTTTCGGCCTCATTTAACTTACGGCTTTCGAAAGCAACCGGGTATCTTTCTTGCAAGAGCACTCCACCAATGGCAAAATCTGAAGCATCTGTTTGTACTTCAAAGGGTTTTCCAAGGTTTGGGAGGACCAATACAGGGTCTTCGATTAAGGTTTGCTTCAAATCCTCAAACGCCTTGTGGCATTCACCCGACCAGTCCCACTTCTTGTCTTTCTTCAATAATTCTGTGAGGGCTGTTATTCTACGGGAGTATCCTTCCACAAATCTTCGATAATAGTTGGCCAGTCCAAGAAATGAGCGAAGTTCCTTAACATTTTTTGGGGCATGCCACTCCTTAATCGCCTTGACTTTCTCCATATCCATCCGAATCTGCCTTTGTTCCATAACATGGCCTAGGAAATGGACTCGGGTCTGAGCGAAGCAGCACTTCTCCCTTTTTACATACAACTGGAGGTCTTAAAGCCTTTTAAAGACTCGTCTTAGATGATCTTGATG
Source organism: Heritiera littoralis (assembly GCA_031772115.1). NCBI lineage: Eukaryota > Viridiplantae > Streptophyta > Magnoliopsida > Malvales > Malvaceae > Heritiera > Heritiera littoralis. Next base: position 2,466,709 of record JAPDPK010000087.1, on the reverse strand, counting down.
TTCCTCTAAGGTAGAGCTAAAGACCAAGATGTCGTCCAGATAGATGACCACAAATTTATCAAGGTAGGCATGAAATACCTGGTTCATCAATGTAGAAAAAGTGGCAGGAGCATTAGTTAGTCCAAAAGGCATGACTAAGAATTCAAATGCACCATAACGAGTTACACAAGTAGTCATTGGCTCGTCTCCTTCGGCGATTCTGACTTGATGATACCCGGACCTTAGGTCAAGTTTAGAGAAATACTTGGCCTGGCTTAACTGATCAAAAAGGTCCACTATTAGGGGGATTGGATATTTGTTCCTCACTGTCACCTTGTTCAAGGCTCTATAATCCACACATAATCGTAAGGTCCCATCTTGCTTCTTTTGGAACAACATCGGTGCCCTAAACGGTGCTTTGGAAGGTCTAATAAAACCGGCTTGTAATAGCTCATCCAATTGTTTTCTCAACTCGGCCAACTCTAGAGGAGCCATACGATAAGGTCCTTTTGTAGGAGGCTTTACTTCAGGGAGGAGTTCGATTTCATGATCTATCGACCTTCATAGTGGTAGGACCTTTAGTAGTTGTCGGGCATTACCCCCTTGAACTCTTCTAGCACCTACCTTATCCCCTCTGGCACAAACTATGACTCGGCCCCCTCTTTACAAATCGGCATGGCCACGTAAGAGGGCTCCCCTCTTTTTATTCCTTTCTTAAACTGTAAGGCTGAAATTATCTTCCCGCTCCTAGGGAGGATCGTGGCTGGCACTACACATAGGCGTTCTCCTAAGAACAATAGGCAACTGGCAGCTGGAATCGGGATCGCCTGAGCCAGCATCATGAAATCTAATCCCAAGACAACATCAAAATTGTCCATGGGGGAAACGGTGAAGTTGATGCCTCCTTCCCATGGTCCAAGTTTGGTCATCACGTTCTTAGAACTTCTAAAATGGCAAAGGCTGGTGAATTGACTGCTTTCATCTGCCCACAATCCTTACTAACCTTTAGACCACACCTCTTGGCCTCCTCGGGTGTGATAAAGGTATCGGTTGCCCCCGTGTCGACCATTGTCCTTGTAGATTTCCCATTAAGCATTACCTCCACGTACATCAAGCCCCTCTCAAGCTCTTTCTTCATTTGACTTAGCTGTGAATGAAGGGCGTTCAGGAATCGGATGGAACCTATTCATGTGGGTTCTTCCACAGTCTCTTTGGCCACTGGCGGTAATTGGGGAGCTTCTTAGGTGGAAGTCCTTGGTGCATTGAGGGCACCTCTATGGGGACACTCGGCCACTCGATGCGGTCCCTAGCATAGGAAGCAAGCTAATAGTTGTCTAGGCTTGAATGTTGGAGTGTTGTTTGTCTTAGATGGAGGGGCATCTTTACCTGGTGGTCTCTTGTCCATTCCCCCACTTGAGGGTTTATCCACCCTGGTCGCCTTTCCTCCGTTTCCATAATTGGAGTTACTTCCTACTGATGGAGGGTTCTTATGCTTGCTTGAGCTGTCATTGTAATCGTTGAGGCGTTCGGCGGCAGCCATTGCTATGGCTACGTCTTGTACCTTCTACCTTTGGATTTCTATTCTAGCCCAAGGCTTAAGTCCCTCAAGGAAATAGAACATCTTGTCCTTTTCGGACATGTCCCTAATATCCAACATCAGGGTAGAAAAGCTCCTAACAAACTCTCACATCGTTCTTGTTTGCACCAATTCTCGTAGCTTTCTCCGAGCCAAGTATTCAACATTTTCGGGGAAGAATTGGTTCTTTAGTTCTTGCTTTAGATCGCTCCATGTTTTGATGGGGCACTCCTCACCTGCAAATTTTGAACACCACCATAACTTGGCATCTTCAGCAAGATACATTGAGGCCATTTCGACCTTTTCTTCCTCCGACTCTGTGCGCACCGCTCGAAAATATTGCTCGATGTCAAACAAGAAATTCTCAAGTTCTTTTGTGTCCCTTGCTCCCTCCTAACGGCGCAGTTCCGGCACCTTAGCTCTTTTCCCTATCTACCATGCTAGCACCAGCCCTGCCCACAGCTAGTTGAAACACACTAATTTGAGCCTTGAGTTCCTTGAACTCTTTCTGAATTACTCTCAATGCATCTCTGGTCTCTTCGCCCAAGTTAGCTAATGACTCGGACAGCTCCCGCTGGGCTGCTTCAATTTCCTCCAATCGGTCGTTAGTGACCATGTGAGCTTTCAAGGCAGCCACTGCGACCTCGAGCTCCTTAATTCTCATTCTTTCGTCTGATCCTTCTCGAGTTGTCACTGTTTTCTTTTCGTTTGCTAGTGCAATTAACCAAGCTCGGATACCACGTGTCACAGACAAGGCTTTTTTCTCACTAAAGCGATTGGCCGCGCAGCACTTGAATGGTCTCGTCCACACAAGTCAACCAAGATATCACAACTATCTGAACAATCAACAATCAAGCAACAAGTTATTATAGGGCATGCCACGATATAGCGTGGCATAAAGAATTCACACATCCTAACCACAGATGTTCCCGTAAAAAAAATTGTTTTATTAATAGTAGAGAGTTTACAAAAGATTACAAAAGGAGTTAGCTCTTCCACACCATCGTCAGGGCCAAGGAGGGCAGCCCTAGATGGGTGTGCTTGCACATACCTTAAACAGTGAGGCAGCCCAACATTCCACCGACTGCTCACCCCTTCTAAAGAGCTAAAGAGCTTTTATAGCTATGCTACTAGTAACCATTAATATATTTGAAACGGGGACAGTTTTCTAAATTCCCCTGGATTCTATTTTCCTAATACATGGATTCTATTTTCCCCAAGGCACTTCTACCCGGTCATGGCCCTATACATGGTTGGCTCATAACACATAACTTGTAATCGCCTGTGCTGGAGTAGTAAAACCAATGCAGAACAGAAGCAAATCGTGGCGGTTGTTTAAACCTGCTGGAGCAACGCAAGCTAGCCCTGATATTGTTGAAACACGTGAGCTGAAATTGTGAGAAGAGCAGCTGTAGAACCGAGCTTTGGAGGAAGCAAAGCTGTTGAAATTTTGGAGCAGAACCACGTGTTGCAATAGTGCGATACAGAGCTGGGCAGAACAGAGTTGCGAGGCCACTGCTGACTGCTTGAGCTGCTGCCTGGTTTGGTGCAAGGAGACACACAGGCTTTTGCTTGGTTTATTGGTGTTTGAGCAGTGAGCTGCTGTGGAATTTCAGCTGCAAAATTGTGTAGAACTGAAAAGGGAAAGTGACGTGTGCCTTTTGTTCCCAAGTGAATGTGCAGCAAATTTACAGCTATAAGGGGCTACTATATTATTTTCTTTTCAACACTTGGCATTACTGAAGTATTTTTTTTTAATTAGTATTTGTTTAGTTTAAAGCATGATTTTTATTAATTTAATAATGTGTTTTGCTAAATTAAATATGAACTAATTTTCTTGCTAGGAATTTGATCAAGCCTACTTGCATATTTTATGTCTTTATGATTAATTGATCAATTCTTAAATTCTAGTATCATTCATTGTGATTAATTCAATCTTTTAACTTGTGTTATTGTTTGGCCACCTTTAATATAAATCAATTAATTGTTTGAGACATGGTAATGGTACACATTATATGCTAAGCCATGTATAGCTCTCTTGAATGATTGAATAAATATTTGATGCACACATCAAGCTAGAATATTTATTTGGTTCTTGTTATATATTCTTCTATTCATAATGGGTTTCTAGTCATTGATTATACTGCACATTATAGGTAATTAAATGATTAAAAATACTTGATTACAGCTGTCATCAAACAGAGTAATCATATATTAGGAAGAATGAACCCTAGAATTGAATTGAGATTTTTAAGATTGAAGACATAAAATTGCAATGTATTGGTTAAATCAAATTCCTAGACTTTTCTCTATTGGTTAATTTCTTGATTTTATTAGTTTAATTAATTTAATTAGTTAATTTAGTTGTTAATTAGATACTTAGGTAATTTCTTTTATTTGACTTTTATAATTTTTAGGGCATAAGTAGTTAAATTTTAATTGAATAAATTTAGTAAATCTCTGTGGGATCGACTCTTGTATTTGCACTCTATACTACCTTAATTCGTGCACTTGTGAGAATATAACTTTTTGTTCATCAATAAGGAAAGCCACATTGATCCATTCTATTACTAATACCATGGCCTCTTATTCCATACAAGTGGCAGTGTTACTAGCTTCTTTTATTAAGTCTATTGATAAACTTAATAAAGATTTTCTCTAAGGATCAACAGTAAGGAAGAAGTCCATTTAGTCCAATAGGGGGGAAGCATGCTCTCCTAAATTGACTAGAGTTCTAGGATTTAGAGAAGCTAAAGACATGAATGTGGCCTTATTATCAAAGCTAGGTTGGAAGCTTGAATCAGGAGATAATGGTTTGTGGGCTAATGTATTAAGAGCCAAATATCTCCAAGGGTGCTCCTTTTTGAATCATAAAAGTCGGCTAGGTTATTCTCCTATGTGGAGGAGTATTTTCTCTTGTAAAGACTTGGTGTATAAGGGGTGTTCAAGATTAATTGGGGATAAACGGTATACTTTTTTTTTGGAATAATCGATGGCTAAGAGGCTGTTCTTTGGCAAAGGCTTGTTTTGAAGTTATATCTGCAGTTAATTACAATGATAAAGTGTCCTCGTATGTAGAAGATGATGGTAATTGGAATTGGGATAAACTAAATTTTTGGAATTGGGATAAACTAAATTTTCTACCAACTGATTTGTCAAATCAACTTACTTTGATGCCAATTTAATGAATGAGGATGATAGGGTTATTTGGGGCAATACAACTAATGGGGTCTTCTCTATCAAGTATGCTTATTCTTTACTTTTGGAAATGTTATATCTCAATTTCCTTGGAATAGAATCTAGAAATTGGAAATTCCTCCTCGGAGCAAAAGCTTCCTGTAGTTAACTACAAAAGGGCAACTCTTGACAACAAATGCATGTGTTTGAAAAGGTTTATTGACTTCTAGTTCCTGTCTTAGGTGTTAAGGCATTTCAGAGGATATATTGCATGTTCTACAAGATTGCTCTTCATCCCAATAGTTTTGCTCTAGTTGGATTCAAGGCCCCAAAATGGTTCATTTCAATAGTCTTTGCTTACCAAATTTGCTAACTATTAACCTAAATATGTAGGGGACTCCAGGAGCCACTAATATATAGTAGCAAATTGCTTTTGCATATGGTTATTGGTTTCTTTGGAAATAGCAAAATCAGTTGATCTTTAAAAGTAATTTTCTTTAGCCTAGTTGTAGTAATTAGTTGGTTATTCTCTATATTAACGAGTTCATGTAGTTTCAAGAGTTGAGTTCAGCTCATGTCTATAAACAAGTTTGTAACATCAGCTAGATTCTTCCTCCTTATGATTTGGTGAAAGTGAATGTAGATACCTTAGCCATTTCAAATCTCGGTATGTCCATTACTGGTGGTCTTAGCCATGATTGTTCTTGTAAGTGGCTCTTTGGTTTTACAATTGTTGTTGCACAAAACAACAATGATGTATGCTGACGTAAGTCGCTTGTTTCTTCTCCACACGTGGCACTGAAAGCTCTGCAAAAAAGAGAAGTCAGAAAGACGCAAGGGGTGATTCCCTTCGTAGGCACTCCGATGCTTAAGTCAGCTAAGGAATTCTTCAGAGTCTTAGTTAACAAAAAAATAGCACTTAGAGAATAAAATAATACATGTGACCTATTTATAGTGAAACAAATTACCTCTACTGCTATAGTAATTACAGGAGGACAATTTCATCTTTTTGAGCGCTTGTGGAGTTCATTCCCTACACGTAACAAAAGACTCTTTCGTGTCTTTCGACCATCACCGTGGGAGAGTACCTCTCGCGAGGTGAGAGGCCATGTCAGAGTCGCAAGAGGCTGCCTCACGCTGAGAGGGAGGCTATCTCCCGCGATGTGGGAGGCTATCTCCCACTGTGTAGGAAGCCATCTTCCACGGCGCGGGAGGCTATCTCCCATTGTAAACGCCAAGTGGCCCAGTGACATTGACCCACATGGTGCAACATTGACACCTCCCTTGGGCTTGATGGGCCTGACTTTAGATTAGGCTTCACCCATATCAATTGCTCCCTACTCTCTTATTTGATTTTTCGATAAAAGAGTATATATGTATATATTTTTTGGGTATTTTGGTCATTTTATTAACTTTTTGTCATTTTTGTATTCTTTCACAAGTTACGAAGTATAGCTTTCCGAGAGGTGTTTTTTGGTTCGTGACCTTTGCGATTCCTTGCCACAGCTAGATAAATGGGAGAATGTACAGAAATCATATCAAAAAATTCTCTGAAATAGAAGTTTGCCACACATTAGTACTCTCCCACCAATTGTAACCTGCCGTAGGCATCCACTCTACCGCATTTCACACTTTCCCGAAAAACCTACACCCTGCCGCAGACAATAAGTCTCTCGCATAAGACACCTGCCACGTCTTCTTACACCTATCATAGACTTTTTTAGTCTTCCGTTTTTGCACTCTTCCACAAGTATTAAGCCTGCTGCATAGCTGTGTTTCGTTTCTTCTTTTTCTATGGCCTCCCACGGTATAGGCAAATCGTTAAGAAAGGGTGTTCCTTTTAAGTTAGGCACTATAGACTTGGAAGAAATTAGCACTAATTACCCTTTTCCTCAAGGTTACCACTATAGGCTTCCAACAATTTGGTTTTCATTTTCCTCTTCCTGAATTGGGGCTAGAGTTTCTTAGATGTAAGAACATTGTTTTGTGTCAACTCCACCCTCATGGTTAGGCTCAACTAGTGAGGTTTTCCATTGTATGTCATGAGTTGGGTATCACACCTCCAATTCCTTTACTCAATGCATTTTTTAGAGTTTGTGGGTTGGCTGGGTCAGTCTCATACCCTCTTCAGAGGGTAACGAAAAAAGGATTTCATAATAAAATTATTGCAAATCTCCCCAATAAATTACATAAGTTTGAGAGTGAGTGTGGTCATTGTTGAGCTTCCAAGGGTTTGAATATCCCTTCCAGATGGAACAGGGATACTAGTGACCACATAAGGTTTAACGACCCGTTACCACATTTTTCACCTTACTTTTACACCATTTATTCGGTTGGGCTGTCTGCGATACTTCACTTGCACTTAATGTTAAACATATTTAATATAACATTGTTAATATAATACACATCCCCTATCTTATTTACAAAAATGTAGTACTGTATACATGTCTAAATACATAAAATAAATGATCGTACCTCATATATCTTAGTTGGTCTGTCACATTGTCTACTATGTGCAGCCGTAATCCACAAATATTGGATCTCACCATCATCAAAACCTGAAATGTTAAAATTGGGGAGTGAGTAAACCACAGCTCAGTAAGAGATTTATATGCTACACTTGATATTCAGCTATCTATATGCTGAAAATAATCTTTTTCTTTTTCATTAAAATCTTCCTAGCTGGCTCTAGGCTCACATGTAGGAAGGATACTACAATCGGCTAGGGATCCAGATAGAGTAAGGCAGGTATTTTGAAATACCTGGCTTGTTCCGAAACCTAGAAGCAATTGTAAAGAATACTAAATCGATTGTTTTCAAAACGATATAATTTTCGTTTTTCCACAAAGTAAACCACTTATCTCTTTTCACTTCAATATACTTTAAAACACGTGACAGTTCAGTAATAAAAATAGTGGTTTACTTCTTTTCTCTTCAGTACAGTAAAAACAGTACAGTACAGTGATTTGTAAATATCCAATCATTGGATAATTACTTCTTCGATTATTCCTATCTTAGAAATAATTCTTATGTTATTCTTTTAGAATAAACATTTATTTCTCTTTTCAAATCAGTAACCGTATCGTATATCAGTAAAACAGTAATTCGATACGGTTCAATCAGTAGACAGTAAATAGTAGCTACCAGTTCAGAAAACAGTATAAGGTAGCTTTCGATTCAGTAAACAGTAAATGGTAGCTTTCAGTTCAGTAAAACAGTAATCAATGGCTACCATTTCAGTAAACAGTACAGTTCAGTAACATAGTATTTTGGTACGGTCTTTCATCAGTAACAATAAACAGTAGTTCAGTACAGTAAACAGTACAGTAAATAGGATTCCGTAAATCCTTTCAGTAAACAGTAAACAGTAAGTAATAAGTGAGACTAGGCAACACCCTACAAGTAAATCATGCTATCTCGTCCACTAGGGACACAGTAATAGTAATGAGATCTATGGCCATGATCTATAATATGTCATCGGTGTACGCTTGCTAGGCGACAATCCGGGACGCTGATGACTAGCTGGTCAATCAGCCACGTGACAGTAACAGTATATGTGATGCATGAAGCTCGGGGCCTAAGTCTCAAAACAGTATAAGCCGTACCATAGCCTTTATGGATTTTAAATACAGGAAATCGAAATATTTCACAAATATCCATAAGGCTCACATGTAATAAATCATCACCTTTATGAAATAATTAAATTAAAATAACATTTCTCAAAATATTTCATAACTGTATAAATCATATTTTCCATATGGTGAAAACAATTTATAAATAATTACTGAAAATATAGAAGGGCAAAATTGTCCTTTTTTCACCGTAAAACACATATGCACGCTTTTTCATGCATTCAATCGAAAACATGGTTTTATAATTATCGGAATTTCAAACGAATCATTTTTATAATTTATGAAAATAAATTATTTATTTTCTAACTTTAAATTCCCATCACTATGTTTTCTTTTAAAAACACGTGTAGAGACCTCTAGTCTCGAAATCATAGTTTTTTTTTTCATTTCTTAACCTTTATGGAATTTTCATAATTAATTATTTCCATAATTAAAACCATAAAGGTTTTATATGAAATCAAGTGAATATTTAAGAATATTTATAAAAATATTCACTTCAGTCTCTTTTTCATTTTCATCTCGTTTCACGTGAAATATCACCTATAGGGTGAATTTTCGGTGACTTCCTTTTCATCATTCTCGAAAACATGAATATTTTAAAATTAAATATCATTATATTCATGTTTTATGAAATTTATTTAATTTCTCAATTTTCATGCCCGAAAATCGATTCACGTGAAATCAAATCTTTTATTTTGGTTTTCAGTGATTTTCGATAAATTTCAGTAATTTTTCGATAATTTTTCGACAGTATAACGGCTGCCGATTTGGCTAGCCTCCTGCACCGAAAATATAGTTTATATTTTTCAACTGGTATTTCACCACAATTTAAAACCGATAAATCACCACATTATAAACCGATAATTATTGATAGCATTTAAAAAAATTAAATGCAATTTAAAAACATGGCCGAATATCCTTACAGGCGGCACATGTCTCCCTTACCTGTTTCGGGTCGGCGACTGCCTCTCAAAGGTCGTGCCCGTGTTCCCCTCGCCCGATTCCATCAGCTCGGTCATCGAGGGAATTTTCTAGAATTTAAATTCTAAAATTTAGAATTTTTCCATAATTATTTAAATAAATAAATTATTTAAATAATTTAATACTTTTCGGGATTTCTTACCGATTCCCGTAATTCTCGAGATTTCCCGTAATTTTCGAATTCTCGAGAATTTTCCAAATTCTCGGAATTCCTCTTTTCTTTTCCTCTTTCCTCTTTTTTCTTCCTTTTTCTCTTTTCTTTCCTTTCTCTTTCTTTTCTTTTTCTTTTTCTTTTTCTTTTCCTTTTTCCTTTTTCTTTTCTTTTTCTTTTTCTTTTTCCTTGGCTCAGGCCGGTTCCAGACCGGTCTCCTCCCTTCGTCACCGGTTCTCCTCCGCCGGCCAGTTCTCCGACGGTTCAAGGACTCCACAGCTGGCCGATGGCACGACGAACTCGCCGGTGGTCTTAGCTTGGCCTGAATCGGCGGCACGGCGGCAGATCTGGCAGCGTTGGTCTCGGTTTCTTCTTACTCTTCGCCGGCCTTCCTCCGCCGTCGTTGGCCTCACCGGTGGCTCTCTTCTCCTTCCCCTCACCTCCGCCGAGGTCGAGGTAGTTGTGGCGATGCCAAAACCGGCCGGCACTGCCGTTTCCTTCTTCCTTTCTCTTAAATTTTCTCCGTCAGTTTCGCCTCTATTCCGTTTCTATTTTCTTCCGTTTTTCGTCGCCGGTCGTCTCGTCTTCCTCTCCTGGGTTCACCGACGACGTCTCTCGCCTCGCCTCTTCCTCCCTTTTTGGCCGGCCGACATGGTCGGCTTCCTCACGGGAAGAATCGGGATTCTTCCCGATTCTTTCTCTGTTTTTCTTCTTTTTTTTATTTAGATATATATATATATAATACTTATACTATAATAATATTACACATATAATATTATTTATATATATTATGTTACTAGATATTCAATATATATAAAGATATATATATATGTTGTGTATTAAAATATATTTTATATATATATACTTTAAATTAAATCACATTTATATATATATTTATATAAATGAAATAATATAATATATATTGTATTTACAATATATATATATTTTCTTCCTCATTTTCTTATTTAATTTGGATTTCCATTTATCCAAATTAAATTTCCTCCTTTCATTATTTTTCATAATTCTCATCTTATTTTTCCGATTTAATTTTCATTTACTCGGATTTACACCATCCGTTTCTTTCTCAATTCTCGGGATTTTCACTAGTATCCCGTTCTCATAATTTTATTTATTTATTTACTTCCAATATTTATTTGCTCCAATATTTATTTCCAATATTTATAATTTCCAGTTAAATGGAAAATTTACTGTTATCACATCCTCCCCACCTTAAGAAATTCGATCCTCCGAATTTAACTTAAGTCCAAAGGTGGTACATGCCGTATACTTACGACTTCTGAACTCTAGTTCATACTCCAAGTAATACTGCTAGTACACTTTTAACATCAAGAGTACTTTAGACCACTACATGCTGTTTTTCATCACATATGTCTATACTCCCATAAGTTTATTTGTCAAATCGGAAGTTATTCATTTCCACTCTTTTCACATAGAGTCCAGTCACACTATTTTTCATATCACAGCTAATCTATGCTGTTCATCATCCATTTTTTTCTCACTTAGTGCCAAGTCGATATGGTTCGGTAATATCATGTACACATGTCAACCAATTATATGTAATTGTCCCAGTAGCTTTCATATCTCATGCATCTGCTCTCCCAATGTATCTTCAAGCGTTTCAATATTATGCTAAGATATTCACATTAGTACGGAGCGATGCTATCAATACACTTGGGATTTCGAAGCCTTTTGCTATCTCTCATTAGCATATGGCAACTCAGAGACTCCCATCACATGTAATGCTCACTGGAACTATACATATACATCACTGTACTCATACTGCGACTAAGGCACTAGAGAATAGAGGATTCCGATAATGGAACGTGATTCTATTTAGATCATTAGTCTTTAATCACTTCCATATCATCATATCTCTTTTAGACTTTTTATTATTCACAGTATTCATTTTCTCTTTTATTTCATTAAGGCTGCATCTCACTTGCAGACTTTACTATTGATCATCTCTTACAATCATAGCTCATGAGACAATCATGTTCTCTTCATGTAGTATGGTCATTCGATTATTGAATCCTTAATTGTCCATTTAATCACCACATTATCCATATAGTTCCACCATTTATCATTTCAAGGTGGTTATGTGTATGTATAACACTTTTCTATTTAGATACTGGCAGTAAACATATCAATTATCTTATTCCTTTGAGTACCATTTCTTTTACTGATCAAATTTGGCTTGATTTTTACATCTAACCACTGACATGTGATAATCAACACTAGATCATTTTTAGTCTTACCTTTGGGAACTGTTTCATATTAATGTTCCCTTCTCATCATGCAACTTATTTCCTTATTCCACTTTCATTTTTGTTTTCATATTTCCACTTTTATCTTTTCATGTTTTTACTCTCATCCTTTTAGTCGGTTTTCTCAATTGGTATGGTACTATACTACTAAGATCTTTTAAAATCTTGCATACCATCTTTTCTTTACACTTATCCATTTACCGATTTAAATTTTTTTAATTAGGTCTCATCTATAAAGCAGCTAGTCTCATCACTCTTTTTATAGACTGGCATTAGTATCTAGCTAGACTCATTACTTTCGTATCTCAATCATTATCTCTATATCATAGACAGGTTCATTGTCATCCTGTCATCTCGAGATCATATATCTCAGGAGGAGATACTGTCTAGCCAATTCTCTTATTCGCCAATCTTAACACAAATCCACATTCTTTAAGAGTTTAAGGGTTATACCACAATGCTGCTCATTTTCCATTTGTACTTTACACTCTATCAGTATTTCATCAATTTACTAAGGTATGGATGCCTTATTCTTTAGGCTTATATACCTCACAAGGCAAATCATTAACCTTGTAACCTCAATAGGATCTCGTAAAAATTCACTCCGAGTTCTAATCATCATCTTATGGATATCAATCTCCAACTTTTCTCTAATGGCGCTTTATACTGAGGCTAGTCTTATGGACTCCTCCTGTATCTCTGATCAGATCAATAAAGCGTCCATTTTCATGTAGATGATCACTTGTTCTTCACAAGAACTTTATTAAATAATTAGAATTTAATATACCATTTTAATCTATCTACATATCATGGTCATCTGTGCTTCTCTCATTTGCACTTATACAGATACTTCATTAACCTCAAATCACACTATCTGTATTTCCATCAAACACACCTATACAAGTGAATTTCATTATTCACACATTTTCCAGAGTTAATTCTTAAGCTTTTGGATTCTTTCTATATTCTCCAATATAAGCTTGGAATTAGATTTCATATCATTAACCGAGTCAATGTTATCTTGATTCCTCCAATTTATATAACTCTGCAAGTTCTATCGGAAATCAAATCCGATACTTTCTTTAGTCACACATTTCTTATTAATTCGGACATTTCATCCTCATGTCCTATCATTTACACTGTGTATTCTCAAGGCAGAGACATTTACCATTCGATTCATTTCGACTCATACTTTACCTTGATTTCATTGTTTACTCATACTTTACAACCTTACGAATCTCATTCCAGTAAGCTGTAGTAAGTACAACAGTTATCAACACATGTTACAGCTAACCAATTTATTACCACTGTAATTTACTTTGGAATCAAGTTCATTTAATAAATTCAAGTTTAACTCCCTTGAGCATATTATCCACGAGGTTTGAACCTGGCACCCTTACGTACGTAGTTCCTTACACTCGTGTTATCATTAAGCTCCTTGTAAGAGTCCCGCCCGTTCAAATCGGCCGTCGGTGAGCATCCCCTAGGCGATCCTTTCGCCCCAGGTTTACCCTTACTAGTGAGTCGGTGATAACATTGTTCGTCCGCATCTCACAACACATGATCCACTACGGGTCGACCATCATTGGGTCCCCCATCACAGTTCTGTCTCAAGGGTCCTGAAGAACTTAGGTTAGCTGTCATCTTCTTTTTATCACTTTACTATTCTTATATATATTCACCAATTCATAGTACTCCATACAGTACATCAATTTACAATGCATAACTCAAATGCTCCGGTTCTATAAATAAATATTCATTTAATACCTCAAAAACAGTATAAATGTATAGGACCATAATTAACCATACTGTTATGGATTTCATCATCTGTACTATTTACTTTCTCAATCAATTTCTGTTTTCATTTCACTTTCCATAATATCTACGATCCCGTAATAGTTATCCGAGTTGATACACTCATAATTCAGGCCCTTACAGTCAATATTCGGGCTAATCATCTGATGTCATTCCACTACACTTTTATCGGATCGCATCATATAAGGCCTCGACCCGTCCGCCGTCCGCCTTCACATATGTGTAATGTCTTTTTTGAGAATACCCAGCCCGTTCACTGGGTCACCTCCCCAGGTTTTATCGTAAGGCCTAGCCCGTTCACTAGGTCACTCGTAATTTGCGTCCGTCCTCTAATTGTCAGTGGAATCAGTAATAGGGATCGTTATATCCATATGACATCCTCTATGTCATTTATAACTCCATTACCATTAATGGATTCAAGATTAACTTGATTTTATCACTATTCAGAACATCGCCCAACATAAGGGCATTTTCGTCATTTTGACATTTATTTCTTTCTCTTCAGTATACATTGAAATCAATGATCTCATTACCCATGTGCTGATATTATCCTTTCTGATACTTATATCAGCAATTTAGATCTCATTCGGTTTCGACAGAGAAGTTCACTAAGATCCACAATTGGATTATTTTACTTGTAATTCATCTTTATATCATTAATTTCTCTGTCAAATTGATCAAATCCAACTTCTGTTGGTCTATTCTGACTCCCGATAAAATTTTGGAGGCAGGGGTATTTTGATCATTTTTTACCAAAAATTTTCTCTCTCTTAAAATTACCCTCAATCGGTGATCTTAAAGTCTATTTAATGATGATATGTCATTCCCTTCCTTCATACCATCATTTTCATGTCTCAGTTCGATCCGAACCGTAAAGTACTGGTGGGGCCCTCACCGAGTCCTTTCGGTTCCTTACCGAACAGGCCTTCATTTAGATTATAAACATCACCAATTTTCTGGTAATTTCTGAGCCTATTTTCCTCTTTCACATTCTCAATTTATACTTTCTCACTCCCTTTAAATCGTTTTACTCAATTTACAATCATTTATTTTCTTTATGTATTCAGACGACACAGTACTACTGGAGATGTTTAACATTTTTCCTTCCAAAAGTATTCACAGACATCAGGCCAACCATGCTCTGATACCATTAAATCTGTAACGACCCGTTACCACATTTTTCACCTTACTTTTACACCATTTATTCGGTTGGGCTGTCTGCGATACTTCACTTGCACTTAATGTTAAACATATTTAATATAACATTGTTAATATAATACACATCCCCTATCTTATTTACAAAAATGTAGTACTGTATACATATCTAAATACAGAAAATAAATGATCGTACCTCATATATCTTAGTCGGTCTGTCACATTATCTACTATGTGCAGCCGTAATCCACAAATATTGGATCTCACCATCATCAAAACCTGAAATGTTAAAATTGGGGAGTGAGCAAACCACGGCTCAGTAAGAGAGTTATATGCTACACTTGATATTCAGCTATCTATATGCTGAAAATAATTTTTTTCTTTTTCATTAAAATCTTCCTAGCTGGCTCTAGGCTCACATGTAGGAAGGATACTACAGTCGGCTAGGGATCCAAATAGAGTAAGGCAGGTATTTTGAAATACCTGGTTTGTTCCGGAACCTAGAAGCAACTCTAGAGAATACTAAATCGATTGTTTTCAAAATGATATAATTTTCGTATTTCCACAAAGTAAACCACTTATCTCTTTTCACTTCAATATACTTTAAAACACGTGACAATTCAGTAATAAAAATAGTGGTTTACTTCTTTTCTCTTCAGTACAGTAAAAACAGTATAGTACAGTGATTTGTAAATATCCAGTCATTGGATAATTAATTCTTCGATTATTCCTATCTTAGAAATAATTCTTATGTTATTCTTTTAGAATAAACATTTATTTCTCTTTTCAAATCAGTAACCGTATCGTATATCAGTAAAACAGTATATTCAGTAAAACAGTAATATGATACGGTTCAATCAGTAGACAGTAAATAGTAGCTACCAGTTCAGAAAACAGTATAAGGTAGCTTTCGATTCAGTAAACAGTAAATGGTAGCTTTCAATTCAGTAAAACAGTAATCAATGGCTACCATTTCAGTAAACAGTACAGTTCAGTAACACAGTATTTTGGTACGGTCTTTCATCAGTAACAATAAACAGTAGTTCAGTATAGTAAACAGTACAGCAAATAGGATTCCGTAAATCCTTTCAGTAAACAGTAAACAGTAAGTAATAAGTGAGACTAGGCAACACCCTACAAGTAAATCATGCTATCTCGTCCACTAGGGACACAGTAATAGTAATGAGATCTATGGCCATGATCTATAATATGTCTTCGGTGTACGCTTGCTAGGCGACAATCCGGGACGCTGATGACTAGCTGGTCAATCAGCCACGTGACAGTAACAGTATATGTGATGCATGAAGCTCGGGGCCTAAGTCTCAAAACAGTATAAGCCGTACCATAGCCTTTATGGATTTTAAATACAAGAAATCGAAATATTTCACAAATATCCATAAGGCTCACATGTAATAAATCATCACCTTTATGAAATAATTAAATTAAAATAACATTTCTCAAAATATTTCATAACGGTATAAATCATATTTTTCATACGGTGAAAACAATTTATAAATAATTACTGAAAATATAGAAGGGCAAAACTGTCCTTTTTTCACCGTAAAACACATATGCAAGCTTTTTCGTGCATTCAATCGGAAACATGGTTTTATAATTATCGGAATTTCAAACAAATCATTTTTATAATTTATGAAAATAAATTATTTATTTTCTAACTTTAAATTCTCATCACTATGTTTTCTTTTAAAAACACGTGCAGAGATCTCTAGTCTCGAAATCATAGTTTTTTTTTTCATTTCTTAACCTTTATGGAATTTTCATAATTAATTATTTCCATAATTAAAACCATAAAGGTTTTATATGAAATCAAGTGAATATTTAAGAATATTTATAAAAATATTCACTTCAGTCTCTTTTTCATTTTCATCTCGTTTCACGTGAAATATCACCTATATGGTGAATTTTCGGTGACTTCCTTTTCATCATTCTCGAAAACATGAATATTTTAAAATTAAATATCATTATATTCATGTTTTATGAAATTTACTTAATATCTCGATTTTCGTGGTCGAAAATCGATTCACGTGAAATCAAATCTTTTATTTTGGTTTTCAGTGATTTTCGGTAAATTTCAGTAATTTTTCGATAATTTTTTGGCAGTATAACGGCTGCCGATTTGGCTAGCCTCCTACACCGAAAATACAGTTTATATTTTTCAACTGGTATTTCACCACAATTTAAAACCGATAAATCACCACATTATAAACCGATAATTATCGATAGCATTTAAAAAAATTAAATACAATTTAAAAACATGGCCGAATATCCTTACAGGCGGCACATGTCTCCCTTACCTGTTTCGGGTCGGCGACCGCCTCTCAAAGGTCGCGCCCGTGTTCCCCTCGCCCGATTCCATCAGCTCGGTCATCGAGGGAATTTTCTGGAATTTAAATTCTAAAATTTAGAATTTTTCCATAATTATTTAAATAAATAAATTATTTAAATAATTTAATACTTTTCGGGATTTCTTACCGATTCCCGTAATTCTCGAGATTTACAGTAATTTTTGAATTCTCGAGAATTTGAATTCTCGAGAATTTTCCAAATTCTCGGAATTCCTCTTTTCTTTTACTCTTTCCTCTTTTTTCTTCCTTTTTCTCTTTTCTTTCCTTTCTCTTTCTTTTCTTTTTCTTTTCTTTTTCCTTTTTCCTTTTTCTTTTCTTTTTCTTTTTCTTTTTCCTTGGCTCAGAGCGGTTCCAGACCGGTCTCCTCCCCTTGTCTCCTGTTCTCCTCCGGCGGCCGGTTCTTTGGCACTTCAAGGACTCCACAGCTGGCCGACGGCACGACGAACTAGCCGGTGGTCTTAGCTTGGCCTGAATCGGCGGCACGGCGGCAGATCTAGCAGCGTGGGTCTCGGTTTCTTCTTCCTCTTCGCCGGCCTTCCTCTGCCGTCGTTGTCCTCACTGGTGGCTCTCTTCTCCTTCCCCTCACCGCCGCCGAGGTCGAGGTGGCTGTGGCGGTGCCAAGACCGGCCGGCACCACCGTTTCCTTCTTCCTTTCTCTTCGACTTTCTCCGTCGGTTTCGCCTCTGTTCCATTTCTATTTTCTTCCGTTTTCCGTTGCCGGTCGTCTCGTCTTCCTCTCCTGGGTTCACCGGCGACGTCTCTCGCCTCGCCTCTTCCTCCCTTTTTGGCCGGCCGACGTGGTCAGCTTCCTTACGAGAAGAATCGGGATTCTTCCCGATTCTTTCTCTGTTTTTCTTCTTTTTTTTTATTTAGATATATATATATATAATACTTATACTATAATAATATTACACATATAATATTATTTATATATATATTATGTTACTAGATATACAATATATATAAAGATATATATATATATGTTGTGTATTAAAATATATTTTATATATACTTTAAATTAAATCACATTTATATATATTTATATAAATGAAATAATATAATATATATTGTATTTACAATATATATATATTTTCTTCCTCATTTTCTTATTTAATTTGGATTTCCATTTATCCAAATTAAATTTCCTCATTTCATTATTTTCCATAATTCTCATCTTATTTTTCCGATTTAATTTTACTCGGATTTACACCATCCGTTTCTTTCTCAATTCTCGGGATTTTCACTAGTATCTCGTTCTCATAATTTTATTTATTTATTTACTTCCAATATTTATTTGCTCCAATATTTATTTCCAATACTTATAATTTCCAATTAAATAGAAAATTTACGGTTATCACATAAGGCGCCCTAAAAGATTTAGTTTAGCCTTTTTGAAAGATCAATACAATGAGTCCATAAAACTCATATGTTTTATCGAGGAATGAAACTTGTTATCTCTTTTGACGCCCAAAAATATTACTACAACTAGTTGGGGAGTAGTCAAGATTGCTTCCACCACTCCTTCAAAGCTACCATCAGCCTCAAGTGTCCACGTTCCAACCCTACAAATCCACCTGCAGCCCCTTTAGCCGAGCCAACAAGTCCTGTAGGTTATTCAGTAGGGAACCCTTTCTCAGGTTTAGACAACGAAGGGGATGAGTGACTTGGGACCACAAACACTAGTGGTTCATCTGAAGAAGACTTAAAGTGGAACTAAGGCGATGCCTTTGGGAGTCCTTTCTACAATCTTCCATTGGATGAGAATTTAGCCAACATAGGCGATCTTAACGCATTTTTAGGTTTCAAATAATAATTTTTGTATTTGTGCATGTGACTAATGTCTTTGACATGATACGTTAATGCCTTTTCTTTCATTGTGCATGTATGAGTTTCCAAGACGCTATCCGTAAGAGGAAAGCGGCTATATCATCCTCTAAAGCTCCTCCCAAAGTTCCTCCTCCATGGAAACATCCTCAATGTGACACTTCAATATCAAAGTGTTCCAGTGCACCTACCCCTCCTCTAACTACTGGGGAAGCTAACTACTCTATGCAAGAAGTCGATTGGGGAAGAAAGAGGAGGTTTATTGTCCGTAATCACTTGGTACCTAGCGAGGACAGTTCTGACTATTTTGTCATGAAGGTAAAAGGCTTCAACTTTAATTTGAACGCATGTACCCTATTCTTTTGTCTTTTCTTATTTTTGATTATCCTTCTCGTTTTGTCAGGTTGCACAACAAGTAGTGGCTGTGAATGCACAACACAGGACCTATCGGGAACAAACTGAAAAGGAGCTACAACAACTTAGGATTGAAAATTTGGAATTTTGAAATGAAGTCCAGCAGCTTCTTTCGCTTCCTAACCGAGTGGATGAGTTTAAGAGGGAGAATGAGGGCTTGAGATCTCAGATAACAGATCTCCAACTTAAACTGGCTAATGAGCAAACGAGGGCTCTTTCCTTGGAGGGGTAAAGGAAGGCCTATGAAAAAGTAATGGATGATCTGTGACTCACACAGTCTCAACGTGATGAAGCCCTTGAAGAGGTATACAGCTTGCAAAAGCAACAAATAGGAATAGAGACCGATCGTGAGCGCATCCGAGCTGAAGCGGTCCAGGAATATCGTCTCTCCCAGGATTGTTTCGAGAAAAAGCAAATCTATTCAGCGAGTTTTAAAAAATATGGTTTCTATCTCATCCGCACGTGGCTAGAAAAGGAGAGGCTTGGTGAGATAGTCCCGGAGCTTTAATTTTCTGATGAGGTCAAACTGTATGATCCTTCTCCCTGGACCCAGTACGAGCCAAATTATGAGAAGCCCGAGGATTCCCTGGAAAGAGGGGCTGAGGACAACTTGGAAAATCTCAGTAGCCCTTGGCCTCCTCGTCAATCGCAAGGTTAACTAGAGCCAATCGAGGCATTAGAGGGTCTAGATAATGAGGACTTCTAATTTTCTAACTCAATTGCTATTGAGCTTGTTTCAGATCCCGCATCTGTCGAGACCGCAAGGCCTCTTGGCAATGCTTAACCTGCTAATGTTGCTATTTCAGAAGGCCCGATTGAAGGCTCGGCTCCCATTCTTCCTGATATTGATCCTGCAGCTAAGTAGTCTAGATATTTCTTTTACTTCTTTTTATGTGATTTTTGCTCTTTTGAAATTTTATAGTTGTATACATTTACCTTTAGGAATTTTATAGTTGTAAATCATTCATTTACTTTTAGTAAGAGTTAGTGATCATTTCTTTTGTAGTTTTTCCTTTGCTACTTTACTTTCATGCATGCTCATGATGGATTATGGAAATACAACTATAACATATATATTATGTATAACATGTCATCATTAAAACACGGCTGTAATATATATACCATGCCAACATCTTAGTATATCATGGGATCATATCCAAGGATAATACTATAACATTCTTATAATCGCAATGTTGCATAACATGCTGACATATCAAAATGTTACAAAGCCAAAACATATCCACCAATAAAATTGTAACATGCCATACCATATGCTCCGCAGTTCTTGCGAAGTAGTGTCATTTCTTTTAAAGAAGAACTCTTGCTCGGGTATTATGTCCATCTCGTGCATTTTTTACTTAGGGAATCTTTTTTGTTTGCCCGTCTCACGCATTTTTCACTTAGGGACTTTTTTAGTTTGCCCGTCATGTGCATTTTTCACTTAGGGACTTTTTTTAGTTTCCTCGTCTTGTGCATTTTTTGCTTAGGGATTTTTTTAGTTTGCCCATCCTCGCGCATTTTTCACTTAAGGACTTTTTTAGTTGTGACCAGCTTTTGTTCCTGTAATACATCTGTCATCCACATAAGATTATCATTACAGAGCGCATAAATATGTGAGTAACTAGCCCTTTGTTCTCATAAATCAAATAACATCATCATGTAATGTTTTCTACATACAAGACAAATAATAAAGTAATTGCAAAAGATTAAGAAAGCAAAAATATAAAAACTTTTACTGTGAGTTTGTGATGGCTGACTTTCTTAGCACTGGGTTTCCTTCTCGTAACACCTTAGTTTTAACTCAAGTGTTATAGTATCCAACTATTTTCTATTGGTAGGCGGCCAATCTTATCCTTGCCTTATCCCTTAGCTCATCAATTAAGTCAAGGTTTTCTCTTAGCCCTTAAGAATTGATCTCTTGCAGATAAGGGACTATTCTAGGCGATGCTGCTCCAATTTCAACTAGAATGAGGGCTTCTATTCCATACACCAAATTAAATGGTGTCTTTCCTATCAAAACTCGACTTGTAGTCCTGTAGGCCTAAAGAACACTAGGGAGTTCATCCACCCATACTCCTTTCACCTTGTCTAATCTGGTTTTCAACCCATGTAGTATGGTTCGATTGCTAACCTCGACCTGCCTGTTGGCTTACGGGTAGGAGACAAATGATATCTTGAGCTAGATATTCAACCCTCTACAAAATTCTCGAAAGGCATCACAGTCAAATTACTTTCCATGGTCAGCGTTTAGCACCCGAGGAACTCCAAATCGACAAATAATGTCCTTTTACACCATGGCTTCTACTTTCCTTTCAAAGATTGTGGCCAAAGGTTCTGCCTCTATCCATTTGGTGAAATAGTTAGTGGCTACTAACAGATACTTCCTTTACCCATTCGTTGAAGGAAAAGGTCCCAAAATATCTAACCCCCATTGCATGAATGGCATAGGTTGAAAAGTATTCTGGAAGGCTGAAGTAGGTGCTGATGCAATGGGAGCAAATTTCTTTGTGATAACCGTGAATTTTTCAAATTTTGATATTAATTATTCGAAAATTTAATTTTAATGCGAAATATAAATTAAAGTAAATAAATAAATTATTTACAAGATGGAATACTGTTGGAGTTTCCGTAAATGATGAAGTGTCGAATTTGAGAAATTATATAGAGGAATTTAAATTGGATATAATAAGATCCAAATATTAAAGAAAATGAAAAAAAATAAGTATATTGATATATTTATATAATTATATTATATAAATATATTTTTACATAAATATACATGTACATATATAAAATATATATGTATATGATATATATATTGACATAATATATATATTGATATATGTTATTTTATATCATTAAATAAATATATATGTATATTATTATTATACATACTTACAGTCCAGTAACACAGTAATACACATATTTTTACACAATTTTGACGGATGGGCTGTCTGCGATACTTTACTTTCCTTTTACATATAAACAATTTCATATGAAATTATAATATCATTTACATTCCTGATCTTAATTCACAAGAAAGTAGTACTGTAGATAAGGTCTAAATACAAAAAATAAATGGTCATACCTTATATTTCAGTCGATCTGTCACATTTTCCTCTAAATGCGCATCCCAAAATCCTCAGATGTCAAATCTCACAGTCCTCGAAAATCTGAAATGTTAAAATTGGGGAGTGAGCAAACCACGGCTCAGTAAAGGAGTTATATGCAACTCTTGATATTCAGCTATCTATATGCTGAAAAACTTTTTCATTTTTCCTAGAAGTATACTAGGCTCATATGTAAAAAGGATATTATAGTCGGCTAGAGATCTGGATGGAGTAAGGTGGGTATTTTGAAATACTTGTCTTGTCCCGGAACCTAGAAGCAACTGTAGAGAGTAAAAATTTCGTTTGGAATTTACAAATCCTTTCCCTTCCGTTTCATCTCATTTCCATTTAATGCTTTTATGTATTTAAATCATTTAAATAAATTAACTAATATTTATCTATTCCTTTAGAAAAATATTAGTTTAAACCATCATCATTCTCATTTAAATTCCTTTTACCTTTTACTGTACGATTCATAATTAGTACAGTACTTTAAATAGCAAAATAAGCTATTTAATCATTTTCTTATAACATATATATCATTTAAATCTAATATTCAATTAAAATGTAAAATAAGAATATTAGATTTAAAATCTCCTCCTTCCTTTTGAAAAACATATTACATATTCATCTCACACATAGTCAAATATTCAATTTAAAATCATAACAAGAATATTAGACTTATAACTTTTCTTCCCCTTTTAAACATCTCACATGTTTATGTTTCATGTCTTTCAAAAATCATCATATAGTACCATATTCAACTTGGTACTATATACTGTGTAGAAGTACGGTGGAATATTTTAAAATTTCCACGTATCATATAAAACATGGTAATTAGTAGTTACCATTTCAGTAAATAGTAAATCGTAAGTTTCCGTTCAGTAAACATTAGTTTTCAGTACAGTACAGTTCAGTAAAATAGTATTTCTCAATACAGTATAATTCAGTAAAATAGTGTTGTTGGTACAGTTTAGCTCAGTAAACAATATTCATTACAGTACAGTTCAATTCAGTAAACAATAATTCACCGTGCAGTACAGTAAACCGGATTTCAGTATATCCATTCAGTAAACAAAATCAGTAAGTGGAGACTATGCATCACCCTACAATTAAATCATGCTATCTTCGTCCACTAAGGGACACAGTAACAGTAAACAGTGAGATCTATGGCCATGATCTATAAGGTGTCCTTGGTGTGCACTTCCCAAGTGATATCCAGGACGCTGATGACTGGTGGGTCAATCAGCCACGTGACAGTAACAGTATCAATGTGATGCATGAAACTCAGGGCCTAAGTCTCAAAACAGTATAAAAACCGTACCATAGCCTTCATGGGCCTTATTCAAAGTAATTTGAAATATTTCATGTTTATCTATGAGGCTCACAATTTTAAATATCATCACCTTTATGGAATTTATAAAATACATAATAATTTTCAAAAGATCCATAAAGGTGTAAATCACACTTTCTCGTATGGTGAAAACAGTTTATAAAATAATCACACTGTAAAAATAAAGTTTCATAGT
Organism: Heritiera littoralis; assembly: GCA_031772115.1. Taxonomy (NCBI): domain Eukaryota; kingdom Viridiplantae; phylum Streptophyta; class Magnoliopsida; order Malvales; family Malvaceae; genus Heritiera; species Heritiera littoralis. The sequence continues at coordinate 2,442,715 of JAPDPK010000087.1, read as the reverse complement.
TGTTTCTTTTTCACCGTAAAACGTGTACACACGTAATTCCATGCTTTCTTTCCAAAACATGTATTTTAAAGTTATTGGAAATAATTCTAATATTTTAATGATTTATAGAAAAATAAAATATTTTATTTTTCCAAATTCATTAATCACGTCACCATATTTCCTCTATAAACACGTGTAGAGACTTTCTAGTTTTAAAATAATATTTTTCATCCTTGATTTACCTTTTATGGAAGTTATAAAATAAATACTTCCGTAATTAAAACCATAAAGGTTATATGAGAAGTCAAGTGAATATTTAAGAAAATATTTATAAAATATTCACTTCATGTCTTTTCGTATTCCATTTCGTGTCACATATAGTTTGCATATCGGGAGAATTTTTGGTGATCTCATTATCACCGATCTAGAAAACATGAATATTTTAACAATAGAATTCAATATATTCATGTTTTATGAAAAATAATCAATTTCTCGGTTTTCGTGGTTGGAAATCGTTCTCGTAAAATAAAATCATTTATTATGATTTTATGTAATTTTCTAAAATTTTTCGGCAGCATAACAGCTGCCGATTGACTAACCTCCCTGCACAGAAAAGACAGTTTATATCTCATAGCCAGCCAATCACCATAATTTTTCCAACCAAAATTATTTCACAACATTTTAGTAACATAATGCATAATTTAAATATGCATACTGAATATCCTTACAGGCTAGACATGCCTCCCTTACCTGTTCCTGGTTGGCGACTTCCTCACTGAAGGAAACCGAAACAAACACGCAGCGGAATTTAAATCATTCGGCCTCCATCAGGATCGATTCGGAGAGTTGCCTGATTAGGGTTTCGAGATTTTACCTAACATTTTCTCTGATTTTCTGTCGTTGGTCGAGTCACAAGCAACAACTTTTCGTTCCTGCCTCTATGGTATCCACACGAACGGATCTCACGACTCTTGAACGTCTCACGATCAGAAGCCTTAAAGAGCGTTTTTTATTTTAGCCGAATTGCTAGCTTCGATTAAAAGAATATTTTGTTTTTGTTTGAAAGAAGCTCTAAAACCACAGAGAACAAGTTTCTCTTTTCTGTTTAATTGTGCGGCTCAGTTTTAGAAAACACAAAACATCCTTTTATAGGCAGTAAATTTTACCTTAAAATTTACTGTCAAACAGAACTCTAATCCTACTTAGAATAGGATTAGTTATATCCTTAATCTAATTCAGAATAGGATTAGTTATATCCTTAATCCAATTCAGAATAGGATTAATTAAGCTCCTCATTAATCCGTTCTAAGTGTGCAACCCAATAGGTTCTCAAAACAATGGCAATGACAAAATTGTCACAGGCAATGAGCGGTATCTAGCAACACATCATTGCTACCCATGTAACGAGAATGTCAATGACTCGACATAACCATACTCGTGATAGATGTTACCGTGTCGTCTAATCCCTTTATCCTTTGATGTCTTGATTAGACACAAGTCATGGAATGTGTCACACTTGTATAGTCTAATCAGCGTTTCTTGATTCCTAAGTAGACTAATTAAACAAATAAAATCAATATCTCATATTGACTTATTCGAGCACGGCCATGCATTTCTTAGTCTCACTCTATCAAAGGGCCAAAGACATCACTCTTGTTATATAAGAGGGATAAATCCTATCTTGATCACTCAACATCCCTCTACATAGATCAAGGCATACCCAATTACTACCTTTATAGTCCATCTTGTTACAAATGACATCTAGCAGCATTAAAGTATGCAATTCTCTATGTTGGGATCTCTGATGATCTCAAGTCAAAGGATCACATACACCATCATCACTATGAGAATCGCTTATGACACTCATATAACAATCCATGTAGCGTTCTCATGGAGGGTCGATCCAGTACATAGTTCTCTAACATGTACCTATGTGATGACTTGATATCCTATATCCATGACAATGGTCATCAGTCAACCACATACTAGTCTTATCGTATCATTGTTATCCTTGTTTACAATAATACTTGACTAGGCATATTTTAAGAATAGTGTGTTATTACTATTCTAAGGACATTATCATATAAGATTACATTACGCAGTTATAAGACAAATATAATAATGAACTATAAAAATGTCATGATACATAAAAAAATGCCAAAGTCAATCATCTAATGAATGGTTCTAAGGGCATAATCCAACACTCACTACCATCACACCCATAGTCCACCTCTCCCAATTCCATCATCTCGATTCCCGAGTATGATTTCTAGAAATCAAATTCTACATTTTAGAAATTTTTTCACAATTATTTATCAAAATAATAAAAATAATAATAAACTTTAAGAAATTTATTCTAAATTTCCTACCGTATTTTTTTCTTCCTTTTTCTTCTTCTTCTTCTTCTTTTTTCCTTTTCTTTTCTTTTCTCTATTTCTCTTTTTCTTTTTTTCTTTTTCTTTTCTTTTTCTTTTCCCTTTTCCTGGTCTGAACCGGTTCAGATCAGTTCAACCCGGTTCACCATAGCTTGGCCGATTCAGCCACCGGCAGCCACCATTCCCGACGGTTCAGCCACCCCACAGCTAGCCGAGGTTGCCACGAAGCCGGATCTGGTCTCCTTTTCTCCCCATCGATGGTGATGGCGCCGGATCTGGAGCGGTGGGTTTCGGCTCCTTTCACTTCTCTTTCCTCCTTCCTTTTCTGCTTTCCTCTTCACCGCCTGTCACCTTTCCTTTCCCCTTACCCTCGCCAACGTCGGGGTTGACGTGGTGGTGCTAGAATCGATCGGCACCGCCGTTTTCCTCTTTTGATTTTTCCCCGTTTCGGTTCCGCTTCGGTTTCTTCTCTCCTTTCCTTTTTCTTTCCCGTCGCCGGCTGGCTTCTCTCTTCCCCCTTCTCGGCTCGCCAGCAACGTCCTCCCTTCCCTTCTCTCTCTCTTTCTTCCTCGCCACCGACAGTGTCGGCTCTCTTCTCTGTTTCTCGACAGAAACGAGGTCCCGACTCCCCGTTTCTGTTTTAACCATTTTCTTTTTTTTAATTATATCTATAAATTATATTTATAGATAATTACTAATAATATATGTATATTATTATACTATAGATAATTTTATATATATATATATATCTATATATACTTTGTGTATATATAATATATATCTATACAATATATTATGAATACAAAATATATACCATTATATATATATATATATATATATATATTTATATGTATATATATTTATATTTTTATATATACATAAGTATGTATAATAAAATATACATATATATTTATTTAATGATATAAAATAACATATATCAATATATATTATGTCAATATATATATCATATACATATATATTTTATATATGTACATGTATATTTATGTAAAAATATATTTATATAATATAATTATATAAATATATCAATATACTTATTTTTTTCATTTTCTTTAATATTTGGATCTTATTATATCCAATTTAAATTCCTCCATATAATTTCTCAAATCCGACACTTCATCATTTACGGAAACTCCAACAGTATTCCGTCTTGTAAATAATTTATTTATTTACTTTAATTTATCTTTCACATTAAAATTAAATTTTCGAATAATTAATATCGAAATTTGAAAAATTCATGGTTATCACACTCTCCCCACCTTAAGAAATTCAGTCCTTCGAATTTAACTTAATTTAAAAGGTGGTACAGTTCTGTATACTTATAGTTCTTGTCCTCTCGATCCTCTTTTAAGTAATACTGCCAGCATACTTTCAACATCAGAATCACCTTTTATACCATTACATATCATTTTTCACCATACATTTATACTCTCTAAAATTTCTTATCAGTTTGGGAGTTATCGATTTCTAGTCCTCTTTGTACCATAAATAACTCACACTATTTGTCATTCGCTTTCTCATTTGGTGCCAAGTCGATGTAGTTTAGTACTGTCATTTAAACAAATTAATCAGTTGTATGTAATTGTCCCAGTAGCTTTCACATCTCGTGCCTCCGCTCTCTCAATATCATGGAGCGTTTACATATTACGCTCGTATATTTACATCAGTACGGAGCGGTGTTGTCAGTAGCTTTGGAATCTCAAGGCCTTTTGCTATTTCTCATAAGCATATGGCAACTCAGAGATTCCCATCACACGTACGCTCACTGGAACTTCACATATATACTCATCGTTTAATACTCATGTTCCGACTATGGCACTAGAGAAATTTAGGAGCCTGATACTGGAAAAATGACTCACATTAGACAATCAGTCTATGATCATTTCCATAACATCATGTTTCTTTTGGACTCTTTGTCATCCACAATACTCATTTTTACATTTTTTTCATTAAGGTTGCATCTCATTGCAGACTTTACTGTTAATCATCTCTTACAGTAAATAAAGCACTTTGCAATCAGTTTCTCTCAATATCTTTTTTCATATTGTATCATCATTGCATCACTTATTCTTATGGTATACTCAATATCACTTAGGTTTTTGAATATACCAGAGCATGAAATCTTTTCTTAATTTATATTCCATAGGTGACTAATAAAATCAATAATTTTGTCACCATGTTATCCATACAATTTCACGATTCCGAGGTGTGTATATATTTTTATCATTTTTCCATTTACATTACTGGCAGTAAAATGAGATCATTCATTTACTCCCTTGAGCATCATTAAATTTCACCTGTCCAATTTGGCTCAATCTTACATCTAGCCGTGATAACCAAAATAAAATCACTTTTAGTCTCAAATTCGGGAACTACTTCATATCCGTGTTCCCTCGTCTCCATGTACTTACCATCTTATTACATGTTCATCTTTTCGGTCGGCTTTTCTTCAGTGGTATAATACTCCACTGTTAAACTCTTTTAACCTTTTAATTACCATCTTTACACTTATTCACTCACCGACTTTAACTTCTTTAATTCTTAGTCATATCTGTAGAGCAGCTAGTCCCATAAAGTCTTCTCTAGACTGGCAATAATATTTAATTAGACCCATCAGTTTCATATCTCAATCATTATCTTTCAGTCGTAGACAGATCCACTATCGTTCTGTCATTTGAGATCCTTTATCTTAGAAAGAGATACTATCTAGTCAAATCCCCTATTGCCATACTTAACATATAGTTTACTAACTTTGAGAGTCTGCAGGGTCATACAACGTGCTGCTTATACTCAATTTGTGCCTTAGACTATATTGGTATCTCATCATTTTATCCATGTATGGTTTAGATACCTCATTCATTAGGTTTACATACCTCACATGGTTTTTCGTTAATCTCATAAACCTTAATAGGAACTCATACAAATTTTATCAAGTTCCAATCATTATCTTATGGACATCAGTCTCCAATCTTTTCATCTGATGCCGCCTTGTACAGAGATTTGTCTCGTAAACTCCTTATACCTCTTTGATTACATTTAGTACGGCATCAATTCCATACAAATGAATATTTGTTCTTAGTAAGAACTCTATTAATCAATAGAAGTTTAATTCACAATTATCGTGCATCATCATATCATATTCATCGATATTCCATCATTATCCTTATACAAGCAACTTTCATTATTCACAAATTTTTCAGAGTTATTTCTTAAGCTTTCGGACTCTTTCAATATTCTCCGATCTAAGCTTGTAATTAGATTTCCTATTAACAATCGAGTCAATATTAACTCGATCTCCCACATCTATATTACTCTGAAAATTTTATCGGGAATAACATCCGATACTTTCTTTAATCACACATCTATTACTATTTTGGACATCTCATCTCTATGTCCTATCATTTCACTGTATTTCATCAAGGCAGAGACACTTAATATTCAGATCATTTTAACACATACTCTATCTTGATTCGCTTACTTACTCATATTTCACAGCATATCAATCATCTTAATCAGTATGATGTGCTAAGTATAATAGTTTAACTAACACCGTTTTACAGCTAACCACTTCATTACTATAATTCTTTTTGAAATTATTCTTATTTAATAAACTCAGGTTAGCTGTCATCTTCCTCTACTCTTACAGTCACTTTACAGTTCGTATACATGTTCTCTCATTTATAACACTCCAAACAGTATACTATTCTGAAAAGCATATTTTCAAAATATTCTGGTTCTATAACTATATGCTTGATACTTCAGAAACAAATGAATATATGGAACCAGAAGTAACGGTACTGATATGGATTTTGTCAACTTTACTGATCTTTTCCTCAATCACTTTCAGTAATTATCTTACTTTTCATGATGTCCAACGATCCCTTACTAGGTCTCCCGTCAGTACACTTTTAAATCCGACCCTTAAAAATCAATAGCAGGGCCAATCATCCTGCGACTTTCCACTATAAACATTTCAGGTCGCATTAATGATCTCAGTGTATGTGGGATTAGTAACAAGGACCGTTATACACATATTACATTCTTAATGCCATCAGTGGCTCCATCACTATCAATAGATTCGAAATCAATTGTTGTTTATCACTGTTCAAAAATTAGTCCAATATAAAGACGTATTCGTCATTTCAAAATTTATTTCTTTCTCCTCAATATACATTTAAATCAGTGATCTTAATATCTGTTAGCTTTAAATTGCCATATATATTTTGAAATGACAAAAATTTAAGTAAGCTTTAATGTTTTAATTCATATTGTAAATTTGCCTTATCACACATGATTTTCTCAATCCATTTTTAAGTGTTCATATCAAACTTTAAGACCATGATTTAATGATATATTCATATGGGTCTTAATACTTTATAAAATGGTTTTCAATATTAAGTAATTTTCTCAAGAATTATTGAACATAAGTTTAGAAAATTACTTATAAGTTTTTGGACAATATTTTCATTTAAGAAAGTTAAGAAAAACTCCCTTAAAGCTTATAAATGTTTTGGGTTGAATTAAAATCAAAAGCCATATCATTTCTAACCCAAAAGTGCAGGAACAACTCATTCTGGAAGCATGGGATCGATCCCCTAAGGAAAAGGATCGATCCCTTTTTGGCAGAATGCCCTGGAAGCCAAGAATGAAGCATGGGATCGATCCTTTTGCAAAAGCCAAGAATGAAGCATGGGATCAATCCTTTTTGCAAAAGGATCGATCCCTTTATGTCAGAAAGTCCCCAACGGCTAGTTTCTGTGAGATACAACGGCTAGTTTCTGTGAGATACAACGGCTAGTTTATGTGAGATACAACGGCTAGTTTCTGTTTTAGCTCCAACCAAAGTCCACAAACCATCCAAGGGACTATAAATAGAGGCTTAGAAGCTAAAGAAAGTAAGAAGGACTACTCAATCAACTCCACTACTCATCTTCCTCAAATCCTCAAGCCTCAACAACAAATCAAGAGCTACAAAGTCTTCATCTTCCATCATTCACATATCTCTTGTATTGCTTAGCACAAATCTTGTATAGGCTTTCACTTGTGCCTAATTTCTGTAATCATTTGCCTACTTAGAGGCCTTCTTTGATTGCACCACTTGTAAACCAACTCATTCCTTGTAAAAAGGGAGGTTTCTCTTTAGCCTAAGAAAAAGAGAGAGGTTTCTCTTTAGCCTTAGAAAAAGAGGGAGGTTTCTCTTTAGCCTAGAAAAAGAGGGAGAAGAGGTTTCTCTTGAGCCTGGAAAAAGAGAGAGGTTTCTCTTGAGCCTGCAAAAAGAAAGAGTGTAACACAAATTCAAGTATAGTGAATTTGGAGAAAATCCTTGGGAGTGTCTCAAGGTAAAGGACGTAGGCAAGTTGCCGAACCTCTATAAATCGCTTGTGTAAATCTCTCTTTCCCTACTCTCTTTACCTGCAATTATATTGTGCTTATTGAATTGAATTTATATTGCATGCTTGAGTAGTCTAGAGAACTAAGAAAATATCAATCTAAGCTAGAGAATTTAGAGGAACCGAAAAATGAACCTAAGGTTAGTAAAAACCGATTCACCCCCTCTCGGTATAGCCTATAGAGCCAACAATTGGTATCAGAGCTTGGGCTCGAGATTGATTTAGACTAACCTCTATCGAGTAAAACGATCATAAATGGCTCACTTGAATGTAGACACACCCTTAGGAGAAAAGGGACACTCATTAGTTAGACCTTCACTCTTCAATGGTGAAAATTACTCATATTGGAAAACTAGAATGATGTTATTTGAACAATCAAATGATTATGAGGTGTGGAGAATTATAGTAAATGGTCCTAGAACTCTTATGAAGAAGGTAGATGGAAAAGATGTCCCTAAGAATAAGGATGAGTGGGACACAAATGACATGAGATTGGCACAATTGAACGCCAAAGCTATGCACACCCTCTTTTGTGCTTTAGGTCCCAATGAATATAATAGAGTCTCCTTGTGTGAGAATGCTAAACAAATATAGGACAAACTAGCCATCACACATGAAGGGACCAATCAAGTTAGGGAAACAAAAGTAGGAATGCTCACACATGATTATGAGCTTTTTAGAATGAAAGAAAATGAGTCCATGAGTGATATGTACACTAGATTTAATGACATAATCAATGGACTTAAGGTATTGGGCAAGACCTATTCCAATGTAGAAATGGTGAAGAAAATTTTGAATAGCTTGCCACAATCATGGGAGGCAAAGGTAACGGTAATAGAAGAGTCTAAGGATCCAAATATCTCGTCTCTAGATGAGCTTATGGGATCCCTACTTACATATGAAATGAAAATGAAAAGAAATGAAGTGCCTTCAAAGAAAGTAGGGGTAGCACTTAAGTCTTCCACTTATGAGATCATTGAAAATGATAGTGATGAGAGTGGAAATGAGGAAGAAAAGGAAATGGCAATATTTGCCAAAAGATTTTATAGGTTCATGAGAATGAAAGAAAAAGAAAATAATAGGAGACATCAAAGAGGGGAGTCAAGTAGAAGAGAAAAGGACCCCTTAGCGTGTTATGAGTGTAATGAACCGGGTCATACTAAGTTAGATTGCCCCTTACTTAGGAAAGAAAAGGATAGGAAACCTAGGAAGAAAGCATTTGTGGCTGCATGGAGCGATAGTGATAGCTCCGATGAGGAAAACGTAGATGATGAGGTAGCCTACTCATGCTTTATGGCCATTAGTGATGATGAGGATAGTTGTAGTTCTAGTGAAAATAATGATTATACCTTTAGTGAACTACAAAATGCCTTTAATGATTTAGCAAAAGAATTTCAATGCATGAACTCCAAATATAAGAAAATCATTGCTAAATTAAAAATAGAAAATGAAGCCTTGATAAATGCTAAGATAGAATTTGAAAAGAAATTAAAAGAGGCTAACTTAGAAATAAATAAGTTGAATGAAAAAAATACAAATTTGCATAACTTATTTACTAGGTTCTATATGGGTCAACAAAAATTAGATCATATGCTTGAGACCCAAAGAGCTTTCTTTGATAAAGATGGGTTAGGTTATAATGCAATACAAAAAGAAACTCATCTAAAGAATTTTCTTGTGAGCAAAAATACTATGCATGATTTATCTCTTACATGCTCACTATGCAACAGAATAAGACACTCTTCACAAGCATGCACATATAGGAAAACCACATTTAGAGGAAGAGTAGTTAGGAAAATATGGGTGCCAAAGCATGCTGTAAATAATGTTGAATTGTGCTTGAAATGGATCCCTAAAGGATCAAAGATTGTTTGCACTAACTCTCATGGACCCAAGAAAATTTGGGTACCAAAGCATGTTTGAATTTGTTTGTTGTAGGAGTGTTAGAGCATGGGAACACAATGGAACAATGGAGTTTAAATGCTCAACACATCCTTATTGAGTTTGCTTGTGCCAATGAGAAAAAGGAAGAGCTTGGAAATCCATCCTTAGCAAGGTGACAACAATCTCTCAAAAAATAGCTAATGGTGGATCCAACACATCATGGCAAGCACTCTCAAGCAAAGGAGTATTGTGAGCTTAAATTCTCACTCCTTAAAATTTTTGTTACATTTAAATTGTTTATGCCTTAATGATATGGTTTGTTGATGATCTTTGATGCTTTGTGAGTTGAATGATTGAACAAAAGGCATAATAAATGATTTTTGAGTGCTTGATGAATAGTTCTTAATGCATTGAATGAAAAGCATGTTTAATGATTATGAAAAGATTATTGAAATTTTGTAGTTTGAGCAAGTTTGATATGTTTAGATAATATATTTAGTTACTCAAAAGTTGTTAAATTTGTCATATATGCAAAATGCCATGTCATGTGCATTAATGACGAATTTGTATATTGGAAATCATGGCATATTGTTCACAAGATGTATGCTTTGATGATATATGTGCTTAAAATCTATGTGACCAAGTTTGTTTTGACATATTTATGTAATTCAATGCATTGGTTTTGCCAAAATATGCATAACTTTCAAAATAACCTCCTTTGAGGCCAAAAATGCATTTTATTGTGAAAATTCTTCCAAAATTGCAAAATCTTTTGTAAAATGGTTTTTAATTCATATTTTTCATTCATACAAGTCCAAAATCATGTTTTACAAATGTTTAAACCTTTACTTGGACTTAAAATACTCAAAAACGAAGTTTTGGCACCTCAAAAGTTGGATTTTCTGTCAAAAACTGCAGAAACAGGATGAGAGATCGATCCCTCAACAAGCAGGATCGATCCCCCTTGAGTAGAATGCAGGAAATTTGCATTCTGGAGTTAAGGGATTGATCCCCCTCCTATAGGGATCGATCCCCCCTAAGCCAAAATGGCTTTTCTGCACTTTTTCAACCGAATTTGAGAAGGATTTTTCACTTTCTTGATCTCTTCTTTCTTCTCAACTTAAAATTCATTGTTTTAACTTCTTTTTGATGATTTTTACAATATGAAAATTCATTTTCATTGATATCATGCCTCAACTCCATCAATTTATATTATTTCCAACAATTGGATTCACTTTCAACAATCAATATCATTTTTCATTGAGCTCACCAGTGCAAAATCAGTTTTCTCATTGAAGATGGTCACGAACTGCACAACTCTTGAAATAATCTTGAAACAGATTTTCAAAGAATGCTCAAACATAATTTTGAGAATTATTTCATTAATTTATTTCAATATATGAGAATTTGATGAACGTGTGTATAACGAATATTCTTTATATTTTTTTGTTCATCTAAGTCAAGCATGCTTATAGGATTATGTTTATTAGCTTGACTCAACTACTCCACTCTAGGTTTCATGGCAATTATATATCTAGTGGAAGATGAATAGTTAAGGTCATATACTTTAACGATAACATGATTAAAACTTGACCTTAAGGATTGATTTCAAATGTAAATTCAACAATTGGTATTAAGTCATAATTTTCCTTGGCCTATAATTTGTGATGATAAAGGAATCCTAAATGTTGAATTGTATGAAAATTTATCATCCATAAAATTAATTCTTTATGACCAAATTATTAAAGAACTTGAGCTTTAATGACAGCACCAACAATTGATATACATGCATTGAATCTTGATTGTTTTGATGTTGAACATGCATGTTTGCTTAAGTTGAATCAATAATCATGCTATAAGATGAGAATAGTTGTTTTCATGATATTATGTGCTTAACCTCACTCATAGATTAAGGATTTTATTGTTAAAATATACTTAAGCATGATATTGATTTATTTAGACAAATCCATTTTAGTTAAAATAGCATATATCCTTTGGAACCTTAAACATTAAAATTAACTAGGAATATTGCTTTGAATTGATTAAAATGGTAATCTTCCCTTGCTCATAATTGGTTAAGATCTTGAATGGAAAATTGAGCATAGAATTCTTTAGTTTCATGGAAGAAAATGTGTTTGCTTGAATACCTCGATTTTTTTTTTAATCTTCCATATGGTATAATTTTGTGTGATTGTGTTCTTGCATATTTAGAATGATTATTTTCTTGACATGAACACACTACACATAGATATTTGATTCATGCAAAATGTCTAAGTCAACCATTAGTAACAACTGGTATTTAGATTGAAATAACAATTAGTATCATTGGCAACCATATTTTCAACAATTGGTAAGCCAAAACTAAATTGCCAATTGGTATGAGCTTTAAATTGACAATTATTCTCATGCTCCTTATATTGAAATAACAAATAGGGAAGAATTCACATAAGCCACTTTTGCATGAAACATTTTTGTGCTAGAATTTGTGATTAATTGATATATGATTTAATTCTAAGCACATTCTTTCTTGAAAATGATTTATGAGCTCATGTATTCATATGTCATCTAATTTCAGCTCATAATCATAATGTATTGCCATGCACCTTAGTTGGACTTAAGAGAACAATTGATATGCTTAGGTGCTTGCTTAATTTCTTACCAATTGAGAACTTAATGCAAAATTATTTATAAACAATTGTTATAGGATCATAAGTCATATTCTTTGCATGAATATTTCATACACTTTTTGGATATTGACTTATTTATTTGTGCTATAAGTCCCATGCACTAACATGTTTCTTGTTGGATGGAGCATATTTATCTCTTCTCACATAGCCATGATTTTAGGGGGACCATATTTTTTATTTTTCTTTCTTTTTGCTATGACAAAAAGGGGGAGAGATAGATATTAAAAAGGAGAGATAAATGGGGGAGAAATAGTTTGAAAATTCATTTTCAAAACTCATGCTTATATTAAAGGGGAGCTTTATAAAATCCTGCTTTATTTGAGGGGGAGTATTTTATAAAAGAATTTTCAAAGAAAATTTACATTAAGTTTTGTCATATCAAAAAGGGGGAGATTGTTAGCTTTAAATTGCCATATATATTTTGAAATGACAAAAACTTAAGTAAGCTTTAATGTTTTAATTTATATTGTAAATTTACCTTATCACACATGATTTTCTCAATCCATTTTTAAGTGTTCATATCAAACTTTAAGACCATGATTTAATGATATATTCATATGGGTCTTAATACTTTATAAAATGGTTTTCAATATTAAGTAATTTTCTCAAGAATTATTGAACATAAGTTTAGAAAATTACTTATAAGTTTTTGGACAATATTTTCATTTGAGAAAGTCAAGAAAAACTCCCTTAAAGCTTATAAATGTTTTGGGTTGAATTAAAATCAAAAGTCATATCATTTCTAACCCAAAAGTGCAGGAATAACTCATTCTGGAAGCATAGGATCGATCCCCTAAGGAAAGGGATCGATCCCTTTTTGGCAGAATGCCCTGGAAGCCAAGAATGAAGCATGGGATCAATCCCTTTTGCAAAAGGATCGATCCCTTTATGTCAGAAAGTCCCCAACGGCTAGTTTCTGTGAGATACAACGGCTAGTTTCTGTTTTGACTCCAACCAACGTCCACAAACCAACCAAGGGACTATAAATAGATGCTTAGAAGCTAAATAAAGTAAGAGGAACTACTCAATCAACTCCAATACTCATCTTCCTCAAGCCTCAACAACAAATCAAGAGCTACAAAGTCTTCATCTTCCATCATTCACATATCTCTTGTACTGCTTAGCACAAATCTTGTATAGGCTTTCACTTGTGCCTAATTTCTGTAATCATTTGCCTACTTAGAGGCCTTCTTTGATTGCACCACTTGTAAACCAACTCATTCCTTGTAAAAGGGAGGTTTCTCTTTAGCCTAAGAAAAAGAGGGAGGTTTCTCTTTAGCCTTAGAAAAAGAGGAAGGTTTCTCTTTAGCCTAGAAAAAGAGGGAGAAGAGGTTTCTCTTGAGCCTAGAAAAAGAGAGAGGTTTCTCTTGAGCCTGCAAAAGAGGGAGTGTAACACAAATTCAAGTATAGTGAATTTGGGGAAAATCCTTGGGAGCATCTTAAGGTAGAGGACGTAGGCAAGTTGCCGAACCTCTATAAATCACTTGTGTAAATCTCTCTTTCCCTACTCTCTTTACTTGCAATTATATTGTGCTTATTGAATTGAATTTATATTGCATGCTTGAGTAGTCTAGAGAACTTAGAAAATATCAATCTAAGCTAGAGAAATTAGAGGAACCGAAAAACGAACCTAAGGTTAGTAAAAATTGATTCACCCCCCTCTCGATATAGCCTATAGAGCCAACGATATCTATGTGCTGATAGTATTCCTTCTCATACTAATATCAGCAATTTAAGATCTTATTTGATTTAGACAGAAAAGTCCCGATGGGACTGATAAATTGATTATTTTGTATGAAATACATCCTTACACCTTCAATTACTCTGCCAAATCAATCAATTTTAACTTACGTTGGTCCTCTATGACTCCGAAGAAAATTTTTCAATGTAGGGGGATTTTGGTCATTTTTATCAAAATTTGTCTCTCTTCCAAAATACATTCAACTGGTGATCTTAAGATCTATTTACTGATGATATTTCATTCCTCTCCTTCATATCATCGATGTAAGGTCTCAATTCGATCCGGACAGAAAAGTACTTATGGGGCCCTCACTGAGTCCATTTCCGTTCCTTACCGAACAGACCTTCATTTAAGATTATAAGATCACAAATTTCAAGAAAATTTTCGAGCCATTTTCCCCTCTTTAGCATCATAATTCATAAATTCTCACTCCCTTCAAAACATTTAACTCAATTTACAATCATTTATTTCCTTTATGTATTCAGACTACACAGTACTATAGGAGATGTTAACTTTTTCAACACGTTTCCCTTCCAAAAATATAAACAGACATCAGGCCAACCTTGCTCTGATACCATTAAATTGTAACAGTCCAACAACACAGTAATACACATTTTTATACAATTTTGACGGTTGGGCTGTTTGCGATACTTTACTTTCCTTTTACATATAAACAATTTCATATGAAATTATAATATCATTTACATCCCCTATCTTAATTCACAAGAAAGTAGTACTGTAGATAAGTCTAAATACAGAAAATAAATGATCATACCTTATATTTCAATCGAGCTGTCACATTTTCCTCTAAATGCGTAGCCCAAAATCCTCAGATGTCAGATCTCACAGTCCTCGAAAATCTGAAATGTAAAAATTGGGGAGTGAGCAAATTACGGCTCAGTAAAGAAGTTATATGCAACTCTTGATATTCAGCTATCTATATGCCGAAAACTTTTTCATTTTTCCTAAAAGTATACTAGGCTCATATGTAAGAAGGATACTACAGTCGGCTAGGGATCCGGATGGAGTAAGGTAGGTATTTTGAAATACTTGTCTTGTCCCGGAACCTATAAGCAACTGTAAAGAGTAAAAATTTCGTTTGGAATTTACAAATCCTTTCCCTTCCGTTTCATCTCGTTTCCATTTAATGCTTTTATGTATTTAAAGCATTTAAATAAATTAACTAATATTTATCTATTCCTTTAGAAAAATATTAGTTTAAACCATCATCATTTTCATTTAAATTCCTTTTACCTTTTACTATACGATTCATAATTAGTACAGTACTTTAAATAGCAAAATAAGCTATTTAATCATTTTCTTATAACATATATATCGTTTAAATCTAATATTCAATTAAAATGTAAAATAAGAATATTAGATTTAAAATCTCCTCCTTCCTTTTTTAAAAACATATTACATATTCATCTCACACATAGTCAAATATTCAATTTAAAATCATAACAAGAATATTAGACTTATAAACTTTTCTTCCCCTTTTAAACAACTCACATGTTTATGTTTCATGTCTTTCAAAAATCATCATATAGTACCGTATTCAGCTTGGTACTATATACTGTGTAAAAATATGTGTATTACTATGTTATTGGACTATTACATTCTAGCACTTGTCACATTTGCGTACTTTGTCAACAGCATCGTGTTTCAATGTTGGCCAATAAAACCCAGCTCGAAGTATTTTTACGACTAGTGCTCGAGCTCCTAAATGTTCTTTACATATTTCCTCATGCACTTCGACCAGTGTATATCCAGTATGTTCTGGTCCCAAGCATTTTAACAAGGGCAGGGTACACCTACACTTATATAGCTTCCTATTTATCACCGTGAATCTAACACTTTGTAGTTTTAACCTCCGAGCTTCTTCTCTATCATTGGGAAGCTTTCCCTCTAGAATGTAATTCCTAATTAGGCTCCTCCAATCATCCCCAATCTTGACATCACAGATCTCCTTGTCTATGGCGCTTGGCTCGGTCAATGTGAGAACCAATTATTTTGTACTGTATATGTATAAATATTTATTTATTAATTTAATTTTGGTATTTTTGTAAATTTCAAGTAAATAGTGACGTGAGCCCCACTTGAATTTTGTGCCTAAATGTGTATATGACTAAAGAGACAGTGTACAGAAGGTGTAATAATTACATCCTGGAAATTTTGAGACCTAAAATACTTTATTTTTATTATCTTGAGAAGTGTGACAAACAAATTGGAAAATGACGGTTACATCCCGAAGGTATTTTCGTAAATTGTGCCCAAACTAAAATGAATTGGGATGAAGTAAAAATATCATGATATTCTACATGAAAAGGAGTATAAGATAGTGTCAATAGATTTATCGAATCGATGGTAAAATCAGAAAATTTCACTGGCGGTCTGTTAGGGGTAATTTCGTAATTTCTCATTATCGGTGTACTGCGCGTCAACAAAATCACTTTTAATCATCAAAATACATCGAATAAGATTTTTTGGTGATAAAGTCCAACATTTTGGAGTGCAATTGCATAGTTATTACGATTACAAAAGCTTAAGGGCAAAATTGTTCGAAAATCTCATAACCAAAGGCATTTTCATAATTTTGCCCTTCTCTAGAATTTTCTATATAATTTACCCAATGTCAACCAGACACTATTCATTGTTTTCCTCCCCTCACCCTACGCCACCATGGAAATAAAATAAGAGAAAGAAAAGAAAAATTGATATAAGTCACAAACTAGCCATTATTTCACAAAAACCTCTTCTACAAACTTCTTCCTCTCTTCAAGATCTACCTACCCATACCCATAGCTTATTGAATAAGTGAGAAAATAAGGAGAAAAAAGAGCTTAAAGTTTCAGTCAAGGTAAGATTCTCTTCATCCATGGTGTTTCATTTAATCTCAATGGTGTAGGAAGATTCATTCAAGCATTCTAATCATGTTTCTAGCATTAGTTTCAAATAAATCTTGCAAAATAAAATTATGCCATTAAAGGGGGTTTAGGCCAAGGTTGGTAGCTAATGGATTCATAGTGTTTCATACATGAAATGGATGCCAAATTGATGATTGAGCATGGTAGAATAAGAATATGGAATTCGATTGTTGAAAAACAATAAGATGTGCATAATGGTAAATTCGGTCAACATAAGGGACCCATGTTCATGGCTGCATTTGAGGGTTTTGAGGTGCCATTAAACTATAGAAATTACAAGGAGTTTACCATTGCGATCGGATTTAAAATCCAACTTAAAATGAAGAAGTTGTGTTTTAGTACCGGTACAAAATATAATACATAAATATTTGCAGTGTGCAGCCCATGAGCATTGGATTACAAGTGGTGAAATCGAGAAAATCGAATAAGTCAAACAGGTAAGGGATGTGTGTGTAGACTGTAGGGATATTTCGAATGCATGGATTTGATGCAATTATTTTTATGAGAATATTTGGAAATGAATTGCCATTGAACACTGTGAAAATTGAGGCTTTTGACTGGGTATTATAATGTATGGAAAGTGCAGGGAGGCTACGATATTCACAGCCGTTATGCTACTGAAATTTCCTAGAAAATTTTCTAAAAATGTCATTAAAATATTTTATTTCATTATTGATTGGTTTCCTAGCCTTGGAAATGGGATATTTAATATTTCTCATAAACCATGAATATAGCGAAAAATATTATTTAAATATTCATGTTATCGAATTTAATGAAAGTGAGACTATTGAAAATTTCTCCTAAATGTTTTACAGTGTAAAAAGTGGTTTATAAAGGGAAATGTTGAGAAGTGAATATTTTATAAATTATTTTCAGTAAATATTCACTACATGATAAATAAAACCTTTATGGATTGACTGATGATTTTACTTACTTTATTGATTTCCATAAAGGTGATACGATTGTATGAATATTGTTTTGAGACTTATAGGCCACGTATCATGTTGATATGTGATATGTAAAGCTGTTGATACTGATCCTATCTTCAACGTCCCAGTTGACACCTAATCAGTGTACGACTAAAGACAATTATAGATTATGGCCATAAATCTCATGAGATGATTATTATACCCTACGGGGGTTGTAGCATGATATATCTTGGGTGATACCTTAGTCTCCACCATTTATTGTGATATTAAAATGTTTTAAATGAATGGTGATATTAAATGATAAGTGATTATCCATATGTTTTCAATGAAATGGATGATGATTTCTAAACGGTTTACTATACTAAAACTAAGTACGATACTATTTACGAAATTTTTAGTGATATATGTGAAATGTGTTCAAATGGAAATTATGATTTATTAATCTAATAATTTTTTGTGATTTAATATGAATATTAGATTATTTGATTTAAATGCTTTAATTTATAAAAGTATTGATTTGAAATTTATTATGAAATGTTATGGAAAAGTGTTTTATTTCAATAATCAATACTTACTCTCTATAGTCGCTTTTAGGTTTCGAAACAAGACAGATATTTCAAAATACCTTCCTTACTCCATCCGAATCCCTAACCGACTATAGTATCCTTCCTTTACGGCCCCTAGTGCACCTATAGGAAAATAAATGATTTTATTGCATATAGATTTCGTGATATCAAGTTCTGCATACAACTCCTTTACTGAGCTGTGATTTGCTCACTCTTTTATTTTTTAACAATTCAAAGATAATTTTAATTTGTTAATTGGTATATCAATTCATGGATTAGTTGCACTTTGGTTATTCCGAGGCAAGTTATAGTGGATCCTGGAGGTACTGTGTTTACATTGTATGTTCAGACAATACTACTTGTTGTAAATTTTAATCTCAGGGGATGTAAATTGATTTACACAGTTGTAAATATTAAATATTTATGTGAATAAACATTTTGTAAAGTGGTTTAATGTTTTAAGTGAACAGTGTTAAAGGCATCATAAACAGCCCAACCAATTACTGTATAAGTGTGATATGAGATAAATGTGATAATTACCGTATATAACAGACTGTGACGGTCAAGCACTCTACCTTCACTACTCCACCTTTTGCTTCTCTAGAAGAAGCTAATTTAGAGAGGGTGTCTGCATGGTTGTTCTCATATCGATTAATCTGAGTTAGCTGAAAATTCTTGAACAACTGTGCCAGCAATTGAACCTTCTGTAAGTAAGGCACTAAAGTAGGCTCCTGTGCCTCATATTCACCAAGAAACTGATTTACCACTAATTGGGAGTCACTGTGGGCCATCAAGTTGCTGACTTGGAGCCTTTCGGCTAATTTCATTCCGGCTATCAAAGCTTCATACTCTGCTATATTGTTCAAACTCGAAAAATCAAAGCGTAGGGAGTACTCATAGGTTTCACCCTCGAGGGAAACTAGAACAATACCTGCTCCACTGCCATCCACGTTGCAAGCTCCATCCACAAACAATTTCCACCAAGCCACCTCTGACCCTTCCTAAGCTTCTTGACCAGTGCATTTAACGATAAAATCTGCTAAGGCCTGCCCTTTTATTGCTTGGCGAGGCTGGAAGTGTATGTCATATTCGTTAAGCTCGATTGCCCATTTGGTTAAGCGCCCCGAGTGTTCTGGCTTTTGCAGTATCTATCTTAGAAGGTGATTAGTCAAAACATTTATTGAGTGTGCTTGAAAGTATGAGTGTAGCTTGCGAGTTGCCATTACCAATGATAGGGCTACCTTTTCAACTTGCAGGTATCTCGTTTCTGCATCCAACATAACCTTGCTTACATAGTAGATTGGGTAGTCCTTATCCCTATCTTTCTTCAACAGGACCACACTAACCGCCTTTTCACCTACTCCCAAGTACATGAAGAGTTTATCTCCCTTCTAAGGTCTTGACAACAGTGGTAACCCCTTCAAATACTCCTTCAATTTATCAAACGCAACTTGGCATTCCTCAGTCCATTCAAAGTCTTTGCCTCCTTTAATTACTTTAAAGAATGGTAGGCTCTATTATGCTAATTTAGACAAAAAACGGTTCAGAGCCGTTATCCTCCCGATTAGCCTTTGTACTTCTCTCATTGTGGTTGGTGGCTTCATATCCAAGATAGCTTGAATCTTTTTGGGGTTAGCCTCGATTCCTCGATTAGTGATCATGAAACCCAAAAACTTTCCTGATCTAACTCCGAATGAGCATTTGTTGGGATTTAGCTTCATGTCATATTACCGTAACACCTTAAACACCTTTGACATTTTTTCTGCGTGTGATTCCCCCTTACGGCTTTTTATGATCATGTCATCCACATAGGCCTCTATAGTGTTACCCAACAAGTCCTTAAACACTTTATTCACCATCTGTTGATACGTGGCACTCGAATTTTTCAAGCCAAAGGGTATTACTTGATAGCAATATGTTCCACTATCAATAATTAATGACGTTTTCTCTTTATTGTTAGGGTGCATCATGATTTGGTGTATCTTGAAAAAGCGTCCAAAAAGCTCAAGAGTTCATACCCTGAAGTTTCATCCACTAACTTATCAATGCGCAGCAGTGGGTAGGAGTCTTTGGGGCAAGCTTTGTTCAGATTTGTGAAGTCTACACACATCCTCCATTTTCCATTAGCTTTTTTCACTATCACCATGTTCGCTAACCATTCAGGATAATTAACTTCTCTTATGAACCATGCATATAGCAATTTCGAAATTTCTTCATTTATAACTTGCTGTCTTTCTAGGGCAAAGTTCCTTTTCTTTTGCTTGACCAGCTTGGCTCCTGGAACAACATTCAGTCGGTGACAAGCAACTTCAGAGTCAATTCAAGGCATATCGGCAGGTGTCTGTAAAGACATCCGAATTTTCCTTCAAACATTGAATTATCTCCTTTTTATTTTCACCAGGCAATTAGCTTCCCACATAAATCACCTTTTCTTCATCGTCTTCAACTAATCGAACTACCTCTATTTCTTTATTGGGCTTTGGTTTGGGTGGTTCTTCAATTGTGAGGGTTTCTTTTCTTTGAATCCCCTTACATGTAGTAGACATGATATAACACGTCCTTGCCCTCTTTTGATCTCCTCTTACTTGACCTACACCATAAGGTGTTGAAAACTTCATCAACAAGTAACAAGGGAGACAATTACTATCGTGTCATTTAATAACGGTCGCCTGAAAATCATGTCTTATGCTATTGAAGTTTATTTCACCACCATGAATAACACCTGATGAGCAACACTCTTCGAACTTTCCCCTAAGGTGACGGGTAACTGAATGGCTCCTGCTACTCTCGCTTTTTCACTAGAAAACCCACATTTGGCTAATCGGTGTTTTGCTACAACTGCCAAAATCACCATTGGATCAACATGGGGAATCACCACATCTCCTCTATCAGCTGGCGTGAAGGTGATGGGTTTTTCATTCTTGCTTTCCTCCATCATCGAGTTGACCTGATAGGCTTGTCGAGCATAAGGCTTTCTGGATGAGGAAGAGCTACCAACCATCGACTCTCCTCATGATATAACATTAATCGCCGACCTGTAGGCTCATTGTTTTCCTCTTGATTTCTCCTATCTATTCTCCTGTTCTCATTTTTTTTGACATTTTCATTTCTCTCTCCATTTCTCCTATTTCCAACTCTCCTATCCCTGGGATTATTACCCCTATTTCATGTGGGATAGTTAGCTCTTTAACTTCTCCACACAAATCTATCTATCTTTCTTTCACAAGCCAATTTTTCTAGCTGATTCATTAATTCCTTGCACTTTTCTATAGAGTGCCCATGTGCAGCATGGAAATTACAATATGAGTCAAGGTTTCGGCCCAAGCTTCCTATTGTCGTCTTCAGGAATTGTATAAGGCCCAATCCTTCAATGGCCACTAGCACCGACTCTCAAGATTCGATGAGCGAGGTATAATTGGTATATCTCAATCTGGGAGCCTTTTTAGGTTTACTCGACTGACTAGTAGACCCACCAGAGGATTCTCTCCCATGCTTCTTCCTTTCTTTTTGCTCCTCGTCGATACCATCTTCATTACCTCCTCTTAAGTAATGTACTTATTTGCTGTGGAGAATAAGTTTGAAATTGTAGTAGGTTGATCTAATGACAGGGACTCTTGCAACTTTTCAGACTTAGTTCCCTACAACCTCACTACTACTGCAACCCCCACTTGCAAGTTTTAGACTTCTAACGTGGCATCTCGTAATCGATCTACATAACTTTTTAGCAATTCCTTACTTCCCTGTTTAAGTGTGAGCAAATAAGTTAGCTCCTTTTTCCTTTGGCTATTAACCACAAATGCCTTCAAAAATTCACTTCATAACTGATCAAAAGAAGCGATGGACCCCTCAAGCAAATTGTTGAACCACTTTATCGCGTGTCCTGTCAAGGTAAGCGAGAAAGCTCTACACATTATTTCATCCTCCCATCCATAAAGCAACATCAATGCTTCATAATTCTACATATGATTGTATGGGTCTGTCTTTCCCGCATACGCAGCCATTTGTGGCATTTTGAACTTTGGGGGCAAGGGTTTATTCATGATGGCTGCACTTAATGGTACCTTTCTCCTTTGGCTTTCTTCCATAGACACAAGCTTCTTCTCCTCTAACACTTGCTCTATTATCTTTTTCATATCAACTGCCATAGTTAGTTGATTTCCTCCCTTTTCTACGTGAGATAAGTTGGGTTGATCATCAACGACCACTCCCTTCCCCTTGCCTTGTGAGGCTTCACCCTGCACCATTCGTGTATTCCAAGTGGGATCAACTTCCGACCAAGTCCACCAAGCACTTTCTCCACCATGAGTGGAATGTGTTTGTCCCAATCCAGTCTTTCCAGCACCACCTACACCTTGTATATGTTCGGGTTCATTTTGCTGACCAATAAGATTTGACAGACTCCGATGTAACACAAAGGTCCCTGTCGCAGCAAACGCACGCTGCCACCTTTGAGACTCTGCTGCAGGGTGAAATCCTCTCGTAGCATGTGCATCTTGTCTCCGTAGTGACCTTGGGGCAGAAAGCACACTCTGTCTCTGCGGCGAGCCTGCCACAGCCTGCACATTCTGGAACCCTGCCGTGGCCTGCTCCTCCTGTAGCCGTGTCGTAGCATTCACCTCCTGTCACCATGCCGCAGCATGCATCTCCTATCACCCTGCGGCAACTTGCAACTCCTTGCCTAGCGGTGGCCCTGCCGCAACATGTACATCCTGTCCCACGATGCCTTACGGCAGCCTCCCCCAACTCATCTCTCCCTCGAGATTCTGTACAGCTTCTGGTATGCTTAGTTAAGGGAGGATTCCTTTGAACAGATCTACCATAGCTCGCAAAGCATGTGTCGTCTCCTCACTTTGCTTTTTCAGAGCTTCAAATTCAGCCAAAGGCACAGTCACCCTAGCCTCTTCCCTGTCATCTTGAGTTCTTCGATGAGGCTGCTACTCAGGAGAACTCACAGAATTCTCATCACTACCATCTCTAACAATTATTGATCTTGTTCTCACCATCTTCGAAACAACTGGCTTTTATATCGATTTCCCACAGACAGCGCCAATTGTTGTTGCACAAAACAACAATAATGTATGCTTACGTAAGTCGCTTGTTTCTTCTCCACACGTGGCACTGAAAGCTCTGCAAAAAAGCGAAGTTAGAGAGACGTAGGGGTGATTCCTTGCGTAAGCACTCCGATGCTTAAGTCAGCTAAGGAATTCTTCAGAGTCTTAGTTAACGAAAAAATAGCAATTATAAAATAAAATAATACTTGTGACCCATTTATAGTGAAACAAATTACCTCTACTACTGTAGTAATTACCGGATGACAATTTCATTTTTTTTGAGCGCCTGTGGAGTTTGTTCCCTACATGTAACAAAAACTCTTTCATGTCTTTTGACCATCACCGAGGGAGAATATCTCTCGCGAGACGAGAGGCCATGTCAGAGTCGTGGGAGGCTGCCTCGTGCTAAGAGGGAGGCTATCTCCCGCAAGGCGGGAAGCCATCTCCTACGGTGTAGGAGGCTATCTCTCGCTATAAACGCTACGTGGCCCAATGACATTGAGCCATGTGGCGCAACGTTGATGCCTCCCTTGGGCTTGATGGGCCTGACTTTAGATTGGACTTTACCATATTAACAATAAAGCTTGGATGAGGTTCAATTCTAAGAGCTGAAGTCTTTGCCATTTATGGAGGTTTAAAGCTAGCTTGGGAGTTGGGCTATAGGAATGTGATTATGGAGTCAGTTTCATGCCTTGTTATTCAGAATCTTTCCAGTCCAATTAATCATACTGATCCATTATTTTCAGTGTTTAAAGATTACTAGATCCTTCTATAAAGCATATGTACAAGGAAACAAATGGATGTGCTCGTTTTTTGCCAATATGGGTCATATTAGTTTCTGTGAGCTCTCGTTCTTTAAGGTTCCTCCTGCTGCTATAGAAGTTTATTGCGATTTGATGCAAAGGGTGTAGGCTTACCCAAACTTTGTGTAACTTAAGCAAATTTCTCTGCTCCGCTGCACCAAAAAAATCAAGTAAATAATAATAATATTTAAGCAATTCTAATTTATCTCTAGAGAATACTCCAACAAAAAAGAAGAGTCATAAAAATTACTTATCCATAGTAAAAGTCTTAACTGTCAATATCATAAAATTTTAATCCATAACTAGTATATATAAAAATGTAAACTAAATTACCAGGATATAAAAATTTAATAGAATATAAAATATAACAAATTTCACCTACTTAAACTAGACAATTCTTTCCAAATCATTTTACAAGTGAATCCAAAAATATTTTCCAACTTATCTTTCGAATTACATTGAACAAGAACCAAGAATGGATATATTTATATTAGTAAACAATTGTTAAGAGAGGTGTGGGGATAGTTGTGTGAGCAATTAACGAATGATGTTAATATTCATCGAGTCATTCGCAACTGCTAAAAGAGGCCAAGAGTGAGAAGATGTCAACAGCATAAAGGTAAGAAAAAAGTTGGGAAGATGTAACCTAAGTAAGGGATAATGTAAAAGATTATATTGTATTTTATATTAAAATCAACAAAGCAAGGACATTGCTTTTGGGTTTTTGGCTTATCTCTTTGCTATTTGTCTTCTTCTTCTTTGAATATATGTATATATTGGTTATGCTTAAAATGTGGGCTTTGTCCGGTGTGAATGAATATGAACATGAATGGATGAGTCTCTTGTTCAAAGTCCAAAATCTTTTGTTTTTCTCTCGTAAAAACTACCAAAAGCAGGCTCAAAGGATTCCCTATCCCCCCACCTGAGCCCCACCTTTCTTCACACCTCCCAGCCCCGCACGCACGCATTACTATTACAAAGAATATCTCTTATACATGTTTTCACCATCAGCATTAAAAATCTATATAATAACAAGATTTGCATTTATTATTATTATTGGTTAAAAAAATATTAAATAATTGGACATAAAAACATTTAAATTCAAACTCAAAATTTACAAAATGTTACAATTCACCGTTAATCATTTATGTGTGGGTTTGGATGGTCGATTGGCTCCGGTGTGACGGATCAATTGGCCACTAAAAGATAAAAATATAAGAAGATAAAATTCTTATCCCTATTTTTATTATTTTTAATTACTTTATTAAAAAAGATTATTTTTAAGTGTTTTTTAATTATTTTAATCTCATCAAAATTTATTTAATCGTCCATTCAAATTACTTTAAATTTCATGAAAGTTAAATATGAACTATAAAACCAATTAACTATTGATACTAGTAATCATGAATTCTCATGATAAAAAACATTTTAATAATTAGATAGGTCACTAAAGTGATTTAAAATTTCATTTTCAATCCAATCAATTTAATTTGATCGGTTCAATCGTCATCTCAATTTATTAAGATAATTACACTTTAAACTTTTAATTTAACGCTAAATACGTGATAAATGCAGGATGAAAAATGACATTCTAATTGAACGGTAAAGGTTTTTTTTTTTAAAAAAATGAATTCTGATTGGGTGCTTTTCTCTTCTCATTTCATCATGTGGACCAATGATATTCGGTTCAATCCATCCAATCAACCGATCCAGATTGTTGCGGTTTTGACAACACATTCTATGTTACTGTTTATAGCCGCAGCAAAACCCAACAACTTTAGAAAGAAACCCTACAAAACCTAATAACATAAAAATAAATAAAAAGTGAGAGGCAAATGATGAATAGCGTGTAAGAAAAAAATATTGACTTCTGTTAAAGGCTTGAACTATTTATTTATTTATACGATTTCCATAAGCTTTTTTATTTAAAAACTGGCACTGTTATTAACATTTTTTTAATTTAAACTATATCAAATTAAGCATTTTAATTGATTAAATCTTATAAACAAAATGCAATAAGTGGGTGAAGTCTTAAAAAAAAAAAGACAATTATCCAATAAATCGTCATTGAAATTTTTTTATTCTACAAATAAAATTAAAATAATATACATATTTTCTAAAAATATTTTTAAAAAATAAAAAATAAAATAAAATAAAATATGTATCATCTTCTCAATCTTGTTAGTACAGTAAAAAACTCCACTAACGATATATTGGATATTGAATATGTATTCATTAATAATAATAAAAGGATAATAAAGGAAAAGTAAAGAGTAAATTGCACCCATGGTCCCCATAGTTTAGGCCTAATAACAAATTGGTCCCTATAATTTAAAACATAATGATTTGGTCCCTAAAGTTTAAAAATCGTAACAAATATGCCCTTCGGTCATTCAAGCCGTTAAATCAGCAATTAAATACCAGCTGGGCCACAAGTAGTGTACACGTGTGCCCAATCATCAAGGCCATTTTGCTGACATGGAAAAATTTAAGCAAAACAAAAAATTTATTCTGATTTAAAATTTTTAAAAACATTGCTTTTTTTGAAAAATTTGAGAAAAAAAGAAAAATTTTGAAAAAAAAAACTTTTGAACTATTCGATTCCTTCGACGACAATCTCAGAATCAATCGTCTACGATGTGAGTTTTCAGTTGCTTCGATATTCCTGGAATCCATTCCTTTCCTATAACCCAAAATACAGTTCAACTCACCATTTGCTTAGTGTATCTGTTATGGTTAACCGAAAAGCAAAAAAGGAAGTTTCCGAGAATTTTTAAATTCTCAGAAAGAAATCAAAACAATGAGTTGGAGTTTAAGAGGGCATGATGAAGGCCTTGTAATATATGGGAAGTATTGATGTAAATTTTCTTGTCTAATTGAAATGTTGTGTTTGTTTTAAATGTTAAACTCTGTTTGATTGATTTTGGTGTTTCGGTTCGAACTTGTGGGTGTGATTTCAAATGTAGGGTCTTTCAAATGTATTAAGTGGTTTTAGGTAAATAAGTTTGTTAGGTTCGAACTTTCAATTGTTGGGTGACATGTGAGTTGGGTTTTTTTAATTAATTTCACATTGTTGGTGCTGTACATTGCAGTGTTATTTTATTTGAATTAAACATGTAGGGTGGTAAACATGCATGTGGTTATAGTTTTCTGTTTATTATTCACCATATTCAACTTGTTCCAAATGTGCTGAATTGTTGCTTACTTTACATACCAACAGATGATGCCTTTAAGTACTTCACAATTGCATTACACCATGGTGGATACTTTGCAAGCAACTCTTATATGGAAGGTGAGATTGATTTTTTTGACTTATGTGAGGCTGATAGAATGTCTATGATAGAACTTTATAGTATGGCATCATTGGTAGGACATCTTATACCTTTACAATTTTATTGGAAAGTAGCTAATTCAGAAATAACATATGGTTTTATTTTAATGAAAAATGACAATGATGTTCTCAAGATGTGTAGGAATATGCCTTAATGTCACGTCTCGTAGTATACAGTAAATATCATATTTTACACACACAACAGTAATTGATTGGGCTGTCTATGATGTTTTAATCACTATTCACTTTCACTTGTAACAGTAAACATATTAGTAAATAGAATTTATATTTATCTATTATCAATATTTACATAACTATATCATTATTTTACATCCCCTGTACATGAAATACAAACATGTAGTATTGTACATATGATGTCTGAACATATAAAAGAAAATAAATATACCTCTAAAACCTGATCGAAGCTGCCTCGGGGAACGATAGCGCAGCCAAAATCAGCGGAACGATATATAGATGATCACTGCAAGTAATCTGTAGAGTGAAAAAATAAGAGCTGAGCTAACATGCTCAGTAAGAGAATCGTATGTAAAGACTGAGACTAGGAAATCTATATGCTAAAATTATTTAATCTCTATTAGTGCACTAAGGTATAAATTGGGAAGGACACTATAGTCGGCTAAGAAACTGAATGGAATATGGGAGGTATTTTAGAATACCTGTCATATCCCGACTACTAGAAGCAATTATAGGGAGTAATAAGTTGAATTTAATATTAAAACAATATAAAATGCTATTGAAATCACATAGCAAAATAATTTAATAAATAAATATTTCTTTTCAATAATAAAATTTAGTTCATTATCAATAAACACCATACAATAAACAGTTCAATAAATAGCATGTAAAAACTCAATATCAGTAAACAATTTAGTACCAACCAACAGTTCAGTAAAACAGTACAATAAACAGTAACAATATAGTGGAGACTAGACAACACCTGAGGTATATCATGCTATAATAATATCCCGAAAAGGGAGAAATAATAACAAGTGAGACATATAGCCATAGTTTATGGGGTCCCCAGTGTGCACTGATCAGGTGACAACTAGGTTGCTGATAATAGGATCAGTATCTATCAGCAACAGAACAATAACAGTAACACGTGACACGTGAGCATGATATGAGGCCTAACAGTCTCAAAACAGTGTATATTCAGTAGAAATACCATTTATGAAATCAATTTCGCTGATAATATCTTCAATCAGTCCATAAATAAATATACTATAAATATATTCAGTTTATGAATAAAAATTCATAAAATATTCACACTTCAATATTCTTTTCTGAAAATGTTCTATTTATTTGTAGAACATTTATAAGCATGTGCTGGTACCTTTACGTAATTAAAATTCATTAACATGAATATTCAAATATCGTTTTTCAGTAAATAATAAACTAATACAATTAAATTTAAATCACATAGAATTCATTTGGAAATTCATTTAATTTTATTTTTGAAAAATATTAGAATTAATTTCTTAGAATTTTTATAAATTTGGGCAGAATAACTACTATTTCTAACTAGAGGTGGCAAAAATTGGCCCGAGCCTGAAAACCCACTCGAATTCGCCCGAGACCGAACCGGGACCAACCCGAATTGACCAAAAAAGTCAAAGGCCCATAACCGAAAAAGCTCGAAACCGAAAAAACTTGAAACCGAAAAAACTCGAACCCGACACAACTCGAACCCGACATAACCCGAGCTCGATACGATCCGAAATCGAGACCGACCCGAACCGAAAACCAAAAAAAATCGAATTTATAACCCGAGAAAACCCGAATTATAATTATATAATTATTTTTTAAAAATAAATAAATAATTGATACACTTTTTTTAATTAAAAAGTTTAAAATTTTGAAACAATTATTATTTATTATACAATTTTATCAATTATATATTACCAGCATAATAAATATTGAATCTTTTTAATTAAATTAAATTAATTTAAAACACTATAATATATGATATAATATATGATATCAAATAATCTTTAATATTATCCTTATTGCATTTATAATAATAAATATATTATTAATTTGACATTTGATTTTATTATAAAATCATTTTAACATTTTATTATTTTTATTTATAATAAAATTTTAATTTTAATACAATAATAAATCAAATATATAAAAATTATATAATTTCAATATTTGTTTGAAACTTTGAATTTGATATTTTGTGCAACACATTTAAATTAAACAATACAAGTACAATTTTTTTATACTTGGGTATCATTAAAAGAGAAAATTATAGTGGTAATTTTATTTTTAGCCTTAAAACAAAAGACATTAAAAAATCAAGCTAGTGATAATTAATTATTTATTATATTATAATAATCTTATACATGAATAAACTAATTTGGTATCTTATAATAATGATTTGTATATTATATTATAATAATCTTTTAAGAATAAATTATGTAATCTCTTAGTGTGTAAGTATTATTTTGATAGAATTAAGTATTTATTAAAAATAATTTATTTTTTATCTATATGTTAGCTTTAAATTGCAATATATATTTTGAAATGACAAAAACTTAAGTAAGCTTTAATGTTTTAATTCATATTGTAAATTTGCCTTATCACACATGATTTTCTCAATACATTTCAAGTGTTCATATCAAACATTAAGACCATGATTTAATGATGCATATTCTTATTGGTCTTAATTCTTTATAAATGTTTTGAATATTTTAGAAAATCACTTGATGATTTCTTGGACAATATTTTCATTTGAGAAAGTCAAGAAAAACTCCCTTAAAGCTTATAAACATTTTGGGTTAAATTAGGATCAAAGGTCATATCATTTCTAACCCAAAAGTGCAGGAAAAATGCCTTCTGGAAGAAAAGGATCGATCCCCACTGTAGCAGGATCGATCCCTTTTTGGCAGAATGTCTTCCCAAGGTCCCTGAAGCCCAGAATCAAGATTCTGGACAAAAGGGATCGATCCCCTATGGAAAGGGATCGATCCCTTTGCCCGAAAATAGCCTATAACGGCTAGTTTTTGTAAGACAACGGTAATATTCGAGATTTGGCTCCACCCAACGGCTAGAATACATCCAATGGACTATAAATAGAGGCTTAGAAGCTAAAGAAAGCAAGAGGATCCACTCAGCAACTCAAAATCTCATATTCGTCAAATCTACAAGCCTCAAACAACAAATCAAGAGCTACAAAGTTTCCATCATCTATCATTCTCTTATTCCTTGTAATGCTTAGCACAAATCTTGTATAGGCTTTTATTTGTGCTTAATCTTTGTAATCACTTGCCTATCTAGAGGCCTTCTTTGATTACTTCTCTTGTAAACACATTCAATCCTTGTAAAAGGGGAGGTTACTCTTTAGCCTAAGAAAAGAGGGAGGTTTCTCTTGAGCCTAGAAAAAGAGGGAGGTTTCTCTTGAGCCTAGAAAAAGAGAGAGGTTTCTCTTGAGCCTTGAAAAGAGGGAGTGTAACAAATTCAAGGATAGTGAATTTGGGGAAAATCCTTGGGAGCGTCTCAAGGTAGAGGACGTAGGCAAGGTTGTCGAACCTCTATAAATAACTTGTATACATTTCTCTTTCCCTACTCTCTTTAATTACTTGCAATTATATTTGTGCTTATTGTATTGAATTTGAATTGCATGCTTGCCTAGCTTAGAGAACTTAGAAAATATTCAAATAGGTTAGAGAATTTAGAGAAACCGAAAAACGAGCTTAAGGCTAGCGAAGAACCGATTCACCCCCCTCTCGGTATTGCCTATTAGAGCCAACACTATTAAATGTAAAATTAAAGTGTGGATAAAAATAATAATTCTAATAGTAAATTAAAGTGTAATTTAATAATATATTAGAGTTGTATTACTATGTAAGTGATAATTTTAATAAAATTTATTTTTTATACTTTGTTAATATTATTATTAATTATATTTAAATAACTAGCATTATATTAATTAATTTAGTAATATCTATTATTTAACATTTTAATTAGATATTCTATCAATTGGTGTATATCTAATATTATTGTGTTAATCTAATATTATTATGTTAATGTGAATATGAAAAAAAATTAGTACTCAATTTGGAATAGTTTTTTTGATAGCAAATAAAATACATAATATAGTTAATAAATAACGCCTTATCATAATGATTTGTATATTATTATAACTTTAAAAATAATATCTTATCATGTGATATATAATCAACTATACAAGCTCTTAATTATATAAAATAGATTATTAATATGTTTATCTTATCATAATGATTTGTATGTTACATTATAATAATCTCTTACCATGTAATATAGAATAAATTAAACAATCTCTCATAGCATATTATAGTTTTAATTTCAGACATTTTTCATTCCAATTTCTTATCATGCTTTTAGAATATACTCTTGTTTTTAATTTCAAACATTTAATCTCTTATGATGTATTCATGTAATTTAGTTTAACTTGATCAATTAATAATCATAATATTGGATGATTAAATAGATATTGACCTTCTCAACTAATTTTTTAGTCAAAAAAGTGTTTTTTTTAATTTATTATAATGAGTTACAAATAAAATAATAAACATAATATAATATAATATAATATATATATATATATATTAAGATTTACATTATAATAAAGTGTCATATATGTTAAATTATCAATATCTTAAGAATTGTATCTTAACATATTATGAAATTTCTATTAATTTAATTTTATTACTTTATGTCTAAAATTTTAAAATCTTATTATCTTAAGAATAAATTATTATTATTATTATTATTATTATTATTATTATTATTATTATTATTATTATTATTATTATTATTATTATTATTATTATTATTCAGTAAACTATTTTTTTGGCCAACAATGTTTCATTAAATTTTAAATTGCAAGTTCTGTTAAAATAAAAATAAAATTTACAACAAATATAACAAATTCCCAATCTAGCTCATGTGGTTAAACATATAACAATAAATATAAGAGGCCATGGTTCAAATCTTTGTACAAGCATATAATTTTGATTACTTTCTTATAATTGATGAACAAGTTCAGGTACCAGATACTACTTGATCAAAAGTTAATCGGGTATAGCGTACCCTAAGGGTACTACCCGAATCCGATACGGGTAATAAGAACACTATCTGAACCCTATAATTATTCGATTATAGAGTCGGGTAGTGTCGGGTACCTGATTATATATTACCCATTTACATCATTATATCAAATGTTTTTTTGGTACATTATATCAAATGTTATTATTTATAATATAATGTCAATTGGTGTATATAACTTGTTTAATTTAACGTTCTAAATTTGTAATGAGATATTTGATTAATTAATGTGTTTGAGTATGATTATATTTAATAAAAATAATGTTATATTATGATTTATGTACAAACTAAAAACAAAATAAATATAAAATTGAGATAATTAATTAACCAATTATTCATAATATTAATTATTTTTTTAATGTATACTATAATTTTATTCAACATTATAACTGAAGAATTAGTTAACTAGTTATGCGATTAAATTTAATTTAATTACTAATTATGTTGGTATTTAAAAGACAAAATAAATGTAAAAAAGATTCTTAAAAATTTAAAATTTTATTAAAAATATAATATAATTATTAAAAAAGCTAATTAAACAAAGTAAAAAGAAAATTTATTGAACTAAGCGTATCTAAATTCCAGTGACCCAATATTGACCCAAAAAAAAAACACAATGACTCAATAAGTTATTGTTAAGAGTATAAAGCTATTTATATAAATGTTTAATTGTTTAATGTGATTTATTTATAATTTGTTAGTTATTTATTTGTATAGCTAATACTTTTGGATTTTCACTTTCTTTTAGTTTTACTATATATATTTGGCTCATTTAAAAAATAAATTTTTATATAATTATTAATATATAATTATATATTTTATAACAAATGTAAATATCACAGGAAATTAAAAAAATAAATAATAATTATCAAGTAATAAAAACATTAAAATCTAAAAATTTATATTTATATAAATTTAGTCAAAACAACAAAAGAAATTAAAAATAATGAATAATAATATTTGATTTATGAGAGTTTCATGTGAAAGGAGATCTATTTGATTTTCATTTTTCAATTCCCTCCAAACAAGCTTTTCCCACATTACCAAAAAATTTCAAATTCTTTGGGAATATGCCTTTTTCCTCCCTTGAGAATCACATGAAAAAACTTCAAAAGCAAACTTTGAAATATCTTTATCTCAATATACTGTCATGCAGTGTAAATATGATAATTAAAAAAAAATGAACGTGACATTGGATCAAATTTTGATAAAAATTAAAAAAAATTGTGTTTGGTATATCAATATAAATTTTAATACAATAATTTTTATATTTTATATGATACAAATATATTTGATGCAATACGAATACAAAATATATATATACAAATTATTAAGTCTAATATAATGTAATGTCTATTATAATAGTTTTAATTATAATCGAAATTCAAAGATGATTTTTTTTATTACAAGAGAAATATTAAATAACTGAGGATAGGGTGTTAGATTCAAACTCAAGACTTACAATATGCCACAACTTATCTTTAACCACTAGGCCAAGAGGTTGTTGACAATTCAAAGATGATTTTTAGTAGTTCGAGTTTGTGGACAAAAAAATTAATTAGTACAGAAATCTAGATGCTTCCAAGGTAGAAGTTTACAATAGCAGAAGTGCTTTCATTTCTTGCAAATACAATGCAAGATTTAAAACTTTTTCAATGTCTTTTACGTCTTCGAGTATTTTACTTGTAATTCTTTTTACGATAATTAATCAATTATAATTAAAAATTATGTATTGGTCCATCATTTACAAGTGCGAACTTTATGTATTATTTTGATAGATCTCACGTGACTTTAAATTTTGATTAATTAATTATAATGTAATAATTATAAATGATATGTTCTCTTTTATTATTGTAGATAACTATATTCTTCATTGGTCCACTCCCAATGTTTTCAAAATCATCCCAACCAAATATCTATATATATATATATATATATTATACAATTCCCATTTATTAAATTTTAACTTTAATTTAGCATTTCTATTATATTTTTATTTAACTATATAAAATTAAATTAATTATTACATTCAAAATTATAAAATATTTATAATTTATAAAATTTTAAAATAATTTGACTAAGCTTGCTAAGCCTGCTCGATTAAAACCGGATCGAACCCGAAACTGGACCGAAACCGAGAAAACCCGCAATCAAAAAAACCCGAGACCAAGAAAATTCGAGACCGAAAAAACCCGTAACCGAGAAAATCCGAGACCGAAAAAACCTGCAACCGAGAAAGCCCGCAACCGAAAAAACCCGTAACTGAAAAAACCCAGACCGAAACCCGCCCGAACCCGCTCGTTTGCCACCTCTATTTCTAACCTAGCCCTCTTGCACTAAAAAAACAGTTTATAAATCGGCCAGTATCCACAATTTCACCAATTCCAAGGCAATAAATTTCCAAATCACTTCATAAATTTTATTTGAGATAATCATGCATTCACAGTATCCCTACAGCTCACACACTCATCCCTTACCTGTCTGATTCAATCGATACAATGATAGCACCACTTGACAATTATAACTCCAATATTAATTCAACTCACTTTAATTTATATACTATTTTTTTTCACTAAATGCAGACACATTGCCTTCAGAAAATATTATGTCAGTCTAAATTACACTAGTGCTAAAGCATAACTTCATCAATTTAAGTTTGATTTTAATTCCAATTGTACCGGTAGACTCCTCACAATTTTTACAGTATTATGGCACCTTAAACTCATCAAATGGAGCACAAAAACTCCCTCCCTTTAGCTTGGCCGAAAACCACCATGGAAGATTTCTTGCACTTTCTCAACAAACTAACACCTAAGTCATGCTTAGTCATGTTTATTCTCTCATTTAGCACCATTTTTAAGCATCAAACAACATGGTTTCATACACTTCCATTCATGGCTAAAACCCTAGGGTCCTTATCCAATGAGATTCAATCCAAACAAATGCTAAAATCATGCTTAGGAAGCTTAGATTAATCATTTTCTAACTTAAGAACTTAATGAGATCAAAAGCATGATTTTGTCTTACCTTGGCTGAATTCTTTGTGCTTCATTTCCTCTTGATTTTGTCACTTTTACAATGAGCTATAGGTATGGGTTTGTAGAGCTTGAAGAGAAAAACAAGTTTGTAGAAGGAATTTTAGTGAAATAAGGTGGTTTTGATGGAGTTTTGTAAGCTTTTCTTTCTTTTCTCTTATTTTGGCTATGGTTGGCATGAGAGAGAGGTTGAAGAAGGAGGAATAGTGGCTAGATGAAATGGGGAGTAAAATTGAAAAGCTTCTACATAGGGACAAAATGACCAAAATGCCCTTTGTAAAGAGATTTTAAGATAATTTTGCCCTTAAGCTTCCATAATTTTTCTAACTATGCAATTAAACTCCAAAAATTCATATTTCACCACTAAATATTATTATTGGACATATTTTAATGAATAAAAGTGGTTTCGTAGAGATTTGATTTACCGTAAAGGTGAAATTATGAAAATACCCGTATCGGGCCAATCACGTAAAATTCTAATTTAAGTACCGATTCGATCTATCTATTAACATAGCCTAGGACTTATTTTCATGTAGATTATCATTATTTAATAACTTGATCAAAAGTCAATTTAGTTTGGCCACAACTTACAAAAATGCCACTAGGCTATGTCCTTGATATCATTTTCTAAATTGTTGGCACGCTTCTCAAAAATAATCTAAATGAGGGATTTTGGGTTCGAAATTCTTACCATAGGCTTATTGGACTTTCCGTACATTGTCTGTCCAGTCTCATGTCCATCCGGGCACTGTAGAGTTATGGGGCCCACCACACTGTTACTTAGTTACCTGTAAAATACACAGGAATTGAACAGTAGTGAGTATCCCTACATATACAATGATACCAGAATACATGGCTCTCACACTCAAACTAGGTATATGTCTATTTACCTAACCTATAAAACAAATGTAGGGATTGAAGAAATTAGTGAAAATACAGTTGATGAGAATATAGGTGATGAGAATCAAAATACAACAAAAAGTTTGAACATTGTTTTGTTTAGTGAGAATAGTCATTATAGAAATGCAGATTTAGGGCAGGTGGAGGAAAAGGAGGCAGATTTAGGGCAAAGAGAGCTTAGGGAGGCAGAGTTGGGACAAGGAGATGTTAAGGAGGCAGAGTTGGGCCAAAGAGAGTATGAGGAGGTAGAGTTGGGGCAAAGACAATATGGAGAGATTGAAGTGGGGCAGAGAGTGTATGAAGAGACTAAGGTGGGGCAAGGAGAGTATAAGGAGGTAGATTTGGGGCCTAAACACTATGCAGAGACAAAGCATGGAGAGGTAGAGTTCGAGTATGAACACTATAAGGAGATAGAGCATGGAGAGGCAGAGTTGGGGCATGAACACTATAGGGGGATAGAGGTGGCACAGGGAGAATATAGGGAGGGAGACTGTGAGGATAATAGTGCTAATGATAGTGACTTTAGGGACAGTAAGTATGATGTGGATAATGATGATGATGATGATGAGATATTTTTTAACAATGTAGACCTTGATATTGAAATAGATGTAGTA
Source organism: Heritiera littoralis (assembly GCA_031772115.1). NCBI lineage: Eukaryota > Viridiplantae > Streptophyta > Magnoliopsida > Malvales > Malvaceae > Heritiera > Heritiera littoralis. The sequence continues at coordinate 2,405,373 of JAPDPK010000087.1, read as the reverse complement.
GGAGATAGATTTTGATATGGGTAGATCTTAAAGGAAAGGATTTATAAGTGATGCAATAGTAAAAGATACTGTAAGAGTTGATATAGGGGATGATGAGATAGAAGAAAGAGGAGTGAGTTTATCTGATGATGTATTCAGTGTTAGTGGTTCTAACAATGAGGATGTAGACAAGCAAGGAAAGAAATGGCTTGAATTTAATGTAGCTAGTGACATAGATGATCCTGTTTTTTCTGTTGATATGTTGTTTGTTGACAAAAAAGAATTAAAAGATGCTCTGAAGAATGTTAGCAATAAGGATAGGGTGAATATCATCATCATCATCATCATCATCATCAGAGCCTTTATCCCAATAGATTGGGGTAGGCTATATGAACCAATATCTAAAATCACGTTAGATCGTCCATATGTATTCTCTGCCTCTATAGATTCCTATTCAAGGCCATTTGCTCATCTAATTCTAAAACCTCCATGTCTTTCCAAACTACTTCCTTCCAAGTCTTTTTCGATCTTCCTCTAGTCTTAACCCTTCTCTCAACATCCATAGCCTCTATTCTCCTAACTGGAGCATCTACAGGTCTACGTCTTACATGTCCAAACCAACGTAAACGATTTTCACACATTTTGTCTTCGATAGGTACCACTCCAATCATCTTACGAATATCATCATTTCTCATTCTATCCTTTCTTGTATATCCACATATCCACCGTACCATTCTCATTTCTGTTACACTCATCTTTTGTGTATGTAGCCTCTTAGTCGCCCAACATTCACTACCATATAACAATATTGGTCTAACAACTGTCCTATAAAACTTGCCTTTCAACCATGTAGGAATTCCTTTATCGCACAACACACCTGTAGCACTTCTCCACTTACTCCATCCAGCCTGGATCTTATAGGTCACATCACCATCAATCTCTCCATCCATCTGTATTATTGATCCCAAGTATCGAAAATGATCCCGCTTAGGTATCGCCACCCCATCTAACTTCACTACATCATGCTCTTCCAGTCGGTTAGAACTGAATTTACACTCCATGTATTCAGTCTTCACTCTGCTTAGTTTAAATCCTTTTGATTCCAACGTTTGTCTCCATACTTCCAACTTTGTATTGATCTCCGCTCTAGTTTCCGCACATAGGACAATATCATCTGCAAACATCATACACCAGGGCACCTTATCCTGGATGGATTTTGTCAGTTCGTCCATAACTACCGCAAACAAGAATGGACTCAACGCTGACCCTTAGTGTAATCCCACCGTGATAGGAAACTCACTTGTTTGCCCCCCACCTATCCTCACATCTGTCCTTGTGCCTCTATACATGTCCTTAATTAGTTTAATATATTTCAAAGGAACTCTTTTCTTCATTAAGGACCACTAGAGTACCTCCCTAGGCACTTTATCATATGCTTTCTCCAAATCTGTAAGTACCATATGGAGATCTTTACCCATTACTTGAAAGCGCTCCATAAGTTGTCTAAGCAAATATATTGCCTCCATAGTTGATCGACCCGGCATAAAACCAAATTGATTCTCCGATATCTCTACATTCTTTCTTAATCTCCGTTCTATCACTCTCTCCCATAGTTTCATCGTGTGACTCATCAATTTTATACCTCGGTAGTTGGTGCAACTTTGAATATCTCCCTTGTTCTTATATAAAGGTACTAAGACACTTTTCCTCCATTCCTCTAGCATTTTGTTAGTGTGCCAAATCTTATTAAATAGATTTGTCAACCACCTAACTCCTACATCTCCAAGGCATTTCCAAACTTCAATTGGGATGTCATCAGGTCCAACAGCTTTTCCATTCTTCATCATCTTTAGTGCATCTTTTACCTCTGTCTCTTGGATTCTACGCATAAAGCACCGATTTAAATCCTTAAGAGGCACCGAAATATTATCCAAAACTTTATTTTGTCCATCATTAAATAATTTGTTAAAATAATCTCGCCACCTGTCCTTAATGTCATTATCTTTAACGAGAAGACCCAGAATGACAAAATTAGGCTTAAAGCTGTATGCAAAGAAGGATGTGAATGGACCTTATATGCTAGAAAGTTCAGTCATGACCCAGAAGACCCTACCTTTCATATTAGAACTTACAAGTCAAAGCACACTTGTTACAAAGATTATGTAAACAGGAACATGGATTACAAGTGCCTAGTAAACAAGTACATGGAATGTTTCCTTGCTGATTCTAAATTTTCTTTGTCTTCATTTAAGAATATGGTGTATAAGGATCATGTGTTGATAATGCCAAGGATGAAGCTATGGAGAGCAAAATAGTTTGATTTGCAAAGGCTTTAAGGAAATTATAAGGATCAATATAGTAAGATAGGGAGATATATTGCAGAGATAAGAAGAACTAATCCTGGTTCTAGTGTTATGTGTAAGCTAAATGGTGGTTTCTTTGAAAGGATATATGTATGTCTAAAGGCATGTGTTGAAGGCTTTAAGCATTACAGACCATTGATTAATCTAGATGGGTGCCACTTGAAAGGTAAATTTGAAGGAAAACTATTAGCTGCTGTTGGGATTGATGCTAATGACTGCATATTCCCTATTGCTTTTGTTGTGGTTGAAATTGAAAGTACATATACATGGAGTTAGTTTATCAACTTATTGAAGAAGGATATTAATATGGAAAATCCCCAAAGTCGGACATGGATATTTGACAAACAGAAGGTACAATTTTGTGTTGACATCACATTCAACTTTTTATTTACTTATGTTTCTTTAATTTAACCAAAATGCATGCTTTTATTATAGGGACTTAAATCAGCAATGAGAAGCTTATTTCCTAAGTCAGAGCATAGATTTTGTGTGAAGCATCTACATAATAACTTCACAAATAATTATCATCGAGGCAAAGGTTGAAGGACAAACTATGGGCTGCAGCAAGAGCAAGTCATATTGCAGACTTCAAGAAATACATGGATGAGATGAAAGAAAAGCATCCGAATGCATATCATTGGCTATTTGAAAGGCCACCACAGGAATGGTCTAGGTCACATTTCAACACCAACTCAAAATGTGATATCCTTCTAAACAACTTATGTGAGTGCTTCAACAAGTACATCTTGGATGCTAGGGATAAACTAATACTGACATTGGTTGATACAATCAGATGCAACCTCATGAATAGGTTTTATGTGAAGAGGACTACTGTAGAGAAGTATAATTGACTAATTTGTCCAAAGATCAAGAAGAAGCTTGAGAAGAATAAAGAGTTGTCTTCAAGATATTGGCCTCAACCATCAACACAGAGGAAACTTCAAATAAAATGCCCTAACAACCAGTTCACAGTGGATCTTGATGAAAGATCTTATGGTTGCAGAAAATGGGAATTAATTGGTATCGCTTGCCCACATGCCATTTCTGCCATTTGGTTCAATAAAGAGGAAGCAGAGGATTATATGGATGCTTATTATAGTGTAGAAATATAAAGAAGAATTTACAAGAAAGCCATCAATCCAATCAATGGTGAAAACTTTTGGCTAGAATCAAACTATAAACCACTACCTCCTAATGTTGAAAGGAAACAGCTTGGTAGACCAAAATGTAAAAGAAAGAAAGAACCTGATGAGGTTAATCTAGGAAACTAAAGAGAAGTGGAGGCACACTGACATGTTCCAAATGTGGTAAAAAAGGACACAACTCAAAGTCTTGTAAGAATTGCAGAATCGAGGTAAGTGTTTGTTTATGAATGGTTTTTTGATAGGGTTCAAGGCTGCACTTACAAAGTTTTCTTCATTCTTGTGTTTAGGAGCCATCTGTGTAGCAAAGAGGACCTCCTACCATGCAGCAAGAGGATCCATATGTGCAACAGGAGGATCCATTTGTGCAGCAAGGAGGGCAACCTACTATGCAACAAGGAGGGCAACCTACTATGCAACAAAAAGACCCATCTATGCAGCAAGGATGGCAACCCACTGTGTAGCAAGAAAAGCAATTTGTGCAACTGCTCTAAGTAAGGTGAGTGATTATACTAATGTAAAAATGTAAGATAATTATTTATCTTTATTTATACTAATGTAATAATTATACTTATTAATTATATGTAGTACACTTCAATTAGACCAAATCTGTCAACCTTGAATGCTAAAAAGAAGAAGAAGATTGTTGCTTCAAGGTACATGAACCATCCAAGACTAAACCTATCAGTTGCTAAAAATAAAATGAAATGTTCAAAATGTGGTCAAAAGGGACACAATATAAGGTTTTGTAAGAACAACAGAACTTAGGTAACTGTTTGTTGATGGAATGTTTAATTTTTTTTAGTTTGTTCAATGAAACACTTATTACATTCTGTTGTTGTTCAATGAAATGGCAAGGATCATCTTCTGAACTAGGAGGGTCATCTGTTCATTAAGAAGGAGAACCTGCTCAGCAAAGAAAACCATCTTCATCTTCTTAAGTTATTCTGAGGTGGATGCCTGATGTAAGTTCTTTTTCTTTACTTTGAATCCAAATTACTTAATTTGTTTTAGATGATGATGTTACTAAATATTGAAAATTTTCCCATTTACAAGGGTTCAAGTCAGAATGTTGTTCATTCCCAAACTGGAGATGCAGAGTGGAATGCTAAACCAAACTCCAAAACCATTAGTTGGTACAAACATAGCAGTTGCTACAAACCAAGCTCAAAGTAAACTTGCTGTAAAACATGTTGTGTATAAGAAATTCAAGTGAATTGAATGAAGAAGATCGATGACTGTTTTTTGTACTTTTTTTGTGTTATAAACAAGTTGGTAGGAAGAACCAATGTGGATATTTAAGCCATATAATCTTTTGTTTAGCTGAATGTTTTTGGGTTTAGGGTTCAGTTGCCTTTAGAATGATGACATTGTATATTTTGCACATAAAGCAACATAGGCTAACATAGGGCAACATGTAAAGTTCGGCAAAATGCAAACATTATTTATATATATAATGTTTTGTTTTGCCAATCCTTGTTTCTTACAAGTGTTCATATTTCCATTTTGTACCTTCCATTATTTATACAAAAGGAGCAAAACAATCCATGTTCCATCTATGAACAGGGACCAATTTCATTATTGTGTACAAAAGTGAGGATACACAATGTATATTGGTCATCTACACAGATAACCAACTTAACAAAATTTACATTGTTAAACCCCCTAACATGAGTTAAACTCTAAATCTAAAGCCCATCCACAGTTTCAATTCACTACTAAAAGTCTATAACTCTAAACCCTTATAACTAAAACATCATGACTTCATCATGACTTTAGCCACATTCTTCCTATCAAAGCATTTCGATATCAATGCATTTTAGTTTTGATTCATTTCTTCCCAGCAATAACATTAGAATAACTATGAATAAAAAAAGAGAAATTCACTT